>OX438650.1:1250000-1875000 GCA_949316285.1 Eupithecia subumbrata | reverse complement strand
ATCTAAAGGACTAAGGTATTGAACAATGTAAAGATCAGTTTTTTTTATCCAGTGCACATTAATTACTTGTTAAGAACTTACACTGGTATGATTACAATCTAGCCACAACGTGGGCTAATGAGTATTTAATTGCTAGCATAGCTTATTCTAAAAACGTGTTCATTAACATATTTCTTATTGTCTCTATATAAGATTTACGGGAAGACACTTTCTTCGTGTGTTCTTTAGTTTGTTTACACTAAATTTCACTAATATTAATTTATCACACTACACTAACTCAAAAGGTTTTTTAATTTTTAGCCTTCTTATTAGGTCTGTATTGTCAAGGTGCTGGATGACCTCGACGATAAAGATCAGTAAAAGTAACATCATTATTCACAACGAAACTTACAATCAAATAATAAAAATAAATTGGAAGTAGTATTTACAATTTAAACATTTGAGTTAGCTCAATTCTGCACTCTCAGTCTGCAGTTATCTGCGGACTGAGAAAATAATAAGAATCAGAAAATAATATTCGAAATTGGATGAGCAGTTTTAAGATTTTGTTTGTCGGAACGAATTAACGGAATAGTTTCAGAAATCAGGTTCCTGATTCTATTTCTATTCTGAAAAAAGTCAGGGGTCCGGTTGACTGGACCCCGGAGTTTTTTATGAGTCAACTAGTTTATGCCCGCGGCTTCGCACGCATTGTTTGCATGGAAAGGTTTAAAGGTGATTTTTATCCCAAGGCAACTGATTTATGGGATAAAAAGTAGCCTGTGTTTGATTCCAGTATTAGAATTACCTGCATGCAAAATGTCAGTCCGATCCAGTAGTTCTGGTGTGAAGAGGTAACAAACATCCATCTATCCATTCATCCAAACTTTCGCATTTATAATATTAGTGTGAAGGTTATTGTACTCGAGCACCGGATTTTTGAGTCATAAATATTTCAGTGTTGACGATACCTCAAATCACACTGATATTATAAATGCGAAACTTTGGATGGATGGATGTTTGTTACCTCTTCACACCAGAACTACTGGATCGGACTGACATTTTGCACACAGGTAATTCTAATCCTAGAATCAAACATAGGCTACTTTTTATCCCATAAATCAGTTCCCATGGGATAGAAATAACCTTTAAACGTTTCCATGTAATCAACGCGTGCGAAGCCACGGGCAGAAACTAGTCAAATCAAATAAAAAAAGCCTTTATTCGCTGACCAAGTTACAGTGGGTACATTTATAACATATACAGTAAATTATAATTATAAACAGTAAAATAGTGAACTATAGTTTTTTAGCAACCAGTTTGCTGGTCAGGTTCGGTCCCTGCCCGTGGTCCACCTACAGTTGTCCTTCGACATTGTCCTATACCCTTGTTTCCTCCACTCATATCTGTCAAGATACCTATTGGTAGACAAAATGATCACTTAAGGCAGCACGAGTCGTCCGATCCAACTCATCAGTGGGCGCGGCCTAAATGTATGCCATCTGTGAGATACAGCTGCTTAGCATTAAAGGGATTACGCCCGAGGTATACGTAAAATACGATAGTTTAGAAGCTTGTATTTTTTTAATTAATACTTTTTTACGTTTTCGGGTGCATACAGACATAGATAATGACGATGAGAGAAATTGATATTATCCTTAGTTTTGGATGGTCAACATCAAACAGCGTTGTATGTTTACCCTTCCACGTTTGTATGGAGAGATGAGCGACTCGTTCAGCCTTAACATAACATAACATTGGCGCAGCGCATCAGCATTGCCATACAGCGGGGCAATGCAGCCAGCGTCTTGGGGACGCTTCCGACTGGTATTGATATGCATTTTATAATTTTTAATTTTGTTCTTGTTAAAAACAAGAACTGTGTTTACCTGAAGTTCTACGACAAAATCCAATAAGACAAATTGTGTACCTGACAATCTACACAAGATAAAGTTTTTAGTTTGGATGTTAAAGTTTCATTTGATCAGGTCAAAATATAACGTTAAGTAATGTCCTCCTAGCCGAATTTCGACCACGGCGGCCAATCTCATCGGAGACAAGTCAGATGCACAGGACAAATTATAGTCCACAAGTGTGTGCGCAAACACAGGTGCACTCTCTATTCCCTCAGTCTCCTATTCCAATGGGACGACAGACCGACACGACTGGGGAGAGGTCAGGAGCAGGTCCAACGGCTTAACGTGCTTTCCGAGGCACTGGGGTGTAACTCCGCCAACTTCCTGAGTCCGGGCTGCTACTGTGAATTTTTCTTGCTAGAAAAACCCTAATAACAACTACTGACCCGACCCGGGATTCGATCACTGGACCTTATAATCAGCAGATGAACAAGCTGATGGCTAGCCCAACGCGGCAGTCAAATCTGATTATGTTAAGTACTTATTATTATGTTAAGAAAAAAGGGCAGAAATAAAAAAGAATTCACTAAAAAATACAATAAAATAATAAAAATAAATTAGAACTAGTATTTACAATTGAAAAAATTGAGCTAACTGCAGACTGTTGCAAACAATCTACAGGTAGCCCAACTGATCCATATCAATAAATAAATAAATAAATAAAATAACCCACAGATTTTCATGGAACATGGCTAAGAACACTCGGGATAAAATTAACTATGACACAAACAAAACTAAACGAAAATCGATTCATCCACGGACAGATACACACATGCACATATACACAGACAGACACGTTAAACTTATAACACCCGTCTCTTTTTGCATCGGGGGTTAAAAACACCTACTGAAAAAGCATTGCATAAAATCATTGCTAGTCAATTGTGAAACTTATAAAATATTTCAAAGAACACAAAGAAATCACAAAAATACTTTTAATTAAGTTTTTTTAATTTTGCTTTGAAAGTATTTTAAAGGTGTTCCTTTTCAAAACTTCAAACTCTACCAAACAAAACAAAATTTCAAATTTCGGAATATTCTTATTGCAATTTTCGTAAACAAAAGATATTGTTTACGAAATTTCGAAATTAGAATATCTACACAAATTTGTCATAAGGTTTGTTTGTACATAAAGTTTTATTTTATTCTTCAACATGCAATTCTGTCATTTTTGTGTTACAATTTATTTTTTATTTCAAGCGATGCCGAACCGAGCCTCGTGTTTTATATAGGTAAGCTGGATTTCCACGTTGACTTTGTGAAGGGGATAAAAGGGAGCTTAATATTCCCTAATTGGATTATGACATTTAAGCTGAAACTTTTAGTATATTTTTGAGTGAAACGAGTTAAATCCCTTAAACTAACGAAGCCTTTGTTTCAATTGAGTTAGGAAGCCCAAGGTTTAATGGCCTGTTATACAAGTAACAATGTTTTAAGGCTTGGTAGGCCAGCAGAGGCCGCATTTGAGTGATTTTTGAAATCACCTGAGACTTAGACTTAATAGACTTAACAGTGTTTAAAATCTGAAAAAAGATATGTATTACTTAAGGATCTAGTCTAGGCAAAATCGCATTCAGTTACAGGATCTAATGAACTTCACTCGATAGAAAAAATCGCTTAGTTACCCATTTTTCTAACGTTTTTTTAATACTATGACTAGAGAACTACTGATATCACACTTTTTTTGTACTCAACTAAGGACACTTAAAATTTCTAAACAAATTCGCAGAGTTTGACTTGATAAAATTATTTTCTTAATCACTATGTTTAAATAACTACAAAAAACACGAGCGCGGCGGCTTGGCAGGCGCGCGTTTTCCCTTCCGCCTATTGCTGTAGGATTACCTGGCTTTAATGAGTAAATTACAATAACCGCGTGGTTCCGCGAATGCTGCAAATGTGGCGGTAGCGCGCGCTGTGGCCGGTGGTGGTCCGTTTGCGCCTAGCCTTACTTGGTTCGAAATTAAGCATTACATCTAAGCTACATAGGTAGCCTATCAAAGGTAGAGATTTTCGAAAATTAGGTTTTTTGGCAGTGGGGCATGAATCCCTCGGCGCATCTATCCGGACTTTATTTTAAATGAAACGCTCAATTATTCGCGTTTTTCTTAGAAAATGTCACTGATCGTTTGCTTGGGATAGGAAGAATAAATAATAATTATCTATATATATAAAAGAAAGTCGTGTTAGTTACACTATTTATAACTCAAGAACGGCTGAACCGATTTGGCTGAAAATTGGTGGGGAGGCAGCTTAGAACCAGGAGACGGACATAGGCTATGTTTTATCCCGGAATTACCACGGGAACGGGAACTACGCAGGCAAAGCCGCGGGCAGCAGCTAGTTATATATAAATAATAAATAATGCTGGACAATTCTCACAGAATTATCTAGCCCTAGAATATCTTTGGTTAGCTGCCTACTCTCCGGTTTTTGAAAATAATTATGTTAGCCATTATCCTTTGGGGTGTTCAAGGCCCCAATTTTCATTCAATCAATCAATTTATTTATGTATGTAGAATACTTGGATATTTGAAAAGTTTTAAATATCAGAAAAAAAGTCCCAAATGATTTTAGCCAAGGAAAGAACGGACTTTAATCTAGAAATTTAGAAATAATTTAATTATGCAGGTATCCAGGTACCTCTGTGGCGCGGCGGGCGACGGTCCGCCTGCGTCGCAGGAGGTTGCGGTTTTGATTCCCGCCTCGGGACAAATGTTTGTATGATCTGCAGATATTTTTTCAGGGTGTTCTGGATGTTTTCTATGTATAGTTAAAAAAATATCTATCTATGTAGTGTATTGTATTATGTATATCAGTTATCACCCTCATAACACAAATTCTGCATTATTTATTTTATTTATTTTAGTATCTTGGTTTCGCATGACGTGTTGTTTCCAGGATAAAAATTTGCATAGAGATATGTTATTATTCAAAACGAACAAAAAACGAAAGATTGTGGTATGGTTATTTAAAATGGTAAACCATGGGTACTGATTTATGGGTCTTATTTAAGTCTTAATATCTCGAAATCGGTTAAGTTTGGGTTATGGTTGGGGGGGTATGATGTTTCATAGTCAAATCAGTCAGTAATGGTGGAACTACAACCCTCTCAAGGATCTACGTCGACTTAATCAGTAACTCTGTATAGAGACAGCGGAAAGGGGTCAAAAAAGGATACACTTACAACTCGTTTCCGCCGCCGTGTCCGCTTGCACTCCGCTTACTGCAGCTTCACAAGACCGCGTCCTTGAATTCTACTAATATTATAAATGTCAAAGTTTGTGTGAATGTTTGTTACCACGTCTCTGTAACTACTTAACCGATTTAGATGGAATTTAGTATGTAGATACTTAAGGTTTTAGAATAACACATTCTTTAATAAAATTTTCAAAAATTAACCTCTTTCTCCTTATCTCTTTCAATTAATCGGGTTGGAAAGGGTTGTAAAATTTATACGGAAAATTGTTATTCCTTGGTTCGATTCACTGAAAACTCTGTATAAATAAACTATAAAGTAATTAATGAATTACGTTTTTATTATTTTTACAAAACTATGCGTCCATTAAATTTCGGATTTTTTTATGATTTCCACGCGGATGAAGCCGCGAGGCGCAGCTATTAGGTAATAAAAATATTTAAAATAAATTACCTGTGTAATATTACAGGAAGATATAAGGAAGATATTGTTCCCACAATAAGAGGATTAATAACGCTCGAAATAAGGCAACGTGTGAAAGGATGATTCACACCATATCGGTAAGTATTAAAATATAGTGAGCTAACTTCTTTTACCTGATACGTCGTCGCTGCTACTGTAGCCATTTTAAATTTAAGTATCTATAATTCAAGTATTCTAAATTTTTAGTAAACAGCTCAAAACAACAAGTAGTGCCACCTCACCTCAACAGTCTATATTGGTCCACTGCTGGACGCAGGCATCCCCCTGATAAGCGCCTTATTACTGTTATCTCTTGGGGGTTAATGCTCGTAGTCCCCACGCTGGCCATGCGAGTTGGGGATCGCAGTTCGGTGGTAGAATTGTTCTGCAGGGGGCGCTGCTGCCCACCCCCGGTGGATATCCCCTAGTCGCCTCTTACGATACTCGCGTGAAGAGTTGGGGTGGTGAAAATTCTAAGTCGGCACCATACGGCACCTGTAGTGCCAATATATTGTCGAAAGTATACCGAGATTAAAATTATGACTTCTGTTTGATTGCTAAGTATAGATACAATGTAATCACTAAACGCTCCTCGTAGCACTGGCGTAGTATTAACGTAGCAGATCCATGTTAGCAGCCTTCTTCAGAAAGAGCAGGCGCACCAACTGCTACGCCACTTCTACGACGTAGCGGTTCCGTGGCTAGCTTCAGGTTTTTGTTGCATACTCTTTGAAGTCGTAGCGTAGCAGTGACATAACCAATCCTAACATTGATTACGGAGACAAAACCAATCCATGTTAGCAACTTAATTAAGAAAATGACGTGTACACTGCTACGCCACTGCTACGACGTAGCCGTTCCGTAGCTAGCTTCAGGTTCTTATTGCATGCGCTATGTACTCGTAGCGTAGTAGTGACATAGCCAATCCTAACATTGATTACGGAGACAAAACCAATCCATGTTAGCAACTTAATTAAGAAAATGACGTTTACACTGCTACGCCACTGCTACGACGTAGCGGTTCCGTAGCTGGCTTCAGGTTCTTATTGCATGCCCTTTGTAGTCATAGCGTAGAAGTGACATAGTCAATCCATGTTAGCAGCTTTATTTAGAAAATGACGTCTGCAACTACTGAGCCACTGCTACGACGTAGAGGTTACGCAGCTAGCTTCAGGTCTTATTGCATGCTCTTTGTAGTCGCAGCGTAGCAGAGACATAGTCAATCCATGTTAGTAGCTTTATTTAGAAAATACAGCATAGAATAACTATGTTATTTTAGTTTAGTACTTCGTAGATATAGATTGTTTACTGTGGACTTTTCGTTGTACTGGTACTGACGTAGCAGTTCCATGGTGGCGGCTCTAGTTAGAAGGTACTATGCCACTGATATTGTATGCTTTAAGTATTGCGCTATGCGGCTTCATGTTCATTTTGTATTTCGTTATGCGGTTTCTTGTTCTTTCTGGACACCGTTCTCTTCCGGTGTTCCGTAGTACAATCCTGCTAAGTTGTAAATTTTATATTAGAAACTCTTAAGTCTTTCACTACCATAAACAACTGTAGCTGGTTACGCTTTAGCAAGAGCCATCCTTTCCAAGCAAGTAAATCACTTGTCTCTAGCCACAGACAGCTTAGTACTGACTAGCCTACCCTCAAAGCGATATTACGAAACTAATTAAAAACGTTTTTAAGGACGGATTTTGTCAGTCTCAAACCTACTTGTGAATCTTTTATAAGTCTTTTTGTAAGAAATTTTATGAAAGTGTATTTAGGCACGTTTTACTGGTAAAGTAAGTTAGTTTTTTTGCATTATTGTGCTTCATTTTGTACATTTCGCATAGAGTAGAGTTAGTTATAAATTAATTTTTTGAGTTGCGAAAGGACGAAACATGCCCGAAAAAGGTTGAGTGAGTTACTCGTATTACAAATCATATGTTTGAATTCAATGCTCATATAGTTTTTACAGGCGCACAGCATTATATTTGAAAAATATTTTCAAGAATATTTTAAGAAAACTTTTGCTGAAGGAGTGTTTTTACTCAGTTGAAGAGTTTATCAAACGAAAGTTATTATTATGTTAGCAACAAATATGAATTAGAATTTATAAAATTGCATGTTATTAATATAATCATGTACCTTATATTCATACATGATGTAAATTGTTTTTGAATAAATAAACTAAACTATTCTCCTTTGTCAATATCGCAGGTAAAGTCACCGGTAAATAGCTAGTAAAAAACACGTGAGCAGTCGCGTAACTACCCTTTAATTTTTTTATAAAAACACGTGAATTGTCCCGTAACCATGCTTAAAAAGAAATAAAAAACAAAAGACTTGCGAAATGAGTTCCGAAACTTTCAAAACCCTGAGTTTCTTTTGAAAGGACTTTGCAAGAATTGTGCAGCCTTTGAAAGTTCCTATTGAAAGTGTTTCCCAACAGGTGAAAAATTCTTGCGGTAGATCAGATATAAAGCAGCTCGCTCCAGAGGGATCTCAGTTTACCGCGCGCGTTCATGGGAGAAGAACGTCCCGTTACGTGGAAAATTGCGGAAAATTTCGCGATGATATAATTTCAAATTCAGTCTTAGTAATCTTTTCAGTGTTGCGTTTTTGTTTAGTATGTTGTTTGTTTAGTTGTGATGAGATGTGCGTGTTTATGTGTGGTACGTATTTTTTTTTCTACTTTTAGATAAGTACTTTCTCAGAATAACTTGCAAGTGATTTTGTTAAGGCCCTTTAGGGTATATTTCTTGTACTTACTTTCAAATTACTTTATCTTTAAAAACATACAATACAAGAATGCTTTATTGTATACCAACAAAAATACATTCCTTAAGATATATGTACATAATGGGCGGGCTCTTCGCTAAACTAAGTGCTCTCTTCCAGGCAATTTATAGATTATAGATTATACATTTATAGACATATACATACGTTGAGAGAAAATCAGTTTGAAAGTCATTTATTTTGATATTTGATTATGTATATTAAGCAATGTAGTTATAAATAAATATTCGGCGTATATAAAACAATTAAATATTATATTAATTATTAATATTGTTAGGAACTAAGTAGATATTTAGAAATGATTTACTATAATGGTTGAAAAAACAATCTTGCTAGTAAACAGAAAAACAAAGCATACATTACATTATGTAAACTTAATTGGATCGTGCGTCGGGTTGTGTTGTGAGACAAGGACCAATGATTGTGGTGGTGTAACGTAAGAGGGATCCGTTTTCCTAGTTCGATCGTACGCAGGCCGGTTTACAACCCTTTAGAGGTCATAGAGATTGACTTGAGATGGATAGATAGATGGTTTATTTGGCTTACAAATTGACAGCACAAAATACAATCAAACATAGACAAGTAGGTAGGTCCACTACAGTTTAATTACCAGAAAAAAAAAAACTGGGATATCTGTAGCAGTTACTGAACCCATATTTGAAATAAAAAATATAAAAAATTAAATCAAAGATTTGTCCCACATATCGCTAAAAATACAGACAACATAAACCGGCATACTAACTATTAAACACTTACTATTCTGTGGTAGGCGTAGCGTAATTTCGCGGTTACAACTATTCATTCATTAAATTTTAGCAAACTCGCGTCGAAGCTCAACCTGCTGGCCACCGGACCCTACCCCTCACCCCCGCTTCCCCACCCGCACCGCACGCGCCGCGCGCCGCGCGCCCGCCTCAGTGGTACGGGCGCACTTGTTGCGTAATTATCTTATCGCTTATCGTTTCGCATATCATTACAATGGCTTATCAATTTACGTCGCGAGAGTACACATTAATGGTTCGCGCGTATTTTTTAAGTGGTGAAAATGTGAGTGAAACTTTTAGATTTAGTGTTAATTAGTGTAAAAAACAATTTGCAAAAACGTGCGCGTTTGTGCATTGAAAATGAAGGTGGACATTTTGAACAGTTGCTGAAATACACCTAAAACTGTAAATAGGTAAATAACAATTAATCTCTTTTGTAAATATCAATCATTGTAAATAGCTGATTCTAACTTTTTAAATACGCCAAAATTACTAGTAATTTTAAACTAGGTAACTAACCTATGTGCCTACATGAGTATTGGAACGTAAGTAGGTACCTACCTATCGTACACAACTATGTAGTTGGCGCCGCTCGCGCTCGGGCGGCCGACGAAGGAAAGCGGTTGCGCTCGCCATAAGAGTGAAAGAGTACAAGATATTAGCCTCTTTCCTATCTACGCGTCCGCGATAGTTTAATGAAATTTAGTAGTGTGGGTGCAGAAACGAATGATCAGCTGTCTATACAATGTACTATGTCCAGAATTTCGAAAAAACTTTAACATGATGTAACTTTCTTATTAAAAGTAAAACATAAAAACTAACTTCACATTTACAATGGTAGCCCTCATTTACAGCAGCTAATTTTTTTTTTCTGGTAATTAAACTGTAGTGGTGTATAAACAAATTTAAAATTAAAACTTAAGAGTAGGTACAAAATGACCTAACCTAACCGAGCATATCATTAATGATGATTCACTTCTCAAATAATAAGCACATTGAACGAGTAAAATTTTGAACGACCATAACCTATGTAAACCTAATTTTATGTAAAAACCCTGTTCTCACGTAAGTGACATGTAATATTTGTCTTTTTGAGAATAAATGATTTAAAACGTAAATAATTATGTACTTAGATTCTAAAAGTGATATATGTACAATATGCACACTAACATAGCCTACTCGAGACAAGTAGCTAGGTGTGCCAGTGCTGCCGAGGTGAGCCAAAATGGATCAGTCTCAGCTTTATACTGTTTTGAACCGGGGTACAAAACAGCGCTGGTTTTCAGTCTGACCCGGTCTTGGTGACACCAGGAACCGAGACGAGCTCTGAATGTCCAAAAAAATGCATAGGTGTATTGGGTGCACAAGAATGCGCTGCTCCAAATCGATTACCTATGTCAATGTCAGAAATTATAACTGTCAAAGTGGAGAGAGGTTATTATAGGTCACATAAGACTATTAGAACTAGAAAAAAGTCGTGTAAGAAGTCATGGCTTCCATTCATTTTTTTTTCCATTCATATAGCTTCGCACGCGTATTTTTGGTGTAATAAGTAGTCTACTATCTAAGTTAGGGTTTGCTCTAAACTTACGCTAAATTTCATCTTAATCTGTTTAGTAGTTTTGGAGATCCTAGGTAACACAATTTCAGATTTCACAAACTTTCGGCTTTATAAGATGAGTAGGATAGGATTTGTTCAACAAGTGGGCAAAATGATTTTTTGTTGTACGTGCCGATATTAAATCCTGAGCTAGAGAAGCAGTCTAGAATAGAGTGACGAACGTAGCGAGTGACTCTAAAATAGACTGCTGAGTAGCGAGGGATTTAAAAGGCACGAAACGAAAAATATTTGCGCTCAAGTTGAACATACAATTTTTCACCACGATTAGCGAGAAAATATTTTGTAATTTATGAAAGAGGTCGAATATCAGAAACTCATTTTGGCCATGAACGTTGGAGGGTAAAAATGCTGCAAACTTCTTCAAACTTTATTTTTTATTGTTTTTTCTATGTAGGTTGCATTATTCTGAATTCAAATGACTTTTTTCAACAAGTTGAATAACCAAAATAATTGCAAAACCCGGTTCTGCTCATTGTTTTTGAGCACCAAAGTCACCGTTTTCGAGCGAGAGTGGTGAATAATAAATAAATATGTGGTAATGTTGGACAATCCACAGAGCATCATCTAGCCCCAAGCTAAGCAGAGCTTATGTTAAGCTTATAGGTACTAGATGACTGATAAACTTAACACAATACATTACATAGATAGATTTTTTTTATTATACATATACATTAATTTTTAGTACATTATGGTACTAGTGTGTAACATTGGTGATTACCGCCGAGGCGACATTGATCTTAAGAGAGCCGAGGACGGTAATCATCAATACACACGTGTATCATACGACGTTTTTCAACACACTTGTGAATAAAATAACAATAAAAACTCATTTTATTGCAGAGAAAACAAAAGTTATATTTCAGTGAAACTTATTAATTAAACACGTACGAGTTAAAATTATCTATTTAAATAAGAAGTTGCATGAAATAAGCAAGCAATAGGAACATTAATTTATTTGTTCTATTGAACACGATCTTTTTTTTGAATTAACACTTTTTTAAGAACAAAGCAACTCAAGCAATAAAATTTAAAAAAAGATCTTTAAAACATTAGTGAGTTATAGCAATGAAAAAGTCACAGTTTGATTATGGGTGTCATTCTGTGCCTAATTGCGGTGACTATAGAGCCACTTTACAACCTTTATTCAACCGCTGTCTACGTAAAAAATTATAAATAAAATCGAAATTATATCTCCTTAAAAAGTTATAATTTCGAACAACGGAGGACTTACCGCTAGTCACGCTACGAGGCTTTTAATTTAAACTGAACCCTATCTCAAAAATGACAGCCTGTACAGTTTGGGCCGCTTGGCCCAAACTGTACAGGCTGTCATTTCTTATTTTTCTTTCCTTGGAGTTACTACGAAATTACCGTAATATTAACTGTTTATTTATTTCCCACAGTAATGAAGACTACGTAGTCAGGTAGACTAATATAGAAGTGGTAGAGAGAGCTGCATCGAAATGTTATCCCATACTTTTATAATCATACTAACTCTTTAATCTATTAATAAGACTATGTATCTTTTGTTAATGATTAAAACATTATTATTATTATTATTATTACTTATATATAATATATAATTATTACTCTTGCCCGTGGCCTAACATGTGTTTTCTGAGATAAAAAGTTACCTATAATATGTTTTTTCCAGGTCTAACTTAAACTGAACTATATCTATGCTTAAATTCAACCCGATCCGTTCAGTGGTTTTGGTGTGACTTATACAGGGTTATTGGTAATTCACTGACACTATGTTAACTGCAGGTTCTGCCCACCATCATGAACACGTCCGTGAAGACGCCAGGTCTCAATTCTTAAAATTGGTGGAAAGGGAATGATATTAGTATGTCCCCCCTCCATTAAAAATCGTTCATTGTAGGCGTTTTCTTTGAAACCCAACCTAAAAATGGCTCTGCCCTGAATTATCAGTGGGTGTGTGTGTTCGGCCATCTGCCAGCTAGGCTATTGCCACTTAAATCATTTTAAGTAGATGTTAAATAAGCCAATGATGATGATGTGGATTTAAATAGGAGTGGGACATCGGTATTTAGTAACTAATTGTAATTAGGTTTCAGACATTATTTTGTATGTGAGGCGATGTACAAAAAAATAAGAATTAAGACCTCGCGTCTTCACGAACGTTTTCGTAATGATAGGCAGAACCTGCAGTATACGCAGTGTCAGTGAATTACCAATAACCCTGTATATAAATAAAACTTTAGTAAGTTGGTACAATATAATATTATGGTAAAAATAGTAATTTATAGTTTTCACCTCAAAATTGTATTCATGGGATAAAATAAATGATAGATTCCATGAAACGTTTCCATAGAAAAACGCAGGTGAAGCCGCGGGCAGAAACTAGTAGTATAAGTACTTAAAGGTCTCAAAGCTACCGGCTTATATAAGACATAATTCTTAGCAACACCAATTTAGTAGGCATAGAGAAAAAACACGAGCCTACTTCAAAGTTCGTAGGTTTAATCGGTGGAATAAGCCTAAAAGAAAGTTATATTTATTTATAAGCTTCGGATAAAAACAACCTCAGAGGGCGAGTCTATTTAACGTTACTAACGACACGTGATCGTGACGTCACTTTTTTCGTAGTTCTCTGTCTGCACGATAATGTGTTCCTTAACACTCCTTTGTTAGGAACCTGGTATATGGGGTTCTGTGATTCTGTGATATATTCAAATTTTATATAGAATCTTAATTTTGACAATGCCTTTTTACAGCAGGTCTAGTAATTAATCTTATAATTATTCTGTTTAATTTGATTATTGACAATGCCCATTTACAGCAGATACCTATGAATATTACTTATTTGGTTTGTGTTACTTTATTATTATTATTATTATTATTGGCCAAGTTCATCCCACAGCTGGGCAAAGGCCTCCTCCCACTCTCTCCAGACATCACGATCACTGGCCTTGTGTTACTTTATTAATTTATTTTATCTTATTAGATAATTCGAATAAAACGTAAAATGTTGACTTAACCAAGTGTGCCTTGTGCTCCTACGGCGAATATATATATGAGTAGTATAATGGCGCTTTACTAAATTGTATGGAAAAAAAAAAGAAAAAGAAAGACAGAAAATAATATAAATTGCCTTAAATTTACTACACAACACAATAAGTAACTTAAGACACAAAATAAATCTTAGACTTAGCGGCCCAATTTTTGTGCGTAGCAGGAGACGTAACGATCACGTGTCGTTTGACTAACGTCAAATAGACTCACCGTTCCGAAATAAGGAAAAAGAACACCTACACATATTGACGCTTATATGATGTGAAGACTGGATGTTATTTATTTGATCGACAAGTTATGAACAACCAAAAATACATTTTAGGAATCGTTCGTTCCACACCAAAAAGGTGAATAAATAAACGAACACGTGCGTGTCGGGCCACGCGCAGTGTAAGGTTCCGTTATTGTAATGTTCATTATCTTATGAGAACTTATTTACCTGTTTTACACAATTAAAAACTTAAACTAAGTATATAGTATAGGCGATGTTATCGCTCAGCGACAAAGCATTTTGTTTTACAAAATTTTAAGTAGAAGTCTCCTTTGATAACGATCACGCATTGAATCATAGTTCTCTGAAGTTATGACGGTGTTTTCCTAGAACTAAGTAAACTTAGTTCTCTTTCAAAAAAGAAAAGTTTTAACGAAAATGCGCTGTATCTTAGCAACCGTTTGCAATAAAACTACAAAATTTTACATGTAGACTTCCCTTACAAAAAGAACAAATTTCCGTCATCGTTTTCTGAAAACTAAGTTAAAACGAAAGTTTTAACGAAAATGCGCTGTATCTTAGCAACCGTTTGCAATAAAACTACAAAATTTTACATGTAGACTGCCCTTACAAAAAGAACGAAAAATTTCATTCATCGTTTTCTGAAATTCGGATGTTGTTTTCCTCATCAATATATATATTATATATTTTATAGGAGTACCTGTCTCACTGACAGACAACGCACAGCCCGAACAGTGGTCAGTGGTCAACAGTGAACCAGTGGTTCTAGAGGATTGTACGCAAGTACGCACACTTGTTAAGGGAAAAATGTTTTTTTTTATGAATAATTAAACCAATTGAGGAATATTTGAACGAAAAAAATATGCAAAAGGGTAAAATATACCCATGACGTCCTCCTCTCTCACCATATACAGGGTTATTAGTAATTCACTGACACTATGTTAACTGCAGGTTCTGCCCACCATCATGCACACGTCCGTGAGGACGCCAGGTCTCAATTCTTGAAATTGGTGGAAACGGAATGATATATTATGTTTGTACACCCATTCAAAAATCGTTAATTATAGGGGTTTTCTTTGAGATTAAACCTAAAAACGCCTCTGTTCTGAACTATCAGTGGGTGTGTGTGTGTTTGGCTGACTCCCAGCCAGGCTAATGCCACTTAAATCATCTTGCGTAGATGTAAAAGAAGCCAATGATGATGATGTGGATTTAAATAGAAGTGAGAGATCGGTATTTAGTAATTACTAGCTGCTGCCCGCGGCTTCGCCTGCGTAGTTTCCGTTCCCGTGGTAATTCCGGGATAAAACATACCCTATGTCCGTCTCCTGGTTCTAAGCTGCCTCCCCACCAATTTTCAGCCAAATCGGTTCAGCCGTTCTTGAGTTATAAACAGTGTAACTAACACGACTTTCTTTTATATATATAGATTAATTAGGTTTCAGACGTTATTTTGTATGTGAGGAGATTTACAAAAATAATAATAATTAAGTCCTGGCGTCTTCACTAACGTGTTCGTGTTGCTGGGCAGAACCTGCAGCTTACGCAGTGTCAGTGAATTACCAATAACCCTGTATATTGTGTGCCCAGCAGAGTCTATACTAGTAATACATAATTAGTTAGATTTAAAACATCCTTGTACACATAACGAATGAAATAAATGATTGGGCTTGAAGCTAATTAATTGTATGTACTTACTAACTTAATTTTTTGGATTTACGTATTTATAGTTGAACGAGATCAACGATTTACTTTCTCATTTAAGGTTACGCACCTACCAAGTTTAATAAATAAATAATAATAAATAAATAGACAATGCTGGACAATCCTTAAACACTTATCCATATGATCGTTACTCGCCTAAGTTGGGCAAATTAAGGTTTTTGATAATTTTCGCTAGCTGTGTGGTACCGGCTTAGAATTTTCACCCAAACCCAAACCCAACTCTTCCTGCGGTCGTCGAAAGAGTGGGATTTCCACCGGGGGTGTGCCCACCCGCTGGCACACCCACCCCCGGCGCTGCCGCAGCGTCTCCTGCAGAACAATTCTACCACCAAACTGCGATCCCAATCCGCATGCCCAGCGTGGGGATTATGGGCAATACCCCCATGAGATAAAAGCCTATAAAGCGCTTATCAGGGAGAGGCTTGCGGCTAGCTGTGGACCAATACAGGCTGTTGAGGTAGGAAGAAAATTTTCGGGAATATTCCCTTGAAAATCTGAGAAAGTAAGCTTATCTCAAATATTTTCATCTTGTCTTTACTGACAGCTTTAAATAATAATTAGCTCGAGACGTGGGTCTGATGTGACGTCTTAAATTAAACATGCGAGATATGTGTTATGAAGGGAAAGCTAATAGGCATTCTACAGGGTGAACCGAAACTAGTGGCTCAACGTTTTTTTTTCAGGTAGGTGAATTATGATTTTGCTCTTTATTCAACACTAGCTGCATTCTTACTACCCGTTGTCCTATTACCCGTTTTCCCGTAGGAATGAAGCAATTTCTCGCGGTAAAAAGTAGCCTATGTTCATCAGGAATAATGTGGGGTTTTGATGATAAAAGAATTTTTCAAATCGGTCCAGTAGTTTCGGAGCCTATTCAATACAAACAAACAATCAAATCTTTCCTCTTTATAATATTATCCAAAAAAAAATGCAAATGATTATGTCCCGTCTAGACTGTCCCATCCAAAATAAATGGATGAGGATAATGATGGGTAATTACTCCATTTAAAATAAAATTTAGGTTAGTAAGTAGGTAATTATGTTATGTAATTTTGATTGCATAGTAAACATAGTTAGGGTGTATTTTTACCTATCATTCTAAGGATAGGTATTATCATTTACGTTTGGTAAAGTTTAACGCTTTCACTGCCCAGCCTTGGCGGTGCGATTCGCAGGGTAGTGCAGTCGCTTGCAGATGGCATGAAAGAGTATTAAGTTAATAAGGAGTTTGGATTTATAAAAAGGCTCTACCGAGCAACTTATTTTCATTGGCAAGTTCAACCGTTTCAAAAAACAATATTATTTATATTCATATTATCATAGATTAATTTCGTAAACTCCCATATAAGGACTACTTACACATTTACATTTGCTCCCCTTTTAAAAAATATCGGAGCGTCTGGTCGAAGCGCCGCGTGACCCGAGAGCTGGTCAGTATCTGGCAAAGCCATCAGCATTGCCATACAGCGGGACAATGCAGCCAGCGTCTTGGGGACGCTTCCAACTGGTATTGATATGCATCAGTTTAGCTACTTGTAAATTGTTTGCAACAGTCTGCAGTTACCTCACTTGTTTCAATTGTAAATACGAGTTCTTATATATTTCTATTATTTGATTGTAATTTCCTTTGTCAATGAAGTACCTTGTACTTAGACACCCTGTTATATTCAAAGATTAAAGTCTAAAACTTCTTTAAAATTGACTACTTACCTAAACCATAGGTTTCATTTTACAAGGTGTCTAAGTATATAAATATACTTAGACACCCTGTAAAATGACAGTGCTATTTCTAAGCAGCTCTGATGGGAGCCTACGATAGCCAATTTGTGGTGATGTGTATAAATTGTTGTATCTATTCGACCCCGTATAAATTAACGTATATCTTCGTTAATTTATTTCTACGTTACTAACGCATATCTACGTTAATTTATTTAGCATATTTTATTCAGCATAATTATTATTATGCTCTGAGAATTCCCGGTTTAAGTGTTTTCGTATAATGTGTTTAGTCATCGAGACAGGGAGCACAGGATTTGTTGTCTAGGCTAGAATCAATGAAAAAAGAAAACCCCTTTAGCATATGGAATTTATTTATTTCTGTTCTGTTCTTCTCTTTCGTTTTTTCTTTCGTGTGACCCATTGTATACCCATGAAGATAGTTAATATCACACGCTAAAGCAAAGTTATATATAACTTGTTAAGTTCGTTACATGTCTCAGATCTCACTTATTTAGTTGTTTTACTGTTTGTTTTATTATTAAGATTAGTTGAGCAAAAATTTTTTGCACGCTGCGGCGTTCCATAAGTGTGAAAATACACAGATAATAAGAGCTGTAATGTACTATTAAGCCATAATGAGATTTTCACGTAGGATGCCCTTTTTTTAAAATAAATAATAAATAAATAATACATGGCCTATGTACTTAAAGTTTTATGCGGTTTAGTTCTGGTAAAACCGCCATGTTGTATCGCAAACCTGTTTACGGTATAAACGCAAATCTAACTTTACTAGTTATTCCTAAAAATTGATGCTTCGAATAGACCCATTTAGGTACTTTAAGGTAGAGAAAATACCTCATAAACATAAGATTGCTTTATGGCGCTTACTCAACGGACGCCTTCTGTCAGTTGATCGAATCAAGTCGTCCCAAATCGAAAAGCAATTTTTCCTGTTTTCATAATTTTATACGAATTAAGGTAGAGATTGAATAAAGCTCTCATGGGATGCAGCCAGTCAGCGTTTACACGTAGAAATGAATAAAGCCGTATACTGACAGTACTTTACGCAGGGAGCTCAGAGAGGCAACATCTCTGGCAGGACTCTGTCGTTGTTGCTTGTATTGTTGGTAGTATTGTTGAGGTGTCCTGATGATGTCTCGTGGAGAGACGAAACTAGTTGACGACTTACGTTTGATGAGTTTTTTCATTATGTAGTTGGAGTAGTCTTTTCTTTTACAAATTAAGTTGTGTTCGTGCTTAAAGTTGGAGGGTAATTTACTTGGCAATTTTGTATTGCGTAAGTCTGTTGTTTACTTTCTCTGATTGCAAGTGGGAGCAATTTGTGGCAGGCGGGCGGTACACGCGAATCACATTTTGTTGGATCTTGTCGGAGGGTTTGCGCGGAATTGTTACTAAATATTGTTTTATCCTGATATTGTGGTAATGTATCATTCGCAGCGAGCATGATACGTAACGCTGTGTGCTAAAGTTCGTCTCGTTGTTCGTTGCGATCGCCTTTTTTCCCGTACTGACAGCCGTAACGCTCGCTGTACACGTCAGGCGATCAACACAATGCCACGCACCACGCTGCATCTTTACCGAATGCGTGTTCTAACGTTGCTTGTAAGTATCTCCGTTTGTATAGAAAACACGACAGTCCAACACCAGAAAATGCATCCACGCGCTACATGCACATCACGCGCTCAAGCGCGGAGAAACACGCATCCACGCTCGTAAGTGCGGGCGAGACGCAAGGTATATCACACCGAGTCCCGCAGTGCCGTGCGTGATTTCGAAAGGGCTTGAATGAAATGAGTCAGAGCCGTCGTGAATCCACAAAACGCAACTACGCGCGTGAGTGCGTAAAAAAAACCCGCTTGATGATGCAGATCTGAACTCCCGCAAGTACACGCGTAGGTGCGTCGACACGCAAGATGCAGCGTGGTGCGTGGCAGTGTGTTAACCGCCTTACATTGCGACCCGTTACGCCGCCCCGGTCAGTACCCTTCTTAGCCTATCAAGGGAATTCCCATCAGCCCTTGCGTATAAAATGATTGATTAATCATGATAGGTATACATGGTTATTGAATAAAGCCCGTCGTCGATTGAATAAATGTTTTCATACAGAAATGAGTTCTCTGATGAGTATCTAAATGCCGGAGCGCCCGAAAATAATTGAGTTTATTTATGCCGCAGGTATGAATGAATGACTTTATTTAATTATTGTTACTTGAAATATAATACTTAAGATAATTGTATTATAATACTATTTTCTGTCGCGCGTTTTTCAAAATATAAAATAGCCTTTAGTATGTAAGGTGTAGTAGATCTTATTTTTATTTTATTTTTTTATTTTTACAATTTTGGAGAAACTTACAAACAATAAACTGAAGTTATGATGGTCAAGTCACTGACAACGGGATATTTATCATGATGTGAGTTTTGCGCTTAACGTATTATTTTGCGATCATGGTGCATAAATATTGTGTGCGAAAATATTGGAAAGCCCAAAACTCATATCATGGTAAATATCCCGTTGTCAATGAATTTAGTGTCAATAGCCATGATGAATTTTAAAGTTTTATGTTTTGATTTTCATCATGATCATACGCAATCCGACTTCACCCACTACCTCCAAACTCTTGTGCGCTCCAAATGGTTCTTCGCCGATCTCATCCAGGTTCAGGCGCGGTCCCGGGGAGGGGGGGGGTCACGGGGGTCGTGACTCTCGCTTGCTTCGCTCTCCCTATGTCTACCACAGGTTTTAGGGGACTGCTAATCCGCTACATGTTTTTTTATCATAGGTAGGTCTCTTTTACTTATTTTTCCCCAAACATCAGAAAAATCTCATAAAATATCGAAGCTCAATTCGCTCTCCATTACTTATACTAGGTAAGGAGTTGAGGGTCGGGCGGGATGTCGGGTTTTTGGTCAATATAAATAAACGCATTGAAATAAAATTTAAAAAAGTGGATGCGTAAACGAAATTTACACAAACCCAAACTTTTCGCGGCTCGCTGATAACGTTTAGTGGTTTTCTGTAGAGACCCCCCCCCCCCCCCTTTGGAACAATTCTACCACCGACTTGCGTTCCCCAACCCACATGCCCAGCGTCGGGATTATGGGCATTACCCCCCATGCGATAAAAGCCAATAAAGCGCTCATCAAGGGGAGGCATGCGTCCAGCAGTGGACCAATACAGGCTGTTGAGGGGTAGAGGGAAGATAATGAATACTTACCTGCCAAAATACCTACGTTGAATTTAACCGGCAAACGTTTACGATTTTTTCTTATCGAAGCAAGCAAAGCACTTGAGGTCCCTTATCCCTTTCAACCTCTTGAACGGCCTCAGCTCAAGTGAGGCACTTATTCCTACTTACTACCAAACCTCCTGGAAAAACCTTTTTACCTGAGGCTATTTTAAAATAAGATCTTAAAAGATCTAAATATAGAATACGAAACATAACTTTTCCATAATGTGAGATACTGCCAGCATTCTGGGCACACTGCCCTTTTTCGTATTTTTTTTAGGAAGTTGATATTATTATATACCTACGTCTTGTAAATAAAATAAATACTTTCTCCTAAAAAAAAGTATATAACACATAATAGTTTATTTGTTCTTATTTTTTCTCATCTTTATTCACAAAGAAAATTACAATGGAATAATAGAAATACTCGTAAATTAGAACTAGTATTTACATCAATGCAATGCAATAATAATAATACATTTCTTCTTATTAATAACGATGCACGTGGACTTAACTGAAATAAATATTCGTAGTGTTTTTTTACTTTTCTTAGTATAATGTATAAAAGGCGAGCCTAACAAAAGCCGTCAAGTTTATATTACAACACACCTCCCTGAACTCGTTTGCTAAATTACCATAATTTCGAGTTCGAGAGCTAAAACTCCAACCAAGTGAACCACGGCTTGAAATGTCTTGGCAGATAAGCGCTGTCATAAACAGAACGTTACTGTTTTTCAAGAAAACACAATAGCTTCAGCTGAGCTATGAATAAATAACCGTGCAACTCTTATCTTCAGGCATATTTTTAGGATTTTGTGATCGGTTTCGAAACCCTTAGGGTCTGTCTTTTTAACCCCTTTTTAATATCTCAGCAACTAAATATTATGAATATAAAAAATTCAAATATTCTGTACAAATTGTGATGTCGAAATTGAGGTATCAAATGAAAGTTTCATTTGATACCCCAATTTCGACATCACAATTTGTACAGAATATTATTAGTATTAAGGCAATGATAAGAAAATCGTAAATATTTTTAAACTTACGCGATCTGAACTGAATAATAGGGACCTAAATAAACGCGATAAATAATCGTTTAGAGTACATAAACTTAATAATAATAGAACCGTGTCTAGGTTAACCTAAATTTAGGATTTAAAACAATATTAACCGTAAAATTTAACAACTATGTGTCAATCAATATTATATCTACCTAACAGGTAGATAGGTACTACCTACTTGTTTTGATGGCTATTATAATTCCATAGAATAAATCTGTCAAAAACATTAATTTTACTCCCCAGGAACCTAGGAATTTATTTATCGTTTAGGACCCGTCTTTTTCTCTACGTTTGTACCACAGTTTTCGCACAGGTTCTTTCCTCGCTCGTTAGAGCTTTTGTTACAAAATACAGATTTACTTACCTAATCCAAAATACAATAAGCCAAGGTGACTGCTTGAACTTGCCGCAGCTTTGCAAAATGCCGTTTACCATTATTCCAGGTCTAGAACAAAATCTATGCAAAATCTATGAAAGATCCAGAGTTCATCAGTTGATTTGGGAGTAAAAGTAGCAATCTTCCATCCATCTAAAATTCTAAGCACTTAAAACTTCTACTGAAAAGTAGAAGTAAGTAATTTTATTTGACGACCTCAGTGGCGCAGCGGGCGAAGGTCCGCCTGCGACGCAGGAGATTGCGGGTTCGATTCCCGCCTCGGGACAAATGTTTGCAGATATTTGTTAAGGGTGTTCTGGATGTTTTCTATGTATAATAAAAAATATCTATGTAGTGTATTGTATTAAGTATATCAGTTATCTAGTTCCCATAACAAGCTCTGCTTAACTTGAGGCTAGATAATGCTGTGTGAATTGTCCAGCGTTATTAATTATTATTTATTTAGCGTGATTAGCATCCCATTTCCAAGGTTTGTTTACGGATCCTTATAATTGCTTTACAAATTTTACAATTATCCAGAAGATTTTCTGCAAGAGATACTTTCAAGTTTCGTAAGGAAAATGAATAGATAATTTTAGCTATAATTTATTGCCTACGTCGTAACTGGAAGCTTAAGTTTCAAGATCAATAGCTGGCATACATCAAAACTCTCGTCTGTCTGCCGATTCTCTCATAAACAAATGTCACATCGCGTCTTATGAGGCTATGACATTTATATGTTCTAATAATTCGATTGATGATAAAATTGCCATAAACTTGAGTAAGTGGATTTCATGGATCAAGAAACGTACATCGCTACTTTTAAATCTTTCCACAAGCTATAATTGTTAACTATGACTACGGTACTAGTGTAAGCTTACCAAAATATAGGTTTAAAGTTGGAAATAATTTTGTTATTAGATTGTAAAATATTTGGATAAGAGTGCAGCACTCAGTTTGTCATTGACGCCGTTGCTTGTAGAAAAGTTATGTTGATTTATGGATAAATTGTTTTATGTTGTAAAAAGAATATACCTAGCTCATGTTAATAAATAAATAACGCTGGACCAAGCTAAGCAGAGCTTGTGTTATGGGTACTAGATAACTGATGTACTTAATACAATACACTACATAGATAGATATTTTTTTATTATCTATAGAAAACACCCAGACCAACACGGAACAAATTTCTGCAGATCGAATAATGTGATGCCCTATTATATTTCAGTAACACAGTTAAACGTCTTTAGCTTTCAGTAGGAACTAAGATTACGGTTTCCTCAACCTCAACCTCAACCTCAACAGCCTGTATTGGTCCACTGCTGGACGCAGGCCTCCCCCTGATATGCGCCTTATTGACTTTTATCTCATGGGGGGGTAATGCACATAATCCTCACGCTGGGCATGCGGGTTGGGGATCGCAGTCCGGTGGTAGAATTGTTCTGCAGGGGGCGCTGCTGCCCGCCCCCGGTGGATATCCCTTAGTCGCCTCTCACGACACCCGCGGGAAGAATTGGGGTGGTGCAAATTCTAAGCTGGCACCACACAACCACAGTCTACGGACAACGTTTTACTGGCAGATAATTACTCCGAGTAATTTGCTTAAGTCAGTACTGACCTCATTACACAAATTGAGTTTTGTCTAGACTTATGGCTGGTTTACACGTATTAAGGGTCCGGCGACGGACCAATTTCCTATACAAACGTAATACCAAAATGATTTGTAATTTGAGAATATTTTCACCATGGTTTGCTATTATTTGTATTAGAATAGTATTTATTTAGGTTCCTGCCACAAGCTTTTTTCAAAATACTTATCTACACAAATAATAAGAAAACATTTATTCATTCATGTATAAATGCGATTCGGTTTAATTTCATTTCAGAATGGTACTTTGAAAAAAAAATGTGGCAGGAACCTAGATAAATACTATTTTAATACAAATAATAGCAGACCATGGTGAATACATGCATTACAAATCATTTTGGTATTACGTTTGTATAGGAAATTCATCCGTCGCCGGACCCTTAAGTTGTCGAGTGTTAACTAAAATTGCCTGACTTATTGGTCTAGCGGTCAGTTTGTTCAACCGCTGATTATGAGGTCGCGGGTTCCCGTTTTGAATCCCGGGTCAAGCCAATATCTTTTATTGGGGTTTTTCTAGCAAGGAAAATTCACAGTGTTTGTTCCTTCACGTCCCATTGGATTATGAGAGTGAGGCACCTGTGTTCTCACACACACTTGTGCCATATAATATGTCCTGCGCATCTGGCAAGTCTCCAATGTGACTGGCCGACGTGGTCGAAATTCGGCTAGGATATTATTAAGATAATTTTTAGAGACTTAATTTATTAAACGTATTAAGTAGATAAGCTGTTAGTTGACTCAAAATTTACGATTAACATCGACAGATCCGCCTACATTTCTTGTCCATTTACTTAAAATCTACTTAATTTTAACTAAATTGTGTCCAAACCCGTCAAAGACAACCGACGCCATTTAATTACCCGAAATAATTCTGCTTGTCAAGTCGGTAACTAAATTTTAACTTGCAACTTCTAAACTGATTGTTTGCATGTAGCTTCCAATTAAGTTAACTACTTGACAACTTAATACGTGTAAACCAGACATTATATAACTACGAAATTTTGTTAAGTTTGTAAGTCCACTCAAGCTTTTATTTCTTAATGTTTTCAAAACGCGTATTTCTTGAAGTACATAGTAAAATGGGGCGACTTTCAAAACACGGGGCGTCATTGATGATTACTGTAATTTTACCTATTTCTACTTATGTTTCCCTAATTTCTGAACGTAACTTTATCAATTTTTTAGGTTGGCAGTACTGATATTTCTGCCATCTTTTTCTAACGTAATTGACTATTTTGGCGCTGCGGTTGAGCGATAAAAAACTTTTTTGTGTCCCTCTCGGAAATATTTAAAATAAGTGGCAGTGAAAACTTCAATGGTGCAAGAGTGAGTATGATTATTTGAATGTTATAACATTGATAATGTTTTTGTTTGGTTTTCGATGATTAAACCAAAATGTTTATTATTCGTCGTAAGGCATTAGTTTGTCTTCTAGATCGAGTTTTATTCAATGGGGCTACTTTGATTATTCAAACGAGGCGAGATTGATAGTTAACAAAGTCACCCAATTGAAATGTAATTTTAAGTAACACAGAAAATGGCATGATTATCAAAGTGACCCCATTTTCTATATTTTGTAAAATATGGTGCGTAAATATAAAAAAGTAGCGGGTAGCCGCCCGTATAAAAATTACACGGAAGAAACGCTGGAAGAGGCCCTGCAGAAAGTAGTTGAAGGAGCAATGAGCATTAATGCAGCGGCCCAGGCATACTCGATTCCCTTTGGTACTTCCACAACCACGAATGCAGGAAGGATGTTACATATTCCCCAGTGAAATAAATGTCAAAGAGTTGTAAATTTAGTTAATAGTAAGATATTAGAGAGAAGTATTAGTTATGATTGATATAGTTAAAAAAAGTGATTAATAATGACGATCTCAATTACTTTGTGTGCCTTTCAAAACGTTGTTCCTACCTATTATTTAAGTAAGTTGTTTTTTGCTATGACATTTAATTTTTTTTCGCGTGGAATTGAAGCTTAGTTATTTAAAAATAAAAAAATAAGTAGGTATGTAAAAAACAATTATTTTAATTACCTAATTGGTCTGATTTCATTGTGTCTAGGTGTTAAATCACGAGTCATCAAACTCGCCCCACTAATCAATCTCACCCCATTTGACTTTGAAATTATATATCTCTAGAATTAATTAGTGAACAAAAAAAATTTTTACACTGTTATACTCCTGTTTGGGGTTACTTTCAGAAACAGTTGAAATAACGGGGGCAATCAAACTGACCCCGTTTGTTGTATAAAATTGATAAGTCACATTTTATTTTTTTTCCACAAAAGTAGAAGACCTAGATTTTTTTTTATTAAATTAAATGAATCTGCACCTTAAGTCGCCATCATGGTATTTTTTTATTCTTTTTTTACTTTGAAAATGAAGGAGTTACACGCGATTTAATTTAAAAATTAATCAATTTCGCCCCATTTTACGGTACTTACAAAAAGTCGCTAGCCGTAGTAGCGTGTCGTGTTGTGTCATCCCTAGTTTTACAGACCGAGTGAGGGTAGTTACGAATAATGCTGCCCCCACTGTGCAGACGCGGTAGCTCCAGTACTCCAGTCAGCGCGTGACCACGCCAGAGTGAAAGCCTATTGAAAAAGTTGGAAAAATAGGTATTTAAACACGTTAAGGGTCCGGCGACGACGGATGAATTTCCTATACAAACTTAGTACCAAAATGATTTGTTATTTGAGAATATTTTCACCATGGTTTGCTATTATTTGCTTATTATTTTTTATTTATTAAATACCCGTGCGTTATTATAACATGGTCGATAGTGCATGCGCTAAAGTTACAAACCGTGATAAAAAAAAAAATGTTAACAACCCAACCACAAACCGCAAATACGAATCAGTGCCACGGTGAAACTTAAAACCAAGCTGAACCTAGGTTTAGTATAGTTAGCTACACCACGTTTATGTTTTCTTCAAGGAGAGACCAAATTGTGTTTCTATTGTGTTCTGCAGAAAAACATCGAGTGAAACAAAAAAAAAAGAGTTTATTCATCAAAACACTATTTCTACGTTATATTATAAAATAAATGAGACTTAAGTAAATCTTACTATTAAGACACATTGCCAATGAGGATGTTGTTTGTAGATAAACCACAGCAAAAAAAAATTTATTGGCGTTGAGTTTCAGACAATGTATAATTATTAGTATTATTTATTGCTGAGGATTATAATAATAAGTATATAAAATCGACAAAGAATTGTAAGTTGCGTATATTATTATATTAGTTATTGTATTATAAATTAAATTATTTTATGAATACACGGAAACAAAGTAAATTTTAGGTTAAGTCAAGCGGTTTTTTCACAAACTTTTCACATTGAGTTTGGCTGGAGTTTGATTGAGATGTAGCCGATAAAAAGCATCGACTTACCCGGAACCATTATGTCTACGGGTAACAGTTTATGTCAATTTAATCGCTATCTAAACAGATCTACGCCCTTTCTCCACATAAGCGATACAATCGGATCTACCATTGATTTAAGTAAAGAAAGGGAGATGCGGTACTAGCTTCTGGAAAGTGGAGGACTCAAATTAGGTGCAATTAGGTACACCCACCTCAGTCATAATCGCATCGGCGGTGTTCGTGTTACGCTTACTTGCTACGACGGCGTACTTTAGTGATACTACAGAAGGGCACTGGGGCAAATGAAGAAATATCACTAAAACAGGGGCGCTGCCGTGGAAAACTAAGACTGTCAGATTGCATGTCAATATTACCAAATGTGGTCGGCAGAGGCGCTTATTTTTAACATAGACTTATGCCAAATTTATCTGTTGTAGAAGAGGCAAACTTTTGTTTTATTTTGGTTGATAGCACACGTAATTTAATTTTTTTTCGTAATTAATCACAAGGTAATAATGTAATGTTAACTAACATTTGCCCGCGGCTTTGCTATCGTTGCATGTAAAATACCTTAATAAAACCTATGTCGCTCATTGTAGCTTCTCAATTATAATAAAAATTACATTCATCGATAGTTATTCATAGAAATCAGAAACACTTAAAAAAATAATATCATCTTCATGCATGTTAAAGTGCCGACAATATCACCGACCATTATGATAATACTTTAAACATTAAAAAAATATACTAATTTAGTCAAAACAACTGAGGTCTAAATGGATTACAAAAGTGTCAATCGTTGAAGATATTTCGATTTGGTTTTGGAGGGCTTTCTCAAAAAAAAATTAAAATATAAATAATGCTGAACAAGCCACACAACATCATCTAACCCCAAAGTAATTAGAGCTTGTGTTATGGTATACTTATTTTGATAAACTTATTAAATACACTACACACTAGATATTTTTTATATACATAAGACATGCAATAAAGTGATTATGATTATGACATCCAGAACACCTGGAATAAATATCTGCAGATGGTACAAACATTTGTCCTGAGGCGGGAATCAAACTAACTGTAACCTCCTGTGTCGCAGGTGGACCTTTCCCCGCCGCGCCACAGAGGTCGTCAATCAAATAATCAGATATAAAATGAAATATAACAGTGCTTTATTTCCTTTACCCCTTACAGGAGTCTTGGACACGTCAATAAATTCAAATAAGGTTCAAGAGTAAAACTGGGAAATAAAGTGATTACTTTAATTTATTGTTCACTTCAATCTTTTTAAGGTAAAGTAAAGAAGCGAACAAGAAACCTTTACCTTGTTAGGGTGTTAGTTTTCGAGCTGGAGCAATACTATTAGCAATAGGTACCTAAGTTTTTTATCCTCTAGAGATAGTCTGATATTTTGTAGTAAGCCTTTTTAACAAAGGATATGTTTTACAAATTGTTTGAAATTATTTTTTGATAACTTTTAACTCTTTAGGAGTTTTGTTGTAGAATCGTATACATTTCCCTTTAAAAGATAATCTATAAATCGATACTATAAAAATATATAAATATATATCTATAAAAATATTCGTAAAATAAAATACGTGAATGTTGGAATGCTGAATGATGAATTTCACGGATATAATTTTGTACACAATCTCAGTACTACTCGCTTACATAATTAATTTTATTTTCCGGAAATAAAACGCAACAATCATGAAGATAGTTTTAGTTTAGATTGTGATTCTACAAAATAATCATAAAAACCACAACAGACCATGCCTTGCTATCCAAATTGATATTCATACCGATATAAAGTATTCTTTATTATGTTGCTGCCTTCCAAGAACTCATGAGTGATTATGATTAACATGAGTGATTAACAATAATTTTGACAACTGTCATTGGAAATACAATTGTTTTGCATGTTTATTACGTTTTTAGCGTCTTTAAACATCTCCTTTACTTGACTTCTTTGTTACGCTAAAAAAAAATTTATTATATTGATGTCAATGTACACATATTGCCAATAACAAAAAAGTTATGACAAACCGCTCCGATGAGGTTTTTCTATGAGTTATTAAAAATTTAAAGTAAATTATTATTTTTGAGTATCTGTCCTTTTGAGAATCTCTCTTCTCTAAGAGAACAAACCGATAGAACTACGAGTAATTTAAATTTGCCTGTAGTTCTACTGGTAGAACTACGAGAAAAAAAATGCAAATGGTTGGTCCTAAGTAAATCAGTTATCTAGTAAGTACCCATAACAAAGCTCTGCTTAGCTTCGGCCTTGGTGATGATGTGTGAATTCATCATCATCAGCCTATATAAGTCCACTGCTGGACGTAGGCTCCTATTTTAATTTTTCAGCATTGTTTATTTATATATAAGGTCATCAAAATCGCCCTACCTATTTAACATATTTTAACTCGACCAATACTTTTCGTGCTGTAAACATGTTGAGTAGTACCTATACCTACCTATCTAGCTACCAGAGATAAAACCACTATAAACCTATTCCACTTAATTGGTAGGTCTGTCAATGAATAAAATTCCTGCAAATTTCTTTTGGCTTAGCTTCAATCAAATATAGACTTTATTTCAATGACGAATGAACCATTTAACCCGCAAAACAAAAGTTGTCGAAAATCGTAATTCGTCCGTCGAACCCAGCTGTCATCGCGAAAAAAGTTACATAACCTCACGTCCGTCCGAGGAGGCATCCAGCCTCCGAATGAAGCTACTGGAAGCTATTTTGAGCATATATTGAAAGGGATGTTTGAGTAATAAGGTTGAAATTCTATTGGCAAAATATTATCATTTTTGCAATTACTTCGCTAAACGCCTTACAAAAATGAGTTTTTTGGGTTTTATTATGTTAATGGTTTTATTTATTTAAAACTTTTTACATATTTCTTTTGTTGATAAAATTTCCTTTCATATAGTATTAAAATAATTAATGGTTGTCACTCAAAATATTGAGCATTTCGAGACGAAAAATTTTTTTCTTGTTCTTTCTTGTGATTTATTTTTTCAAGATCCTAGATCGTTTTATAAAATATTTTTGTATTAGTCTTTTTTCCATACATTTGACTATACAGTGTTTTTTTTTGGGCTTGTAATATGTCGGAGAACGGCTAACGGTGCGACGAAAAAGTGTACTTTCTACGGTGTCGCTGTTTGGGTAGCGTCTTAATGTCTGAAAGCATAAAACTTTGTCTTACATATTGATTGTTTAGAAATTACTGATAGAAACTTAAGTTTACCTTACAGAGATCAGCAAATAAACTTTTGGCAAATATTAACAAATAAAAATTTTAAAAAAGAAAGTAATAAACTTTGATAATGTACTAAAACAAGGAATGTTATAATATAACCCTTAAATTGTCCACATCTAGTTAGCCACATTCCGGTTGATTCGCACTTCGCTTATTCAATATGGGTGACTTCGCCCATGAACCATTATAATTATTATACTTAGTTGCCTCGACATAGAATTTTGAAATCTTGGATGCTTTCGCACAAGGTTTCAAAATCGTAAATTTCTTTATGATTTCACCCTTACCCACATCAATAATTTCAAAGGGTTTGCGTCTTTGGCGACTTATTTTTAGCAGATCATACCATTATTCATAGTTTTGGTGAAAATTGACATACATTATATTTTTCTATTGCGCCTTCTTTTTATCGAACAAACATTCATCAACCCACATAAAAATATATTGCTTATCTGTAGACTTCAAGCTATTAAATTCTTTTAAAAATTTAACACGACTTTCTGATGAAATTCTTTCAAAACACCTACAATCCTCACCTGACTCGTGGGTAGCTAGTCTCATTTTTTTCATGACTTCACGTATTCTTCATCGCTTTCATTAATTTTTTCTACAAATCGAAAAATGTGTTCTAAAATATAGCGGCTCTAAGCAATCACCATCAGCCCTCAATCTGCCCTCAAGCAGATTCTGCAATAAGTTAAAAACAATTTCGAGAAAGAAGCCAAGAGGAGAATCCAGCTAGGCTGGGCAGCGTTTGGAAAATTACGTCGAGTCATCCATACCGCAATGCTTGAAAATTAAAGTTTTCAATCAGTGCCCTATTATTATAATTACTCACGGGTATTTATCGCGTTTATTTACCTATTTTTCCCGACGTTTCAACAGGTTTACACTCTGTCGTGGGCACGGCACCTGTTGAAACGTCGGGAAAAATAGGTAAATAAACGCGATAAATACCCGTGAATAAAATAATGTGTTCTGATCGCGTAAGTTTAAAAAACTTCAGTGTGTCCTACTCGTCTTGACCTACGGAGCTGAGTTCAAAGTCGCTCAGCAAGCTTTGGAAAGAGCTATGCTCGGAGTTTCTCTGAAGGATAGGATTCGTAACGATTACATCCGACAGAGAACCAAAGTTATGGAAATAGCCCAAATAATGAGCAAGCTGAACTACTGCTATGTCTTGCGAAGAACCGACAACCGCTGGAGTAAACGTGTTTTTGAGTGGAGCCAGACAAGGCAAACGTAGTGTAGGACGCCCTCCGGCCAGGTGGGATGACGCAGACAGATGCTGGATGCGGCAAGCTGAAGACAGGGCGCTATGGTGCTCATTAGGGGAGGCCTATGTCTATGTAAAATTTAGATGCATTTTATATCGACGACAAGTGACAAAATGGCTTGTGGGAAACCATTTTCTTACTGTAGAATGTATCTAAAGATGACTAAGTCCATATCTGAATGCACATTTTTGTGCTGTATGCATCGGTGTTGGATAATTGTGATCCAGCCTCTAAACTTCTCATTGTGTTACACTTACTCACTTACGTCACACCTTAAAAGGCCTTTCTTTTTTTCCAGATATAATGGATCAAGTGTAAAACATGTGCCGTGTGTGATAATGACGTCATACCCTGATCCCTTCAACGAAACTGTGATAAGGGCCTACGAGGAGGATTTCCCCCTGTTGATGCCCCGCTGGGGGTATGTAGCATCGGCCTTCGCATTGTTCCTCATCGGGTTCTTCGGGTTCTTCCTCAATTTGATGGTCATACTGCTTATGTTCAAGGATCGTCAAGTAAGTGAAGTTTTTTTTATATTTAACAGACTTTGGAAGAAGCTGGTGGTTCTATGCTGCTGGTAGTATGGGGCGATAATACCCATCTGGGCTCGGAGGTCGACATAAATAGATAGATAGATTTATTTATTTTGATTAGTAACTAACACGATTTTTATAACCAATTACACTAGTTACTTAAAATTAAAAAACATAATATTTTATCTAATTACTAAAAATTATTGTAAAATTTTAAAACATTTCATAAAATAAATCAGTATAGAATAGTTAACATTAAAATTTTCGATGAGACAAATAAATTAATTAATTGAAATAATAAATAAGATTTTCATAAAATTAACACGATTAAGACAAATTAAATTAACATTAATAAAAACAAACAGGCATCCTTTCAGTCACTCTCGCAAAACCTCAGGCATACCAACATTAAACTCTTCCATTCGTCTGCGAAAATATAGATAATACTTTATTGTACCACACAAAGACAGATAACAAAACATAAATAAATGCTAAGAGTAGACGAATCACAAAGGCGGCCTTATCGCTATGAGCGATCTCTTCCAGGCAACCTTGGGATGGACTGGACATGTAAGAACAAAATAGACGGTGGCACCCGAAAAAATTAAAATAAAATAATACTTACACTACATACTATAATACCTACATTTATAACTTACAAACAATATAATAAACTTGCATAAACATAAAAATAAAGTTATCTAACTTTACAAGGATAGATAATGCTGATGAAGCAATTTTTTTAAGATAGGGAGTGATTCGGCACGTCTGATGTCCAGGGGGAGAGCATTCCATAGACGGGTAGCTTGTACAGTGAAAGATTTGTCGTAGAAAGTGGTAGTGTGGGCAGGAACTTTGCGGTTCGACATTTGCGGTTTCAACTGTGTCTGTCCAGTCTGTGGCCTAATCGGGGGGAGGAATGGTGACGGAAGAATGGGGTCGGCGAATGTATGGAGTGGTGGGCTCGCCGACAATGTATAGGAGGAAGAGGGGACGCCAGTCGGGCCGCGGAGATTTTAAATGTTCCCGTGGTTCAGCGAAAATGGCGAGAGAGGGACACCGGAGAGGTTTTAGTGGATATTACGTCCTTCTCAGGGCGTCGAGTCCCATATAATTCTGGTCCCCCCAGACCAGTTTATTCGTTTTCTTGCCAAATAAAAAAAAACAAAAATGGACGGCTGCATGTAATTATTTTTAGGTGTTTTTGATGTGTTTTACCGATTGATTTCGTGGATCGATTTTGGTAATTCTTTTGGTTTTGTATAGAGGATATTCTCGAGGTGGTCCTTTGAGTATGAATGCTCTAAGAGGTGGTCCCATAAAAATTATTATTGTATTATTGCGGAATCACTATTAGTCCCGCGAAACCTAAAAATAGTGATGTATAAGATAAGTGATATAAAGAAAATAAAAGTGTTATAAAAAAATTCGAAGTCAGTTTTTATGTTCTTCAAAACATTCACTTGATTATGCTCCGTTGATTTGATATGCTGTGTGGTGCCGGCTTATAATTTGCACCACTCCAACTCTTCCCGCGAGTGTCGTAAGAAGCGACTTAGGGTCATCAAGCGGGGGCGGGCAGCAGCGCCCTCTGCAGAACAATTCTACCACCGAACTGCGATCCCCAACCCGCATGCCCAGCGTGGGGATTATAGGCATTACCCCCCATGTGATTAAAGCCAATAAGGCGCTTATCAGGGGGAGGCCTGCGTCCAGTAGTGGACCAATACAGGCTGTTAAGGTTAAGGATTCGATATGGAGCGTCATTGCCATGACGTCAGATTTGACTTCCTGTTTAAGGCGAGTAGGCCAGCAGAGGCCGCATTTTTGTGATTTTTAAAATCATTTGAGACTTAGAAAATAGTGTTTAAAATTCTGAAAAAAAGATATATATTACCTAAGGATCTAGTCTAGTCAAAGTCGCATTCAGTTACAATAACTAATGAACTTCACTCGATGGAAAAAAATCCCAAAGTTACGCCTTTTTCTAACGTTTTTTCAATACTAGCGAACTACTGATATCACACTTTTTTGTACTCAACTAAAGACACTTAATATTTCTAAACAAAAAATTAATGTTTATAATAATAATAATAATAATAATAATAATTCATTTATTTCAGACCATAGACAAGTTACAGATCTAATTTAACTTATTCTACGGTCCATAGTAATATATACCTTAAAACTAACATACATAAAATATAAAAACTTAATTAATAACACATTGTTTGTGATTACGGCGTCGACGTGTAGATGACGCAATCAGGGTGTCAGCTGACGACGGTGCACGGCGGTGTCCCCTTGCAGGCGTCCAGTGAACCTTCGAAACTTGACACCCTTCGGCCAAAACTCTGCGCATAAGTAGGTCGACAGATGTTGAGTTGGAACTCTCACCATAAATGAATTGAAGCTCACATTATGGCGAGAGTCCAGCTTCTCGACGCGCATCGAGAGTCCAGTCTTCATTTTAAGGTACTCCTCCACAGCCTTGGTCTCCACACTGTAGTGGACGCGTGAGACGTAGAGCTGGGTAGTTGGTACTTCCGCTCGGAAACCAGAGTTCAAGTCTTTCGGCCCAGTACCGCACTGGTTCCGGCTAGTGGGCTTACGGCTCTTGCGAACTACCACGGTGAATCCCTCCGCATCACAGGGCCCCTTCCCAGGAGCTGGCGCAGGCGCAGCACTATGTGATGGTTCACAGGGCTGCTTCTTTTTCCCCTTCCTTTTAGAGCGCACCGCACGCTGCGGGTGCACAGCGGGCGCGGCGCAGCTCGCGGTGTCGGGTGCGGCGGTGGCTGCGACGACAGTGGCGTAGGCGCGCGGGGGGGAAGGCACGCGCGCACTTGTAGGTCCCTCACGCGGTGACGCGAGGAGCGGGCGGGGCGACCGCAAAGTCTTGGCGGTGTTGTCAGCCGCGGCCGGCGACACGTTCAATATCGCTGACTCGAATGATGACGCCGACATACTTTGCGTTCCTCGATGCACGTTGACGTGCGAAGCCTCTGGTGACCTAGTTACCGTGGCAGCACGCAATGATGCAACCTCGGAGCGAAGGTCACTGATGGTAACTTCGGACGCCTCCAACTTCATTTTCACTTCAACCAGACTAGCTTTGAGATTAGTGACATCCTTCAGCAGTCTGGTCACATCGACATGGTCGAACGTCACGGGGGGCAGCTTGTGCAGCTCTTTCGCGACGAAGTCAGGCATATCATCCGGGTCCGTACACTTGAACAGCGTGATGACGTCCTGTATACTTTTTTCTCTGCCGTCCCTGCGTCGAGAGGGCATCTGGTCCAATTTTCCGAGGGTCTGAAAGATCAGCGCTTTGCCCCTGCAAATGTCCTCTTCTTTGAAGTTGGATTTGCAGATCTGCAGGATGCTGACCTCGTCCATGGTGTCGATGGCATTCTGGATGAACGCCAGAAACTCGTTGGCGATAAGGGATTTCGCACTCATCGCGTTCGCGGGCAGCGGCGTAAGCCGCGCGTGTCACGAATTAAAATATTCGAGACGGTGCAAGAGCGAGGCACGACCGTTTCCGAGCGCGCATCGCACTGCACTGACTATATAATAATAATGTTTAAATAACTACAAAAATGACGAGCGCGGCGGCTTGACAGGCGCGCGTTTTCCCTTACGCCTACTGCTGCAGGAATACCTGGCATACCGTATGAAAAGGCAACTTGTGGTTTGACCATTTCACAACGTGAATACCATATTAAAAGTAGGTATATGATGGATCTCTTGAGGACACCAGTCTCATAAGTGAAATGTCGCGGGCGGCGGTGCGGAGCGTTCCATTTATTATTTCAATGAATGTCTAGGACACCTCTCAAAGTAGTAGCGAGCGTTGAAATAACGAACCGATTTTTTAAACAGTTTTTCTACAATCAACGAGTCAACTGTTTTCTCTTTATTGCAAAACTAGTTGATCCATATTTTTATCATTTGTTGCAAGTTGATCTAGTGAACTCATAAATTTATTTTCTTTCTTTCTTTCTTATTCTATTAAATGTGAGCAATTGAATAGAATTATGAATCTAGACAATAAAATGAACTGAACATTTCTTCATACTTTTTTTACCGAACGTGATTATTAATTTCATTCAACGACATACTATAATATAGTATGTTCAGTTCAGTTCATTTTATTGGCTAGATTCATAATTCTATTCAATTGCTCACATTAACAAACTAAATTAAAAAACAACGAGGTTTTAGAGGAATAACTACAATCAAATGGCGAGTTCGTTTTACAACGTTAGTACTAGACGTTTAACGCGTTAATACTACTAGTTCACTACAGTTTACGTTTCGACAAACCAGTTAAAAACGTCAACTGGTTTTTCAACTAGTTGACCGTTTATAGAAAACGGTGCTTGGTTCAAGATACCCAACGGTTAGTTTACTTGCACTAATAATAATAATAACTTGCAGAACACCATAGCAGAGAAGATTTCTAAATACGTACCTAGATCTCAAAAACGAAATAACTCGCATGTGGCGCCTGCAAAAAGTATCTATAGTTCCAATTGTTCTATCCTCAACTGGGGTCATTCCGAAACAGCTTTTCCAATCCATTGATTGTTTAGACTACCTACAAACACTTACATACTAATGCAAAAGACTGTCATTTTAAACAGAAGTCAGGAAAGTCCTGCTTAATGTGTTTCTAAGTGAAGTTTCTCCCTCTGGAGTGCACTTGGCTTAGGCGAGTGTGCTTTAAATTTTACCGGTTTTAATCCGAGAAGATTAGATCATAACCCAATTATAATAAAGCCTTTTATTCCAAACTCCTAAATTATTTAGGTACAAAGTTTTTCGATTAAATCTATGCTTAGGATTAAGTTAGTAGGTTCTTAAATATTTGAACTTGTTGAGTTGGATCCCTTCTTAGGTAAACGCCTCCTCCATCTTCATCCAGGACTGTCTGGTCCCTTCCATCGTGTACTCCGAATGGTCCATCTTTTATTGGTGAGGCGTGAGATGTGACCTGCCCCTTTCCAAGTATGTTTTAAAGCTTGTGGGTGTGCGTCTGTTAGCCTGGTATTATGTCTGCTACTTCTTATTTAATGTATTTTTCTAATCTAGTGTATGCTCCGTTTCATTGCTCTGTGTGTAGACCTGACCTTGAGATTGGCTTTATTCGTAAATACCCAAGTTTGACATCCATACAGTAGACAAGGTAAGAGACAACTTTCAATTACCACCTTTTTCATACTTAGGCTGTAGTTTCCTTTTAGTATTTCTTTTAATGACCAAAGTTTCCTCCAAGTGATATTTACTCGGCGTTCTATTTCTTCTTCATTACTAGTATTACTGAATGATACTTGTTTGCCCAGATTTCAGATTTCAGATTTATTTATTGCATACATATATACGATTACAGAGTTTTAGCTTAGATGGTAATTAGCTTAAAGGTAAGTACATGTACCCTGTAAGGGCGCAGCAATTGGTCTAAATATTGTTATAATATAAGTAGTCACACAATCTATTTCTTGCTAGGAATATAGAAGTTAAAAAGTATAGACATTGTCAGGTACAAGGATCAAAACAATTGTACTTAGTAATAACTGGGTAGGTAGGTATGTATATTGTTTACGTAGGCAATCAAATAATTATAGTTTAGATTTATCATTTAAAAACTCGTCGACGGAGTAGTAACATTTAGAAATTAGGTATTCTTTGAGTTTATTACGAAAAGCGGATACTTTGCTTAGCTTAGCTTTTGCTTAGGCTTTTTAGGCTTAGTTTGACAAATCTAACCTGTTAGGTTCGCCTCTTAAGTTTCTCGTCATCCATCATCATTATGATATAATCAGCCCACGTATAACAAATACACTGCTGGACATAGGCCTCCCCCCAGTGGTCTCGAACGTCATAGTGCGAAATCGGTAGAGTTGCCAACTAAAATCAAAAAGTATATTTGTACCCAAAATCGGTATATTATGATAAAAAATACAATATTATTCAATAAAATTCGTATATTCATCAAAAACTAAACGAACAGTCTAATTTTCCCGAAAAACAACATAAAACTATGGATGGTACTAAGCAGCAAACCGTTCTTACATGATAGAACAAAGTTACTACAAACAATGCGTCAATTCTCACCAAATTAGTCCAAAAAAGAAGTATTAAAATCCTAGGCCGTCTAGCCGTCTGTGATCTAGGCGCAGTACAGGATAATTATTATCATACCAATATTTATTGGCCATAGCCGCGGTCATCTTTGAATTAATTTCCAAGTCATAACAAACAGCGTCATTATAGAGTCGTTTAGCATGTTATAGACTAGTGATTGATTCAGTAGACAGCATAAGTCGTTGTTTTGTTTCATAAGATTGATAATTAAAAATCGGCTATGTATTTTCTGAAATCGTGAAAAAATCGTTGAATTACGGTGTTTCGGTGGGACAGAACTCATATCGGTAGAAATACCGAAAAATCGGTAGGTTCGAGACCACCATCAGACGCGACGCCACAAATAGCGGTCCTGAACCGCCGTGTCTTGTCTATGCCGTGTCTCAATACCGTCATGGCAGGCCCAAGGTACCCAAGGGTATAAACCAAATATTATCATAATGAAACAGCTCCGTGTCTTAGAAAGTAGCTGAAATGATTGATAACATGGCTAAGGTAATTTATACACAAAATAGCCCCTAGGGGGCCTTTCATATTTTTTGTTATTCAAGCAAATCGTAAGGAGTCCCAGCGAAAGGTTTTGCGCGCGCGTTGTTTGTTAGTATTCCACGATTTTGGCAAAAGTTATTCTGGAGGCACCGGTTGCATTTATTCTAGGCGTTGAACGTCAGTGTCTTGGATTTTAGCACATTGTCTATACTAATACTAATAATATTATAAGGAGGAAAGATTTGATTGTTTGTTTGTTTGTATTGAATAGGCTCCGAAACTACTGGACCGATTTGAAAAATTATTTTACCATTAGAAGCCCACATTATTCCTGATGAACATAGGCTACTTTTTACCGCGGGAAAATGCTTCATTCCTACGGGAAAACGGGTAATAGAACAACGGTAGTAAGAATGCAGCTAGTCATTCAATAATGTCTTTAATTAAAACATTTAAGACGTAGTGTGAAATGTCTTAGGGAGGCCAAGACCCCGATTACTCAAATGTGTACTTTTTAAACCAAACGATTTTCTTCATAAAATTAATGGATTTCATTGAATAAAGACTCGGAAACAAATACACTGATAGTTAATGAATTATTTGACATGAAATATTCATTGAAGACCTCTAATTCAAATTTTACAGACTAAAAACAAATTAGGAGGCCAAATAACCACCTTCTCCTCTCGTAAAGCAAACTGCTAGTAGGTACAAAGCTTGACTGAAGCACGCACTTGAAACGCAATTAGAGTGCAGTTTCGTTCATTAACAAGTGTCTCATCTAAACCGTGTCTCAACTTAATGCTATTAAGCCAGTCTCAGGTCCCAAAGGGTATGTTTGCTCATTGCAAGTGATGATTGAAGCACGTATTTCTATTCTGTGGCTCAGAAACCACTCAATGCCGACGCTGTTAGTTCAACAGTGAAATGGTAAACATATATATCTAGTTTCTAATGCTACGGCCACACTATCTTGATAACGCGAATATTTGCGCTGTCGCGACAAGACTGGCCAAGAAGTTCGTCCTATCGCGAATCATTATCGCGACAACAAATGACGTTCGCGACGCTGTCGGTAAACTGCCGCACATCAAAGGATTTTGTCGCGACAAAACTTCGTGCGGTTGGCTACACTTCGGGCGCGCCTTGTTGACAGCAAGACGCCGAGCGGTGTGCACGTATTGTGGCTTTTGTTTAAATAATATAGATATAGTAAATCATTATTTGCAACCGCCATGATCGCAACCGACTCTTCTCTTCCATTTTTTCCGTAAAATGAATTATCGCGACGTTCTAGACTATCGCCAAGTTGCGAAGTTTTTTTCCAAAGTGGCCAAACACTTCGTCGTAGATCAAACACGAAGTTTTATCACGATAACGCGAAGAAGTATCTTCACCTTGTAGTGTGGCCGCAGCATAATCATCAGACGCAAATCTAGCCGCCTTCGTATTGATATACCTATTGGATTACTTCGAAAGAGTGAACAACAAGACATGGCAACATTTCTCGAAGAACTTTTAACTACCTACCGATTATTACTTGATACTAGCAGCACCTCGTGATATCACCCGCGTAATATTCGTTCCTGTGGGAATTCCGGGATAAAAAATATATTCTATGTGTTATTCCAGACTATAATCTATCTCTGTGCCAAATTTCATGCAGATCCGTTGAGTAGTTTTTACGTGAAAGAGTAACAAAAAGTTGGTTTTTTTTTAACGCAGGGTCTTTAAATACCGGCCATGAAGAATTTATAGTAGCCATAGATCAAACGAATCCTGATCTACTGGCAATCAATGAGTCTTGGCTGAAACCAGGTCAAGAAGATAGTGCACCGAAACTTCCAGGGTATCGCTTATACCTATCCCCAAGACCTGATCATATCAGACACGGTCGTGGTGGTGGGGTAGCGTTTTACGTTAGGAAAGGGTTGAGTATTAAACTGATTCCATACCCGGTTGCGCCGACGGTAGAGCAGATGTGGTTGAAATTAAATGTCTGTGGCAAAATAATAATTATTGGTACTGCGTACAGACCTCCATGGTTGCATGTTGATACTTTTCTTGATGCGATTGGAGATACTATTGCGTCGTTCTTAAATTGTGACAGTATAATTATTTTGGGAGATTTTAATATTAATTTATTGAATAAAAGTGATAATAAAACCAAGCTACTTGAACAATTTCTTAGTTCTATGAATTTAAATCAATTTATTAGCCAGCCAACACATTTTACGTCCCATAGTGAAACTCTAATTGACTTGGTTTGCTCCGACTCTAGAGTTACAAATGTTTTAGTGAAGCACGACCCTGACCTTGGGGCCCATGCAATGCTCTTAGTTGATTTTAAAATAAATAAAGATAAGCCTAGTCCTCGTTTTGTCTCTTATAGGCCTATAAAAGACATATTACTTGATATTTTCGAGGATGACCTGAACTCTGTGGATTGGGCTCACTTTCAGCGTCCTCTGGATTTGAACATTTTAGCTTCAGACTTCACTCGCATCATTAACGCATTGTTTGACATACACGCGCCGCTTAAAACAAGAAAGTTTAAAGGACCTCCACATCCGTGGATTACTGATACGGTCAAGGAAATGATAAAAATTAGGAATGACTATCATAATAGGTATAAAGCACAGAATTGTCAAATCCTTAAGCAATGTTATAAGGATATGAAACACATCGTTCTCGCGGCAATTCATAGTGAGAAAACTGCTTTCTTTATTAATCACATAAACCGTAATGTAAAAGATTCTAAAAGATTATGGAAAAATTTAAAAGGTAATATTTTACCAAATAATAAAGATGCCGTTGAGCTCCCGCCCCAATTCGTTGATCCAGACATTATTAACACTCACTTCATGAATGTGCCAGGGGATGGTTCTGTCAGTATTTCTCAGCTTACCTACTTTGAATGCCATAGTTTTGGGCAAGAATCAGAAAATTTTGCATTGAGCCCGGTTAGTGAGGAGACAGTATTAAAAATAATTCAAAATTTTAAATCGAATGCTCATGGTATGGACGGTATTAGTCTAGATATGATTCTTTTGACTCTACCTCAATCATTGCAAGCCATCACAGCGATTATTAATAGTTCTCTCACTAGTGGCGTTTTTCCTGAGTGTTGGAAGGTGGCGGTAGTCAAGCCGATACCTAAAAAAAGCATTCCTGAATCTGTCTCTGACCTAAGACCAATAAGTCTTCTGCCTTGCCTGTCTAAAGTTCTAGAGAAAGTGGTAAGTTTGCAGCTTATTAAATATCTTGATGAGCACAACATATTGCCTCAGTACCAGTCAGGTTTTCGCAAGGGCCACAGCACTGCTACCGCGCTACTGGATGTGGTAGACAATTTATTGTCTGCTCAGGATCGTGGCATGTGCAGTTTGCTGGTTTTACTGGACTTTTCACGAGCTTTTGACTCCATTAACATTTCTCTGCTCTTATCAAAGCTTTCTTTCTACGGTTTTGACTCTACCGCAATTAAGTGGTTTGATAGTTACCTCAGTAGAAGACAACAATGTGTAGAGTTGAAAATGGCGGATGGGAAAACTGTTAGGTCGTCTTTACAGCTGGTTCCTCGAGGAGTTCCCCAGGGATCTATCCTTGGACCTATACTGTTCATCCTGTATAGTGCTGATATTGTAAGGAAGATTTCTCATTGCCAATACCATCTGTATGCGGATGACCTGCAGTTGTATCACTCTTTTCCTCCATCTGATTGTTTGAGTGCAGTGAATGAAGTTAACAATGATTTAAATAACATCTTTCAATGGTCTCTTTCTAACTCACTTGTCTTGAACCCTAAAAAATCTTTATTTCTTCTTACCGGATCTAGAGTCAATCTGCTTAAGCTAGATAATGATAATATAAAAATTACTGTGGGTGGTGAGACAATTGAATATGTTTCTGAGGCCAGAAGTTTGGGATTGATTATTGACGCCCAACTTAGGTTTGAAAATCAATTGGCTGAAAGTGCACGTAATTGCTTTTATAGGTTGAAAACTCTATATAAAATTCGTCCTTACCTGAGCGAAGCAGTCCGAATAACGTTGTGCGAATCGCTTATTTTATCAAAGCTTAACTACTGCGATGTAGTATTCGGGCCCCGTCTACTCAGCCGCACTGAGAAGTTGGTCCAGCGAGTTCAGAACGCATGCGCAAGATTCTGCTTCCACATTCCACCTCGATCACATGTCACCCCTTACCTGAATTCGTTAGATTTGCTGAAAATGAAAGCACGCCGTGACTTGCACTTGGCGACTCTTTTATTCGGCGTTATCAAATTTAAATCACCCCCTTACCTGTACAATAAACTAGAATGGGCGTCTGAAACTAACTCTAGATATCCACGTAGAGCGTGCTCTAATCTGATTTTACTTACACAAAAACATAGAACGGTGGCTTTTCGAGGTTCATTCCGTTTCGCAGCTTCTCGCTGTTGGAATGATATACCTCCCCCACTCCGCACTACTATATCATTACATTCGTTCAAATTTAAGTTAAAAAAAAAACTATTATCAACTCAAAAAAGTTCCTAGAAAACCCTATATACATACACACACACACTCTGAACGCTTAAATTTATTTGCTTCATATGAGAGCTTAATATATTTATAGTTTATTATATTTCTTTAAAAAAGCATGCTATTCAGTTTTTCTCTTATATTTGTAGCACCCACGTTTTTTAATAATATACTGCTTTTACATTATATATTTTTACCTTAATTATTCTTTGTATTTATATTGGTACCTACCTAACTAAACTCCCGTTTCTTAAACTTTGTTGCTCATTGATTTTTGTAAGCTATAGACTCGTAATGTGACGTCACCCAGAGGTTCAGACTGAAAACCAGCGTTGTTTCCGTCCTCGGGCGGTAGCGGCATCAAGCTGAGGCTGGACCTGTTTAGCCACGCACTAGGGAAAGACCAACTTTTTCCATCAGACTACACGTAGAGGTATTTTCTAATTTATTTTTATAACACCTTTTTATGATTTTTGTTTGTATTTTTATGTAGTCTCTATTGTGGTGTTTACTGTAATTTTTTGTTTTGTTTTAACTTCCCCTAAATGTTTTGTGTGCTAAATAAATTTTTATTCTATTCTTCTATTCTATTCTAACAAACATCCATCTATCCATCCATACTTACAAACTTTCGCGTTTATAATATTAGTAGGATCTAGATCCTAATAATATTATAAACGCGGTAACTAGGTACTTAAGTATTTTTAGATAAAACTTACAAAATAATCCGATCAACTCAATAAGCCTTCAAAGAATACCAAGAATGTTATCATAAAGCTTTCTGTTTACCTAAGGAGTCGTAGGAACCTTGTAGAAAGCATTTTAGAAAATAACGGTTTATTTTGATATACTTATAAAATAATTGCCATAGCTTTTATGTCGCAATATTTAGAGGTAATGAGTCACGCAACAAATCTATTTACGTAAAAATGTTAACAATACTACAGGGTGCCACGAAACATGTGTATTAAGCTGGAGGGGGGTGATTCTGGACCCCGAGGGAACAACTTTGGTTCTACGATTTTTTTAATTTAGATATTATTACATAAGTAAAAAAATTACTCTCGTTCATATTAGTGTTCTTTTACGTGTTGTACACAAAACTTGAATATTATTTTGAAATTTCGAAGAAAGACAAAACACAACCAGTGTTTTTTGGCGAGAAAAAAAATAAAACAAATAAATATTCGAATTTTTTAAATAATTATTATTCATAACTTGTCGTCCATAATCACCTCATTTCGGCTTATTATACGTGTTACGTGGCACCTTGTATAATATTACAATAATTGTTTCAGCGCGCAATAATACACGAATAAAACGAAGCCTTTTCAGGTTCTAGTCAGAAATACAGGTAATGGCTTCAGCCATTATTCGGTTAGTAGTTTCAGCATGAAGAAGTTCAAGTATTCAAGTAGGTAGTATTAGCGATGCTTGAAATTGATTGTCAGTTTTTAAGGGCTTTTATCTACCGCTTGACTATTTTTCTATATTCTGTCATTGTATTTGCGGGTAGAACGGGGATGCATTCCTTAGCCATAACTGATCGAGAAACTGTCTCGCGTCATGTAATAATTCTAATAGTATAGTTTAAAAAAAAAGAGCTTGACAATTCACACAGCATCTAGCCCCAAGCTAAGCAGAGCTTGTGTTATGGGTACTAGATAATAATAATAAATAATAATAATCAATAAAAATATAGTGCAAACATTTTGTCCCGAGGCGGGAATCGAACCCGCAACCTCCTGCGTCGCAGGCGGACCTTCGCCCGCTGCGCCACTGAGGTCGTTGTTGTTTACAAACTAGTTCTTTCACCTGAATATAAAGTAATTAGCTTGATCTAATTGTATTATTTGGAAATCCCTGAAAGTAACCAGGCGTTGACCTGGATGGAGTAAGTATTTAATAGTAGGTATGTATGTTGCAATCCTAATACAATGTGAAAGATCACAGTCAGCCCATATATTGGGCTGCAGGCCGATAGCATCATGAGTCCAAAGCTGCATATGGGCTGTCCGCTTACTGAGTTTGAACGGGTCGTATGTTATTGGACTCAAGAGGGATGTTTTAAATTAAAAGTTGATTTAGTAGAATAGACGCTAAATAAATATTTTAATTATTTTTTTATATCACACTATTGTAATGCGAAAGTTTGGATGGATGTTTGTTACCTCTTCACGCCAAAACTACTGAACGGATCTGGCTGAAATTTTGCATACAGGTATGTCTAATCCTGGAATCAAACATAGGCTACTTTTTATCCCATATGTCAGTTCCCATGGGATAGAAATAACCTTAAAACGTGTCTATAGAAACAACGCGTGCGAAGCCGCGGGCAGAAACTAGTTTGTTATATTATAATGGATCAAAATCTCTACCGGACTTGGGAGGTACTTTGAACTCGTTCAAAATTACAGTTATAGGCTAGGTATTAGGACCCCTGTCAGGGAGTCATGCATCTTGAGAGGTAGCTAAGCTAATAACTTAATTAAGTATCACAACTAAAAGTAAATTTTGTTGTAAAAGTATTGCACAGTTTTAATTATTTGGTGTCCTGCAGGGGTATTTTAATTGGGTTAGTCCCTGAGGGCCCCGATCCCGCAGGGCCCCGGTTTTTAGAGATCAATTTCGATACATTTTATGAGACGTGCTTTTGTTAATTTTTCCATTGTTTTCAACTTGTATAGTTGGCATAATAAGTGCTTACACGTCATTGATATTAACAAAATTCGGAAGATAGGGTACGTTCTCCCAGCGCTAACTCAACAAATGGCCTGTGTTCTGTTACAACTAAACGCAAAGACACACGCTTGTGCAATATAGCTACCTAATGAATAACAAAGAAGAAAAAAGTACCCAGACCAAAGTGCACATTATATATCGTATATTTCTATATCTATCTACAAATGTCAAAGCAAAGCAGTGTGATTAAAAGAAAATTTATATGAGGGCATTGCTAATCTAAACAAAACTTAGCAAGGTATTTATTTCGGATGTAAACATCATAATTTAAATAGGTTAACAGTATTTTTAATAAAGGTTAGCATACTCTTATAAATACGACAAATTAGGGGTAAATATTACAAAAACAAAACTTTATTTGTTTAATGTAATTAAATTTAACAACAACTATTTCAAATTCAGGAAAAACTAAATCATGGCATTTTCAACCTCGTTCCATAAAAATACGCATAAGATTTTAGGAGACCATCGTACATCATAATTGCCTGATATGTTTTTATAAGTACTGAATTGGTTAATATTTCGTTCTCAGGAAGTTTCTTTCAAAACGCAATAAACCGCAAAAAATAATTATTTAACCTTTAAAAGTAAGGTTTTTTGTTATTATAGTGCGTGACCCGCACTTGGGGTAATCTCTAAGAAATTAAGAAATAAATAAATAATGCTGGACAATCTACACAGCGTTATCTAGCCCCAAGCTAAGCAGAGCTTGTGTTATGGGTACTAGATGACTGATATACATAATATAATACATTACATTGATAGATATTTTTTTATTATACATAGAAACGACCAGAACACCCGGAACAAATATGTCTAGATCGTACAAACATTTGTCCCAAGGCGGGAATCGAACCCGCAACCTCCTGCGCCGCAGGCGGACTTTCGCCCACCGCGCCACATCGGTCGTCTATATGTAGGTATGTTCGTTTTTAGGGAGCACCAAAAAAGCGAGACTTTATATACGAAGACGAATAAGGTTTTAGTTTGGTTTGGGACTGGTACACTATACTAATTAGCCTTTGGTGAATAAAGGTGTCAATTTGAAGCTTTTTTCTAGTCATTCTCAATTGCACATCATAGAATTTGCAAATGCTAAGATAGTTACAAAGAGTAAAGTAATAAATAGGATAGTTATTAATTCTATTCGAAAATGTCGGGAGAAGGTCCTCCTAGAGGACTCGAGCGAAATTACACATTCACCTAAAACAGATTGGGGGGAAAGTGGCTACTACATGTCGGGACAGACAGACACCACACCAGACTTTTTAAAAAATGAAGTGCGTGTGGTAGTTCCTGATTTAACTGAAGAAGTTGGCATCAACTGTGATCCGGTTCAGTAAATATTTGAAAAAAGGTGGTGGAATTAAAAAGCAAACGCCACAGTGCTGAAATTTCTACAATCCTCAATGATAAGTCAAATCTAGTAAGTATTTTCAAAAATGGTTCAACACTTTTTCCGTTGATAGTACTTTTTTGCAAGATTTACTTTTAATCGATAGAGTGAAGGTACTTTGTTAGAAATCGGGTACCTCCGGGAATGGGGCCCTCGGGGACTAACCCTTTTAATTCATTTGATTCGTTTCCGAATCGAATCCGACGGATCTATAAAACGCTATTTTGATTTCGCCTCGGGTTGATGATCGAAATAAACAGCTCCTCTTCATTGACATGGCCATTAGTCAACAGATTCGCTTCGAATTTTCGACCATCAACCAGAGGCGAAATCATAATAGCGTTTTATAGATCCGTCAAATTCGATTCGGAAACGAATCGAATGAATTAAAATACCCCTGCTGTAGTATACGAGCGGGGGAGAGTGGAATCAGATATATTACGACATAAATTGTGCATTTATTTTTGAGGCAGTTATTTATTAGTGACAAGCTTCTGCCTGCGGCTTTGCACACGTTATTTTGGGGTGAAAAATAACCTATATCCCTTAATCAAAGAAAAAGCAATTTTCAATAATAATTTGATTGCTTAAAAAAATTAAAAACCGACTTTATATTCTTTTATTTACACTGTTTTTTAAGTTTTGCGGGACAAATACCACGGGAATAAAATTGTATGGGACCACCACTGGACATTCTCTATACCATAGCGAGCATTTACAAAATCATAATTGACGGAGAAATCGACAAACATATATTAAAAAGAAAAACATATACACCTACAGCCGAATATAAGACCTCGTTCTTTTTTTGAAGTCTTTTAAAAATCGACAAAATTAGCTTACAAAATTTGTTTAGGAACCAATTTATCTAATTCTGTTGGGTTTTCAACTGAATTTGAGGGAGCAAGCAATCTTAGAAGTTGATGATTTGCGCAATCCATTGAGGAAATGCTCTCCCACATCCTCGTATCAGCAGTTTCATTGTTTTTTTTTTTCATTATTGTTACGGGGTGCCCGGCTTAGAATTCGCACCAATAAAATTCTTCCCGCGGGTGTCGTAAGAGGTGACTAAGGAATTTCCAGCAGCGCCCCCTGCAGAGCAATTCTACCACCAAACTGCGATCCCCAACCCGCATGCCCAGCGTTGGGATTATGGGTATTACCCCCATGAGATAAAAGCCAATAAGGCGCTATTATTAATATTATTATCCTGTATAATGCTTTCCGTCTTGTATGTACACATTATCTATCCACACTCTTTTCATAAATTTTCTTTATATCCATAGGTTTGCTGTTAGAAAACTCTTTTAGGGTTAAGCTCGCCTTTGTACATGTCAATTATGTGTAAACTTTTATGTATGAATTAACTTGTGTGTGCAATAAACAATTTAAGAATTTAAGGCGCTTATCAGGGGAAGGCCTGCGTCCAGCAGTGACCGACCAATACAGGCCAGTATAGGATGTTGAGGTTGCGGTTGAGGATTTAGGATTATTATCATCAATCTATGCAGAAGCCGGACGAGTGTACGCTAGACCAATCGCTTCAAGACAACGATACTGTCGCTGAATCACCACGTAGAAAACCAACATGGTTTTATTTTGCGCTGGCCCCAGGCCCCTGATGTTCGACATAACATTAGGCCTCCCTCCATAAGCGTCATAGCTGTGAGTGCGTGTTATGACCGATAAATCGTCCAAGGTTATGGACACACAAACACAGCTACAGTAGGTATGACGCTCACTGGGATACTATGGTGTGCCAGTGACGCGGAACGCGTGCGTTTTGAACTACACTCACCCTGAAGAAATCCCTCCTTAAAGGATGAAACGTTGGTGTTCTTCCAACACAAGCTGGGTTCGTAGTAAGCCCGCTTACATTCAAAATCAAATCAAATCCAAAAACTCTTTATATAAATACAATAAATGTACACTTAAAAAAGGTCAAATAATAAAACGAAACACTGACACGGAAATATAGTGATATTTTTGATTTCTGTCGCTTCGAAATGTAGATTAAATAAAGAAGCGACGAAGAAACTTTTAGCCTTTTAGTTGTTATTTTTCGAGTTGGAGCAAAACCCGTCCAAGCTTTTTATCCTCTAGATAATCTGATATTTTATAGTAACTATGCCGTTTTGCACGGCAAGGTTTTGACAATTTGTTTGAATGATTGATAATTTTTGCTACTCACTAGGAGTTTTGTTGTAGAACCGTATACATTGCCCTTTAAAAGATACATATTTTGTGTAGCCTAGTTGTGGGCACAGCGAGTTTCACAATGAAAGCGACATAGCTCCCTGATGTACACTGGTAAAAGTCATATTTCCGTTTGTTGCAGCTATGGACCCCTCTCAACATAATTCTCTTCAACCTGGTATGTTCGGATTTCTCGGTTTCTGTCCTTGGGAACCCTTTCACCCTGATCTCCGCGCTGTTCCACCGATGGGTATTCGGCCGTACCATGTGCGTCCTATACGGCTTCTTCATGGCCCTGCTGGGTAAGTGACTACAATTGTTTTACTTACTAGCTTCTGCGACGCGGCTTTACGCGCGTTTATCCGGAATAAACGTAACCTATAAGTCATTCTATCGACATTTATGAGCTACCAGCTACCAACAAGGTCTGCTTAGCTTGGGGCTGGATGATGCTGTGTGGATTGTTCAGCATTATTATTTTATGCGAAATTTCAGCCCGCTCGTTCAGTAGTTTTGATGTGATGAGGTTTCAAACATCCAGTTGACCTCCTCTGGTTCTCCTTTGCTTTCATACTGCCCCAGTTAAAAAAAAAACAGTCTGTGGAATATCTTGTCAGGCCCTCACGTGGCACGTACCTAAATAAAACGTAACAACGTAGTAACGTGGCACTCTGGAATAATGTAAATACTAAGTATACAAAATTTTAAAAGAATTTTTGAATCCGTCCAGCATATTTCTGGAAGTTAATCGAGCGAATACGAAAATATCTTCAGAAATGCTCTGATCCAGTTTTGACTGGGTGAACGACTCAGAACGAAATCGCTCGTCCGGTTGGAGAAAACCCGGAATTATATAATTGCTCAAGTAATTTCCGCTTCAGTCGGCCTTCTTCAGGCTCAGAGCATTTAAAACTCCTTGAGCTATATCGCATGCGCGCCCTTTGTAGGGGTGCAAAGAGTTTGTACTTGGTAGTACTGACCTCATTACTATAAATGAGTTTCAGCTACTGTTACCTATATTCTCATCTCAAAAGAAAACTTATTTCATGACATAATACAACACAACAGCCAAGACGGATGAGTGGCACACTAGACAACCTATAGGCATACCTAACAGTGCCAAGGTAGGGTAGATACCGTTTTTTTCCGGACTTAAAAAAGTAATTTCGTACGGTTGGTAGGTACGTTCATGGACTTACCTAATCGATGATGCCATGTCGCTTAGGGATCGCACCTCTGCAATATTTTAAGCTAAAGTATAAAGAGGGGTGTTAATAATAATAATAACTAAGCCATTTACTATAATATATCATCATCAATAAATTATAGATATGTACATTATAAAATTCAATATGGCATAATAAGAGGGGTGTTATTAAAAGTTTATTTGTGTTTCTATTTATTACATGGAAAAGAGATAAATTATGTAGCATTATGATTTAGGACATCGATCGCAAGAGAATGACAGTGATGAAGGTGGGATGACTTGATGAAAATGAAAAGGTTTATTTTTAACCCCCGACGCAAAAAGAGGGGTGTTATAAGATTAACGTTTCTGTTGTGTATCTGTCTGTGGTATCGTAGCTCCCAAACGGATGAACCGATTTTCGTAATTTTTTTGTGTCATAGATAATTTTATCCCCCGGGATAAACCAAACCATAAACAAAACCATGAAACATGGCTAAGACGGGTGTTCTTAGCCATGTTTCATGAAAATCTGTCGGGGATTTTAAATTTTGTTCATGTGTAATTACGTGTTTACATATGAATCAGTGTCTTTCTGTTTTTGAACAACTAGTATTGAACATTTAAGTTCTGGGCAGTTCTGTCTTCTATGGTAGTTAAATAAAATCGTAACCTTTGAATTAAAATACTTCCTTCCTTAAAAGTAAAAGTATTAGTAACCTAGAATACAAAATAACGTTTAATTATGTAGGTACCACATTCCCTATGTACAATTTTGTCTCATAAACAAGTTTAGCCTATAGTTCGGGCATATATTATAACATATACAATAATAACTTTAGGTTTCTTTTTTATTCCTAATAGTTTCATTATGTACGATGTAAATCGGAGCAGGCGCTGATAGTTATTTCTGTTCTAAATTTCCAAAAATTGACACAATTTAGAATATGTTAGTAACCAGGGGCTCACAAGTCTCCTAATTAATGAAACAAGGCATCAAACATGTATGAAGTTCCACAGATCTGCTTACAATGGATTTATTCAAGCAAGGGCGACTTTTTGTACAAAAGTATTTTAATTAACGACCCGTTGCTGTCGTCGGAAATACAGCTAGATGTATTATATAAGCTCTGAAGGAAATAAATAGGTTACTATCTTGACTGACCACTAACAAAGTATCTAGCCTCCTTACCTTTGTTCTGTTGTTGTAATCAATACTTCTCTGAACTCGGCAGGAAACTTTTTCTGTACCCTTATTACGAATGGCATACAAAAATATTTGTTCCACGTTATCGAGTGCTCGAAAGACAATGAAGTTACATACACTGTACTCGTAGGATGCGCAGACACGGAGATAGGTAGTAAAAATGAGACTTCGAAAACAGTTTTAACTATCACCGCTATCGAGTGACTCGATCGAACGAATGTATATAAAAAACTAGCTGCTGCCCGCGGCTTCGCCTGCGTAGTTCCCGTTACCGTGGTAATTCCGGGATAAAACATAGCCTATGTCCGTCTCCTGGTTCTAAGCTGCCTCCCCACCAATTTTCAGCCAAATCGGTTCAGCCGTTCTTGAGTTATAAATAGTGTAACTAACACGACTTTCTTTTATATATATAGGAGACTTCTATCTCGCTTATACATACAAAAAAGAAAAAAATACGTATATTCCGTAAAAAAATCTTTGTCAAATCATGTCAAATCATTTAGCGAGAGTTTCAACTTATTTCTTTGCCGCGAATTTTTCTTTTGTGCTAAAAATGCTGAAAACCTTCACAATTTGAGTTAGGAAAAATAGAACCTCTCTGTCCGGTAGAGGCTCTGCAAGGCACCAAATGTATGGAAAGAGATAAATAAACTAATGTGCAGCCCATACTAAGTCCACTCACTTGGAAAAGAAATTGAAGCAAAGAGAAAGTTTTGCGCTGGCACCGCACTTTTGAAAAAAGTTCGGAGAGATCATTTTATTTTATTTTTCTAGATGCTGTTTGAATTTTCCAGCATTATTTATTTATTTGATTCGACGCGACGACGTTCTTATAGATACCTACCTACCTAAGTAGATAGACATGAACTCTTTACAATTGACAGAGGAAAAACATCAGTTCTCAGTAGACATTCCGTACATAATGTACCTATAGGTACCTACTTACAAGTACGATATCTTCGGCCTTTATTTTTATTATAATACATGCTTTTTCTTTAACTATTCTGTTAACTATTTTCTCCACAAAAATGTTGTAAGCCCGACGATGGCAGACTAGAGATACAAATAAAATATGATAAGAGACCCATAAATATCTTTTCGACTCTTGAAGTCTAGTCGCAAATTATCATTTCCGACTAGACTTCAACATACCTAGTAGGTTATCACTAGGTATCTTAAATCCAGGGAACATCCGATCGTTAGACACAAAGCCTTTCTAAAAACTAAGTTGAACAAAATTCTATTTTTACTTTCCATTTGGATACCTTCACTGATATTTCAAAACTATTTATTTCTGAATGCTCTTACCGTTCTCGAGTCTATTTCTAACAAAAGGGTTTCCGAGACTGAAAGCTACAAATAGTTCAAACTCAACGTGAAATGCAAAACGGCACCAGAGTTAAAATTTATTCCATTTCAATTTTTTTATAAAACATTTTTATATACTCGATTACAGCTAACGGCTATAAAATGTATAGTTAGTAACTAGATAGTCAGTATTATACGATAAATTATGCAGCCCACGACACAATTCACAGATTTCAGTATTAAATAATATTCAAAATAAGTACCTACAGCTGAAGAAAATGATAAATGAAAATGTAAGGTATAACATGATAACCTACGATACGAGCGACGTACGAGCCCATTACATGAATATTTGTGATGAATAGTTGTATGCAACTAGGAACCTAGTACCGACTGATACAGACAAAATATCCGTGCGAATTTTGCCAACCCTAAATCAAACCTACGTACGTACCTACCCCTATTCTACCCATAAATCATGAACAAGGACGCATTTGCATACTGAAAAAATTATAATGATATCTTTATAGAAAAAGTTTGAGGGTCGTTATGCAAAAATGGCTCTTCAGGCGTAGATACCTAACGAGTATTGCTAATGGCGTATTAGGTCGCCTTTGACCGACGTCGGCGATTTCCACAGACATGTGCGCCGCGCCGACCCGCCGCCGCCGCCGGCAAATTTTCCACGCCGCCGCCGCCGATCGGCCAACCGGCGTGAATTCGGCGTGGAACGTATTCTTTTAGACGCTTTGAAAACTCCGTCATTTTATTAATTATTACATTGTGCGACACCTGCTATACCTATAACCAAGTTGTAGTCAATGAAGAACCGCGCCGCGCCACGATTTCAAAGGGTGCCGCGATGTCAAAAGCCACCGCAAACCGAACGATATCAGAAGTCGCCGCTGATTCAGACTGATATAGGTGCCGATTATAAATGAAGATGACACCGTACGAATATAAACTTTAACAAATACCAAGACAATTCCACTAGAAAGATTCAGACTAAATTTATAGTATTCATTGCATTTAATTAATTTCACAACTTACAAAGTTACCACAAAAGCACAAACACTGTTAGGAGTACGAAACGTCAGGCGTTATATAATTTTCAATTTCGAAACTGGCTTTCGAAATTCGGAAACTCAATTTTGAAAGTTCGAACTTCAGATAGAAAATATAACTTTTATTCTCGAGATCTGCGAGTCCCTTTACAGATAGAGTTAGAATCGGAAAAGTGATTTACTTATTCAAAACATACGAAAATACTTTGATTACGTTCCACTTAAGTGTCACCGACGCGCTTGCACTGCACGTATAGCAGCGACGAAGCGCCTTTCCGGGTCGAATTGCTGAAGCCTGGCAGAGAACTGGTTAACCTTCTTCTATAATTTTCGTTGATTATGATCTGTGATAATTACAATAGAAGCAATTGAGCTAACTACAGACTGTTGCAAACAAGCTACAGCAGGGCGAGCACGGGGATTGTCGTCTAGGGTAGAATAGATAAAAATTACGTCACTTTGTCATCGATTGCGTAAATGGTTTGAAAGGCATTCCTTTTACTTCTATAATATATGCAATGTATGACAATGCGATGTCGATAATGTCTATTCTACCCTAGAGAATAATATCCGTGCTTCGCCTACAGGTAGCTCAACTGATCCATATCAATACCAGTCGGAAGCGTCCCCAAGACGCTGCTTGCATTGCCCCGCTGTATGGCTATGCTGATGCGCTGCGCCATATACTCACCAGCTCTCGGGTCACGCGTCGCTTCGACTCAACGCTCAGATAATTTTTAAGAAACCCGAAGAATCAGTGGTATCGACTCCAAGGGGAGCAAATGTGTAGGCTCTGTCGAGACCTGCACATTTTGCACCTGAAATCTTCCCCCGCACCTGCCTTCACGTATGTCCTCGGAACATGGGAAGGCGCAAGTGTGTCGACGCATGTAGCGTCCCACACAATGGGCCTCCCCAACTCCCATGGGACTAGTGTCATACCATCGGGCCTCTTACCATCGTCACGCAACAGACCATTCGGGTTGAGAATAGCTGGTACGTTAGCAATGATAAAGGCCCGCCGGATGATGTCACCGGTTGGCATGGCGGGATATCCGACTGGCGGCCCTAGTACACGATAATCCGTGATGATCAAGCTGTTAGACAGCAGTATCGCACTGGCATTGGCATTGATGAGGCGCGCAACACCTTGCACCCAACCGATGACATGTTGCGATACGGAAAGTTACGGGTTCCAATAAAGTACCAGTGTTATAATTATGAAGGAAATGCTTGCAACCAATGTCCTGACTCCTATTTAGAAACGGCCACGAGGCGGGAACGATACGCAGTGCTGGAGCACTTTTGTAAAAAACAATTCCGTGTCAACTGACACAGGGCTCGTCCCATTGCCGTTGGGACAAAAGTGATTTTGGGGGAGCAGCATCGGGGCAAGCACTGTGCCAAGCCGTTCGAGCTTCTGTTAAATATTAAATTTTTATTGACATTCCAGGTGGGACCAAACGAGATGTCCTTAGAACTTTTTTTTACTAAAAAACTAGTGCTGTAGACAGAAGACAAGATCGCTTGTAGGGCTACATTTGATTTTTTGCGTATACCTAGGTAAAACTTTTGAATTTTCCAATGATACCTATTATTTTTGTCTACACAAGAGTCCGAAATAAAAAGCTCGCACTTACTCTTTCATAGTACGTGTGCGTTAAGCGACTGCGTAAGGTGCCTTATTTGCGTAGGTAAATAATAGGAACTAAAAAAATCGAATTCGTGGCCACCGCATTCGAACTTGAAAAATGGCCAATAAAGGCTATGAACTTCGAATTTACGAAACTTCGAAGTTTCGAAATTCACCCCCTAGTGTATTCGTATATTATTACGTATATCAGTTATCTAGTACTCGTACCCATAACACAAGCTCTGCTTAGCTTGAGGCTAAATAATGCTGTGTGAATTTTCCATTATTATTTATTTATTACTCATACCTACGCGCCGAGTTCACGCCGAAATCACGCCGCCGCCGCCGATTTCAGGCCGGCGCCCGCCGCCGATGATTTTAACGTCGGCGCACATGTCTATCCACAATCAGGTATACCTAAAGAAGCCTTAATTTACAAAGAAAATTACAATCAAATAATAGAAATAAATTAGAACTAGTATTTACAATTGAAACAATTGAGCTAACTGCAGACAATCTACAGGTAGCTCAACTGATCCATATCAATACCAGTCGGAAGCGTCCCCAAGACGCTGGCTGCATTGCCCCTCTGTATGGCAATGCTGATGCGCTGTGCCAGATAAAAAATACCTAAAGATGACTGACCGCGTTACGGGCGTAACATAACATGTTACACAGCAAACGTTCGTGCAGTTAGTACTAGTAAAGAAGGCACTCGCAACGAGCAACGAGACAAAATTTTAGCGAACGGCGAAACATAATTATCATGCTCGCTGCGAAAGGTAAATTTACGCCACATAACACCGGTCAGCACCTGGCTTATAACCTCTCTCCTTTATCTTATGTACCTGGCTAAAGTCTAGACTTTGATAGATCTATCCACGTTAACTGCGCAGTATAAGTTTGCGAGTAGTATTCCATTGTTGTTTTTGAAAACATCTATAGGTTTTTGTGTTGTAAAAGGTAATACTTCTCGTCTCGTGGGAATAACTTTGGTATTAAATGTAATAATGGATTGGGTCCTTTTATGTCATTTCTCTACGTACTCTAATAATGTTCCTTCTATGTTTGCTTAGCGTTAATATTATTAACATAAATGCTGTTTACCTGTATACCTAAGTACTACTATATAAGTTCACCTTTCTTTATTTTGTAACTTGCGGATAACGGGGCTGGTCATACTTTTAGTACCTATTTAGTTTACTTAAGATAATCTGTTAATATTTAAGTATGATTGCTTTTTATCCCTAAGAAGTAAAAATAAAATAAATAAATAATACTAGAGTACTCCAGGTATTTATATCAAGGTACGAATAGACTCAAGTTAGTGATTTCGCTAACGACATCGTGCCCCTCGTTTGTAAAATTCTAAATTGAACTACTCGATCGTACATATCTATTGCTTGGTTTCTGTTTCAAACTTTCCTTTCGTTTGTATTCAAAGTTTGCGATAAAATGGGTCGCTTTTGTATTACAAATAAGCTGGTTTTCATATTAAACTAGCTGCTGCCCGCGGCTTCGCCTGCGTAGTTCCCGTTCCCGTGGTAATTCAGGGATAAAACATAGCCTATGTCCGTCTCCTGGTTCTAAGCTGCCTCCCCACCAATTTTCAGCCAAATCTGTTCAGCCGTTCTTGAGTTATAAATAGTGTAACTAACACGACTTTCTTTTATATATATAGATTAAGTAACTGCAAAGAACAGTTACCTACAAAAAACTGGATTTAGCTAGTTCGCTAGAAAAGGAGAAACATACCTGTTTTGTTTTATTTATAATTATTTAAATAACAGGGGTAATTTTTAATCGTGTATCTACCACAACCGTTGAAACCTTTTATTTAGTACACAAGGTGGTACTGATTATACTAAACGTACTAAGTGGTACCTGATCACACTAATCACACTATAAATACAAAAGATTGGATGTATGGATGTTTATTACCTCTTCACGCCAAAAGTACTGAACGGATCGGGCTGAAAGTTTGCATACAGGTAATTCGAGGCCTGGAATCAAACAGGCTACTTTTATCCCTTATATCAATTCACATGGGGTAGGTTAGAAATCACAAACAACGCGTGCCAAGCCGCGGGCAGAATCTAGTAATTCAATATATTAATGAGTAGGTCAGATTTATGCTAATTTCTTCGTCATTATCAACATTACTGTCCTTTTAAAATGTGTTGGTTAACAGACAAGAAGCTGTGTTAACATTGTTCGTGGGAAATTGAATTTATTTGCTTTTCAAATTGCACGACTGAAGTTCTCCTCTAGCGAACGCGGTCTAATGATATCCGATTCAATTTCCGGCTATGTATAGAGAATTCGAGAAGAGAGCTTTTATACTAGTGATAAATTTAAAATTCCGTAAAAATTACCATTATTCAGAAACGGCAAAAAATCTCAGTCGCAATTTATTTTATTGCAAATAAATTGCGACTTTTTTAAACATTTTTATTTAAAGAGCTTAATCATACTACGATTACGTCGCTCTAAATTGCGATTTAACCCACTAATATTATAAACGCGAAAGTTTGTAAGTATGGATGGATGGATGGATGTTTGTTACTCTTTCACGTAAAAACTACTGAACGGGTCTGGATAAAATTTGGCAAAGAGATAGACTGTAGTCTGGAATAGCACATAGGCTATATTTTATCTCGGAATTCCCACGGGAACGGGAATTACGCGGGTGAAACCGCGAGGCGCTGCTAGTAGTTAATAATTGTAAATACTAGTTCTATATATTTCTATTAGATGATTTTAATTTTCTTTGTGAATAAAGATAATTCTAAATAATGCTAATAATAATAAATAATGCTGGACAATCCACACAGCATTATCTAGCCCCAAGCTAAGCAGAGCTTGTGTTGTGGGTAGATGACTGATTGATAACTGATACCTAATGGTATTACACACATAGATAAGTTTTATTATAGATGATACCCAGAACACCCGGAATAAATATTTGTAGATCGTACAAACAAGGCCCTGAAAATTACATTATTCAAGCCCAAAATCAATTCGCGCGACTAATAAATAAAACTTTTATCGTATTCTCAACAAAACTTGAAGCGTGTGATGAACAATGAAGATTTAATAAAAGATTGATATATTAGAGAATAGATTTTGGGGCTCAGTTGTTTCTATGGATATCTTTTGTTATTTGTAGGGCTTAACGAATGCTAAATAAAACATCAGTAAAAACTTTTTATACCTACTGATGATTTTATACAAGATTCTGTGGTTTCATATCCGTGTAGAAACACGGCCAGGATACCACAGAATCTTGTAAAATACTTCGTTATTTAACATAGCGCCTTAATAAATGAACACTTATTAAAAGAGGAATCATGATTCTAATGAAGAAACAACATTATTCATTGTTTTGTATTGTATTGTGTCCAAGATTTCACTACTTTGCGCCTATTTTTGTTATTCTTATGTATCTGACTCCTGGACGTTTTGGTTTCTACTGTAAGTCCATTTGTAAATAAATAAATAAATAAATTAAAAACTAAAAGGAACACGAATAAAAACTCCGTATTTCCATAAATATTTACAACAAATGTACACTTCTTAAAATTAAACACCGTCACCAAAAAACTACAACAACCAGCCTCAACAGCCATTAAATAATTTGTTTCTTCCCCAGGAATAACCTCAATCACCACCCTCACGGTAATATCGTTCGAGAGATATCTGATGGTGTCGCATCCATTAAGCTCCAGACACCTGAGTCACAAGGGCGCCGTGTTGGCAATTCTGTTCATATGGGCCTACAGCCTGGCCCTGACCACCCCTCCGCTCATAGGGTGGGGGAACTACGTCAACGAAGCCGCCAACATAAGGTATCTACCTCCTATTCTTCAAAAAAACGTCCACTGCTGAATATGCCTCCTTCGAACAGCGTAATTTTTGCCGTAATCGGATTGGTGCGCAGGAGTTACAAAATACACAGAAGGAAGGTGGTGTCCTTCCCTTAGTTGACTCTTAAAATCCACGGTCTTAGTTAGAGGGGGCGATTCTTACGCCACAACCGCCACGGCTCTACTTCCTATTGCCAGTACCTGCAGGACTCTCCGCTAGAAAGTAAAAAGTAAAAGACAGTAAGTCAAAGACAATAGTAAAAGACAGTAGTGAGTACCTAGAATTCGGAATCTGACAAAGATTCGCGCGAAAGTCAAATATTTTAGCGGTTTCCAATATTTTCTGCGTTCTGCAATGAATTAAACTACCAGAAAATTAGTTTTCCATAAATATTAAAATTATAACAAGTGCCGATTTCGTGATACTTTTGGAGCATTTTACACTAAAAATCAACAAACTAAAAGTTACATTATGTCATATTTTATTGTAACATGGGTTCATAGGAAATGGTCTACGATTTATAAAAAACTACTTTTCAAGTAGTTTAGTTCCATGCAGAACGCATAAAATATTAAAAATCGCTAGAATATTCGCGGAGAGTCGGAATAGCCCTGCTGTTATCCGTACGGTGACATCATTCCAAAAGGCATCCATGAGGTATCTAAGGGTGACGCGTCTTCTGAGCTCAAGGCCCTGACACAAGGGACCCTATGGCACTGACCGCTATGATACAGCGTACTTGGGTCAGTGATATGTAACTACAGCCTAGAACTGACCCCCACCTGATCCTTGGCCCTCTCGTTTGCCGAAAATAATGATTTCAAAGTTTCAAAGTAATTTATTTAGGAACGAATTACATGGTTTTGCGGCATTACGGAGTCAAGGTTATTATGGGCTCATAATTGAATATTGTGATTTTATCAGTTTCAAAGTTAATAGTAATCTTGCTTATGATTTTTGTCTATATTTTGAGTAAACTTGTTTTCTTCGAAATCATTTCGGTAAAATAAATACCTACCTGGCTCAGACCACTGATATTCAGATCATGAAAGAAATCTTTTTGCAGTAAAGAATACCTATTATGTTTTGGTTAAATTTAAATTTTGCGTGTCGCTTTAAGTACCCGTATCTGTTGTCGGGAAAAGTTTTTTTCAATTTCAGACTTTTTTAATACGTAGGTTAAGCTCTGAGCACATTAAAGGCACACCACTGCCACGCGGTAGAAAAATGTGCATTATAATTATGAGCTCAAGTTCGTAAGCTTTGAATACATTTTACTATGACAGCATAAAATAGCAGGCAGCGGGTGGGCCACTCGCTTGCCGCAACCTAGCCACTCCTTGGTTGAAGCTTTCCTTATCTCAAGCGAGTGGACAGCTGGCGCCTCGTGCGTGGACTGCTTGCTTGGCCGGACCGTGCCTGGCAGAGACGTACTGATTTGAAAAAGCTTTTTGCTAGGCGTAGCCGCGGCGACAGTGGCTTGGCTGCTATCAATAGCCTCTTGGAAATCGTGCGGCCAACACGATTTGAGTCGGAGAGGTGCTGAGTTGGAGAGGTGTGGCTTTAATGTGCGCACTCCTTAAGCAGGCTCAGTGAACTGGTACGAACAGTCGAGAAACATACTGTCGTACCGAATTTTGATGTTATAGTACCTCCCAAACGGAAACACCTACTTGACAGATGATGTTTGATGTTAATTTTGTCCAGTGGTTTTATGTTTTGACAGAATACATCTTTGCAGGGCAATCGTTGAGAATTGAGCTTACAAATTATATGTTATGTAGATTTGTGAAGGTAATTCCTATGATATCGTGTTTACCTGTAACATGCTTATCAGGACAGGACCTAATTTAAGTTTGTTCTAAGCGATTGATATACAGGGTGTTAGGGTAAACAGTCTTATTCTTCAAACCAGAGCTTAAGTAACATGAGTGGAGTCCAAAACCTAATTATTAAAAATAATAGTAAATTAGTATGTTAGTAGTTGATTTCATGGTCACCCTAGCCTAACACGACGCCTGCCTGTCGCCGCGCGCCGGCGCGGCGGCGGCCCGCGGCGGCGTAGAGGTTTCAAGAATTTTCATACTTACACACTATAGATACGGAAGTGGTTGGTAAAGCTTTTATTAAATAAATAAATAAGCCTGTGTTGTTGCCAACAGCTGTTCGGTGAACTGGCACGAGCAGTCGAGGAACACGCTAACTTACATAATGTTCCTGTTCGCGATGGGCCAGATACTCCCGCTCGCCATCATCACATTCAGCTATGTGAACATCATCAGAACGCTGAGAGAGGTGAGTAACGTTTAAGCTTTTGAAACTGTCAAGGTTATGCTTGTGGCACATCTGGAAAGCACCGCTGCAGCACAGCCATGTGCATTCAAATATGAGTATATAGATGATTTTTTTATTGACGGCATCAGATGATAGACAACTCGTGGAACACTGACTGAAGCTTAGGTGATGCCATTTTGTCACTGTAAAATGTATCTAAAGATAACGAGTTTAAGCTTATATTTGAATGCACGTTTTTATGGTTTGTGGTAGCGGTATTGGATTAATGAGCGCAAGGTTTTAAGTGTCGCCGGCTTGGCACCGATAAGTTGACAAAGCACTGTCGGCCTACAATATCATAACCCGCCAAGCTGTGACTGGTTTGGTGTGTTGGGTTTTTTCTTAGCCAATTTTTTCCCACTGTTGGGCAACGGTCTCCTTGAATTCTTTCCCCTCGGTGCGGTCACGAGCGATCTCCCACCAATCTCTGACCTCAGATTATAATACCTACAAAATAAATAATGTTGGACAGCATTAATTAGCCCCAAGCTAAGCAGAGCTTTTGTTAAGGGTACTAAATAACTGATACCTATAGGTACTTAATACAATACACTACATCTACGTATACTACTTACATGTTTTTTAATATACATAGAAAATATACAGAACACCCTGAAGATCTAAGTATATCTGTACACACATTTATCCCGAGGCAGTAATCGAACTCGCAACCTCCTGCGTCGCAGGCGGACCTTCAGCCGCCGCGCAACATAGGTCGTCGAGATTGATGGGCGTATAAAAATCAAATCACTTCTACCCGTACCGCTTATAATTTATCAAATATAAAAGCTATGCTGGACAGTATAACGTTTTCAAACACAACTTTTATCTACACTTATATCGGTTTGTACATACTGACATACATACCTACATACATTTAAATACATTTATTTGGACAATACATAACACATTACAATCATATATACTTACAAAGAACACAGTATTTTATAGAAAAGAAAAACAGAAACAAGAAAACAGATACATATTAGAAAGTGTTTTAAACGGGCCAAAAAGGTCCCTGTCTCAGCATTTTGCCGCTACAAGCCGAAGCTAGTAGCGGCGCTGGTTTTCAGAGTAGCGGCGCTGGTTTTCAGAACCGTGTATATGGTCGATTGTGCTGTAGGTTCTTCGAAAACCAGCCTGTTCTGGTTTGCTCTCGTCTAAGATTCTAGCCAGTCTTCGGAGTATGATTAAGAATAGGATAACATATGTATTTACGTACAAGTTTTTCTTATTTGACTATTTACATGGCCCATGGTGAAATAAAAATTACACTATAACATTTTTCATCGTCACTCCCACGAGTCGAGTCGAGCAAAGCGGAACTGACAGACTCATCATATCAAATGTGATCTCTTTTGAGACAGACGGTTTCAGAGTACACATTGTGAATCTATGGGGGTTGATACCTTGATCGATGCAGATATATCAGACATAATATTGGTAAACTCAAAAAAACACATGATGGTGAATATCCTGATGGACCTTACAAGTGATATCTTGATATTTTTGTACGACTGCAAATAGTTTGGTGTATCTTTATTCTGATTTTTCACCGTCTGATAATTTTTATTGAATATTTGAATTTTGATTATGAAGTAGAAACTGAAGAAAAAATAATAAGGCGTCATAATCACTAATAATAGGCACATACAAACATACAAACATAATCATAGGCTAATCACTCACTCACTCACTTTTTAAGCGGTCACTTTAGACCGCATAAAAAATATAAAATCTAATAATGTGTAAATATATTTTCAGTATGTACTTAGGGCCAGGTAGTCCTGCAGCAGTAGGCGTAAGGGAAAACGCGCGCCTGCCAAGCCGCCGCGCTCGTGTTTTTTGTAGTTATTGAAACATGGTGATTAAGAAAATCATTTTATCAAGTCAATCTCTGCGAAAACTTTGTTTAGAAATATTAAGTGTCCTTAGTTGAGTATAAAAAAGTGTGATATCAGTAGTTCGCTAGTCATAGTATTGAAAAAAACTTTAGAAACCTTTTTCTAAAGTTTAAAAAAAAAAAACAAAAGTTACCCCTTGGTGACTTTGGGATTTTTTTTTCTATAGAGTGAAGTTTTTTAGATCTTGTAACTGAATGCGACTTTGACTAGGCTAGATCCTTAAAATATCTTTTTTTCAGAATTTTAAACACTATTTTCTAAGTCTCAGATGATTTTAATAATCACAAAAATGCTGCCTCTGCTGGCCTAAATGGATTTTACGAAGACAGGTTCATTGAATATCTAACTTGAAGACGTTCCGATGACGTACATAAAAGCTATAGGATTGGCTATTTTCATAAAGAAAATTGGAAAGTACTCGAGGAGGATTGGTACTCCAAGCATGATCCTTTTTTATCTCCCCGTATTCTATTTTATTTCAATTTACATTGTTGTCTAAGAATTGGCGGGTTTTCCGCCTACGAAACAATATTCAGCCAAACCTCACGAAAGTACTCAAGACTGTACTCAAGAAAAGGGTTAGCACGAGTTTTTAATATTTGCTTTAAAATTGTAGAGTAGTTTTGTTTTTTGGAAATGATAATAATGGAAATGATAGAATGTTACATGTTTCCACTTCTACACTTACCCGGGGCACTGAAATTTAAATTGAAGAAAGCTTTTTTTCACTTCGAAGTACTTATCTAAATAAAACGCTTTAAGGCGCTGCCGTGGAAAACTAAGACTGTCAGATTGCATGTCAATATTACCAAATGTGGTCGGCAGAGGCGCTTATTTTTAACATAGACTTGTGCAAAATTTATCTGTTGTAGAAGAGGCAAACTTTTGTTTTATTTTGGTTGATAGCACAATCACAAGGTAATAATGTAATGTTAACTAACATTTGCCCGCGGCTTTGCTATCGTTGCATGTAAAATACCTTAATAAAACCTATGTCGCTCATTGTAGCTTCTCAATTATAATAAAAATTACATTCCTCGATAGTTTTTCATAGAAATCAGAAACACTTAAAAAAATAATATCATCTTCATGCATGTTAAAGTGCCGACAATATCACCGACCATTATGATAATACTTTATATATAAAAAAAAATATACTAATTTAGTCAAAACAACTGAGGTCTAAATGGATTACAAAAGTCTCAATCGTTGAAGATATTTCGATTTGGTTTTGGAGGGCTTTCTCAAAAAAATTTTAAAATATAAATAATGCTGAACAAGCCACACAACATCATCTAACCCCAAAGTAATTAGAGCTTGTGTTATGGTATACTTATTTTGATATACTTATTAAATACACTACACAGATAGATATTTTTATATACATAAGACATCCAGAACACCTGGAATAAATATCTGCAGATGGTACAAACATTTGTCCTGAGGCGGGAATCTAACTAACTGTAACCTCCTGTGTCGCAGGTGGACCTTTCCCTGCCGCGCCACAGAGGTCGTCAATGAAATAATCAGATATAAAATGAAATATAACAGTGCTTTATTTCCTTTACCCCTTACAGGAGTCTTGGACACGTCAATAAATTCAAATAAGGTTCAAGAGTAAAACTGGGAAATAAAGTGATTACTTTAATTTATTGTTCACTTCAATCTTTTTACGGTAAAGTAAAGAAGCGAACCAGAAACCTTTACCTTGTTAGGGTGTTAGTTTTCGAGCTGGAGCAATACTATTAGCAATACCTAAGTTTTTTATCCTCTAGAGATAGTCTGATATTCTGTAGTAAGCCTTTTTAACAAAGGATATGTTTTACAAATTGTTTGAAATTATTTTTTGATAACTTTTAACTCTTTTGGAGTTTTGTTGTAGAATCGTATACATTTCCCTTTAAAAGATAATCTATAAATCGATACTATAAAAATATATATCTATAAAAATATTCGTAAAATAAAATACGTGAATGTTGGAATGCTGAATGATGAATTTCATGGATATAATTTTGTACACAATCTCAGTACTACTCGCTTACATAATTAATTTTATTTTCCGGAAATAAAACGCAACAATCATGAAGATAGTTTTAGTTTAGATTGTAATTCTACAAAATAATCATAAAAACCACAACAGACCATGCCTTGCTATCCAAATTGATATTCATACCGATATAAAGTATTCTTTATTATGTTGCTGCCTTCCAAGAACTCATGAGTGATTATGATTAACATGAGTGATTAACAATAATTTTGACAACTGTCATTGGAAATACAATTGTTTTGCATGTTTATTACGTTTTTAGCGTCTTTAAACATTTCCTTTACTTGACTTCTTTGTTACGCTAAAAAAAAAATATTATATTGATGTCAATGTACACATATTGCCAATAACAAAAAAGTTATGACAAACCGCTCCGTTGAGGTTTTTCTATGAGTTATTAAAAATTTAAAGTAAATTATTATTTTTGAGTATCTGTCCTTTTGAGAATCTCTCTTCTCTAAGAGAACAAACCGATAGAACTACGAGTAATTTAAATTTGCCTGTAGTTCTACTGGTAGAACTACGAGAAAAAAAATGCAAATGGTTGGTCCTAAGTAAATCAGTTATCTAGTAAGTACCCATAACAAAGCTCTGCTTAGCTTCGGCCTTGGTGATGATGTGTGAATTCATCATCATCAGCCTATATAAGTCCACTGCTGGACGTAGGCTCCTATTTTAATTTTTCAGCATTGTTTATTTATATATAAGGTCATCAAAATCGCCCTACCTATTTAACATATTTTAACTCGACCAATACTTTTCGTGCTGTAAACATGTTGAGTAGTACCTACCTACCTATCTAGCTACCAGAGATAAAACCACTATAAACCTATTTTACTTAATTGGTAGGTCTGTCAATGAATAAAATTCCAGCAAATTTCTTTTGGCTTAGCTTCAATCAAATATAGACTTTATTTCAATGACGAATGAACCATTTAACCCGCAAAACAAAAGTTGTCGAAAATCGTAATTCGTCCGTCGAACCCAGCTGTCATTGCGAAAAAAGTTACATAACCTCACGTCCGTCCGAGGAGGCATCCAGCCCACATCCAGCCTCCGAATGAAGCTACTGGAAGCTATTTTGAGCATATATTGAAAGGGATGTTTGAGTAATAAGGTTGAAATTCTATTGGCAAAATATTATCATTTTTGCAATTACTTCGCTAAACGCCTTACAAAAATGTGTTTTTTGGGTTTTATTATGTTAATGGTTTTATTTATTTAAAACTTTTTACATATTTCTTTTGTTGATAAAATTTCCTTTCATATAGTATTAAAATAATTAATGGTTGTCACTCAAAATATTGAGCATTTCGAGACGAAAAATTTTTTTCTTGTTCTTTCTTGTGATTTTTTTTTTCAAGATCCTAGATCGTTTTATAAAATATTTTTGTATAAGTCTTTTTTCCATACATTTGACTATACACTGTTTTTTTTTTGGGCTTGTAATATGTCGGAGAACGGCTAACGGTGCGACGAAAAAGTGTACTTTCTACGGTGTCGCTGTTTGGGTAGCGTCTTAAAGAGCCTATAAAATTTTGTTTTTTAAATTACAGCAGCAAAACATTACTTACTTTTTTTTTATTAAAGTTTCATATTGATCGACAATATCGATTTCTAGTGCAAGATTTTGCCACCATTTTAATTCACCTTATAACTGTAAAAATAAAATTATTATTATTAAAATAAAAAAATTATTTAAGAATTAATTATTAATACAAGTAAGGAATATAAACAAATTAGAACTACTATTAACATTTGAAACAGTTCAGCTAACTGCAGACTGTTATGGAGATTTTTTTTTGCGTTTAGCGTTGAAGTACTCAGCCTCATGCTAGTCCCACAATCAATTTTCATCGCCAACTCGTTAGAGGCACTTAAAATTTATAGATTGGTGATTATTCAAACCAAGATTCTAAGAATGTTCTTTGTTGGTGAGGGCATTGCTTTAATACAAAGGCTATTGAATTTCGTTAAAACAAGGAAACAGTTTACTTATGTTTATTTAACTAACTAGCTTCTGCCCTTGGTTTCGCCCGCACTTTGCTAGGATAAAAAGTAGCCTATGTCCACCTCTGGGATACTGTCTACCTCCCTGCCAAATTTTATTACGATCCGTTCAGCCGTTTAGGCTTGGTAAGAGACAGACAGACCATGTCACTTTCGAATTTATAATAAAGGGTTTTCCAATAAGAGGTGTTATTTTGAATAGCCCGCTATTCATTTTTCGGTAGATATCACTTTTGAAGCTGCCATTTTTTGACATTTGACAAGTAGAAACTACGCCATTAATAACAAGATCCGTCAAGTGTACTTTTCTAAATTTTTCGTGCAAAAGATCACCATATCTACAAACGCTCCATACATGTTAAACGGATCGCTCTGCAAACTTCGGAGATAGGGGGGGAATGGGTATTTTTTCGACTTTTTTCAAAATATTTCAAAAATATGAAACCTACAGAAATTTTAAAAACTGTTTCGAAACGTACAAACTGATACCTTTCATTTGATAACCCACTAATATCTTTTAAATTTTCCGCATCACAATTTGTATGGAAAATATTCATTTTAATTTTTCATTTATTTTCATTTCTTTTTCTTTAAATCTGTACAGGCGCACGAAATGTATTATTATTTTAAATTTCAAGTTGATAGCTGCAGTAGTTGCTGAGTTATTAAGGAGGGAAAAAAGAACAGATAAAGCGAGACCATAAGGGTTTCGAAACCGATCTTCGATCTTCGAAACCCTAAAAATGGCGATTCTGCGGGTGAACATGAATAAACGACGTCGGCTGACCTCTCAGTCCACTACAGCTAAATGCAGTTTAAATATCTTATTAACTGTGGTGGTCGTGAGGTAGCCTGAAAGACGTTTCAACTGAAAAGCGATAGGTCCTCAGCATCGTAATAGGGTAAATACCTACCATAATAATCCGGAATAGCGAAAAAGGCAGTAGTTTTCCAAATTCTGTGAATGCAGTTTTAGTTATGTAAAATTAGTTTTAATATTATTAAAAAAACCTTTTAAAAACAAGCTTTTAATGCATTGTCATCCAAACTAAACGTGTATAAAATTTCAGCTTAATCGGTGTTAGATATCTGCTTCAAAATTGAGTTGCAAGATTCCACCCGTACAAACATGCAAGTAAATAAAAGCTTGTAACAAGAACACAATTAAAAATGTTACAACCCCCCGACAGATTTTCATGAAACATGGCTAAGAACACTATCTATGACACATAAAAAAACTAAACGAAAATCGGTTCATCCATTTTGAAGCTACGATACCACAGACAGATACATAGACAGACACGTTAAACTTATAAAATCTCTTTTTGCGTCGGGAGTTAAAAAGGAATGTTTCCTTTGAGTAAAATTTGCTATCTCAATATTTTGCGTAGCTGCCCTCCAAGTAACATTGGTTTGTACCACCCTGCATAAAACAAATAAACACCTACCTATTTCTCCGTCACTTTCCCAACAATAGAAAGATACCAGAATTACCGCGTTTCACGGTATATTCATGAATATACCGTGAAACGCGGTTGTGGGTGGTTATTGTGAACGTAAACATGTAATGTAAGAGATACTGCTAATAAAGATAGGCAACTTATTTTCTCGTAAATTTTCACGAAAGACGAAAACAGGTGGTAGATTCCATTTATTTCAAGCTTTATGTTCTTATTAGAATCTGCTCGGAGTTTCGCACGCGTTTTTTGGGATCTATTTAAATAATGGATCCATAATATTAATACTTAATATTGTTATGTACCTATTTCAATTAATTATTTTACACTTTCTCTTACCTAAGTAAGATAATTTTCACACTATTATGTTTATTTGTTAAGTCTGTTCACCAGTTTTTGTTTAGTGGAGACTTTACTGGTCTAAGAAAATTCTTATTGTATCTTATTATATGTACTGTCTGTCTTCCAAATAAATAAAAATAAAATAAATAACACAAGCTCTAGTCTAGGTAGGTAGGTACTTAGTATCGGGCTAGATTATGATTTCTAGGTACACAGCATTATCTAGCCCCAAACGAAGGGGTTACGTAACATCTCGTCCGAATCTAAAACTGATCCGCGTATGAGATGTCCACTTCACTTTTGGTTGAGCGTACAACTTGTCCGAATCTAAAACCAAGAGACTTTAGATTCAGAAGATATAATAAATAAATAATAATAATAATAAATAAATAATGCTGGACAATTCACACAGCATTATTTAGCCCAAAGCTAAGCAAAGCTTGTGTTATGGGTACTAGATATCTGATATACTTAATAAAATACACAACATAGATAGATATTTTTTATTATACATATGTATCCCTACTCAAAAGTGAAGTGGACATCTCGTCCGCAGACGAGTTTTAGATTCGGACGAGATGTACCCTAACCCAAACTAAGCAGAGCTTGTGTTATGGGATCTAGATAACTGATATACATAATACACTACATTACATACAGGTCTATACAGGTCTATCAAATGTTTTTTTCAGATCTAGAATTTCATGCGTGCAAAATTTCAGCCTTTGTCGCGAGACATCAACAAAAACTATTGAACGGATCTTTGTTATGAGATCACACCAAAACTACTGAACAAATCCGTTGAGTAGTTTTGTCGTTGTCTCTTGACAAGCACACCTTCACCTCCTTACATCTATTACATAATAAAAAGATTGAATATGTATGATTTTTCACATCATAGGGGTGAGTCTATTTGACGCTTGTGACGTGTCGTGTCGTCTCCTTTTACAATACAATACAATACAAAAATACTTTATTGTACACCAACAAAAATACAATACAAGAGACATTACATAAGACACAAGTACAATGGGCGGCCATATCGCTTAGAAGCGATCTCTTCCAGGCAACCTTTGGATGGAAAGAATTATGTGAATTTAGAATGGCAGTGGTGTACCTATTATAAGCAATCTTAAATAAATATTGACAATACATATTATAAATACCTAAAAATAAGAACAACTTAAATAAATACCCAACAATACAGGTACCTACATAAATAATAAACGTATACATACATACAAGGCATATATAATAGATAATAGATAGTACCAACATTCACTTTTCTGATAGGAAAAACTCCTTGATCCGTGCTTTCCAAATTGTACCTATGGGAAAAGTCGTCAAATAGACTCACCCCTCAGATAAGTAATCAATTTTAAAACCCCAATCGGGTAATTCTGCGCCTAACTCAATACGTTCATTAGAAGGCTAATTAAAATCGGTCATCTAGTAACTAACGAACTTTTAACCTATACCCAACGTACCCTACTCCTACCTACATCATTTGATTAAAAAAGGACTGGATCAGTCCCGTTATTTATCGGACTTGTTTGTATAAACCTTCAGGAGAACTCAACCCTGAATAATTCAGTTCATCGGGTATTTTAATTCGCGTTGCAGCGGTATTCGAAACATCGATCACTAAAAATATTTTGTTTTATTGAGTAGCTTGTACTAGTTTGCAAAATACCAAAATAATAAACTAGGTACAGTTAATTAGTTCTCAAAAACTTTTACTAGTAAGTACCTATTACCTGCCTATACCTAATATAGTGCCTACCGCTCGCTGACTTGTCGAAGAAGAACTGCCAAAATGCAACAAAACTCTAATCTAAATAGATAAACTATAATCGAGTTCTTAAGAAACTATTGGATCGACTTCCTCTATACCCGATCTTTCCATACATTTTAGCGCCTCGCTGCAAGGCGCAATATGTATGGAAAGAATCCAAACCTTTTATAGCGCCTTTTCACTATCACATAGTATAGATAGATAGATAGATCGAAAATACTTTTATTGCACACTTAAAACCAAGATTTTTTTTTACAAGAAAAAATTATAACCTAAGTGATAATTGGCGGTCTTATCGCTCAAGAGCGATCTCTGCCACACAACCTGGTATGGATAGGATCGTCGGATATGTACATTATTGTACGTGGGGTAAGATCTGTGTGCGTCTGTAATGGTACTACTTTAAAAAAATGGCTACTATGTAGCTAGTAGGTACTTACTACTTAGGTACGAAAAAATAAGTAATGACATACTTCAATAAAATTACAAAATACATAGGTACATAGTTTAGACGATTCGGAGCACGAAAGTGTCGACCGCATACTCGCGTGTAGTCGCCAATGGTCGTCTGCAATCGCCGCTGTGATTACTTTACTTTCGTACGATTACCTTGACAGACGATCGAGTAACAAATATGCAAGATGCATTATAGTTATCGTAGCTATGCAAAATTCATCCTAAGATTTCAGCAGGGGTATTTTAGTTCATTCTTTTCGTTTGCGAATCGAATCCGACGGATCTTTATAACGCCATTTTGATTTCGCCTCGGGTTGATGATCGAAATAAGGAGCTCCTCCAGTCAACAGATTCGCTTCGGACTTTCGATCATCAACCCTAGGCGAAATCAAAATAGCGTTTTAAAGATCCGTCGGATTCGATTCGGAAACGAATCGAATGAATTAAAATACCCCTGCAGATCTCATAGTGGCCGTATAGGAGTAATTTTGGTCAGTCTCTTGCCTGTACTAGGCATACACGGCGAACCATGTAGCCCGGCCGTAGCCTCAAGCCACAAAGACCTCCCTCTCGGTTCGAACACCTAATTAGGTTCGCTTCTGGGGTTGTAAATAAACTTAATCAATGGGGAGGTTGACTTAAAGAGAGCTCTACATACCTACATGTTGCTTCTTTGTAATTGGCAATAGGGGCAGTGAATTGTTTATTTTATTGATGAGTTTCCAATTAGTCACTCTCAAGCATCTCACAGGAACACTTATTGGTTTGTATACCCTCGAATCACAACATTTTTAGATAGATAAATAAATAAAATAAATAATGCTGGACAATAATATTTAATGTGTCTGTCTGTGTATCTGTCTGTGGTATCGTAGCTCCCAAACGGATGAACCAATTTTCGTTTAGTTTCTTTGTTTCATAGATAATTTTATACCGAGTGTTAGCCATGTTTCATGAAAATTTGTCGGGGGGTTTTTAATTTTTTTTTGTTCTTGTTGAAATCTTGTTCATCAAGGTGCTCAACTTTGAGGAACTTCAGTTGAGTAGCTAATTCTTGCAACGTATTACTTTAAAGTATCGATGGTTCTTTGCTATGTTTTTATTTAGGTGTATATCGAAAGTTTAGTTTAGGTAACAGCTGGATGTTCGTCCGGTGGTTAACTGATCAATGACCAAATCCCTTATCAAATAATTATTTATCTTGCCGAATTGTCGTTGACATGAGATTTGATCAATATTAGGTAATAAAAGAGGATCTTTAGTCGTTTTGCACCGCGAGCGGTTCGGACCGCACAGTGCGAATTGCCTAAGAGCTCTTTTTGAATGGGACCTTTTGCACCACTGTGCGAATCGCCAAATAACTTTCTGAAATGGGTTGATTCGGATAAAACAGTTCTCTTTTTAGGTGAATTCGGACAGAGAAGATGATCAGCGTACAACCATCATACGGCGGGCCTTTGTCACCGCTAACGTACCAGCTAAGTCTCTCGAACCGAATGGTCTGTTGCGTGACGATGGTAAGAGGTCCGACGGTATTACACTAGTCCCATGGGAGATGGGGAGGCATATTGTGTGGGACGCTACATGCATTAACACACTTGCGCCTTCCCATCTTCAGAGGACTTCCGTGAGGGCGGGTGCGGCGGCAAATTTGACCGAAGATCTCAAGAGGCGCAAATTTGCAGGTCTCGACAGAGCCTACACATTTGTTCCCCTTGGGGTCGAGACCCTAGTGTGTCCCTTGGTTGTGGGGTACTGAGGGTCTGCAGGTTTTTAATAAATTCTCTGACGCGTCTGACGCGTCTGGTCGAAGCGATATGTGAACCGAGAGCTGGTGAGTGTCTGGCGCAGCGCATCAGCTTTGCCAAACAGCGGGGCAATGTAGCCAGTGTCTTAGGGACGCTTCCGACTGGTATTTATATCCATCAGTTGAGGTTCCTGTAGATTGTTTACAGTTAACTCAATTGTTACAATTGTAAATACTGGTTCTAGTTTCTTTCAATTACTTGATTGTAGTTTTCTTTGTCAATAAAGATGTATACCATCTACGTATAATAGAACAAGTTCATTTCATTGTTCGTAAGCAAGTATATATTATTTGACTTTATATGTAAATTGTATCCCACAGAAGTTCCCTGTCTGTGTGTAAAGTTATGCGATATTGTTTGGTATAGTCAAACACAGCCTACAATTTGCGGTTTGATCAAGTACACAATAAATTGGCCTAGTTGATATTAGTTTCGAGTTCTAGTAGAAACCCTTTATTGATGTTATGTTATTTAGAGTTCACAGATCGTGGCGTTTACTCTATTTGTGGATACTTGATGCTACTAATATGTAAAGGCCAAAGATGTGTGTTTGTCACGACTCACCCACGAGTCAACTCTAAAGCTGTCAAAATCAGACTAATATTATAAATACGAAAGTTTGGATGGATGGATGTTCGTAACCTCTTCACGCCTAAACTACTGAACGGATCGGGCTGAAATTTTGCATAAAGGTGATTCTAATCTTGGAATCAAACATTGGCTACTTTTTATTCCATAAAACGGTTCCCATGGGATAGAAATAACACGTTTCCATAGAAATAACGCGTGCGAAGCAGCGGGCAGAAACTAGTGTAGACATATTTTATGGATCAGCCTCCAATCTCAAGACTCCCTAGCCTGTAAGTCCCTCTTTCAACATATTTTTGTTCTGTTAACCTTTTATCTGGTTACCTATTTACTTTTTTTTCCATTAATAGGTATTGATACATCTGATTAACAAGCAAGCTGTGTTCACAACGAGTAGGCTTAATTACTCTCATTTATGTTACCTACTCTAGTCTTTGTTCTGTGTAGCAACCAGTGTTGTGAACCTTTCACTAAAAAGAAACAAAACTTCTTGGAAGAAGCTGAATTTTTGCATGCATGCTATTTTGGCCCTGAAAAAACGTTTATTTTATACTGAAGGTCTGAGTTCACCAAAAGATAATCGAACAATTAGGCAGCTTTAGCGGTAAACTTTGACATTAAATATATGAAAAATAGTGTCAAAAACGTAAAATCAACTGTTTAATTAACCTCTGTTGGTGAACTCGGGTATTCGGATACATTTTATCCCAAAAAACGCGCGCGAAGCCGCAGGCAAAAGCTAATTCGGTATTATTAACTAACTTTTGATGAATGAGCTCTGAAATAAAGTCCGGACCTCAGAACAAGGAAATGTTATTACTGAACCGGAGGGGCAACAGTTGGACAGATAAGCCACAGATAGAACATAGGTAACTCTAACTAGCAAAGGTCCGGAACGTTGGCTGCTACGATCTTTGGTAACTATATCTATATAAAACTTGTCTCGAAGTAGGGCTGGGCACTTTTTCTTTTAGGGTAACGTGAACTTTCGCAGCCTATTTCATTTCTTACATAACGTGCTAAACCTATAATCGGCGAGGGCTAAGTTAAATTTTAAAATACTTTAACTGACGAGGGTTAAGATTGACACTCAGTATTTTGTTTGATCATGAAATCACCTCGAAGTATCTAATAGGAAATGAGTTTAAATTTTAGCTGTCGCGCCCGCCAGCACAGTTGATCAGTTTTTAGGGTTTTGAAGATCGAAGATCGGTTTCAAAACCCTTATGGTCTCGCTTTGTCTGTCCTTTTTTCCCTCCTTAATAACTCAAAAACTACTGCAGCTATCAACTTGAAATTTAAAATAATGATACATTTCGTGCGCCTGTACAGATTTAGAGAAAAATAAATGAAAATAAATGAAAAATTAAAATGAATATTTTCCATACAAATTGTGATGCCGAAATTTTAAAGGATACCTACAGAGTCATATGGGGTATCAAATGAAAGGTATCATTTTGTACATTTCAAAATAGTTTTTTAAATTTCTGTAGGTTTCATACTTTTTGAAATATTTTGAAAAAAGTCGAAAAAAAACCCATTCCCCCCCCCCCCCCCCCCCCCTATCTCCGAAGATTGCAGAGCGATCCATGTAAAATGTATGGAGCGTTTTTAGACATGAATCTATATTTTACAGGAAAAATATAGAGAAGTTTGAAAAAAGAACACTTTTTGAAAAATGGTCAAAAAGGGGGAGAATAATTTTCAAAAGGGGAAGCTACCTCACCGAGTGGGGTATCAAATGAAAGGTATCGGTTTGGACATTTCAAATCAGTTTTTCAAATTTCTGTCACTTTCATACTTTTTGAAATATTTCGAAAAAAGTCGAAAAATTTACCATTACCCACCTTAACCGAACCACCCATTTAACCGAAGCATGCAGAGAGATCCATCTGAATTGCAGGTTGGTACCTACTATTCTTAGGTATTCGTTAAATTGCGATGTCTCTAACCGGTACTTTTGGTACATATTTGTTGACAAACGTTCAAAACCCTCGGCGCGCGAGTTACACTCGCACTTGACGGATCTTGTTTATGGTTGTTTTGCAGTGCGACTAGGTATCTCGCGACGGTTTCTGCTTGAGAATTCTCGAGGAATTAGTCTGTTTTTTTTTTACGGGAAAAAAATTCAACGGCTGCGGAATTCTCGAAAATAACATAATAAAACACGTGACGAGTCCAGAGTATCGCATCACTGTCACCGAAAGACATTTTGACCACGGGACACGTTACTCGGCCAATCTCGCTAATAAGCTACTAAACCGAAATTGACTTGTCAGTGCGTCCTTGGTTCTCGAGGACAAACCTTGATTAAAAAAAATTACTAAGTTCTCGATTTTGCTGTGTAAAAATTACAGTGACCGATCTGTCCATATTTCTTTTCATAAATAAGTACAATTTTTAACTCCTTAAAGACGCTATTTTGTCATTAAATTTAGTTAATGTGATATTCTATTTTTTCACCACGCCAATTTAAAAAGTGCACAATTTTTATGAAATATAACTAAACTTGGACAGGAAGAGAGAGTGGATAAAAGCAGCCCGCAGAGATAAAGCATGGATCCGGAATCCATCCCAAACACAGTAGTCCATTTTATTATATTTTTGTTTAGTTTAGCTACAATTAAAAGTGAAAAAAAAATATAAAAAAACCACGCAAAAATGTTCCTTCGTTAAATTTATTTATTTATTTATTTTATTTATTTATCAAATCTGCCTGAATTGTAAGTAGAGTTTGAAATGTCATAATACAATTCTCATAATTATCATCATCATCATCGTCAGCTTGTAGAAGTCCGCTGTTACAAGATACAAGAGAAGCTCATACAAGATGAAGTTTAAAATAATGGCAGGGATCGTAATACCAAGTTGTTGAATTTGTCAGCCATTTTGCTGGTTATTGGTTTAGTTTTAATTTTTATTTTAGCATAGTATAAATACTATGCTAAAATTAAAAAAATAGTGTTTAAAGTTAATTACGATTTCTTTGATCAAAAGCCGAGTACCTACAGTTTGTTTTATTTATTGTTTGTTGCTGATTTATTAATATGTGCAATTTATGGCAAATTAAATTTAACATTTGATTCAATTGATTTCATCTATCAGTCTTTATTGCCTCTTGGTTTACAAAATTTGAAAATAACATATTGTTTATTTGTGCCAAATCATGGTGCTTACTTAAAATTTCATAAGACGACAATTCTCGACCAGTCTCTCGAGTCTCTCGAGAAATCCTGGTCGAGAATTCTCGTGCCTTGAGAAAAAAAAAGGTCTAGAAACCAGAAAGCCTAAGCACGATGCTCTATTTAGACATATTGACTTTAATAAATCAAAGTTCCAAGTGACGATATTAATTAAGTATTTGTTCCTAAGACCAAAAATACACCGCGGTGAACTCTCGTTTTGAAAACTGTACGGATTCGTTAAGATGAAACGTGTTGTTACGGGATATAGTGCCGCAAAGAGATTAACGACCTAGCGTTGATATGTAAGTGAATATTTGTCGTGTTGACACTTGAGAGTATATTTCTGACTATATTCCAGCCGAATTGGATGTATAGTGCTTGTAAACAAACCCACCTAAAATATACAGAGTTATTGGTAATTCACTGACACTATGTTAACTGCAGGTTCTGCCCACCATCATGAACACGTCCGTGAAGACGCCTTATCTTTGTATTAAAACAGTACTTATCTAGGTTCCTGCCACAATTTCTTTTCAAAATACCTTTCTGAAATGAAATTAAAACAAATCGCATTTTACATTATAGAATGAATGTTTTCTTAGTATTTGTGTAGATAAGTATTTTGAAAAAAGCTTGTGGCAGGATCCTAAATAAATACGATTCTAATACAAAAAATAGCAAACCATGATGAAAATATTCTCAAATAACAAATAATTTTGGTACTACGTTTGTATGGGAAATTCATCCGTCGCATGACCCTTAATCACCCACTGTAACTTAGGTATAACGATTATTTCCCGGAATGGTTCCCTGACTGTTGATTTGCTTGGAAACAGGTTCATGTTAACATACCTATACGTTACGTATGTTAAAATAAAATAAATAAATAAATAATGCTGGTTAATTCAAACAGCATTATCTAGCCCCAAGCTAAGCAGAGCTTGTGTTATGGGTACTAGATAACTGACATACTTAATACAATACATTACATAGATCGATTTTTTTTAATTATACATAGAAAACATCCAGAACACCCTTAACAAATATCTGCAGATCGAACAAACATGTGTCCCGCGGCGGTAATTGAACCCGCCACGTCCTGTGTAGCAGACGAATCTTCGCCCGCTGCGTTATTGGGGTCATCAGACGTACCTACAACTATATAATGTATACCTAAATCTTAAATAAATCGAAAGACGTAACTGCATAGATTTTAATAGTTATTTATGGACCCGTCAACAACAGAAAACAAGTTCGTGAATAATAGCCAACTTTGTAGCTATGAATAGACGTCTCACTCTGTTTTCACTTATCTGCTAGACCTTGGGATTTACTTAGACATTCTGTGTCATCTATTTCTACTGGCAGGTTGGTTTAAATCTCACTACCCTGACCTTATACGGCACTAGTAAAAATAACCTTACTTTTACTGCGAGCTTATACGACACTACCAAAAATAAGGGTTGTGTTTTAAGCCGTGTATTATGTGTGTATGTTTGTGGTTTACGTGTGTTTCACCATAGCGCCCTTAGTCAGCTAGAGCAAAACCAAATTGGAGATTCACGGATTCGGATGGATGCAGTGCGTAACCACACTTAGTCTTAGGCTTCAACCATATTGGCCAATTAGACACAGACATAGACAGTCATTTATTTGCTACTTACACAGTACATAACAGACATAAAAATATTACATAGTTAACTTATATTAAATATACAAAAAAAAATTACACAAAAAATACCAAAAACAAGAGAGACTGTATTGTGTTTTGTAGCAGCAAAAAGGTCTCGGCTCAGCATAAATGCCACCACTCAGGAGTAGAAAGGCGCTGATGTTCTGCCGAAACCGTTAGAGTCAAAAGACCCTGTGAGGCTTACGGTTAGAGTAATAAGTAGTTTATTTCAATAAATAGTAGATAATTTGATATTATGTAACTGGTGCTATTATGTAATTAGTAATAAGGTCTTTGGTTGAAAACCAGCGCTGAGCATAAAATGTTCAGCACACGCTGAGCCAACCCCTATTTTGGCGCAGGGACGTAGAGAGCCACCTTATATTTTAAACTAACACCCTTTCGTGTCACTTACCTCCATGTTAAACCGATTTTTTCTGTTTTAAAAGAAACATGTGGATTAGACAGTTAATCGCATAATCTCACAAAACATACCTGGGTAATCACATTATTATGATAATATATAAAGCTCGATTACCACTGACTGACTGACTGACTGACTGACATAATTGTTCTCCCTGATGGTGGAGGGGGAGGTATGTTTTTTTTTTGCGAAAATGTACAGAGGGGGTCAAGGAGACCTAGGGAAAATTCCGACTTTTTGAGATTTGCCCCCCAGGACCCCCGCCCCCCAAGGGGGCTTCGTAACGGAGTCATACTGATGAATAATTTTAAGGGGGTTGTATAGAGGGGGTCAAGTAATTTTGATTGCAAATTAATTTTACCCCCTCTTGCCCCCCAGGACCCCCCCTTTTGAGAGTGCTACGAGATGCCGTCGCGATAGAGGAGTTCTGATTGCGGGATCGTATAGAAGGTCTCTTCTCCAATTGAAAGTTAAAAAAAATCACCCCCCCTCCCGCCCCCTTTTCACCCCCCCTTTTGATATCTCCCAAACGAAGTAAGCTAGAAGAAATTTTTTTTCACAATCGTCTGAAGAGCTTAACACCATTTGGATTGCAAAAAAAAATTTTCGCCCCCAACCCCTCTAGACCCCCCTTTTTATAAAAAAACTGAAATTTGGCCATTTTTAGCCCAAATTTTGACCACTTTTTAGGGTGGAGCATTGCTGCGAGCGAAGCGAGCCGCAATGCGACTACGGGGAACAGCAAGGCGAGCGAAGCGAGCCGCGCTGTGACCCCCCCCCCTTGCCCCCCCTTGCCCCCCAGAACCCCCTCCCCCTGAACCCGGTGGAGCATTGCGGCGAGCGAAGCGAGCCGCAATGCGACTACGGAGGAACAGCACGGCGAGCGAAGCGAGCCGTGCTGTTACCCCCCCACGCCCCCAGGCTCCCTGAACCGCCTCCCCCATCAAAAAATCTGATATGGATATCGTTTTTGACTAACATTGGGGTGAGGATTACGAATTTGTTGTCGGTGGGCGTGTGTCGGATTGCGGTGAGCGAAGCGAACCGCAATACGTCACACCGCAAGGCGAGCGAGGCGAGCAAGGCGAGCGAAGCGAGCCGCGCTGTGACCCCCCCCCCCTGGCCCCCAGAACCCCCTCCCCCTGAACCCGGGCGAGCATTGCGGCGAACGAAGCGAGCCGCAATGCGACTACGGAGGAACAGCACGGCAAGCGAAGCGAGCCGTGCTGTTACCCCCCCAGGCCCCCAGGCTCCCTGAACCCCCTCCCTCATCAAAAAATCTGATATGGATATCGTTTTCGACTAACATTGGGGTGAGGATTACGAATTTGTTGTCGGTGGGCGTGTGTCGGATTGCGGTGAGCGAAGCGAACCGAAATACGTCACACCGCAAGGCGAGCGAGGCGAGAATGGCGAGCGAAGCGAGCCGCGCTGTGACCCCCCCCCCTTTGCCCCCAGAACCCTCTCCCCCTGAACCCGGTGGAGCATTGCGGCGAGCGAAGCGAGCCGCAATGCGACTACGGAGGAACAGCACGGCGAGCGAAGCGAGCCGTGCTGTTACCCCCCCACGCCCCCAGGCTCCCTGAACCGCCTCCCCCATCAAAAAATCTGATATGGATATCGTTTTTGACTAACATTGGGGTGAGGATTACGAATTTGTTGTCGGTGGGCGTGTGTCGGATTGCGGTGAGCGAAGCGAACCGCAATACGTCACACCGCAAGGCGAGCGAGGCGAGCAAGGCGAGCGAAGCGAGCCGCGCTGTGACCCCCCCCCCCTGGCCCCCAGAACCCCCTCCCCCTGAACCCGGGCGAGCATTGCGGCGAACGAAGCGAGCCGCAATGCGACTACGGAGGAACAGCACGGCAAGCGAAGCGAGCCGTGCTGTTACCCCCCCAGGCCCCCAGGCTCCCTGAACCCCCTCCCTCATCAAAAAATCTGATATGGATATCGTTTTCGACTAACATTGGGGTGAGGGTTACGAATTTGATGTCGGCGGGCGTATGTCGGATTGCGGTGAGCGAAGCGAACCGCAATTCGTCACACCGCAAGGCGAGCGAAGCGAGCCTTGCCGTGTGGCAGCACGAGCGGGGACGTATTGCGGTGAGCGAAGCGAACCGCAATGCGACTACAGGGGAACAGCACGGCGAGCGAAGCGAGCCGTGCTTTGACCCCTCGCGCCCAGCCCCCCCGAACCCCGCCCCATGAAAAATCTGATATGGGTATCGTTTTCGACTACCATGGGGGTGAGGATTACGAATTTGATCACGGCGGGCGTGTGTCGGATTGCGGTGAGCGAAGCGAACCCCAATACGTCACACCGCAAGTCGAGCGAAGCGAGCCTTGCCGTGTGGCAGCACGAGCGGGGACGTATTGCGGTGAGCAAAGCAAACCGCAATGCGATTATAGGAGAACAGCACGGCGAGAGAAGCGAGCCGTGCTGTGATCCCTCACTCCCAGCCCCCCCTAAATCCCCTCCCCATCCACAAATTGATATGGATATCGTCTTCGATCAAGTCGAACTCGTAGATTACGAAAAAGATGTCCATTTCCAAATCCAAGATGGGTGACATTTTTATATCGCAGTCTCCACTCTTGGTTATCGATTTCGATCAAATCGCGGGTGTAGGTTACGAAAAGGGGTATACAATTAAAATCAAACAATATACACAGCCGACGCGAGCTGCTTGCAGCTCGCGCACATATAAAAAGCTAGTAATAATATATAAAGCTCGATTACCACTGACTGACTGACTCACTGACTGACTCATTGACACGATTGTTCTCCCTGATGGTGGATGGGAAGGTATGTTTTTTTTTGCGGAATCGTGTAGAGGGGTCGTGGGTGACTTGGGGAAAATCCTGACTTTTTGAGATTTGCCCCCCCAGAGCCCACCCCTCCCTGTGACAGCCACCGCCGCGAGCTGCTTGCAGCTCGCGCACTTATAAAATACTAGTAATACTATATAGCTCGATTACCACTGACTCACTGACTGACTGACTGACATAATTGTTCTCCCTGATGGTGGAGGGGGAGGTATGTTTTTTTTTGCGAAAATGTACAGAGGGGGTCAAGGAGACCTAGGGAAAATTCCGACTTTTTGAGATTTGCCCCCCAGGACCCCCGCCCCCCAAGGGGGCTTCGTAACAGAGTCATACTGATGAATAATTTTAAGGGGGTTGTATAGAGGGGGTCAAGTGATTTCGATTGCAAAAATAATTTCACCCCCCCTTGCCCCCCAAGACCCCCCCTTTTGAGAGTGCTACAAGATGCCGTCGCGATAGAGGGGTTCTGATTGCGGGATCGTATAGAAGGTCTCTTTTCCAATCGAAAGTAAAAAAAATCACCCCCCCTCCCGCCCCCTTTTTCACCCCCCCTTTTGATATCTCCCAAACGAAGTAAGCTTGCAGAAAAAAGGATAAACCATAAGCAGGTAGTAACTTCCAATAAATCAAACTATGAATTTTGTAAAACAAACAAAAAATTTATTACTATCAAAACAATTTACTATTTAATTTACAATTTACATTATTAATTTACAATTTACAAATTTTAATTTACAATTTACAATTCGTTTTCAAAATGTCCACCTCTATTCCGTATGCAAAGCCGCATACGATGGCGTAACTCAGTTTTAACAACCCTTGTTGTCAAATTTATTCTCATTTTTTCGGCAGCTCTTATTATTCGGCGTCTTAATTCATCCACTGATGAGATAGGTGACGTCAAATCGTCATAGACTAGGCTCTTCATATGACCCCAAACATAATAATCACATGGGGTAAGGTCGGGACTCCTTGCTGGCCATGGAATACTACCTCCTCTACCAATCCATCGGTTCGGAAAATGCTGATTGAACCATTGACGCACACTAGTCCTGTAGTGAGCGGGGCAGCCATCATGTTGGTAAATCATACCTTGGCGTGTTGCTAATGGTACCTCACTAAGAAGGCCAAAAACTTCGTTTCTTAAAAACTCTTCGTATGTGTCACCATTTAAATAATTAGGCAAGAAATAGGGATCAATTAAATTATCATCAATTATTCCCATCCATACATTAAGTGAGAATCGTCTTTGCGACCCTTGCTCTTTCTTTTTATTGGGATTAAGATCAGCTTTTCTAGACCAAAAATGAATATTATGGTAATTTGTGATTCCATCTTGATCAAACTTTGATTCATCCGTCCATAATATTTTTCTGAAAAAATTAGGGTTCTCTATGTCAGCATTTAGCATAAATCTGCAAAATGTTATCCTGTTAGCGGGATCTCCGTCTTCTAATACTTGTACAGGGGTTAAATGGTACGGATAGAGACCTGCTCCATGGACCGTATGCCAAACTTTCCATTGGGTTACACCGAGTCTTTGAGCAACCATGTTAGTTGAAATGGTAGGATCCTCTTCAAAATGACGAATGATTTCTTCTTCGTCCTCCGTTCGATGAACATGCGGTCGGCCGGCGTCACTTTGTCGTCTCTGAACACTGCCAGTCTCTCGAAGTCGCCGATATGTATTATCAAATACACTTTCAAGAGGTAACCGGCGCTGAGGAAACCGAGACTGATACTCTGCCCGTGCACGTGTAGAGACACCGTTTGCATAACCATAACAAAACAGTATCCGCATATTCTTCGTTTGAAAAGTCTCGAGGAGGTGGTAGGATGCGTGGCACTGCAGCCATAATTGTTGATAAATTAAATCTTTTATTACTTCACCGGTTCGAAAAATGCGAGAAGAAAAACTATTAGAATTTCATTTGTCATGCGTTTAGCGGGAGATTTCGGCGGTTATTTTCATTGCAGGTCAAACAACAAAAAGTTTTTACTCCGCCATGATATCAGCCTATTCTGTTTTCGGAACAATAATTCAAAAAAAGAACTAAGTGAAAATCGCGCAAGCAAAGCCCAAGTCCAAGATGTTGGTAAAGCAATGTATCCAAACTTATTCACCAGCTAAGTCATTACATTTACCCGTATTTTTCTGCAATTGTGTTACAAAGTGCATTGATTTATACCTCTTTGGATAGCTAAAGATGTGTAGATGTTTTTTAAATAACATGCCGACCAAATTCACTGGAGTATTTTTTTTTAAATGGGGTTTTTGTAAGGACTTTACAAAAAAAATAAACTTTGTTTTTATAAACATGTCCTTTAGCTTCCATATGGGTACAGATTTATACGATTGTGTTAGTGGTTATTAATAATTAGACTTCAGGCTATCTAAATCAGTCACTAAAATTTGAATTGGATGATCACTTTTTTTTTAATTTAATTTTGAAGACGTAAATCAGGGTTTTCCCAAAAAATTAAGAATTTGCGAATATCTCAAAAATGGTTAACTTTTGCATAATACGATATAGGGTCAAAATAGTTGCAAATGGCCTCCCCCATCACCCCCTAAAAGGATCCGGTCTAATTACCAATAACCCTGTATTTTGACCACTTTTTAGGGTGGAGCATTGCGGCGAGCGAAGCGAGCCGCACTGCGACTACGGGGAACAGCAAGGCGAGCGAAGCGAGCCGCGCTGTGACCCCCCCCCCCCCCTTGCCCCCCAGAACCCCCTCCCCGTGAACCCGGTGGAGCATTGCGGCGAGCGAAGCGAGCCGCAATGCGACTTCGGAGGAACAGCACGGCGAGCGAAGCGGTCCGTGCTGTTACCCCCCCACGCCCCCAGGCTCCCTGAACCCCCTCCCCCATCAAAAAATCTGATATGGATATCGTTTTTGACTAACATTGGGTGAGGATTACGAACTTGATGTCGGCGGGCGTGTGTCGGATTGCGGTGAGCGAAGCGAACCGCAATCCCCCCCCTTGCCCCCCAGAACCCCCTCCCCTGAACCCGGTGGAGCATTGAGGCGAGCGAAGCGAGCCGCAATGCGACTTCGGAGGAAAAGCACGGCGAGCGAAGCGAGCCGTGCTGTTACCCCCCCACGCCCCCAGGCTCCCTGAACCCCCTCCCCCATCAAAAAATCTGATATGGATATCGTTTTTGACTAACATTGGGGTGAGGATTACGGACTTGATGTCGGCGGGCGTGTGTCGGATTGCGATGAGCGAAGCGAACCGCAATACGACTCACGTCACACAGCAAAGCGAGCGAAGCGAGCCTTGCTGTGTGCCAGCACGAGCGGGGTCGTATTGCCGTGAGCGAAGCGAACCGCAATGCGACTAAGGAGAAACAGCACGACGAGCGAATCGAGCCGTGCTGTTAACCCCCCACGCCCCCAGGCTCCCTGAACCCCCTCCCATCAAAAAATCTTATATGGATATCGTTTTCGACTAACATTGGGGTGAGGATTACGAATTTGATGTCGGCGGGCGTGTGTCGGATTGCGGTGAGCGAAGCGAACCGCAATACGACTCACGTCACACAGCAAGGCGAGCGAAGCGAGCCTTGCTGTGTGCCAGCACGAGCGGGGTCGTATTGCGGTGAGCGAAGCGAACCGCAATGCGACTAAGGAGAAACAGCACGACGAGCGAAGCGAGCCGTGCTGTTAACCCCCCACGCCCCCAGGCTCCCTGAACCCCTCCCATCAAAAAATCTGATATGGATATCGTTTTCGACTAACATTGGGGTGAGGATTACGAATTTGATGTCGGCGGGCGTGTGTCGGATTGCGGTGAGCGAAGCGAACCGCAATACGACTCACGTCACACAGCAAGGCGAGCGAAGCGAGCCTTGCTGTGTGCCAGCACGAGCGGGGTCGTATTGCGGTGAGCGAAGCGAACCGCAATGCGACTAAGGAGAAACAGCACGACGAGCGAAGCGAGCCGTGCTGTTAACCCCCCACGCCCCCAGGCTCCCTGAACCCCTCCCATCAAAAAATCTGATATGGATATCGTTTTCGACTAACATTGGGGTGAGGATTACGAATTTGATGTCGGCGGGCGTGTGTCGGATTGCGGTGAGCGAAGCGAACCGCAATTCGTCACACCGCAAGGCGAGCGAAGCGAGCCTTGCCGCGTGGCAGCACGAGCGGGGACTACAGGGGTGCTGTGATCCCTGCGCCCAGCCCCGCCCCCATCAAAAAATTTGATATGGGTATCGTTTTCGACTAACATGGGGGCGAGGATTACGAATTTGATGACGGCGGCGGGCGTGTGTCGGATTGCGGTGAGCGAAGCGAACCGCAATACGACTCACGTCACACAGCAAGGCGAGCGAAGCGAGCCGTGCTGTGACCCCTCACGCCCAGCCCCTCCCCCATCCAAGAATTTGACATGGATATCGTTTTCGACTAACTCGACAGTGTAGATTACGAAAAAGATGTCCATTTGAAAATCCAAAATGGCTGACATTCTTATATCGCAAAACCCACTCTTGCTTATAAATTTCCATGAAATCGATTATGTAGGTTACGAAAAGGGGAATACAATGAAAAAAAAACAATATACACAGCCGCCGCGAGCTGCTTGCAGCTCGCGCACATATAAAATACTAGTTTAAATTATAAAGGTAACAAGGGATTTATGAATACTTTACTACTACTTGTACAATAATCTAGGCTAGACTCTAGATCTACCCAGGACTAGACATTAGTTATTTAGACTTTAGTGTCCGGCGGTCAAGAGCAAAGTGAAGCGTATTCGTGGATCGCACGTCTCGTCTCGCTGTGCCCACAACTAGGCTCACAAGATAAATGTATCTTTTAAAGGGCAATGTATACGCTTCTACAACAAAACTCCTAGTGAGTTGAAAAAATTATCAATAAATAAATTCAAACAAATTGTCAAACATATCCTTTGTAAAAATGCTTACTACAAGATATCGGATTATAGTATATACTAGACTCTAGAGGATAAAAAAGCTTAGGACGAGTTTTGCTCCAGGTCGAAAAATAACAACTAACAGGCTAAAGGTTTCTTCGTCGCTTCTTTACTTTAGTCTACATACCGAAGCGACAGAAATCAAAAATATTACGGGGGTGACATGCCATGCTCGGCAAAACCCTCATGCACCAAATAAATGATTTAAAAAAAAAAAAAAATATCACTTTATTTCCGTGTCATTGTTTAGTTTTATGAATTGACCTTTTCTAAGTGTACATTTTTTGTATTTATGGAAATAAAGAGTTTTTGATTTGATTTGATTTGATGGCTCAGGCTCGATGGTCGGTCGCAGGTTCGAGTCGCGGTATGACGCTCGGTCGGCTTGGTCGGCTTGGTCGGCTCGGTCGGCTCGGTCGGACGGACGGTCGGAGGCTCGGCGTGTGCTCCTAGACTCTAGCTCTAGCTTGAATTTGGCGCGTTTCGTTCACGTCACTCGGTGACAGAAAGGAGAGTGACGACAGTTTGTTTATTTTCAACTTTTTTTTTGTACCTGTGACCAAAAATATATATTTTCTGTTCTATTCATACTGCCAGCCTAGCTCTGGCGTGTTTGAAAAATAAGCGTGCTTACTCGCTAAAGCCCGACGCGCTAGGCGCCCGCCTAAGACCCGAGTTTACCAACAGATGGTTAAATTTTAAACTGTTGTTTTAACGTTTTTGACACAAGTTTTCATACATTAACGCCAAGTATTCCTGCTGCAGTAGATGTAAGGGAAAACGCGCGCCTGCCAAGCCGCCGCGCTCGTGTTTTTTGTAGTTATTTATACATGGTGATTAAGAAAATCGTTTTATCAAGTCAAACTCTGCAAATTTGTTTAGAAATATTAAGTGTTAGTTTTAGTTGAGTACAAAAAAAGTGTGATATCAGTAGTTCGCTAGTTTAAGTATTGAAAAAACGTTAGAAAAAGGGGTACTTTGAGATTTTTTTTTCTATCGAGTGAAGTTCAGATCTTATAACTGAATGCGACTTTGACTAGACTAGATCCTAAAGTAGTATTTTTCTTTTTTTCAGAATCTTTAACACAATTTTTTAAGTCTCAGATGATTTTAAATGTCACAAAAATGCGGCCTCTGCTGGCCTACCAAGCCTTAAACGTCAACGTTAACGGACGAAGCAGCCTAATTGTCCGATTATCTATTGGTGAACACAGACCTAAGTCACTTCAGGTGAACGCTGCGATGGTTTCGTATAGGTTCAAACTTTTAAATCCATCATGGTTCAATCACTGAAGTCATTTACAACGGGAAATTTACCATGATTTGAGTTTTGAGCTTTCCAATATTGCCGAAATATTGGAAAGCTCAAAACTCAAATCAGTTTCATGCGCCATGATCATGGAATAAATATCCCTTTAATAGGTACATGTACGATACGTTGCCCCCGCCGCCGCCGTTGCGCCCGCGTTCATCTCACAGTATGGTTAAAGCTATAGGGGGTTAGTATGAATGGTTCCTCACTTCGGCTCGCAAGATTTTTATTCGCTCAGGCCGAAGTGTGAGTTCATACCTTACTAATAAATAAATCATTAAATTAACATAATATATTTCATTTCTAAACTCAAACCACACACATTCAATAAAAATATACACACCTGTGTTTTACTTTTTGTAGGTACCAACCCTAGCGCTCCGCTCAACTGTAGGTATTTATACCTACAGTTGAGCGGAGCGCTAGGGTTAGGGTTAGGGTTAGGGTAGGAACTTTAGTTCAAGGAGACGGCTGAGTCATTATACTGTACTATTTATCTACTGTGGTTCGGATGAGTTGGTCAATCCAAAATGTTTAGTGGTCAACTCTTCCAAAACTTTTTCATAACAGTTCGTTTAGCTTTCTACTAATGAGTTAAACTTATTCTATTCTATTCTACGTGAGTCTGAAAAACGTATTTTTCTAGGTGGTAACAATTCTAGCAGACCTTCAAGTAATATTGGTTCTTAGAAATTGCCTTTAATAGAAAAGGATCGAATAGCATCATAATATAAAATGAGGATATACGTAGGTTATAGTTATCGCCGTGTATACAGGGTGCCACGAAACATGTGTACTAAGCCGAAAGGGGGTATTTCTGGACCGAAGGTATCAACTTTCGTACTACGATAAAACTTTTAAATCCATCATGGTTATTAACACTAAAGTCGTTTATAACCGGATATTTACACTGATTTGAGTTTTGAGTTTTCCAATATTTCGGCACAGTTTCATGCGCCATGATCAATAACTGATTTCGTATCTACTACAATTTTTATTAAATTAGAGATGTTTTTTTTTCATATAGTACGTGTTCTGTTAGGTTTGTATATTCTTTCGTTATTATTTATTGTATTGAAATTTCAAAGGATTAACATATTTTTTTTGTAATAATTCATGACATAATACTGGGTTTGCTGTAAAAACAAGCTAAAACGTTTTATAATGTTAAATAATGCAAGCGAACGTGTAAAAGAATATGAAAATGAAGAGAAATAAAAATTCAAAGCGAATAAAATATTCAGTGTGTATTAAAAAAAAATTCACAAGTTCATCCCCTTGAGGTCCAGAACCACCCCCTATCGGCTTAGTACACATGTTACGTGGCACCCTGTATTATTGACCCTCGCCATCGAAGGAGTGGTAAAATATTATAAGTATAAGGTACCTATAATAATTTACCACGTGCGGAGATACGGTAATATTATCAACGTATCGAAGAGGTTTAAGACAAAAATGGGTGAAAATATCAGAACACAGATATTAGTATGTTTTTCCTGTGACTTTGAACGCATTTGTCGGGGATAGTCTTTATGTTTTTCCAGGTCTAGGTTGAATATTGACGCTATAACTGCTGAGTGGAATGGGCTGAAATTTTGCATAGATGTTGGTCTAAACTAGATAAAGCAAATGCTACTTTTTAACATGGAAATCAGAAAGTGACGTGCGGTAGCTTTAGCGCCGTGTTATTTATATTTTAGTTTATTTTAATCGTAATTTTATTTTTTTTCCAGTCCAGCGGTGGACCAATACAGGCTGTTGAGGTTGAGGTGGGAGTGGGAGATCGGTCCATAGTAATTTATTGCACTCTGAACAAACATGTTCTTACGTTTTGTATGGGAATTGTTTTACCTTAAATTTTAGGAATTAAGACCTTGCGTCTTTACCAACGTGTTCGTGATAATGGACAGGACCTGCAGTTAACGCAGTGTCAGTGAATTACCAATAAACCTGTAGTACTTTAATAACCCTGTTTAAATAGAATCGGATATCACATGAAAAAATAAGAAAGTTTTTTTTTTAATAAAACAAAAAATTAACTTTTTGCATACCCAAGCACCGAGGGGTCATCACATCACCCCTTGAGTTGAAGCCGAGGTAAAGAGGCCAAGCCTCGAGGCCCTGCCCCCACAAGGGCCGGAAATAAATTCAGTACGTCGCGTCGCATGGACACCCTACTCACTTTTCAATAAGATCACTTTGCAGTTTGTTCACAATGTTTCTTGTCGACAGACCTCTCAGCGGCTGGGGCGAGTCAGCCGCGCCGAAGCTCGCGCCACCGCCATGGTGTTTACTATGATCATCGCGTTTACCGTCGCATGGACACCCTATTCACTCTTCGCATTGATGGAACAGTTCGCCACAGAAGGGATAGTAAGTTTATTATGTACTAGATTTTATAATAACCAGTCTAAAGGTTGTCGCTGATCTGGACTGCACCCATGTCGTCACTTCACTACATCACTAAAATGTGCATTCAAATATAAAAAATTATAATGCAAATACGACAGAGCCTACACATTTGCTCCCCTTGGAGTCGTGACCCTAGGTCCGCGGGGTACAGAGTTTAAAAAAAAATCTGAGCGTCTGGTCGAAGCGACGCGTGACCCGAGAGCTGGTCAGTATCTGGCACAGCGCATCAGCATTGCCATACAGCGGGGCAATGCAGCCAGCGTCTTGGGGACGCTTCCGACTGGGATTGATATGGATCAGTTGAGCTACCTGTAGATTGTTTGCAACAGTCTGCAGTTAGCTTCATTGTTTCAATTGTAAATACTAGTGTTCGGTATAGGGAACAAAACTTGAAATTAAAAATAGTTTGGAGTTAAACTGGGTATAATTTTGATAAGAAATTAACAATTTTGTTGTAGGAACTTGAAAATTAGAATGGGTGGAGATCTATCATGGCGTTTTGTTCGATAGTGCAGTCTTCCTGTGCTCGCGTGGCCGGTCGTGGCTATTTTTATAATAAAAGATGTGATGTGGGCCCCTGTGATTGGTTCTTGACGGCTCGTCGCGTCTTTGCTGTGGTGCGCTGATTGGTGGAAGAATTCTCTTCGTTCATAAACAACATAAAGGGTTGACGCGTTCGGAAACAGATCGGCGTAAACAACTAGTTCTAATTTATTTCTATCATTTTATTGTAATTTTCTTTGTGAATAAATGTATAAAAGTTTTAAACAAGATAAAATAAAACAAAATAATGACTTTTAGGTATTTTTAACATTTGTCTGCCTATAAGGGCAAAGGACAAACTCTAATTAGCGTACCGATGCTTCAAGTGCAAGCTGTCTCATATACGATGCCGTCAATAGATATAAAATGCATCCAAATATTACAAGTTACGTCCATACAGCAGTCCGTTAGAGGTCCGTTTTACCCGTTTGTAGTTACATGGCAGTAGTCCAGATCCAGTAATATCTGACAATATACTAAAACAATTGAAACCCAATTTTTTGTGCTATGCGGCAGGGGTACGGTACAGATCTGCGACAAACTTTATCCTGTCTGATACGGATCCTGCATACGGAATCAGTTGGCCAATACCAAACATCCCTCTGACTTCGGTTTTTTTTTTGGATTCTGTTCATCCGAACTAAAAAGCTTTTATAATTTAAGATTTCAAACTAAAGGTTAAAGCTGGACCCGTTCTAACTTAATCCCGGACTTTAGTAATACATCGCCTTACTAAACTCAGGAATGAGGCGCCTTGCGTCATCCCTGAGTCTAATTACGCGATGTTAATTAAATTTGTATAAATAAAATAAATAAATAATGCTGGACAATCTACACAGCGTTATCTAGCCCCAAGCTAAGCAGAGCTTGTGTTATGGGTACTAGATGACTGATATACATAATATAATACATTACATAGATATATATTTTTTATTATACATAGAAACGACCAGAACACCCGGAACAAATATGTCTAGATCGTACAAACATTTGTCCCGAGGCGGGAATCGAACCCGCAACCTCCTGCGCCGCAGGCGGACTTTCGCCCGCCGCGCCACATCGGTCGTCGGTTTTCAAACGAAATGACGAAATTCTATGGGTAACTTTTTCTAGTTATATTAACTGTGTCCATATCACCTGGGTTGTAAAACTTCTGTTTGAACAAAATGTCTTGGTGGAATAATTATTTGGTGATAACTTCCGGAAGGAAATTGGTACCCTACCTAAGTGATGAAGTGAAGGAAAATATCAATTGGGTGATAAAATAAATTCGTATAAATCGCTAAATGGTCATAACATGAAATTCAATATGGTGCCATCTTATAACCGTACTTAACAAATAGTTAATTTTAGCTTTGATCTAAAAACCATTCAATTACAAATTGCGTATTAAAACTTTCGTCCCGCAAAGTAAGGTCCAAAGTCTAGGCTGTTGAAGATAAATTGAAAATTTAATCGAACGCAGAATCAATTCTGTATTGATGTTGAAGGTCGTCTTATCTAATTTTAAACTATAGAGCTAAAAATATCATAAGAAAGGGTCTGCGTTAAGGCCTGGGTTTCTCTCAAACTAGCTTTTTCAACAACTCAAATATTTGTTTTTTAGTGTTAACGCACACGAAAAATTAATAATTTATAATATTCCAAAAATAAACGACTCTATATTTTTTAAGTTTAGATTTTAGACTAGATCATACAGTAAATCCATTGTTAAAATTAGTGTAAAAGTCATTATTTATATCTCATAAATTATTATAACACTAGCTGCATTCTTTAATACCCGTTGTCTTATTACCCGTTTTCCCGTAGGAATGAAGCATTTTCCCGCGGTAGAAAGTAGTAATTAGTTTAGATTAGAAATATAGTTGATACGAGTCAATAGTTCACAACGACTCTGACTTTTTGTACAGTAACGTTTTGCAAAGTGACACAGAAAAAAAAATTTGGTCGCCGAAACCGCCAAAACGAAACCAAATTAATTTGACAACAGTAAAAATGTTTCGTATTGATCGAAATAATAAGGGTGGCATCGATTATATTGCTGTCAAATAAGCTTAGTTTGCAATGGCAACATTCGACCGGACACCAATAAATAACTTTCTAGAACATTATTATATGGGCAGAAGCCTTTATTCACAAAGAAAATTAAAATAAAATAATAGAAATAAATTAGAACTAGTATTTACAATTGAAACAATTGAGCTAACTGCAGACTGTTGCAAACAATCTTCAGGTAGCTCGGAAGCGTCCCCAAGACGCTGGCTGCATTGCCCCGCTGTATGGCAATGCTGATGCGTTGTTCCCGATACTGAACAGCTCTCGGGTCACGCGTCGCTTCGACCGGATGCTCAGATAATTTTTTAAAACCCGAAGAGCCCCGGTACCCCACGGACCTAGGGTCTCGACTCCAAGAGGAGCAAATGTGTAGGCTCTGTCGAGACCTGCACATTTGCGCCTCTTGAGATCTTCGGCCAAATCTGCCGCCGCGCCAGCCCTCACGGATGTCCTCGGAAGATGGGAAGGCGCAAGTGTGTCGACGCATGTAGCGTCACACACAATGGGCCTCCCCAACTCCCATGGGACCAGTGTCATACCGTCGGGCCTTTTACCATCGTCACGTAACAGACCATTCGGTTCGAGAATAGCTGGTACGTTAGCGGCTTAGCGGTGACAAAGGCCCACCGGATGATGTCGCTAAGGTCTACAACATTTGATTAGTTTTATTTAAATTTCTAATTTGACTTTTTGTATATCCGCTGTTCCCCAAAAAGTAATATCGGTGTAGATGTATAAATGTATGCCTGTAATCTTTTTTCATTTCATAATTAGCAAAAAAAGTCGAGTCAGCCGAGCTTAACGTAGTGTCCCGTCTTAATTTATGGTTATAGTATGTTTTGCTTACAAATTACATAAACAGCAGTCTGCGATAAATTTTCCTTTCCCAACTCAACTTTAAAATACGAGCTTATTATAATCCTGTTGAAAGAGAAAATGTTTAACGAGTATTTACTTTTTGAGTTTTTTATACAGTTTATAAATTCGAAATTAACATTCCCTTTTAGAAGCTTCAATTTTGAATAGTTATTTCAGTAACGAAACCTTTGTATAAATATACAGAAACAGATAAAAACAATACTCAAGTACTTAAAATATTTGAGTTGATTTATAACAGCTTTCAGTAAGTTTCCAAGAGAAACAAGTTGGTGGAAACCACTCAATAAAGTAAATAGTTAAACTAGATAACCAGACCAATATTGAGTTAGGTCGCTTTTGTTTAAGTCTAACAAAACATTTGGCAATGATGAAATCTTAACTCAAGTGGTCTTATTTTAAATTTTGGCTTATCTCTGCATTCAGCCAGCGAAAATAATTAACAGAATTTTTACTGTAAATCTGACTTTTTAATTTAACTTTATCTCTGAATACCCCAGCAGATGACGTATTCAAAATGATTTTACTGGCGGAACTCGACCTAATTGCAAAGCGCTTCTCTTTTCTGTGTGGTTTAAGTCTTTCATAAACTGAATTTGATATAAATCAAATCGTATTCAACCATTTTATCCCACGCTATTAACTTTTTTATCACCATTCTAGAAACAAATACATTTCAATTCATTTATTTTAATCGATTATCTAATCGAACAATTAAAATAAATGAATTAAAAGCTGCTGGTTATTTATTTATTTATAACTAGAACGATTACATCAATTACACTGTGTTTGATTGCTGTGTGTCAGACTCCACTGACATGTCAATAAAATATCTATAGACTGTAGAGTAAAAAAACTTGATACAATAAAATAATGAATGTTAAAAGTGAGTTTTTTAGCAAGTTATCCAAAATCGTACAAGTTACCTATGCCAAACCCTTAATGATCATGATAATTCACACCGTGTTAGGTGGTTTGAATTTATTGACAACATCCAGAGAACACGGCTGCAAGTTACCCATGAATTGTGTTTTGTACCCGAAAATTGTCTTTTTACCAGCTTTTTAAGGCTCAGTGAAGTTTCTCGATCGTTACTGTCTACCCTTGTATTAGTATCTTTATGGCCGGGTTCCGTAGCCTTTTACGACTGCAACTTGTCTCGAGGGTTTTTATCCTGGAAAACGACAGCAGTTCATCGGAATTTCATGAACATTCATAAATAAATTCTAAGAGTTGTTTATGAGTTTGAAATGTAATAATTTAAGTTCTCAAGGTACTGGTGTTGGTTGTTAATTCTATGAATTTCAAAGATCCTATGAACAAGCTAACAAATATTTTCCTAAGAAGCTAGTGTAAAGTTTATAAATTACATATATTTTAATAATTTGAATTTTAATAATTTGAAATCGTCGTTAAAAAATATAATGTATGACTATTTGAAGTCATTTTCAAATTAGCAAAGTTTTATTCAAATATTTCCTCTGGAGACCAACTTATATTTTTGGCAACTTCCCTGAAACGTCTATGTATCGTAGCTCATTTAAATATATTTTATAATTTCTTCAAATTTTATTATTTCCTCGTGATATATAAATAGTATAAGCTTAGAAATGCCAACTATATTTTTCAGAAATTAAAGTAAAATGCAAACTATAAACGACCCAAACTCGATGTAGAATGTTTGTAAACATACTTACTAACCTAAAATGAACTAGATTATTAGTCGATTTGAGATCCTTCCTTCAATAAATTTTGTCTACAGTTATATCTGAAACTCGATGCTAAGCAATTGAGTTTTAGTTATTTGCGTCGTGATTTTTTAGGGTTCCGTACTTCAAAAGGATAAAAGGAACCCTTATAAGATCACTTTGTTGTCCGTATATCTGTCCGTCTGTCCGTCTTTCTGTCTGTCTGTTCGTCTGTCAACCCCCTGTTCTCAGGAACGCGTGCAGGTATCAAGTTGAAATTAACATCAGTTTCCGTAACTTTTTGGAGCCGCAATATAAACAAAACTTCTAGGTCAACGCAATCAAAAGTTATAGCCGTTTATTTCCTAATATGTGTTTTGAAATTTCCAAGGGAATCACATGCACACAAAACCTATAGGGTACTTCCCTAGAACCTAGAATCATGAAATTTGGCAAGCAAGATCTTATAGCACAAATTTGCACTTTATTCACAAAAAAAATTCTTGCCATCTCGCGTTGATATTTTCAACGCTAGGTTGAAATGGCTTTTGATTCTCGCCATGATATTTTACAAAAAACAAGGTACAATTATACGGAACCTTTAGTGCTTGAGTCTCCTACTCGCACCGTTTTATTTATTAACATAAGATAAAACTAACTTCGGTTCACCGGTAGTTTTGGAGCATTTGGGAAAAAATTATATACCACAAAATAATTTAAATCTAGCGCCAACACGAAACGGTCATAACACAAGCCTACGAAAATGTTTTCGACTGAAAATGGTGCAAACTTATCACACAAAGAACATTCACATTCCAAGTCCATGAAAAATCGCTTTTATTGCAGTGTGTTCAAATTCCTTTTTCCCTCGAACAGGTGTCACCTGGCGTTGGCGTTATACCAGCTTTAGTCGCAAAAAGCTCAATTTGCTACGATCCTCTGATCTACGTGGGGATGAACACACAGGTAAGCAAAAAATATATAAGAGATTTTGCGTAAAACCCTATCCCCCTACTATGTACGTCACTGCACCTATTCTATGTTCGGTTCTAGAATACTAGATATATTTTGTAAACAAAACCTAAGATATTGGTGTAAAATGTTTCACGACATTGGTACAACCGGAGCAAATCGCAGAAAAATGAACCAACTTTTGGTTTTAAAAGCATTCATCATTTCATTCGTCTCTCTTCCGTTTTTGAACTTGTATTTGAAATTACCTATGCAATTAATCAAATAGGTGCCAAAAATTTGATACCCTTAAAATTGGTGCCCTAAATGGGAATACTTCTTATGAACGCTTGTGCAATTATGCATCGTTGAAGTTTGTGTTTTCGATTTTAATGATTACCTTGCTGCCTTGTTGTTTTAGTTATGGTTAAGTTTTCATTAGTAGATTGTCTTTGTTGACATAAAATATCTTGGATTCTAAAACCGAATAGAGGAACTTGTTACATTACTATCCCTAACTGTACATATCAGATAAGAACATGATAATTATAGACTTTATTCCCATCCGACACAAGAATGAAAAAAAAATACCACCAAATGTACGGTCAATCAATTTATATGCAGAACTAGTTCAACTTTAGTCAAGACTGCAAGCCGTACACTGTATTGCCAGCACGATTTTTTTTGTTTTCACTATGATTTTGAGCGGGTTAACTACGAAACTTGTTTGTGTTGGAAGAACACCAACGTTTTATCCCTTAACAATCTCCTGGGTGCGGTTCGGGTGGTTATATGTTATTTTTTTTTGTTTTAGTTCCGACAGTCGATAAAGACTATATTCGGTGTCCACACCAAGGCGAAGGACTCACAAGCCGAGAAGTTCAACAACACGTTGGTGACTCCGGCGCACAAGCTGTCAAGCTCTCGCCTTCCGTCATCAGGGACCAGCCGTCAGTTCCCAAAAAAACTGGTGCTTACTGATGACCCAGGAACAACCAACTACAATCAAAGAATGGTCACGAAAAACGCGGAGCTTGGAACCGTACAAGAAATCAACCTATCAGACGCAGAGAGGTCCAGTGATATTTTCTTGGACGAGGAATCTAGCAGCCAGAAGATAGAGCTATTCGGGGTATCTTGTGAAGCGATCAAAGATGGATCCCCCATACTCACCTACATCGACTCCGAAAGACTGCTGTTCTCTAAACCCAGAAAAGACATTGAAGAAAACGTTTTCGGAAATGTTGCCTACGAAGCTCATCCCACCGACGACATGGCAACTGTCGATGCTGAAAATGAATGTTCGATTCGAAAATCAAAGATAATAAGTCGTAGTTGTTCTTATGACTTTGACCGCTACCCTTCTGAGAACAAGACAAAACTTTCTGTTGAAACTAAATTGGAAGTTCAGTCGAAGGGGTTTTTGAGAGACGCTCTTGGTAGATTCTTTGAGCACGACACAACGGGGTCAGATTGCGTTAAAAGCTATTTATATGATGGTAAAATTAAAATGGACGAAGAGAAATCGTAGATTAATATTTTGGACTGTCTTGAGGGAACAATGTCAATTTATAATTATGTAAAGTAGCTGTTCATGCGTTGACAGCGATGTGGATCGGAAAAGAAAATCTCGTGTAAACACAGCACTTGCGTTGGTTCCACACGTAACGACCATTGATCTAAGGTTCAGCCGTACAACGAAAGGGTAGTGAAGGTGCTGTCGAAAGTACGTATATAATGATGGATTTAGTCAAAGATCTGTGATATAGAATGTGTGCCAAGGTAAGGTTAAGAGATAAAATATTTTGGATCTTAGTCACTTCTGTTAAACATTTCTTTGCCTGTGGTATTTTTGACCATCAACGTACTATTTTATGCGTAACTTACTGAGTTATTTTCGCAAATGTACCTAGTTCAAATTAATTTAACCCGTCAATATAAAAGCTTTATAATTTTAACGTAATTGTATTAACGTATGAGTTGGACGGATTAATAATATTGTATGTTAAGGTAAAATCGTTATTGATTAATTTATTTAATAAATACATAAATAACTTATTAGTAAATTTGTCTAATTACGAGAATATTTGATACGTTTGTATTGTGATGGTTGACTTTTTTATGTTTATTTATAAAATAATGTTTAGCATCATTGAATCTTAATTAAGAACTCTTGATGAAATTAGATAATTAAAATATTTCATTAAATAAATTATGAATAATATATTAGATTTCTAGAGTGTTATAAGCGTCCATCAAAATAGTGTTCCTTTTCAAATGTTCATTGAAGAACATTATTGTTATATTTGTAGAAGGCGGTAGAGCTGTCCAATGTCTATTTCAACAATTTTATTCAATGAAAAGAGCCCTCAATGAATACAATTGTAATTCAACCGCCTTGTATATTTAAAGATAACTTTATTATCATTGATATTTCTGAAATTCAATCATCGGCATATGCTTTTAATAATAAATATTACAAAGGCCGTTTTCTGATTAGTCGGTAAGGTTTCGGTACGACATCAGCACGCTCGGATGTCGAAAGCATCCACTCCACTCGGATGTCGAAAGCACTCCTCCTTGCCGCCGCCGCCACCGCCGCCGCCGCCGGCGACCGTGTGTAAGCAGTGTACCCATGTGAAAACGCTTGCACAGTACGATATTAAAAATGAAAATACTTTCATTTGTTTCGTTCGGCTCGGTAAAATGCCAGACGGCTACTGGGTAACTCGTGCAGCACCGAATCTGTACCGCGCTTACCGCCCCAATCATAGAAATATAGGCGCTCGGTAAAGTTTCGGTACCTCGTATACCGAGCGTGCTGATGTCGTACCGAAACCTTACCAACTAATCAGAAAACGGCCTTAGATGTTTGAGTACGTGTCTAAATTATAATTATTGCCCACTAGGAATAACATTCGTCTCATGTTTGAAATCCATTTTCTAGGTTTTATTAGTACCTACTTAGATTTGATATTTTTATAGATAGATTATTGTGTTTGATATTTTATTTAGTAATGAAAAAGAATTCATACAAAAAAAGATTTCATGCACGAAACTTCTTAAAAACAAAAAAATCGTAAGAAATTATAGAACTATTATAGAATTGTACTTGTTAAATTGTCTGTTTCAGTGATGTTTTATTATTTATTGTGTATTACTTTAAAAAAATTATATTTTCATGAGTTTTAGAGATTTCGGCATCCAAAAAACTAAAAAATCGAAAATAATGGCAAATGTAAATGTACCTAGTGGTCTAAGTTAAAACAAAAAAAATACTTATAATTAATTGATTAAATGATTAATAGTAAAAGGTTTCATACGCGAAACTTCATAACAACAAAAAACTCGTAAAAAGGTTTAAAATTTATAGAACTACTAGCTGCTGCCCGCGGCTTCGCCTGCGTAGTTCCCGTTCCCGTGGTAATTCCGGGATAAAACATAGCCTATGTCCGTCTCCTGGTTCTAAGCTGCCTCCCCACCAATTTTCAGCCAAATCGGTTCAGCCGTTCTTGAGTTATAAATGGTGTAACTAACACGACTTTCTTTTATATATATAGATTATTGCATTGTACTAGATAAATTGTCTGTTTTATTGATGTAATATTATTAATTGTGTATTACTTATATTAAATTATATTTTCAAGAAGTGAAGCGATTTCGTCATCCAAAAAAACCTAAAAAAATCTAAAATAAAGACAAAAATAAATGTACCTAGTGGTCTAAGTTTAAAAAAAAAACTTATTTTATTGTAGAAGGTAAGGGGGCGTCCATTGATTACGAGAGGCATTTAAGGGTGGGGGAGGGGGGTGTAGAGCCAAATCTCACGTGCAAGAGTGGGGGTGGGGGGGTCTCGCGACGTAATTCTTTTTTTTGCGAAATATAGCAGTTCCTACTTAAGGTTGTTCATTTCGTGTTGTCGCGAGATTTTCTTCTTGATCTTAAGTATTTTCTTGTTTGATTTTGTCACTGTGGTTCTAGACTACATTATTAGAAGTCAACTACAATTAAATCAAGCTCACATTAACATATTGACATTTAATGGTTTTGAAAAATCCCACGTGAGATTATGGGAGGGGGAGAGAGTGGAGCAAAATCTTACGACATCTCACCAAGGGTTGATAAATAGCCAAAACCGCCTGATCTCATTAATGGATGCCCCCTAATTATTATCTTAAACTATTTATATAATTTTGTGAACATGTGGTACTTTAATTATTTAAATAAATTCATCGTTCAATTACTTAAACGTGTTTTTTAATTTCTTCCCTCCAAATTCATGGTTTCTCAAAACATAGTTCAAAAAGTTTTATGACAAAGTATGTAAGGTCGGATCTCCGGTTCTAAAAAAGATTATAGAATAAAAAACTAGAAAAGATTTTACAAAGTTCTTTGAACAGGAAAAATCTGTTGAATATGCAATAGTGTGGTGTTCACACCTCGCAACCTTTACGATGCCAACGGTTGAATTATTTCAATAGGGTGGTATAGTTACAAGTTTTTACTGGCGTTGGGTGGTTGGGACAGATAGGCGAAGTAGAACAGTTCAGTAAACCAATCTGCTATATTTTTCTTGATAGCATAACTAAGTACAATCATTTAATCCTTATGATTGAGTCTTTTGATCGATATCGCAAAATTAAGAGTGTTTTTTTTTACTATTTGGCGTGTTCGATTCCCGGTTCCAAAAACCAAAGATTTTCGCAGTTGGAAAATTTCGACAATAAATTGCCAGTTTTGGCACACAACTGGTTGCATAACTAACGCCCGAATACTCAAGCCAGACTTGAGCACATAACTCAAGCCAGATTTGAGCACGTCTCAATGAATCTATACATAAACGATTGGTTTTACATTCAGAAACAGAAATACACCCGCCATCCCGACGTCAGGTTGGCGGATCATTTTATTTTTGTAATATCTCTGCATTCAAAGAGATACTTTTATTTTCATTATTGGTAGATTTACGTAGGTTTAAGGTAGATGCAACCCACATTTATTTCATGCTGGACAACATTACACCCGCTATGCTGATGCCCACGAATTTTTGACAGTTCTCAATGAAAATGTGTCAAAAATTCATGCTAGAGACGTGCTATCTCTCAGTTAAATCTGAGATGCTTTTCAAAAGTTTATGACTCTTTCGCCATGGACACTGGCAGAGTTGTGGCAGCACAGACACGGCGAGCCATGAAATAAGAAGTTGAAGAGTATTCGGGCGTTAGTACCTGCTTAATCATGGAGTAGGTACCTAAATACCTACTTAATGTTAGATTGCTCAAACTTTACTCAACACGTAACAGAGTGGCTAGTATAGGCAAGTTTACGACCTAAGTTTGTCTTGCGCATCTGGCTAGTCTCCGATGGCCGCCATGGTCGAAATTCGGCTAGGATAGGAGTACATCATCATCATTACTTTCATGCATGGACAGTTTCATAATTTTAAAACTGCAGCAAGTGTAATTCGATGGTCTTCACTTCAATCTTTTTAATCGATATAAAACGTGAATAAATAATAAGATACATGAATAAAATTAAAATTTTAAGAACCCCCCGACAGATTTTCATGGAACATGACTAAGAAAACTCGGGATAAAATTATCTATGACCAGTGAGTTGTAAGTAGTTAGAGTATACTATAAGGATGAAACAATATTTAGTAACAATTCCGCGCAGAACCTCTTCCGATAAGATTCAACAAAATGTGATTTGTGTGTACCGCCCGCCCTCCCACAAATTGTTCCTACTTACAATAAGAGATAGTAAACAATAGACTTATTGTAACAATAGACAAATTGTTCCTACTTACAATAAGAGATAGTAAACAATAGACTTATTGTAAGTAGGAACAATTTGTGGGAGGGCGGGCGGTACACACAAATCACATTTTGTTGAATCTTATCGGAAGAGGTTCTGCGCGGAATTGTTACTAAATATTGTTTCATCCTTATAGTATACAATGGATTTCCGCAAAGTAACGCCTGAATCTATTATTTATTTAGTAGTTAGAGTAGCTAAACCAAACAAAAAACGTGTCGCAACTTGATGACAGCGCGCTCGACCCCGCCCACAAGTATTCGCTGCAGCGCTCATAGATTTTTTCATCGCAGAAGGGACACTTCAGACTAGTTCAGACAGCTATTGTGCATACAAAACTGAATTTTAATGCAGTAGCTATTTATATTATAGTTTAAAACATGAAAAGATTTACAGTAAAATAAAATGAATTGTTGAGCGTTGAAATCATTGTTTTTAAAATAAATTGGTATTTTATCCAACAAGTAGGTACATACTTACCTACATAGGTACTTGCACTAACTAGACCCCACACTTTATCACATCTGTCCCAAGGCGGGAATCGAACCCACCTCCTGCGTCCCAGGCGGACCTTCGCCCACCACGCCACAGAGGTCCCCAATCGATCTATTACAAATTTATAAACCTTAAGATATTTGTTCAGACTACAATACCTACCTAGGTATATACAGGTTTAGTTTATAATGACGATTGCAAAAGATACCTACAGTAGGTAACTACTGTTACTGATCAGACAGACGGCATAGGGTGAGTAATATGAGTTAAAAATAAGTAGGTACCTACACATCCCATCTGTACGAATCACTTTTCATAATCTATGATTTTCAAACGAAATGTCAGGTACAATAGAAAATAATGTTCAAAAATTAATTTTGGTTGGTTTTAGTTGATATTCTGTTTATTAACCGATGATAAGTCAAGCCACTATATGTTTTCTTCGAAGTTGATTAATTTTTAGACGTTTTAACAAGCAAGACGGCATTTATTTCTTGATTTTATTCGCATGTGGTGTCGCGATGGGCGTAGGCGAACGACTAAATGAGTTGTTGCCGGCCGGCAACAACTCATGGCGCAAAGTTGTTGTTCGCGGGTGTCCGTTCCATACGCTAGTAATAGTAATTCAATGTCTATGACACAAAAAAACTTAACAAAAATCGGTTCATCCGTTTGGGAGCTACGATACCACAGACAGATACACAGACACACTTATAACACCCCTCTCTTTTTTCGTCGGGGGTTAAAAAGAAGCCTCTAGTCTAGCTAATTAGATAAAAACAATATAACTACCGCCTTATTGTAATTTCAGTAGAAAAAACCTAAAGTAGAAAATACATCTCCATTTATTAAATTTAAACGAGTATACCGGACGACCTCAATTAATGTAAAAGAATACAAAAGATTAATTAATGTCCTAATCTACATGTAAATTTAATTATTGAAGGAGATTTGGCACGTCTATATCATCTCGTATAATAATAACGTTATCTTAGCCGAATTTCGACCACGGCGGTCTCATCGGAGACTAGGCAGATGCGCAGGACATATTATAGTGCAGAAGTGTGTGCGCAAACACAGGGGTACTAGATAACTTATATACCTACTTAATACTACATAGCTAGATATTTTTTTACTATACATAGAAAACATCCAGAACACCCTGAACCAATATCTGCAGATCGTACACAAATTTGTTCCGAGGTGGGAATCGAACCCGCAGCTAGGAACGGCCAACCTCTCGGTAATGGCTATACTAGTCATAGGATCTACTTGTACCTACCTACCAACCTACCTAGGTACGCCCTGCACTGTAACCATAGTCACTAAGAGCTCTGAGAGTTTTGTATTGAGTCAAATACCAATAAATCTACCTTGTTGACAGTTGTGCCTTTTCATCCCTAACCTACCCTTCAGTTTTTATTTATTTATATTATTAGATTCGAACCTGTTGAATAACAAAGATCGATGCTTACTGACGTTATGTTAAACTACGTCGGTCTGTTGGTGAAGGCACTTATATAAAAAGTCTAGTAGTCTAAGAATGAACATGAAATTTCCATTATGAAATCTCTTTAATTATTTCAGAAAAAGCTTTATATTATTGTATTCTCGTGACATCTGTGATAGTTTTGATGAAGTTCAAAGTTATGAGTATTCGGGCGTTAGAACCTGCTTAATTAACAAACGTGTACGAAACGCAAACGAACGACTTCGTATTTTTGGAGTGGCTAAATTGTATGATGTTGGCCATTGAATTACTATTACTAGCGTATGGAACGAACACCCGCGAACAACAACTTTGCGCCACGGTACCTACGTAACTGATTTGCTAGGTAACCTAGCAAATCAGTTGTCGACGGCGTAGCACATTGTCACGATATGTAGCTCTTACTTAGCAAATCCTGCCTACGGCGTATCACATTGCTACGATCTGTAGCTCTTACTTAGCAATTCCTGTCTACGGCGTAGCACATTGCTACGACAATGTAGCTCTAACTTAGCAATTTCTGTCTACGGCGTAGTACATTGCTACGATATGTAGCTCTTACTTAGCAATTCCTGTCTACGGCGTAGCACATTGCTACGATCTGTAGCTCTTACTTAGCAATTCCTGTCTACGGCGTAGCACATTGCTACGACAATGTAGCTCTAACTTAGCAATTTCTGTCTACGGCGTAGTACATTGCTACGATATGTAGCTCCAACGTAAGATATTTTTCCAAAGACGTGTGTCCATATCTTCGAGATCCATCGATCATCAAGATCCAAGATATTATTTTTGAGAAGGGCAATTTTAACTTCAACTTTTTGGAGTACGGCTCTGTGTCTGGTTTCACTGCCAAGTTTTTTCAAAGCCTTCGATCAGGCAGTGTTTTTTCTCGATGGTTCAAATCCCACATCTATCCCAGTCAATGTCAGTCATTTGAAATGTGTAATATTTTTGTCAGCTTTCATAAATAAGATGTAGTGTTTGCTGAACTTTTAGAAATAATTTAATTTTTACCAGTTGTTTTATTTATAGTGAAAAATGGTTAGCACTCACATGAGCGCTTTAGATGATTTGCCAACAGTGGATTCATTCTTCGGTGTGGATCTAAAAACCGGTTCAATGATTATTGCTGCTATCTGTGTGGTAAGAGTATTTCTTTTTATCTACATATTTTAAGTAATACTCGCATATATTTACCTATTTTCCCAGCTTTTCAGCAGGTTCACACTGCCGTGATTGATTGATGATTACTTCTTATTATTAGAATCATTTCTATTTCATTTGACCAGTAGAAATTTGCGATCGTATTAGGTAGGGAAACGAACATTCAAGTGTCATATTTCTGGCTGTGACATATTTTTTGCTTTTTCAGAAGGTCAAACACGCAATAAACACACTTTTACGTTTTAGGAATACACGTAATGCCCTCACCAAACGTTTATTTATTTACGCGTTTGTACCACTGCCGAGTGAAAGATTTCCATTCCATTTGCTTTTCGTTGTTACGTATTTGTTTATTAGTGTTTTATATCTTAATATAGAATTAGTTGAATGCTGTTATATAACAACAATACCAGCCTATGCCACCAGTCTGGTGCTTGACCTAGACCTCTCCTACTAAGCGCCTTATTGGCCTTTCTTATGGGGTCGCCATAATAACCCCAAAATAAGATTCCCAACGCACGCTTTATAATGCACGCTTTATAAAGAGTTTAAGAACACTGGACAACATCCCGGCGGCCTTATGTTTAGAACACATGACTCTTGGTCGTGCGAATGATTCCTTAAGGTGGTAAGTTACGTTCGAAAGAAAATCGGGATTTACTTCTTTCTAGGTTCTACAAGTAGTTTACGGAGCAGATAAGAAGTCTCACGCACATTGTTCACGCAAAATGTTTATATTCATGCTTTAACTTTAAGTTTTGTGTAAAGTTTCATTGATGCTGAATAATTTTGTAGAATTTCGGTCGCACGATCGTCTGCCAAGACAACCAGCCCGTGTTAATCATTTATTTCAACATAAACAGTTAGTCTGGTGGCACTCCAGCGACGAGGCCTACTTTAATACACCGAAGTTCGTTATTTCGTGCGTCGTTTCGTTTGATCGGTACTCTGACATTCGAATACGCAACCCAGATTTAAGAGCCTTATCACATTGGCGATTTGCGAGCGATTTCAAAGCGAGGCGAGTGCGCAGCGAGTACGCCGCAACGACGCTGCGTGCACGCAGGTAGCTCGCCACGTTTAGCAATTGCTGGAAGCTCGCTGTTCATTCGCCTTGAAATCGCTCGTAAATTACCAGTGTGATATGGCTCTAAGTACGTAGTCCGTTGCATTTTTTCACAGTAGGCTCTCGAATTCGATCCGATTTAAAGAATATCTGTCAAAAATGTATCACTTGAGACGTAGCTTGAGACGTGCTTAAATCGAAGTTGTGTTGTGTTGTTTGTATTCGGGGGTAAGAGAATGAAAACCGAACTTTCGGAACGAAGTTGCAAATTCTCAGTTTGCGGCTTTTGCGATCTATTGATCTATGTATTATAAATAATGAATAAAAAATGCTGGACAATCCACACAGCACCATCTAGCCCCAAAGTAAGCTACTCAAAGCTTGTGTTATGGGTACTAGATAACTGATATATTTAATACATTATATACATAGATAGATATATTTTTTACAATACATAGAAAACACCCATTCACACGGTGTAGCTTTCAATCTGCAGTTTTAGTTTCTTAAATTATTTAAAGATTGGTGTCAATTCTAAAAACTAATTTGACAGCACTAAAAATGATGCCATCCGTTTTACTTCGATCGTTTGAAAAGATACGGCAACATTTTTAGTCCTGTCACATTATTTTAGTCTAGTATGAACATATAAATTGCCACCAATACACTAGTTCAGTCATAAAATCGGCCGCACGAAAACGGCCAGTCCGAAAGGAAACACGTTGGACGAACAGAAGGAGACACGTTGCGTTCGGCGGCCGCACTGCGAATGAAAATAACAAGAGTAGGGGTCCAGCTTCTTATTTCCGGATTATTGCTCGCTGACAGTGAAGAGGGTGCTTAACGTGTGTTTACGTGATAAAGGCCTGTTTACGAAACCCGCTCGATTAAGTTATTTTTGACTTGTAACTTACAACGTTAATGTTTTGTTTTCGGGAGAGATATTCTTTAATCTTTGTTTGGTAACGATATCAAATCTTACCTGTTACCTATCTATTTGTAATGAAAGCAAATACATACAGAACATAATAATATTTTAGGAATTGTCGTTGTATTATGTTATTCTTAAATGGACACTTAAATCCTCTACAAATAAGTAGATTCGATTAGCATAGAGTCCGATGCTCCAGGAGGGATATTTCCCTTACTGTTAAAAACCTAACCTGAGATAACCGTTGTCAATTTTTGATGGACTTAATAAAAACTCAATAAAAATTCTATCAATACTTGTTTGTCATTTTCAGAAGTTAGGTTTATTGGCAGCACGTATAATGCTAATGCATACATATACATTATTCTACCTTACTGATAAGGATAAGGTTGAATTTACTTGTTCCTTATACAGGGTGTTTGGTGGAACGATGTAGAGATTGAAGGAACTGAACCTATTTGAATATTTTAAGCTACATAATATGATATTACGAAAAGTGTCATGGTTTTCAGGTTGTTATCAAAAGTTGTTTTTTTTAAGTACGGGATTTTTTTCGTTTAGAGGATATTAAAATACTAAATAGTGCATCAATCACTTTTAATGTGGCTTCTTATTTATTAGTCATAACAACACAATCTTTTATCACAATAAGCTATACCCAATCATTGAGCAAGAAATCATACACAAAATTAAACAAAACTTTTGGTAATAACTTAAAAATCATAACACATTTCACTATAGCATATGTGGTTTAAAATGATCACATGGGTACCCTTGATCAGCTCCTTCAATCAACTTAGTTAGAGCGAGGTGTCACTATCTTTGACCATGATAACACAAGCATACAGTTTAACACAAGTATGTTTGTACAGCAAAGATATGTCAGGACATTCATTAAAATAGTCTTTATGTACCAACTTTGTAAACCTACCTTTTGTGAATAAACATTTATTATTATTATTATTAATCCCTACATCGTTCCACCAAACACGCGGTATAAATATTTGTATGCGAAGGACACAAAGGAAGATTGAAACGGAGATGTGAACAAGCTGGCGATGACGACAAGAGTGGAGACGAGGAGAGATGTGACCGTGGCGCGCAGCACAGCCTACCTATAATGCATACAGTCGTTCGACGAAGGCGTTTTGACAGGACAATCGTGCGGGGCCCAGGGCGGGGGCGCTCCCGAGTAACTAAGGCGGTGATGTATTCTACTCGGGAACGTCCCTCCCCCTTCCCGTCCCATGCCCTTCGTACGACTTCTCTGGCAAAACCACGTCAAAATGCCTTCGTCGAACGACTGTGTGCATATAGGTAGGCTGTGCGTGCAGTGAGCGGCGCCGCTAGTATATTCATCTCAACAAACATCTCGCCGCACGCAGTTGCGCTCCGCTCTAGCCAGCACACATCTCCACTCCAATCTAGCCAGTACGCATCTTCACATAGCTTCGGTGAAGACACCCTAGCTGAAAAACGTCTCTTCTCGTCTCCACTTTGGAAATCTCCGCACATCTCCGCTTTGGTGGAGTCTTGGCCTTTGTATAACGACAATTGTAGCGCCACAGTTGACACATTTATCGCCCTCTTATTATCTACTACACTAATAAGAATGTGTCCTTGGTGTGCGTGCTTGCGCGCAGATCAGAGTCTGGTGTGCGGCCTCACTAAGCAATACCTGCAACCAACATTGATGCTTATTTTGAACCTGAAGTAAGCAATGAAATGACATTTTGTTGGAAGTTAAAGCAAAGACAGAAACAAAGGAAACTGCTCTGCTATGTTTAATTTTAAATGTTGCTCCTTTGTCTGAGGACAACAAAAGAAAATTAAATTCTCTTCCGTGTTTCGCTTTCTTTTTATCAATTCTGTGACTTCTTCAATAATGTTCAGTAAACGAACAAGATTTATTTAAGACAAAACACTCAATTTTCACTAAAAAGGACAAGGAAAGGCGAAGAGATGTGTATAACCAATCATCACAAATTTCGAATACATGACGACGCTATTTTGACGCCACGCTATTGGTTATTTTTGATACAAATCCGCTCCATTCAGCTTTAGTTCTAATCGGCACTGCCAAACAATAACAAGCCTTAACTGCCTAAAAACTTGTTTCAATTTTCAGTTCCACCCTATGGCGTACGGATGTTCGTTTTTCATCCCACTGAGTTACCTGCTAGTGACAATATGGATACTCGTCGCATTATTTTTCGCAGCAAGCGTTGCTTTATTTTTCGGTATTGTCAAGGTGAGCTTTTTATATTGTTTTGTTTGCAAAACTAGTTACCTACCAAATATCCAACAAAGAAACTTCTTTAGCGAATTATCACACTTCGCTTTGCTCTAATAATTATGAATGTGAAAGTTTGGATGGATGGACGTTTGTTATGTCTTCACACCAAAACTGAAAGGATCGGACGATTTACATACAAAACAAGAATTGTATTTGTATTGGCTTTAATAGCGTAGTTGAGACTTTTTATGCCGGAACAGGGCGTGCGAAGCAGTGCGCAGAACTTATTATATTTTTTTAAAAGATTAAAAATCTAACCTTAATAACGACCTTAAAAAAGTACATATTCGATCGATTTTATACACACCAACAAGTAATATTAACATCGACGATCTTAAGGGATAAGTTTTATTTTCGTTGTAATATTACGTTGGAATATCTTTTGCCATTTTCATTGATTTAGCTAGATAGTAGGTATCTAGAGAGTAAAGCCGAGCGCACACCATGATTTTTGTTTTATTGGCTTTGTCTTCATAATCAAGAGAATTGTTGAAAGTCACTATCCCTCTATGTGACAGTAGCGTGTTTTACCTCTACGGTAAAATAAGAAAATAAATAATAAAAAATAAAAAAAGAGTTTATTCATCAAAACGATATCTAGGTTATAAATAAGACTTATCTTAAATCCTATAAGTAGGTACTTACTTAGACACTAAATAAATACAAAACAAAGAAAAAAAGCCATTTTAGAAATAAAGTTCTACAAAGGAAGTACCTACTTAAGTGACATGGACATGAAGCTTAATGATTCACGATCGCTGATTTTCAGTCTAGCCTGGAAAATGTCCGCTGTCACCACTGAGTGTAGGTTGTAATGGTATAGCAGGCGACGTCTAGGAGACGACGGCCGAACTAAAAGGCTAACGTGTCAATAGAGGCGCTAACACCGAAAAATTTGAAACCAACCTAAGCGCTTCAAAGAGTGGCCGCTAGATGTCGTTGTAAATTATCGGAAAAAAGCAAAAAGAAGCAATTCCTAGATCGCGCAAACGCTTGATTCAGTTACAACTGACCATATACATCAACTGTTATCCGACATCAACTGTTGGTCAAAAGACCACCGGGCTCAGTGGACCAGATGGGTCGAGCCCGGTTCAGAGGAGATCTCCCTCTGTACCTATTTGGGGGAAATCCACCTTTACCCCCAAAGTATTATACAAATTTTGGAGTTGACTAGACCGAACCAAATAGTAGTTCTATTATGTTTCTTATCAATTAATTGTCTGTAATACTAGGACGACGCACTACTCTGTGCAATATGGGTGTGGTACGCAGTTATATTCGTGGTGCTGATGCTGATGATGATGATTCTATTGTCGCTCCTCTTCACTTCAAGGAAACAGCGGACCAGGGTCTGCGTGGTCATCTTCGGCATGCTTTGGTATATTCGTAAGTATATTCCTTTTTTTCGAAACACATGTATGTGGAAACCATAGATCTAAGTTAAATCTGTGGATATGGTACGTTCTCCCAGCGCGTGGAATCCTACTTCCTACTTTTTAGGATACTAACATGACCTATACGACTTAAGTAACTTAACTTTGGCGACTTATTAAAAAAGATAGTTTATCGGGTTCATTTTTATTCCCCACATTTCAATCGCCTTGCACCATACTGTGGTATGCAGTGCTAAAAAAACTATTTATTGTAACTTATTAAAAAACGATTACCTAACCTTCTAATTCTTCTAGTGACGATATCTAGTTAAAATTCGAATCTAATTTAGTTTGATGACACATCGAGGTATACCCTATCCAATATAAAAAGAATTATCAAAATCGGACTACCCTCAGGACTGGTTTTTTTCAAATTTAAATGGGACCACCTTCGTGGTGTAACCTTTCCAATAAAAAAAGAATTATCGAAATCGGACTACTCTGTAAAAGTTATGCGTAGTCTTACATAATATATTATATTTATATAATATGTATATATAATACGTGTCGACTTGAGGGGGGACTCCTCCGTTTTTTGTCGGTTGAAAAAGAGATTTTGGGCTTGGGCTGCAAATCAACATATTCAAAAAGCTCCCAAAAAACATTGGATCGACGTTCTTTTTCATCATGAGATAGAATTTTCTTTTTAGAAAATTCGATTTTGGGCATAATTTATGTCCTTTTAGAAAGCAGAAAAAGATAATAGCCACAAAAACATAATCTCGCGCTAACAAGAAACTTTCAAACTTAATTTTTTTGAAAGTGTATTGAAATGAGCTACTTAATTTTAATTGCCAGACTGTTTTTTATCGTAAAATAGCGCAGTCCAAGCTCGTAGTATGCACAACTTCTAACTAAACATAGCTAGCTTTTAAAGTAATACAACTAAAAGTAGAAATGTTCGTCTGCGCAAATATCCATGCTGCAAAGGTAAATCCATGCTCTCAGGAATATGTGTGCAGTTGAGAGTTACTGAGCTCTACGTTAAACCTCTACCCCACAGCTGCGACTTTAAAGCGCTTCTTGTATCACGTGATTTATTGCGATTTTGTAGCGCGATTCCTTACACGAAGCTGCGTTTTTGTAAGCGCGATTACTAGACGCCGCGCGCCGTCGCCGCCGCCCCCTCCCCCCCCGCAAAAATCGCAAAACGCAAGACGCAGCAGTGTGTGTAAGATGGCATACGTCCTAATACAAAATGTTCCGTGAAGAATTATCGCAAAATCGCAGGACGCGAAAACGCTCGGTCCAACTTCTATCGCGTCGATAAAATCGCAGCAGCATGTAAGATCGCACGCGTCTTAGTACAAAATGAATAACAAATATCGCAAAATTCGCGCAACACAAGACGCGCCTCAAAATCGCGGCTGTGGGGTAGAGGCTTTATGTAGTTAAAATGACTGGAACTTTGTACAAACTACTAAAACTATGTTATTAACTATGCTTGCTTTAGTTACAAATGTGTGTACATTTGTAATTAAAGTTAGTAGGTACCTACAGAACCTATTCCTGGTTCAGGCAATGAAATAGCTACACGATTTACAGATGTTTATTTTAATTGGATACGTAATTGCGAATTAATTACTTTGTAATTATTTTCGATTTACCTATTTGGAGTTCATTTCTATAATATAAACCGACCTTCAACTCTCTCATTGGTTTATTTGAGAGAAAACGACTAGGTATCAATCCGATGGTAAGATAAATAATTGGTAAAAGTGTACTGTTGAATTGGGTAAAATCAAAAGAAAACAATAGCAGATCATTGTCATTAAAATCGCATAACATGTCGTAAACTGTTTTGAAAGATTGACTCCTTTTCAGTGACTTTACTAACCCCGACGCAAAAAGATGTTATAAGTTTAACGTGTCTGTCTGTGTATTTGTGTATCTGTCTGTGGTATCGTAGCTCCCAAACGGATGGATCGATCTTCGTTTAGTTTTTTTGTGGCATAGATAATTTGATCCCGAGTGTTCTTATTTATTTATTTATTGAGGAATAACTAACGACTACATTAAACTTATTATACATTTGTGTTAGTACTTTACTAGTAAAGATGAGCGATATTAACAATGTAGCCCACGGCGCTATCCACATATGCGTTACATACATACTGAATTAAAAACATGCAACAAGAAGGATTAACTAATAAATTAACTAATACATGAAATTAGTAAGTACTTAAGTAGGTAGGTAGGTTAGAGAGAGCTGGGCTTTTCTTAAACAACTAAGAAGAAATGCTAGTAATTAAATTATTTTCTTAGCCATGTTTCATAAAAATCTGTCGTGGTGTTTTTTAAATTTTTATTTTTGTTCTTGTCTTTGACTGTACAATACACAAGTAGGTATTTATTTCAGTCAATTAGTATAACAAAAGTATCGCTTCCGATGTTGGGATATTTTTATATTTTTGTTTTTATTAACAGAGAAGAATCAATCATTGTCTTTTAGACAAGCGTGCGGTCATTAATAGTCTTATTGATCGCACGCTCGCCTAAATGTAATTTTATATTTATATTTAATCTAATCTATTTCTTGTAATAATTTGAAATTGTGATAGTGATAATTTGAAGTGTAATTTACCTATTCTTATTTATTAATCTATTGACATGTATAATTTTTTAATTGTATTTAATTTTGTGTGTGTAATATGGATTATAATGATCTGAAATAAATGACTACAATACAATAAATGACCCTGATTAATTCTTTTCGCTTAAAGAAACAAAAATATAAAATATCCCATTCCCTCATGCAAGATGAAATCAAACACAATCCAATTTTGTTTATAAAAAAACTTATGAAAGTAATATTACCGGTAAGAGTCGTTTGAATAGTCATAAACGCACGAATAATGACAAAGGTATATTTATTCTCTTTTCAGTAACTATCTACTTCATCATTGTAGTGAACAGCCATCGGAAGAAGCTGGTGACATCATCACACAAAAACATGCTAAAAGCTGACACAACGATAATCCTAGATGGGCCAGGTGAAGGGTTACCGGAACCTCCTGAGACAGAACGTTGAAGAATAAATATAACACCTCGACTGGTTCGATTACGTGTAATAAATTGTCCGAACTGCATTTAGGTAGGTAGCTTGATTGCCGATGTATTCATGTTCCGTATTCACCTAATAAAAATCTAACCGTAGAATCTTGTTTCGATTAAGTTAGTTCCGTTACGTTGTTAAGTAAAGTAGTGGGTAAGTTAGTAGCTATGTGGTTCTGGCTTAGAATTGGCACCACCCCAACTCTTCCCGCGGGTGTCGTAAGAGGCGACTAAGGGATATCCTCAGGGGGTGGGCAGCAGCGCCCCCTGCAGAACAATTCTACCACCAAACTGCGATCCCCAACCCGCATGCCCAGCGTGGGGATTATGGGCAATACCCCCCCATGAGATAAAAGCCAATAAGACGCTTATCAAAGGGAGCGTCTAGCAGTGGACCAATACAAGCTGTTGAGGTTGAGATTGAGGAAGTTAGTAGATAAGTAAAGCCGAGTGGGGTGCGGGGTTTAATTTCTGCTACTTCTTCAAAAACCAGGAGCTAGGTCATCATTTTCATCAGCCCATGTGATTCCACAGCTGGAAGTATGCTTCTTCTATGTCTAAAGTCTACTTAGAGCATCATTATATCCAGGAACATCATGACCTGATCACACCAGCTCCCTTCCACTTCTGGACAAGCAGACCGACGTTTCAATACCAGCCTTATCTGGTAGATATTTACCTTCCACTCGCACTATGCGGTTTTCTACGTTAGCATTAGAATGGAAAAGAATAGAATAGAAAAGAATGGAATTCGATGCCTGCTTCTGTTTTTCGGCGCATGTACATAAAAAAAGGTCATTTATTGAGTTTGGAATAAATAATTAATTAAATTAGTCTCGTATAGTTGAATTTAGCTTTTTACCCGACTACCAAAAGAGGAGCGTTATTCGCAAAAATCTCAGTACGTAATTAGCGAAATTCATGGTTTACTTAATAATTTTCTTGCAGCGCATCAGCATTGTCATTTTGCCATACAGCAGCGGGGCAATGCATCCAGCGTCTTGGGGACGCTTCCGACTGGTATTGATTTGGATCAGTTGAGCTGTAGATTGTTTGCAACAGTCTGCAGTTAGCTTATTTGTTCTTATTGTAAATACCAGTTCTAATTTGTTTATATAGGTATTTTTATTGTAATTTTCTGGGTTAGTTAATAAAGTAATAACTTTAGAATTGAATTGAAACTTTGCTCTTATATTACAATTCTGTAAAGTAGGAAATAGTCATGATTGTAATAGCAATGTGTAAATTTTAATGACGAGTGTAATTTCCCTCATTATCCCGGGTAAGGGTTCTACTGGGAAGGAGTGTAGAATTTCTTCGCGAAATAGGTTTTATTCCATTGTGTTATTAATGGTTCTTTGAAACGTACTTCCCTTGAACCTTTGAACCAGTACAGAAATACCTGTGTAGGCGATCGAATAAAACCACGCTTGATTTTCAACGATAGATGAAGTTGGTATGCAGGCAGAAATTAAACAGTGCGTGTTTCGAGAATTCATTATTGAATTTTTCAACAATTTTCCCACGTCTAGTGGGCAGTCAGTTCGCGACTCTCCAAAGTTACAAATACCTACATGGTTGTAAAAACTAGCATTTTATTTAAAAGTTCTGCGTATCACAAATTCATCTTTTTATTTAAAATAATAAAATAATCAACAGATGGCGTTACTTGTTCCTAAATAACATCTTAATTGTAAAAAGTACAAGCAAATTAAGTTCCTATATACACATAAACATACATAATAAACATATAGGATGGGAAAATAATCTTAACCTAAAATAATTATGTACATAAAATATAACTTCAACGTCTACAACCTGTATAATGTTTTAGGAACCCATTTTCAAAGTTAATTTTTAATGTAAAACTCGGGTGGATACCTAGGTTACTAGTATAGTATTATAATATCTGTGCCTAGGTCCAGAGGTCTTCATAACATAAGAACAGCTACACTGATTTTCATAAAACATAGCTCAGAAGATTGTCGGTTAGAAATACTTGAACAAAAAAAAACTATGTATATACGAGTGTCACGTAGCATGTGTAAGCCGAATGGGGGTAATTCTGGACCCCGAGGGATCATAAATATAAACGATTTTTTGAAAATCTTATCATGTTCTTACATTATTTGACTCTAGTAACGAGACCAGGAGGGCGATTACGGTGTGGTAAGGCACGGCATTACGGCTCAAACGTTAGCAGTTGGAACGTTAGGGTGCGCAGTCACAGGCCGGCATCGGACAATCCGGACTAGCCCCATCAATGGATTGACATAAAAAATCTGTTCCGCAGCACGGAGCGGACTGTCGGCAATGCCGGCGAGGATTCTTGAAGGCAAATTTTCCGTTTAATGCAAATGACGTCATTCTGATTACCGATCAGTGGACGCACTTGTCAGCGGATAGTCCGATGTCGGCCTGTAACGCGCACCCTAACGTTTCAACTGCTGAGCCGTAACGCCGTGCCTTACCACACCGTGATCGCGGCCCTGCCTGACATCTGGATGGAAGAAGGTCCATTGATTTTGGTACAGCGCAGCGTCTCTATCGTGCGGACAGGGAACTACGCAAATCCCAAACAAAAAAGAGACGTCTCGATCACGTCTCGTTACTAACGTCAAATAGACTTGCTCCTCAGGGTCCACGGTGGTGGCCTTGAAAGAGACGGTGCAATACCCGCGCTACTACCCTGAGACACATGACCTTCTGTGGCCGATGTAGGAGAGCGTCGGCAGTAGGCGGCCAAGGACACCGCACGTCGCCACGAGTCGCGGCACAAGCCGCCGGAAATGGCCGCAGAATGCTACGCGGTGGTCGAGGACGCTACACCATCACACGAGCATTGCTCGTGGAAGCACAGGGCCTCGAAATCCCGCTCGGGGCGAAGCTTGAGCTCGAGCTCCTTCACCTCGCCCGTGGTCTTACGCACACGCCCGGTGGCCTTCCGCGAACCCTCGCCGCACTGCACGCCCGTGTAACTACGCGGGAGACTTTTTCCGACGGTCCCTGGGACCCGGACTACCCGTCCTCCTAGTCCGAGTTCCACGAAACGTCAGTTACATCCTCCCCCGCTACATGCCGGCGTTTCGACGGCGACCGCTAAAATCTACTTCCTGACGAAGCAGCGGCGGCGATGGGCCCCGCACGGCCGTGAGCAGCCGCCGCTGGCCGAGCGACCGACGTGCCCGCCACCGCCACCGCTCCAGGCGTACAACAGACAAACACAAAATGACTGGACTGCACTCCCAGACACTCCATCGAGTCCTGAAAAGGACTTTTGACGCGATCCATGTAAAATGCAAGCGAAAACGACCTGCCCGTACAAATGCCGCAGCGGGACTCAGTAAGTACTTACCTACAAAAACAACATTAATGTAAGAATTATGCCAAGTCTCGTCTCGTAATACTAAACTTCCGCCGTAAAAAGTTTTGAGATCACGAGAAGAGCCAAGACAGCCATTTTATTACCTCCGACTATGGAGTTGGCAAATTACCTTTTCGAAGGTTATCCATATCTACTTATACCTAGTGGAAGGTAATAAATAAATAAATAATGCTGGACAATCCACACAGCACCATCTAGCCCCAAGCACCATCTAGCCCCAAAGTAAGCTACTCAAAGCTTGTGTTATGGGTACTAGATAACTGATATATTTATTTTAATACATTATATATTATTGTTTCTGCAGTTAGCTCAATTGTTTCAATTGTAAATACTAATTATATTATAATTTTCTTTGTGAATAAAGGCTTCTGCCATAAAAAAAAAAATACATTATATACACAGATATTTTATTTTTTTATTATAATACATAAAAAACACCCAGACCAACGGAACAAGAAAGAAAGAAAAAGAAGAAAGAAAATATTTTTATTTACCTTAAAAACTACTACACAGAACGAGAACTTATGCTAACAAAATAGTACTATAATATAGGTACAATTTTTTTATCTGTGCGCAGCAGGGTTTGAGGTAAATATGGCCCACTCAGCGTTGTGTTGATGAATACTGGTGTGTCCACCCAGCGCTGGTTTTCAGTGGGGAACAAATTTCTGCAGATCGTGCACAAATTTGTTCCGAGGCGGGAATCGAACCCGCAACCTCTTCGTCGCAGGAGGACTCTCGCCCGCTGCGCCACTGAGCTCGTCAAATTAGTAGGTAATATATCTTTGACGACGGTAATAAACCTTCGAGTAGGTATAAGTTGTTCAGGATAACTTTCGAGTAGGTGATTTGCCACCTCCATAGTCGAACGTAAAGGTAAAATGGCTGACTTGGCTCTTCTCGTGATCTCAAAACTTTTTACGTCGGAAGTTTAGTATTACGAGACGATACTTGGCATAATTTTACATTAATATTTTTGTTCGGATCTCCTTGTGTTTTTATAAACTAAAGTAAACATGGTTTATTCCTGATTCTAGTAGGCTCAGATTAAAATTGATTCAAACCGCAATTTCAACATCATTTTTTAAGTACCGTACATATTTTACAAAATAAAAATGTTGCTGAGGCGCTTCACACCGAAGCAGTTTCTGTGTCGATATCCACTGAGTCGCGGAGTTTTGGTTTTCGCAATCATTTTATTGGTAAGAAAAAACTTAAGATGGTACAAACTCATAACATTTATGATGAACCTGATCGAAGGTGCGACCGTGAATCTCGTAGGAAACCCGAGCCCGCTGGTAGCGCAGCACCGGTTCTAGTTGACTCTTTTAAGTAGGTCTTAAATTATTAATTATTTTCCATCTAGAGGAAAAAAATATCGCCATGTTTTATCAAGGAACTAGAAAACCGCAAAACTTTATTTTTAAGATAGATAGATAGAGATAGAGAAACATTTATTGACAAACACAACTTTGATACAGCACAGAACAGAAATAGTAGGTACATAACTTAAAACAATAAATGAATCCTGCAATACAGTTATACATTAATAGAAGAAGGAGTAGATGTGTACCTACCTACTTTAAAGTTTACCTTTCGTAAACAGGTGAAACGCTGTCAGCCATATTATTCTCTAAATTCTCTAAACTACTGAACGGATCAAGATGAAATCTGGCGTACGTTTAGAGCAAAGCCTAACTTAGATAATAGGCTACATATTGTATAGAAAATACGCGTGCGAAGCCGTGAGCAGAAGCAAGTCTTTCTATATGCTTTAAAAAGACTCGCCCTGTCCGCGACGCGTCCTCGCCTTACGTCTTTTCTGTCTGGCCCGCGCCTTACACTTTTAATATCAGAACTCGATAAAAATTGGTTTCCTAAATTGAGAGCAACAATTAAGTGAGTTAAAATATTTATTTACTGTACCAAATTTGATAAGAGTCATGTAGCATTTGGCGAGTTTATTGGAAGCCAAGTCCTGCACTGGACGTCTTGCGGCTGAGATCATGATGATGATGATTCTAAGAACTTTTTTTTTTATAGAACTAGGAGAGATTATGTATGTTCCGAACAGAAAATTATAATACTCACAAGAAAACTTGGCAGAGGCCCAATTTATTCTCAAAGCACACTGATCTGTATTTTAACATCCTTCTTTGAAAATATAATTTACTTTCTACTTTTCAGATAGTTGCGTTAATATGCATCATAGTGCTTGCAGTAGAAATGATCAGCTTCGACAGTTGCAAGTCTTCGGAAAAAAACGGTAAAAAACAATCTCGCCGGATATTTGACTTTATCGAAGGGATAGGTTGGTCAATAAACTAAAGGCATGCTCAGATTTACGCGGTATTCGTTACTCAGAGCGGTAGCGGATTTGCTGGGATTTTGCACTTGTTTCGCGTGGTTTGCGGTATTCCGCAGAGTATTTTAGTGACAGTAGGTCTTCCGCATACCCACCCTGATTTCGGTATCACTCTAGGTAGGAAATACCGCGTAGGTCTGGACGAACTTTAACATGACCGGTTTCATAATAGGCCGTTACAGCGCTTTCATACAGTGGTTCAGTTTTACAGGAGCGGTTTATCGTAATGTGTACTTTTTTCCGGCGATTATGTATGTAGTTGTATGAAATGAACACACATGGCAGTATTCCGGATCCAGCAAACACACAACGAAATGAACGGTTCGGTGGTGCGGTCAAAGTCAAACGAGCGAACTTAGTGAGGAGCCCACCACGTTCGCTGAGCAACCGCACAGATTATCAATAATAATGTAGTCCAGAGCGAACCAAGGTCGCGGTGTGAAGCGCACCATATTCGATCGTCTGTTAATATCTTTAACTATATTCAATTTTCGAAGCGTTAGCCAGATTATACATAATAATTTGAAGTAGGTTATCCTTAAAATTGCATGACCAATTAAACACTGAATAAGTATACCTATATAAGTAAGATTTCAGGTCAAATATGAGTTAATTTTACTATTACACTATTTAAAATCATTTCTTAATTTTCAGCGAAGTGCTTGGACAGACTGGTGAAAAATTCTTATGCATTTAACGGAACCGCCATAATATACTGCATAGTCTTGCTGATCTTCCAAGTGTGGGTAATATTTGCGGTTAAAAAAGTAAGTAAACTTTTAAACTGGTTACATAAATTCAAGCTAGTACAGATGGTATAGAGTGGCTAGTAGGTATAGTAGGCACATACCGAAATTAAAAATATTTTTGTTTGCTACCGCTGACCTGTCAAAGTTTTCAAAGTTGTACTGCGAAAATGCTGCAACAAATCACTCGAAAACTAAAACTACAAGAGAATTGGCAGAATTAAAGATTTGTTTTTAACCACTCAAATAAACGGGGTGTTGGATGTGTTATCTCTGCTAACCAACCGCTACCAAAATGTGTCATTCTGCGAAGATACCATTATTTTGGTCTAAGATTTATTAGCCTACGTTCAGGTTTTGGTTAAATGATTCATTCAGTGGAATTAGGACTCTGTCTGTAGAATCCATAGGTAGTAAGTACACTACACCGGCCAGGTGGGATGACGATCTGCGAAAGACTGCAGGCAGATACTGGATGCGGCAAGCTGAAGACAGGGCGCTATGGCGCTCATTAGGATAGGTAGGCGTATGTTTAGCTGTGGACTAATATTAACTAATGATGATTATGACGAAGTTTCTTCTGCCGGAGACCTAAATAAAAAATATATATTTCAGGGGAAAGCATCAGTGGTTCTGCTATGGGCAGCGGTGACCTGCATATGGCTGGTGCAACTGTTCTGCTTGTTCGTGGTTCTCCTCATCATGAACCTGATTGATACGAGCGTCATTACATGGGCCTTGTGCGCTGCGTTTGGACTACTCGGCTTTTGTAAGTATACCCTTTGCTGTAAAATAGTCTTTTAAGCCTCCCCTCAAAGGCGCGATTTTGAAGCACGTTTAATGGCGCGATTCCGCTGCGTTTTTGTAAGTGCAATTTCTAGATGCCGCAGGCCAAATGCGAAATCACAGCACTGTGTAAGATAATATGCGTCTTAGTATAACATGTATTGTAAACAAATATCGCAACAAATCGCGAGACACAAGACACGCTTAAAAATAGCGGCCGTGGGGTGGAGGCTGGGTGTAAAAGGCTGAGTGCTAAATGCTTTACTCAGTCTGTAGATGTCATAAGATTTGACCAATGGAACCTACCAGAGGTCTCTATCTCTTCAGCAGCTACCTTCTGTGTATTTTTATATTTCACTGTGATAAACAATATGCCTGACAAGCGAGTTAGTTATGGAATAACAGAACAGGCTGCTAGAATTTTTGTAGCAAAACCTAAACTAATTGTTTGCGGAGGCATATGTAGCAGTGAACGTGTGGTGATCAGAGAGGCGAGTCTATGTGACGTCACTAACGAGACGTGGTCATGACGTCTCCTTTTCTCATACAATTTGCTACAGCAGCGCCTCTAACGTGCGGACAGGGAACTACGCTAATCCCATACTAAAAGGAGACGCCACGATCATGTTTCGTAACTATCGTCAAATAGACTCACCCCTCTGATTAGTAGACACTTTGCTTTCTTAAAATAGTGTCTCTGAAGGGAATTTGATGCTGCGTGTTTGTGCTTGAGAAAAGACAGTAACTTATTTTTTTCCAAACTATACAGGGTGTAACAATAAGTAAGGTCCAAACTAGTGGGGCACCTTCCTCGCGAGTCGTTGACCGCGGCGGTCAACAACCCGCGACGTGGTACGAATGCATACAAATGCATTTTTCCTCGGTTTTATGACAATAAGCACATGCATCAATCATTGCCTTGTCTAGTGGTCATTTAGTAAAAGTTGGGAGTTTCATACTAAATACGGATTTAAATACGGCCGTTATACGAATAAATTTATTTGCCTTTCATCAAGCGCGCGAGAATATCTATTATGTCACATGAGATGGCATACATGTAGGCCGCGCCCATTGATGAGTTGGACGGGATGACTCGTGCAGCCTTAAGTAGAATACACCTTGTAGGTAGGTACCTGGTTTATTTCTTCAATAAATTAAAAATATGCCTTTATACAACAAATCCACTGGAATGTAGGTAAATTGAAATGTATGTCCGTGGGCTACAATATTGGTAGTCGTGGGATGGCGAATTGTGTTTCAATTAAATCAGTTGTTTGATTAAATTCCTCGACATTTTTTATCCTTAATCTCAGACATAAATTGATTTGTTAGTTTATTCTTCTTAGAACTTTCAATTTGATACAGTTGAGCAAACTGACGACCGTGACGAGCACTGTGGTGCAGCGGGTGAAGGTCCGCCTGCGACGCAGGAGGTTGCGGGTTCGATTCCCGCCTCGGGACAAATATTTGTACGATTTGCAGATATTTATTTGTTCAGGGGGGTTGTTCTGGAAGTTTTTCTATGTATAATAAAAAATATATATCTATGTAGTGTATTGTATTATGTATATCAGTTATCTAGTACCCATCACACAAGCTCTGCTTAGCTTGGGGTTAGATAATGTGTGAATTGTCCAGCATTATTTATTTATTTAACTGCAGACTGTTGCAAACAATTTAGTGGAAGTATTTTTGTTTTAGGTTCTAGAAATTGAGCTTGATGTTATACCCAAAGATTTCAATCGTTGTTTAAGGATTTAAACCATTTTCTAGAAAACAATGTTCAGTGAAATTGGTGTTAAGTAATAAAAATTGCATTATGACATATTGAATGAAAAATCGTCGTGGTTGAAATTTAGAATCGCACAACAATTCCTAGTTAAAAAATAAAAATGTGTTTATATTTTTGCTGGATTGTGGAAGCAAAACAAAGCTATATTTCTAAAAATAAATTATAAACCCTGGGGGTTTTGCCTTACTATATTTCAAAACTTTATTTTAAGTTACTTGTAAACTTGACTTATTCTGTCTGAAGAGAATACAGAAATATACTCAAAGGCATTCTTAAGAACGGAGAAAGCTTGGAACAGGAAGTTAACCAGAGAAGTAGGTACTATCTACGTTGTGAATAATTAATTATTTATTATGAACTCTTCGCCTACTTGTGTACCGTACCAGCTTTACTTACCAGGGGCATAGCGACTCATTTTATAATGTTACGTATGTATGTCATTACGATAAAATTTCACCATTTGTGTTTTAGTATGGATTATGAATAGTAACGAAAACTAAGCACTAGGTATATTCGTTTCTTCCATACATTTAGCGCCTTGCATCGGCTATACCGGATAGAGAGGAACTAGTTTTTCTAATAGAATAAATAAATAATAAATAATGCTGGACAATTCACATAGCATTATCTAGCCCCGTAGGTACTAGATAACTGATATAAATAATACAATACACTACATAGATAGATATTTTTTATTATACATAGAAAAACATCCAGAACACCCTGAACAAATATCTGCAGATCGTACAAACATTTGTCCCGAGGGGGGAATCGAATCCGCAACCTCCTGCGTCGCAGGCGGACCTTCGCCCGCTGCGCCACAGAGGTCGTCAAGAACAGCGATCCAATAGTTCTTCTTAGTTTCGTGGGTTTGGAATGCTTTTGAGTGATTCGTTGTAATTTAGCAGTAAAACAGGAGAACGGTAGTAGGTAAATGAATTTTTTTCTCGTTTTGGTATTGTGACAACCTATACTAGCCTGATCACGTAAACTAAAAATAGTGGAGGAAATGACTAAATGCAAAAAAATAAAATGGCGCGCGCAATGCAAATTAAATAAAAAGTACACCAAGAAGATTCCAAGTCTGAGTTTTTAACAAATTAAAAAAGGTTGTATGATATATTCGGCACCATGGAGGTTGAAGTAAATAGGTTTTGAATCACAAACGTGCACACGATGTTATAAATTCAATTTTACTTTATCCTCTAGCGGATAAAAACGGCTTTTGCACTCAGATTTCGAAGAGCAAGAGAGAATACTCTTTCCGAGATGGGGGATGAAAAATATATTACCTATGTTCTTATTATAGGCGCTCAGTAAACAGGTTAAAGTTGAAATGAAAACGGCCGCAGTCGAACGTGATGGATTAACCAAAATAGAAATGTGTTGATTGCAAAATCACTGCTTCCCGATTGGAACTGGTCCCCATGGACCGTTCTTAGTGATTTACTGCTCGGGTCGTAAGTTCACTGGCTTTGTGATTTAACTAGCCGCACCAAGGCTGCTCGGCATTACTTTTACCTTATTATTTTTGGTCTCACTACAAAGTATCGATGCGGATCCGGTTTGATAAACTATTTTATGACAAATAGTAGGCGTAAGCATAGACAGAAGTAAAATTCAAAAAATTCAAAATTAACGAAACGCAAAGACACGCTATTTCCAATATTTTGCAATATCCCTACCTAATGAACAACAAAGACGGAAAGATGACAAGAGAGATAACAATATGCACGCGAAACACGAACGCCGGTGGTGCCGTTCCGTCTATGACTTAGGTGGGTGGACCTAATTGGACCTAATTTATGCGTTCCACTTTCAAGAAGCTAGAACCCATTCTCCCGAATTTTACTTACATCGAAGGGCGTGGGCGAGAAGCACTCCTTACTAGCAAAAAATAACAGATTCCAAACGTTCCTTATTTCCTGGTCTAATTGAAATGGTATCTCATATCCTATGCAAATAAACGTTATTATTTCTGATTAAAAAAAAACAAGTCATGTGAGTACATTGGCTCGAATGACGGACGTGACGCGACATTGTTACAGTACCTACCTAAGTCGAATACATAAATCATTTTCCTAGCTCATAACAAAAAGCTCCAAATAAACTATTTTCTGTGTATTAATTGTGACTCTACATAAAATACCTACCTACCTCGTTATAATTGAAAATTAAACGAACTCACCTGTGACGTTCGATTACAATTATACGAGGTGTTAAGGATTCTATAATGTAAGGCTAGTTATTATAAGAATGCACGAAGTTATACCTACATATAATCCTTTGATAACGCCGCAATATAATTTGTGCACTTTATGTCTTTTGCTGATAAAAATCTTATTTTTGTACTTATTATGCTGAAATAAATGCTATAATTTCTCTTTCAGTACGTTGAATTTCCTAATTCATGTTTTAGATTTTTACCACCGCAAAAACAAACAATAATTTGAACGGTTTACGTTTATCACTGAGGGAATAAATCATTTCAAAATATTTGTAAAGGCCTCTTAATGTCACAGGCAGCCCCAGAGATTACAGCGAGGTTTTAACATGTAGGTAAATTATTTTTAAAGCTTTGTTTAGTTAATAAACTCTTTACAAGGTAACAATAAGCGAGACTAAGCTATAGATGCATAGTTATATTAGAGGCAATTTCAAACAAAATCTTATACTAATCGAGTCTGTAACCTTACGAAGAACCGACAACTGCTGGGGCAAACGTGTTCTTGAGTGGAGACTACTCAGCAAACGTAGTGTAGGACGCCCTCCGGTCTGGTGTGATGACGATCTGCCAAAGACTGCAGGCAGATGCTGGATGCGGCAAGCTGAAGACAGGGCGCTATAGCGCGAGTTAGGGGAGGCCTATGTCCAGCAGTGGACTAACATAGGCTGATGATGATGAGTCTGTAACTGATGGCGAAAGTGCTCTATTTTATTGTATTCTGAAAAGGTTGATGATTTTCAGTTTTCCTATAATAAGACTAGAATATAAGGTAATCTATCGCATTGGGTGTGCCTGTTATGATAGATGTACATTTATATATTTTTTTTTTTTAAATCTCTCTTAGATTACGTAAGCTAATGTTACTTACAGTCTATGCGGGCACTAGATAGACAAATAGATACTTGCCTTGGATAGTAGCGCAGCGTGCGCTTTACGATATTTTTCTTGCTAATCGCCGACATAAAAGCTAGGCATTGTATACGCCAGCGGATTTTCTTGACACTATGGAAAAGTGTACGATATAATATGTGGATAGTTAGAGATAATAGTATCAATTCAGGTGTCGCTAAAACTAAACTAATTTGACAGCACTCAAAATGATGACATCCTTTTTCATTTAATCGTTATGACAGGGACGGTAACATTTTAGTCCTGTCAAATTTATTTAGTTTCGTTTTGGCGACATCTAAATTGACACTAATGTATTTGAGTTTTTTAGTCATTGATAGTTAGATTTAGTTGATCATACTATACTTACTTACCTAACCTAACTTCTAAATTCGGTATTTATCCTGTTTTATGTGTGTTGTTTTCTGTTCTAGGTTTTGGTTTCCCAATCACGCCCTCAGATCACTTTGGTACCTTTTTGTTTTTTTGAAGTGAAAACTTCTTTAGCGGCGTTGAGCACTTTTTCTGTAATGGGTATAAAATCTTAAACTCGCGTCAGGACACGTGACCTGATCGAAAAAGCGTAAGACGGATGGAGAGTAGACAGCTATCCCCTCTCTACGGCGCGCGGCGCGGCGAAAATGTATGCCTGGGCCTACTGTTTCGTTTAGGTTGTCATGTTTGTGTACGATAGCGCAATAAATGAATATTGTATTCTACCACATAAATGATAGTACTTTTATACTGATAAAGCAATTGGTGCAAAATTATTCCCTAACCATTCCAAAATATCAAACATGCTCAACGTTAATAATCAAGTTTTCACTTCTGCCGGCACTCCCGGAGTGCAACCCGTCTTTTTTTTTTATAAAATCGGAAAGGTGACACTTAGCATTACGGACATTGACAGAATTGTGTCGACCAGACGCAGAGCCATTATCCAAGAATGGAATAGAATTGAGTTGACCTGAAGTTACAGTGATTTACATTAAACCAGTTTCTGCCCTCGGTTTTTCATGCTTTTTCCGGGATAAACAGTAGGTAGGCTAGGTTTTTGTTATTCCAGATCTGTAATTAATTACTCGTACTGTTATTCAACATTTTAGCTCGACCCATCCGTTAGTTCCAGTCTTTTAACTTTATCATCTACAAATTTCACCTGGATTGTGAAGGTAGAAGGCAGATAAAGGTACTTCCTTTATTACACTATCACATTAATATTATAAAAATTCGATAGTTTGATGTGTAGATTTATGTATATTTGTTACCTTTTCACGCTAAAACTACTGAACGGAGCGGGCTGAAATTTTGCAAATAGGTATGTATGTATTCACAATCTAAGAAACGATAAGTATCGCTTACAACGCGGGGTGAAACTGGAAGAGATCGGCGCAGGACCGTGAGGCACAAAACTTGGTCAGGTTGGAGGCCTCCAAACTAGTGTGATAAGGATTTTGATGAATCCAAGAAAACGCGTGCGGAGCAGCAGGCAGAACCTAGTTAGTACTCATCTAATATAACTAAATTCTTTACGCGTATTAATTGACGACCTCTGTGGCGCAGCGGGCGAAGGTCCGCCTGCGACGCAGGAGGTTGCGGGTTCGATTCCCGCCTCAGAACAAATTTGTGTACGATTTGCAGAAATTTGTTCTGTTGGTCTGGGTGTTTTCTATGTATACTAAAAAATATCTATCTATGTAGTGTATTGTATTAATTAAGTATGTATATCAGTTATCTAGTACCCATAACACAAGCTCTGCTTAGCTTGGGGCTAGATAATGCTGTGTGAATTGTCCAGCATTATTTATTTATTTATTTATTTACAGGTTTGGCAGCGTACGGCATCGCAGTAGGCCTCGGGTTATGGCTCGAGTTGAAGGCAGTCGACCCGTCGACGTAGGATCTCTAAGAACTTGTAAATCTTGAAAATTAAAGCTATACATTTCCTAACCTTGTATTTTAATTTTCAAGTCTTTAACAGGTGCTTTTGGTACATATTTGTAGACAAACGTTCGACACCCTCGGCGCGCGAGTTACACTCGCACTTGACGGATCTTGTTTATTCTTGTTCTGTCCTGTTTGGATTTCACTATTACTAGCTTCCGCCTGCTTCTTCGCACGCGCTTTATCGGAATAAAAGTAACCAATGACAATCTCGAGATACCATCTACTTTTAAAGGTAACAGCCCGGAGTCAGGAAAAAAGACAAGAAAAGAACTATATCCTATCGGATTACGAGAGCGAGGGAATAGAGTGCCAATCTAACATGTCCTGCGTACCTTGCTAGTCTTCGTTGAAACTGGCCGCCGTAACCGAACATTCGACATCATCTACCTGTCTGCCAAATTTCATTAGGATCTGTTCAGCCGTTTAGCCGTGAAAAAGTAACAGACAAACAATTAATTTTCTTTTGTAATATCTGTACGTACCTACACAGATTACAGAATTTCTGTATTCCGTGTTAAGTATTAATCTACGAAGTGAAAACGTGTAAAGAAAGAGTCGAAATGAGCATAAAACGAGATCAGGAGACTGAAAAATCTAGCTAGATGTACAAATAGATTAGAATTATATATCTAGGTACCTACCTAACCTGTATCTGGGGTCCAATCACCGTATTATATTATACTAGCTGCATTCTTACTACCCGTTCTCCTATTACCCGTTTTCCCGTAGAAATGAAACGTTTTCCCGCGGTAAAAAATAGCCTATGTTTATCAGGAATAATGTGGGCTTCTAATGGTAAAATGGTCAAATCGGTTCAGTAGTTTCATAGCCTATTCAATACAAACATACAAACAATACAAATCTTTCCTCTTTATAATAATAGTATAGATTGTTACCCTTATTGCAAAGTCTACGTGTCAGACGACGTATGAACTCGGCGGTTGAGCCGAATCTTACTAGCGATTGACTTTTAGCGATCTAAAACTTGCTCAAATTGTTATTAGGTAGGATACGCATTTTACAAGACCCAAAGCGAAACTTTAGTCTTTAGTCTATGCTACATGAGCATGGCGACCATCGACAAACCACCTATCTCCCTGATCGAAGATGGCGACAGGCGGGTGATTCTGTTCGTCCAAGGGTTTGAAAATGTCATTTTGTACAGTTGACATTGACAAGGAAAATGTCATTCTCAATCAATTAATGTTTAGTACTTCCGCCTTGGCGCTTTTGGTGCTAGAGGTAGGTAGCGCTTTTCTTATAAATATTTAATAATTCGATAAAAGCATACAGGGTGTCCCACGAGTAAAATTTCAAGATCTTCCTTTCGTTTAAGACTAGTTTATGCCCGCGGCTTCGCACGCGTTGTTTCTATGGAAACGTTTAAAGGTGATTTCTTTCCCATGGGAACTGATTTATGGGAAAAAATAGCCTATGTTTGATTTCAGGTTTAAAATTACCTGTGTGCAAAATTTCAGCCCGATCCGTTCATTACTTTTGGCGTGAAGATGTAACAAACATCCATCCATCTATCCATCCATCCATCCAAACTTTCGCATCTATCTATCTATACTTATAATAAAACTGTAACAGGTCCAATTCTGTACATTGAAGATATTTTGAAATTTTTTTTTGGAGGGCTCTCTATTATCGATACTGAAGCCAAAACTGTAATTTTTTTCATTCATGTCTGTCTGTCTGTCTGTCTGTCTGTCTGTCTGTCTGTTTCTTAAACGCGCATCACGTCGAAACTACTGAAGGTATTGAAATGAAACTCGGCACGATTTTAGGTCATACTACGAGGAAGGACATAGGATACTTTTTATCCCGGAATTCAGTCAGGTTTCCCTGGGAGAGGGGATGAAAGTAAAATTTCCTTACCACGCATGACGCCGAAAGTGCTGAATGAGTTGGAATGAAACCTTGCACGATTTAATTTCATACTAAGAGGAAGGACATGGGATACATTTCATCCCGGAATTCAGTCATGTTCCCCTGGGAGAGAGGATGAAAGTAAAATTCTTTAACTGCGCATCACGATGGAACAACTGAATGAATTCGAATGGAACTCGGCATAATTTGATTTCATACTACGAGGAGAGATACATTTTATCCCAGAATTTAGTAAGGTTCCCCTGGGAGAAGGGATGAAAGTAAAATTCCTTCACCGCGCATCACGCTGAAACTACTGAATGAGTTGGACTGAATTGGTACTATTTGAGTTCAAGGAAGGACATGGGATACATTTTATCCTGGAATTCAGTAAGGTTCCCCAGGGAGAGAGGATGAAAGTAAAATTCTTTAACCGCGCATCACGACGGAACTACTTAATGAAATCGAATGCAACTCGGCATGATTTTAGTTCATACTATGAGGAAAGATACATTTTATCCCGGAATTCAGTAAGGTTCCCCTGGCAGAGGGGATGAAAGTCAAATTCCTTCACCGCGCATCACGCCGAAACTACATAGGTAATGAGTTGGAATTAAACTTGGCACGTTTTGAGTTCATACTACAAGGAAGGACATGGAATACATTTTATCCTGGAATTCAGTAAGGTTCATTCTTTTTGTTAGAAACAGTGTTGCAAGATCGAATTTGACTAAATTAGTAGAAAGTCGAGTAGAAAATCAGTAGATTGATGAAATAATCTGGAGTTAGAAGAAAAAAATTAGTAGATAGAGGGTAGGTAAGTTCCTATCTATGTATTTTTCCAAGACGCACCCATTAGTTATTTATTAGTTATTTTTTTTGGAGGGCACTCTATTATCGATACAGAAGCCAAAACTGTAATTTTTTTCATTCATGTCTGTCTGTCTGTTTCTTAAACGCGCATCACGTCGAAACTACTGAAGGTATTGAAATGAAATTCGGCATGATTTTAAGTCATATTACGAGAAAGGACATAGGATACTTTTTATCCCGGAATTCAGTCAGGTTCCCTTGGGAGAGGGGATGAAAGTAAAATATCTTCACCGCGCATCACGTCGAAACTACTGAAGGTATTGAAATGAAATTCGGCATAATTTTAGGTCATATTACGAGGAAGGACAAAGGATACTTTTTATTCCGGAATTCAGTCAGGTTCCCCTGGAAGAAGGGATGAAAGTAAAATTTCAGAATTCAGTAAGGTTCCCCTGGGAGAGAGGATGAAAGTAAAATTCTCTAACCGCGCATCACGACGAAACTACTGAATGAATTCGAATGAAACTCGGCATAATTTGAGTTCTACTCTTTGAGTACGAGGAAAGATACATTTATCCTGGAATTATTAAGGTTCCCCTGGGAGAAGGGATGAAAGTAAAATTCCTTCACCGCACATCACGCTGAACTGCTGAATGAGTTGGACTGAATTGGTATGATTTGAGTTCAAACTACAAGGAAGGACATGGGATACATTTTATCCGGTTCCCCTGGGAGAGAGGATGAAAGTAAAATTACTTCACCGCGCATCACGCCGAAACTGCGGAATGAGTTGGAATGAAACCTGGCACGATTTGAGTTCATACTACAAGGAAGGACATGGGATACATTATATCCTGGAATTCAGTAAGGTTCCCCTGGGAGAGAGGAAAAAGTATAATAACTTAACCTTGCATCACGACGGAACTACTGAATGAATTCGAATGGAAGTCGGCACGATTTGAGTTCATACTACGGGGAAAGATATATTTTATACCGGAATTCAGTAAGGTTCCCGTGGAGGGGGATAATAGTCAAATTCCTGGGTCGCGCATCACAACACAAGTACAGAATGAAATCAAATGATGCATTTTATCTGGGATATCAGTAGGCACGGTTCTCTTGGGAGAGGGGATAAAAGTCAAAATGTGTTCTTAGTTGTAATTCATTAACGCGTCGCCGATTTCATGCATTCTTTTTATTAGAAACAGTGTTGCAAGATCGAATTTGACTAAATCAGTAGAAAGTCGAGTAGAAAATCAGTTCATTGAAACAAAAAAATTCGTAGATAAAGGGTAGGTAAGTTCCTATCCATATATTATTCCAAGACGCACCCATTAGTTAGGGTTCTACCTTAGTAGGTAGGAACCTAACTAATGAGTGCGTCAATGCCTATTTCAGGCAAAGTAAAATGTACAAATGGTCCATGCAATATTCATGAACATGATATTTGGTGGTTTAGCTGGTCCAGTTAGGTAACTGTACCACCGAAGTTTGGTTGGAGTAAGTGGTCAAATTAAACTAACTGAACCACAGAAAAATATTCAATCAACTGTACCTACCTAATAACGAAAAAAAATTACGGTGGTCCAGTCAAATGGATCAGGAGCCCAATTCTGTAATACAATGGCTTCACTATGACAATGTAATCGTCGCAGAATCATTACGTAGAATCTTTAGATTAATAAAACTCCAGATAGTGCGTGCGAGATAAATTAATAGTTTCAAACTTGACGCGCGTCTCTACATCTGCATTCATCATAATTTCTTTCATCTAAGGTAGAATACCAAAACGTGTCATTCCGTGACGTCTGTGACGTCCCTGTCATAGTGAAGCGATTAATTTAACAGAATAGGGCCCCAGCTGAACGGAACCATGAGTAAGAAGTGAAACGAGTATGACACTTCTTAATATTAACGCGCTGGCTGAGTCGTAGCTGAAAGTATTGTCGATAAAGAATGGGATTGAAGATGACAACATGCTATCCGCCGTAGACCCTACACGATTTATACACTATTTAACTAGGTACCTAAATAAAGATTCTTATATTAAAAGTGTAACAGGTCCAATTCTGCGCATCGAAGTTTTTTTGCACGGCGGCGTATCATAATATGAGAGAAACTGTGGTGAAATGTGAACTTAGTTAGTCGGCAGGTATGGCAATCGCGAACGAAGTCGCGGGTACAGCTAGTTTATAATATTAGTGTGATATGATGTGATGCTATGTTATTTGGAACAAATAATCCTTACGATTGAACCTTTTGATCGCCATCGTAAAGTTACGGCGGATCAGACAGGCAATTATCCAAAAATCCTTGAACAGAGTTGAAATTGTTTAAAATCAAAATGAAGTCATCTTTCAGTAAGAGTTCTATTTACAATAGGTATTTAAGATACTTTTCCGCCATGTAGCTTAGCCGTGGGACGCCCTGTACCTATATACATATAATATGACGTTGTTATTTAGGCATAAGGTGCCACGTTATTACGCGTATTATACCAAATGTGAGAGAACCTGGCCTATTTTTAGCACATTTACTTCACTTTATCTTAACCATCCGAAATACGTAGTTCTTCATAAGATATTAGTTACCGGAGATTAGAGCCACAGGCGCATTTTATCGGTCGATAATATCGCACTTTCTGCTTGCTAATGCTTATGCCGGATAATCTCAGAATCGGTTGGACCGCTTTTTTTCTACCTATTTTGTCAAATCGATCTGGCAATAGCAACACTGCCTGATAGATTTCAATTAAAATCTCAAAGCAATATATCGTCATGAAAACCAAATTTGTTTACAAGTAATTAAAACAAAAAGTATAGAAACGCGTCTTTAGCGCAAATAGGGGTATTTGCGCTAAAGACGCGTTTCTACAAGCCTGAGAAACAAACATGCTAGGTAATTATACCTACGGGAACAAAACTTTCTATAAAAACGATTTGCAGTATATTATTTCTTCGATAAAGGATTCCCACTAAGGACGTACATACATACTTAAAGCAATCCAGCACGCTTTGTAGACCAGATGACCAGACTACCAGATGCAGAGAAATCAGTGAATCTTTCATGGGTTCATTTTCTTACTAGCTTCATAAATATTTAATTCTCAAATGCATTCTGAATACATGTTTGAATTGTACAACATTATTTATTTTTATTTATTTATTCAATACTTGCATTGTGATCAATTACTCATTTTACTTGTGTAGATTTTAAGATTTTTTAAGATTTAAGAAATATAAACAATCAGCAATGCTAGAATTATAGATACTACTTTAAAATACAATGTTAGGAAATATATATTTATTCGTTTTCTTAGAAATTACCCTGAGTGTGAGGGCTTACACACTATAATAACAAAAACCTTAAGAAATCGAAAGAGAGCGTAGCCGAACGGTATAGCGAGCAGACGTGTTACAAATATTTTTACGAAAACTTCTAATCTTCTTTTAATCTAATACAAACACAAGTACAGTGTAAATACAGTACAATTTGGAGTGCGTGAAGTGTGTAGTCTTACGCCATCTTCGATCTAAGCAGACGTGCGAGTGCGCCACTCGGGTTCGAACGGAGAAGGAGACAAGTAGCGCTTCGGCAACACTCGGCGGCAACCGAATAACTGGTGCATCTAAGGCTGCGTACCGTAGCCATAAGCGGAGCGATAAGCAGAGCGGGTATAAACCAGAAACATCTTGTCTACTCAACCAACATGAGTGTTCCGCGTTCTCCCAACAAAAAACCATCTCGGAGCAAAACTATATCAGCACACGGCGAGAGCAGCTCCCAGCCTGACCTATCGAATCTTGATTCCACTGACTCGGAGACAAGTAATAATACTATGCGTAAGAGAAAGGCACCTGACAATGATTTCGCTTACCAATTTAGCGAGTTCAAAAAAGAAATATTGGGCATACTAACGGCATCTAGCAGATGCAACAATGAAAATATTAATATCATCAGTGAAAATATATCGTCCATAAAAAATCAACTATCTGACATAAAAACCACTACTGAACATCTTATAACAGAGAACAATGAAGTCAAGTCACAAATCACTACTTTAACTAACACTGTAACAGAAAATGAAGCAAAAATCGAACTTCTCCAAAACGAGATAAAGCGACTCACGTCTACTCAAACCACTCCATCGACATCTGATGTTCCAATACCGCTGAGCAACGAAGACCTCATTATCGAGCTCCAGGAAAGAGCAGAAAGGAGCAAGAACGTCGTGATGATAGGCCTTCCTGAGCCTCTAGGTGATAGCATGGAAGAAAGACTGGAAAAGGACAAAGCCGAAGTACTCGCCATCTTCAAGGTAATCGTTCCAGACTGCCCTGTTAAAAGGGTTCAAAGGCTTGGTAAATACGATCCCACGAAAACACGCCTGCTCAAAATAAGTCTCACTTCTCAAGAAATTGCCAAATCCATACTGCGCGGAAAAGATAACTTGAACATGGAAAAGATACGTATATTTTCCGACCAAACACCCTATCAGCAAAAAGTCATGGAAAGCGTCAGAAATGAACTTAAACGAAGACAGGAGAACGGAGAGACAGACATAGTTATAAAATATGTAAAAGGAACTCCTAAAATCATAAAAAAGGAGTCAAAAAACTAGAAATAGAACAGAATACAAATACACAACAAAAACTACCTACTACGACCTACCAAATCTCACAAAAATACGAAGACATAAAGACAAGCACTAAATCAATCAGCTTCCTCTACGCGAACGTTCGAAGTATCGTCAAACCCGGAAAACTCGATGAAATCAGATGTATTGTCGAAAACTTTCAAACTACATTGCATGTTATTGTCCTCACAGAAACTTGGATAAAGGACGAAAATGAAGCTTTAAGACAGAGACTTACTAACTACACACATTATTACAACTTCAGGACTACCACGAGAGGAGGCGGAGTATCGATTTATGTACATAACAGTCTTAAACATGAACTCCTGGAAGAAAAATGTGAAGACAACAATCATTTCCTGTGGGTACATCTGGAGAAACTTTCCCTAGAAATCGGAGCAATATATAAACAGCCAGCAGCAAATGTTAGTAATTTTTTGGAGATATACTCTGCTCAATTATCCAAAAGGAAACGAACAATTGTCTTTGGAGACCTAAATTTCAATCTACTAAGCAAGGAAAAATCTACAAAGGAGTATAAAACAATGCTTAGAGAAAATGGATACAAATTACTTAATAGATCTGCGAAAGAGTATTATACACGCGAAACCAGCACTTCAAAAACCATCCTAGATCATGTCTGTACGAGCCTTACGAACAACACTTTCCATATGGCCATCATCGAAAGCTCTTTATCCGATCATAAACAAATATATCTGGAAGTCAATAGAATTAAACCTGAACGACCAAAACGAGTACAATATGAAGCAGTTAATTACAACGATTTTTACAAAACAATAGAAGACAAGATAACTACAACTAATGTTATTAAAGAATATGACTCACTAAAGGATCTGCTGCAGCAATCTATAACTAAAACTAAAGTAATTAAAACTAAAATACAGAATGCACCAAAAGCTGATTGGATTAACAAAGATATGATTAGTTCTATCAACCTGAGGAACAAATTATGGCATAACCTAAAACTAAGCCCTACAGATGAAAAACTAAAAGAACAATTTTTAAAACAAAGGAACATAACACACTCAAAAATACAAACAACAAAAAATAAATACTACCTTAACGCTTTTAAAAAATGTGAAAAAAATCCGCTCAAAATGTGGCAGTTAATAAATAGTCTAGCAAGTAATAAAACAAAAACTAGCTCCGTACCAACAAAACTAAATACTTCCCTAGGCCAAATTACAGATACAAAAGAAATATCCGAGCATTTTAATACGTTCTTTTCTCATATAGGTTCTCAATTAGCAAGTAAAATCCCTAAGATGTATCATGATAACCCTATTATTAATAGTCAATCCGGTGAAAACCAACGTATCGAAAAATTAACATATTTTCAACCTACTACCGTAAATGAGATTAAAAAGATTATTACTAGTTTAGACAGTAACACAAGTACAGGTATAGACGGGATAAGCACTAAAGCAATAAAATGCGTCAAAGACTTACTTGCTAGTGATTTAACAAACATAATTAACAACTGCTTACATAAAGGTGAATTCCCAGACAACTTAAAACTAGCAAAAGTCAGTCCTATTTTCAAGTCAGGCAACAAAATGGATCCTGGGAATTATCGACCAATATCTGTCCTACCTGTCCTATCGAAGGTCTTCGAGAAAGTTTTACATAGCCGTCTTAGTGAGTTTCTTGATAATACAAATTTTATTTTTAAAAAACAGTATGGATTCCGTCCCAAATCAAACACACTTGGTGCAACTGCAGACTTAATTATAATGATCAAAGTCAACATAGATCAAAAGAAAATAGTACTAGGGGTTTTCATAGATCTAAAAAAGGCCTTTGACACAGTGAGCCACCCCATACTCTTAACTAAATTAAAAAATGCAGGTATTGATGGACCCGCACTTGAAATTTTTCGATCTTACTTAAATCACAGACGCCAAATTGTAAAAATCGGTGATTACCAGAGTGATTCTCAGGAAATCACTTATGGAGTGCCACAGGGATCGATTCTTGGACCGCTTCTCTTCTTAGTCTACATAAATAACATCTGCGAAATAGGTCTACATGGAGACATTACTCTGTACGCTGATGATACTAGTTTATTTTATTCAGGTTATTCAATAGACTCACTAATAGAACAGGCACAGCACGATTTAGACTTGTTACATATTTGGCTGCAATCTAATTTATTGACTATTAATGCATCTAAATCAAGCTACATCATATTTGCGGCAAAGAACAAGAAAATTGGAAACCATAATCTATTAACAATAAACAATGAAACACTACAGAAGGTCAACAAAGAAAAGTACTTAGGTATTACCATTGATTATCAACTCACGTGGAAACCACACATTGAAACCATTAAAAATAAAATGACAGCTACCTTAGCTGCTATACGTGGTATTGTTGGATGCCTCCCAATGCAAACCCGATACACAATTTATAACTCAATGGTAAAACCACACATAGATTATCTGATTGAAGTCTGGGGCGCCGCTGCTAAAACCAACCTTAACACCTTACAAATAACACAAAATAAAATAATTAAAACCTTATTTAGATATGATTACCTAGAACCTACTTTTAATATATATAAACAAACAAAATTAATGAACTTAAAACAAATTTATAAATATAACACATGCCTATTAATAAGAAAAATATTAACAAAAGATATAAACGTGCAAATGATATTCACAATGAAAAAAACAATACACAACCGATTAACAAGACAAGCTAATAATATTTTTCTTCGAGCACCTAGAACTAATTACGGCAAAAAAAGTATTATGTACGAGGGCGGACAGATGTATAATAAACTACCCAAGGACATCAAAGAAGTAAAATCATATAACACATTCAAAAGATTACTAAAAATACATATTTTAGACGACTCTTCAATGACCTGAATGAACCTCAAAAATGACGGCTCTTCTTCTCACTATGGCGTAAGCCTTAAACAACAACACAACACCAACAAAACAATGCAAGCGTTACGGTCGCCACGGTTTGCCTCAGCATAAAACTACCCCAACTAGATTTTGGTTTGCTTTCTGTATTTAAGAAAATTACCGCTGTAAAGTAAATGTATAACAAATTGTAACACTATTTGTGTAACTTATTTATATAAGTTTATATAAGAAGGTATATTGTTATTTATTGTAATACGTACCTACTATAAATGTGATAATTATTATTTATAAGGCACACTAATTTTACTTTAATTCTATGTATTTCTCTGTAAGTGAATAGTAATTCTTTTGAGAAATAAATATCTTCAACCACAAATGTATAACTTTAATTTTCAATGAGTTCTTAAAGATGCTCACGTCAACGGGTCTCCCGCGACTTCCTTCAACTCGAGCCATAACCCGAGGCCTACTGCGATGCCGTACGCGTAAAAACCTGTAAATGAATACGCGTAAAGAATTTAATAACATTAGATGAGTAGTAACCAGGTTCTGCCTGCAGCTCCGTTCGCGATTCATCAAAATCCTTATCACAAACAAGTCACACGGTCCTGCGCCGATCTCTTCCGGTTCGCCCCGCGTTGTAAGGGATATCGTTTCTTGGATTAAATAATAATAATAATAATAATAATAATTCTTTATTGCAGACACAAGATCCAAAAATCACAAGATTAAAAAATCTAAAAGTAGCCTATTATGCTAATTCAGGTGAATACCTACATACCTATTTGCAAAATTTTTAGCTCGCTCCGTTCAGTAGTTTTAGCATGAAGAGGTAACAAGTATACAAACATCTACTTTCGCATTTATAATAATAATGTGAAAGTGTGATATTAGGTACCTACCTTCTACCTTCACAAACTTTGTGACTTGTTTGTGATATTTGAAGATGATAAAGTAAGAAGACTTAACTGGAACTAATAGTAGATCATTTTCTTTTTAATAAAATATACTTTATTATACACCAAATATTGTGGAAGGGACCAGAGTCCATAAAGTTCCATCATTGTTAAAGAAGTAGGTATTGTAAAGAGAGATCTCTGAAAGGTATATTGCTAACAAGAACAAAATTAAAATTTAAAAAACCCCCGGACAGATTTACGTGAAATATGGCTAAGAACACTCGGGATATTAATTATCTATGACACAAAAAAAAATAAACGAAAATCGGTTCATCCGTTTGGGAGCTACAATACCACAGACAGATACACAGAGAGAGTAGTTAAACTTATAACACCCCTGTCTTTTTACGTCGGGTGTTTAATAAAAGTAAGCGTCTGTTCTTAATTTTTTAAATTTTCTCGCGTCATATTTTTTGTTTTAGAATGGTTCCCATCTCATAGCAATACGTTACGTTATGCAATTAATTTTTTCCATTCAAATTTTAATGCAGATTAATCCCATTGTGTAGCGAGCCGCTAAAGTACAGTCAACGTGAAATCGAAATCTTACGAAATATTTATATAAAAACCGTTAACTAACTACCTAGTCTCTTTAAAATCCTTCTCGTCAATCCTCAACAGCCTGTATTGGTCCACTGCTGGACGCAGCCCTTCCCCTGATATGCGCCTTATTGGCTTTTATCTCATGGGGGGTAATGCCCATAATCCTGCGTATGCGGGTTGGGGATCGCTGTGTAGAATTATTCTGCAGGGGGCGCTGCTGCCCGCCCCACGGTGGATATCTCTTAGTAGCCTCTTACGACACCCGCGGGAAGAGACGGGTTGGTGCAAATTCTAAGCCGGCACCACACAGCATTTTATGTCATGTTATACTTAATTATTTCATCATATTTTCCAAAACTGAATCTAAGGGATGCATTTTAGGAGACTGTGGTGGACGCGAGCCGTTTCCGAGTCGTCCGAGTCCCGTGCGTGATGCTAGGCTTCGGTCTCTTGATCACCACGCAGTACGCTGTGTACTGCGTACTGCCCTTACCGCTGACGCAGACTCCGAGGGAATAAAAGACCACTCGACGTTTTTCATACGATTATGTGTCCGGCACCGCATAGCGCATAACGCAGCGTACTGCGTAGTGATCAAGATACCAAGGCTTTACATGAACATTTACACCTACTTGTAGGGGGTGGGACGGAACCGTGCCTTGTCGGGCCACGTTCGGGCCTCGTCCGCGACGCGGATACTGCACGGTATAGCATGAACCTAGAATATTCGTGAAGTTTTGAATCCGTGCCTTGTCCGTGCCTTATCCGGGCAGGGCACGGCTCGCGCCCACTACGGTTTAGCATAATCATTCATCCATAACACATTCCGTTTGAGATGGGCAGGACACTTGGCCAGACGAAATGACGACAGGTGGACTAAAGCACTGACTGAGTGACCAACTGTCTGGCTGGTGGCCAAGAGACTGTTGTAGGAATAGAGGACGTCCACCGACGCGATGGGTCGATGACATACGCAAAACCGTAGGCTACACCGGCCAAGATTAGCACAAGACAGAGGTGAATGGCATAAACATAGAGAGGCCTATGCCCAGCAGTGGGTCAACAAGGGCTGATGATGATGATGATGAGCGCATTCCAGGACTTCTGCGTCGTCACCTGCTCTGATTAGTTCAACTATAAGTTCAACCAGTTGAACTAATTGCACCAAAAAAATCCCGTTATTTCAACTTTGATACTTTATTGTAAAAGTTGAACTTTCTGGGCAACATTAACCCTATTAGTTCAACTTTCTATTTATTTTACAATTACAAAAAAGCTATACAATCAAGTTAAAGTTCTTAGTTGATGATAAATAAATAAATAATACTGGACAATTCATACAGCATCATCTAGCCCCAAGCTAAGCAGAGCTTGTGTTGTGGTACTACAAGTTGACTGATACATAATACAATAGACTACAGTTGGCCATGAAAGGGCTAGTATATCGCATTCACTGCCCAGACTCAAAGGAGTGCCGCTTATTTAAATAATAAATGTAACGTGGAATGGCGAATTGTGTTTTAATTTAATCAGTTATTTGATTAAAATGAAACACAATTTGACATTCCACGTCTTCAAACATTATAGCTCACTGACATCACACTATCACACTAATCACACAAATGCGAAAGTTTGGATGGATGGATGGATAGATGGATGGATGGATGGATGAATGTTTGTTACCTCTTCACGCCAAAACTACTGAACGGATCAGGCTGAAAGTTTGCATACAGGTTAGTCTAACCCTGGAATCAAACATAGGTGACTTTTTATCCCATGACATAAATAAGTTCCCATGGGATGGAAATAACCTTTAAACGTTTATAGAAACAACGCGTGCGAAGTCGCGGGCATAAACTAGTACATTATAATTTACCTACATTCCAGAGGTTTTCTTGGATGAAGGCACATCTTTAATTTATTGAAATAAGAAATAAACTACAGGGCATATTTATTGTACTTAAGCTTACGTTACGTTATGTTGGAATTAAAGGTAAACTTAATGTCTCGTAAAGGCATATTTTAGATAAGGTACCCAAGACCCAAATTCACCAACAAATGGTTAAATTTTAAACAGTTGTTTTGCAGTTTTTGACACGAGTTTTCATACATTAACCGATGAAGCTGCCTAAATAAACGATTATCTTTTGGTGAACACCAGCATAAGTCCCCAGGGGGGGTCGGATTAACTATGCACTACCAAACTTCACCCGGTTCTACTAATATATGATTAATGAAACCAAGAAATTCCATGTCTGCGGAAGCTAGTTTCATGTTTCTGATAAGTCTGAATTTTCGAATCCTGCTGTGAGGAGAGAGAACAAAGAGAGATGGAAAAAACTTAGTCCTAGATAAAAAAAGACGGGTTGCACTCCGGGAGTGCCGGCAGAAGTGAAAAATTGATTATTAACGTTGAGCATGTTTGATATTTTGGAATGGTTAGGGAATAATTTTGCACCAATTGCTTTATCAGTATAAAAGTACTATCATTTATGTGGTAGAATAAAATATTCATTTATTGCGCTATCGTACACAAACATGACAATTTATATTACATTAAAAATTTAACACTTTAAAACTATTACAATTATTTTAAATTAAAAAGTTTATCTCTCCGAAAAATCAACTTTCATCCATAATTTCAACGACTTTTTCACAATCATCATTACCAGAACTATCATCGCCAATCTCTAAAACTGATACGATAGGTTTATGGTAGCTGAAGTAAGAAACGAACAGTTTTGATTCGAAACTATTTAAATGTCTAATAAAGACCGCATCAATAGTAGTTTTACGCTGTAACATACACGAACATTCGCGCAAGCGCCCTGCGCTGCCTAAACGAAACAGTAGGCCCAGGCATACATTTTCGCCGCGCCGCGCGCCGTAGAGATATATAGCTGTCTACTCTCCATCCGTCTTACGCTTTTTCGATCAGGTCACGTGTCCTGACGCGAGTTTAAGATTTTATACCCATTACAGAAAAAGTGCTCAACGCCGCTAAAGAAGTTTTCACTTCAAAAATAAACTTCAAATCCATTATAGTAATCCAAGTAAGAATTCCTTTTCTGATTAAATTAAAATGCATCGAAACCCACCCGTACCCAGTGGGGAAAACCACTAATTGACATGTCATGTAAGTAAAAAACGTAGTAAAAAACAGGACGTAACAAAAAGTAAACTTCAAAATCAAAAAATCTCTATTTCCATAAATATAACAAATGTACACTCAGATAATGTCAAAGCATCAAACTTAATACTGACACGGAAATAAAGTGATATTTTTTATTTTTGTCGCTGCGGTATGTAGACTAAAGTAAAGACACACACAAGCACAAACACACAGCCTCATATTCCCTTAGATACTATTTTAAGAAAGCAAAGGGTCTACTAACCTGAGGGGTGAGTCTATTTGACGTGAGTACGAGACATGATCGTGACGACTTCTTACGAAAAGGAGACGCCATGACCAGGTCTCGTTGTTGACGTCACATAGGCGATTTCGCATTTGGCGCGCGGCATCTAGAAATCGCGCTACAAAATCGCAGCTATGGGGGGGGGGCTTACAAGACTATTTTATAGCAAAGGGTATACTTACAAAAGCCGAGTAGTCCAGACGTAGCGCACAAGGCCCATGTAATGACGCTCGTATCAATCAGGTTCATGATGAGGAGAACCACGAACAAGCAGAACAGTTGCACCAGCCATATGCAGGTCACCGCCGCCCATAGCAGAACCACTGATGCTTTCCCCTGAAATATATATTTTTTATTAAAGTCTTCGGCGGAAGAAACTTCATCATAATCATCATCAGCTTATATTAGTCCACTGCTGAACATAGGACTCCCCTAATGAGCGCCATAGCGCCCTGTCTTCAGCTTGCCGCATCTAGCATCTGCCTGCAGTCTTTCGCAGATCGTCATCCCACCTGGCCGGTGTAGTGTAGGACGCCCTCCGGCCAGGTGGGATGACAATCTTTGAAGAAACTTATAAAATACATAATCACACTAATATTATAAATGCGAAGAATTCGATGTATAGATGTATAGATGGACAGATGGATGGATGTTTGTTACCTCTTCACCCCAAAACGACTGAACCGATCGGGAATTTTGCATAGATGTAGCTCTCAGCCTAAAACCAAACATAGGCTACTTTTTATCCCACAAAACAGTTCTCATGGGATAGAAATAAAATAACCTTTAAAGAATTCTATAGAAACAACGCGTGCGAAGCCGCGGGCAGGAACTAGTAATCCATAAATATATACAAATTGAGGTACGAGCTATGAGTATAATTACAAACAATCCTAGGGTATGTAGTGTTCGAAAGAAAAAATAAATTGAAATGTAAAGCAAAAACTTAAACTCACCGAGGACGATTTTACTTAGAACGGCAGGACTGGTGTTCATCAACTTTGCTAAAAGCACTCTCGTTAAAGTCCCGTGAATAATAGAGAAAGTAAATTAAAATTTGTTTAGCCGTTGGTGATCTCCGATGCTACCATATATTACTTTACTCTTTGGATGCTACCTAAGGATGCTACAGACAGGGTCCCTAATTCCACTGAATGAATCATTTCACCAAAACCTGAACGTAGGCTAATAAATCTTACACCAAACAATGTTATCTTCTCAGAATGACACATTTTGGTAAAGCAGTTGGTTAGCAGAGATAACACATCAAAAACCCCGTTTAAGCCAGTGGTTAAAAACGGATCTTAAATTCTGCCAATTATTGTAGTTTTAGTTTTCGAGTGATTTGTTGCAGCATTTTCGCAGTACAACTTTGAAAACTTTGACAGGTCAGCGGTAGCAAAAAAATATTTTTCGTTTCGATAGGGTGCCAACCCACACAAGCCACTCTATACTATCTGTACTAGCTTGAATTTATGTAACCAGCTTACTTACTTTTTTAACGGCAAATATTACCCACACTTGGAAGATCAGCAAGACTATGCAGTATATTATGGCGGTTCCGTTAAAAGCATAAGAATTTTTCACCAGTCTCTCCAAGCACTTCGCTGAAAATTATTCAGTGCTTAATAGGTCATGCAATTTTAAGGATAGCGTACTCTGTCAAATTATTACGGACTAGCTGCATTCTTGCTACCCGTTGTCCTATTACCCGTTTTCTATTACCCCGCGGGAAGCATTTTCACGCGGTAAAAAGTAGCCTATGCTTATCAGGAATAGATATGGGCTTCTAATGGTAGAAGAATTTTTCAACTCATTCCAGTAGTTTCGGAGCCTATTCAATACAAACAAATAAACAATCAAATCTTTTCTCTTTAGAATATTAGTATAGATAATCTGGCTGACGCTTCAAACATTGAGTATAGTTAAAGATCGAATATGGTGCGCTTCACACCGCGACCTTGGTTTGCTCCGAGACTACATTATTATTAATAATGTGTGCGGTTGAGCATCGAACGTGGTCTGCTACGCACCAAGCTTGCTCGTTTGATTCGGTCAAACGAGTGAATCAAACGAGCACCGGTCAAGCACCGAACCGTTCGGCGCTCTCCGAGTGCACTACTACATGCGTCTCAAAATGGAATGGAATGTAAAATTGCAACTGCCTACCCTTTACGAATCACGAGATACAGCCCGAAACCCTACCTAACCTAACCGACAGGCAGCGATAACCATTTAAATTAAATTAGTGCGGAATACTTGGTTTGCGAGTCCGACACTCGCTTGGCCAAAATCAGTATCCACATCCGCTGACGTGTCTACAAACGGCATCGTCTGGTCTGGTCTTCGGTCTTCGGTATCGAAATTTTTTATATGTTTAATAAAATGGATGTATTTTTGTCTGTTTTTAGGATAGAATATTGCCCATTCTTTTCTTTTTTTTTTTTTATTTTGTGGCGATGGTAGCTAGCGTTGGTTGCCACAACAAACGCGATTTTTGTATATATTTTAATCGGAGGCACGAAGACCTTTTTCTATTCACGCTTAATTGGACATTGCGATAAGCTGTGGAGCGGTCGCACCATAATCGATCGTGTGTTAATACTTTAATACTCAACTTATAAATGGAAACTTAAAATCGCTAAGGCTTGGCGCAAACGGACCCCCAACCATAGCCACTGGTGGCTGTCGCGTGCTACCGCCACGATTGCAGCAGATGTGGAAGCTCGCGACAGCCACCGGTTTTCGGAAGCGACCACATTTTATGCGTGCGTGCGATACGTAAGACGTCTAGCGGTTATCTGAGTGAGGGTGAGCGGCGGGCGGGGCGACTGTGGCGAGTCACTAACACTGCTGTAGCGAGTGGCCGCCGCCGCCGCCCCGCCGGCGAAGCATGTGCGGCGAGTTCGTACTAAATGTATGAAAAAGCGTGCACCGGTGACTGTGGTCGGTGGACCGTTTGCGCCGAAGTTTGTTTTCAGACCGTAGCTCGTCATACAGGATACAGTAAAAAATATCCATTTCGTTGTGTGTGTACTGGATCCGGAATACTGCCATGTGTGTTCATTTCATACAACTACATACATAATTGCCGGAAAAAAGTACACATTACGATAAACCGATCCTGTAACACTGAACCACTGTATGAAAGCGCTGTAACGGCCTATTATGTAACCGATCATGTTGTAGTTCGTCCAGACCTAGGCTGTTATTCCTACCTAGACTGGTAGCGAAATCAGGGTGGGTATGCGGAAGACCTACTGTCACTAAAATACTCTGTGGAATACCGCAAACCACGCGAAACGAGTGCAAAATCCAAGCAAAACTCTCCGCTACCGCTCTGAGTACCGAATACAGCGTAAATCTAAACATGCCTTTTGTTTATTGACCAACCTATCCCATCGATAAAGTCAAATATCCGGCGAGATTGTTTTTTACCGTTTTTTTCCGAAGACTTGCAACTGTCGAAGCTGATCATTTCTACTGTAAGCACTATGATGCATACTAACGCTGCAATCTGAAAAGTAGATCAGAACAGAACATATTAACGCTGCAATCTGAAAAATAGATCATAACCTAACCTAACCTAACCTTCGATCAGGTTCATGAAAAATATTATGAGTTTGTACCATCATAAGTTTATTCTTACCAATAAAATGATTGCGTAAACCAAAACTCCGCGACTCAGTGGATATCGACACAGAAATTGCTTCGGTGTGAAGCGCCTAAGCGACATATTTACTGTATAAATATCTACGGTACTTTTCAAATAGCGGTTTGAATCAATTTTAATCTGAGCCTACTAGATTCAAGAACAAATTAAGTTTACTTCTTTACATAGTATAAAACAAAGTCGCTCCCGCTGTCTGTCTCTATTATATGCTTAGATCTTTAAAACTACGCAACAGATTTTGATGCAGTTTTTTGAATAGTTAGAGTGATTCAAGAGGAAGGCTTATATGTATAAAACACACATAATATAGTGGAGAAACACTGATAATTTTAGAGGTTTCTGATGTGATGTCGTAACATACATTGATACGCCACGCGACCCGACAAAGAGCGGTGCGTGTACAAGTGTTTACAATGTGGTGCTGGTCATAGAAAATAGATACGATACGATTCATCTCAACACGCATCGTGTTTCGTAGGGTCGCGTGGCGTTTCAATAGTGTGTGGAGCCCTTAAGCAACCAATGAAACGTTTTAATATCTACTACCATACAACCAACCCGCTACCCGTAGTATTATATTGTTACTCTGTGCCAAACCCTAAAAACCTATACCTTCTTTGATAGTAAAAATTGTACAAATAAAAAATCTTTATCATTTGGACATGGGTAAATTTTTGTTGCGAACAGATCCAATTTATTTTTTTGAAATTGTCCTTCTCTTTGAACTTTGCTTCAGTAACATATGTAAAATTTCTGTCCATTTAGTTAGGTACCTCTGTCTTTTATTTGTGTAAAAATATTCTGCTCACTTTTATTGTAAAACTTCATATTCTACTTCATTGGAATATTGCCTCAGATTTCCCACAAAGTGGAAATATTCCTCTAAAGTGCAGCTTTATATGACAAAGAGCTCAAGCATGAAATTGTTCGATTTGGATGTAACATGCTAGGTTCACATATGCAGTTTGTGCGATCTGCAAATATTACAAGTCGTTTGCCAAAATGTTTAAAGCGAAACAGAAATACCCACCTATTTACGTATTGCAATTTTATTGAAGCGTATATAGGCCTCCTCATCGATTTCGATGACGGCGACCCTAGCGACTAAGATTCCTATCATGAGCCCTTATATGGCTCGCCATACTTGGTCTTGAATACCGTACAACACATATAAATAAATAAAATAAATAATGCTGAACAATTCACAAAGCATTATCTATCCCCAAGCTAAGCAGAGCTTGTGTTATGGGTACTAGATAACTTATATACTATACATAGAAAACACCCAGACCAACGGAACAAATTTCTGATTTGTAATTTAAAAACAAAATCTTGAAGAGTCAAAAATTAAAATAAAAAATTATTTCCGTAGATACAACAGATGCAGGTTAACTTAGAAAAAGTCTAATTCTTAAAATTGCAGACATGGACAAAAGATAGATAGATAGTTTATTTGGTTCACAAATGGACAGCACAAAATACAATCAAACATAACAAGTAGGTAGGTATATAAAAACAAAATTTGAATTTTAGCTCAATCTGTCCCTGTGGTGCAAGTCTCATTTACCGAGTCAAGCACATTTAAAAAAAATATAGTTTGAAAGGTGCAATAATTTAATACACGACTTGACAATATCTTGAATAGCTCAGATTCAGGCATGCACTTTGACAGATTTATCGCGCAAGTGTTGCCAAATTCCCACGGTATGCACATTTTTCCCGACGCCACGGTTCTAGATAAGCGGTTTTCCAATACCTACCCGTTCCGTGTCGTGATTCGATTGCATCTTGAAAATATTAGAAATTGTGAGCGGAATCAATGTCATACTCGTATTTTAAAAATGTAGGGTAGAATTCTTTCATTATTCAATTTGTGTCTTGGCACGTCCAACATTAGGTACAAATAAATACGATGAATAAGAAACCTTACCAAGACACCAATTAAATAGGTACTGAAACAACGTAAAATATTATTATGAATTGTTGTGAAACTTGGCACCTATCTATATATAGCTTTTTTATCGGTGAAGCACTATCTGAACGAACGTAGCGAGTTTCCTCAATTTTGTTTTTGTATATATTTTGACAGAAAACTATTGAATTCTATGAACAAAAATCCTATGAAAATATTATACTTTAACATAAAAATTAAACCATCCGTAAAAAAATTACCGAGGTCTTTCGAAAGGGGAGATTCTGGACTCCGAGGGTATAATCAACCCTCGGAGTTCAGAATCACCCCCTTTCGGCTTGTGTTATACGATATTTTGAATATCAAACATTTTTAGTTTCAATTATGGAAATTATAAATGATAAACATCTTTTTTCTTCAATAAATTCATGACAAAATTCTGGTTCTGCTAAAATAACAAGCAAACCATTTGTGATATATTTTGTAATGTTAAACATTGCACGAGTGTGATAGCATTTTAGGCTTTACCTACCTATAAAATGGTCTTATTTCGATAGAATCATAGAATTACCTACCTTACAATGCAACCTCACATTTTGGGAATTGGAATTAATGAAATCAGAAGTCAGAAGTCAATACCTTTATTTCTTTAGGCTCACAAGATAACACATAGACAAGTATACCCATCAATTACCATCAAATAAGAAATAAAGTGTTATTGAAATTCTCTTCACTTCAATCTTTTGTCCACTGGTGGAAGAAGTGAAAAAGAAACCACCAGCACATTTATATAATCACTTAAGTGTCTAATACTCACAATGTTCCTTTTAAAATAGAAGCAATAAACCATACAAATAGAAACATTATAAAAGGATAGATAACCTTATAATTTAATCGTGACCTTCAATAATTTCAGTGCTAAAACAAACTAGGACACATCTAGAAAAAGGTTCTACAATGTAAAACATCTTACCATAATAGGAGATGCTTCCAGCTTACAGGTTCATCAAAGAGTGGCAGAGCCAGCCAGCTCACCGTCTATTACCACTAACAATTCCGCCATTACATTTCGAGTGATACCGCCAATAACTGGCTAGGGCGTAACGTCATAACATTTCACAACTAAATACATTAAAATATCTTCTAATATGATAAAATATCCATGACAAATGTTCTTAAATATAAATTAACAATTAAGATACTTAGTACATCCAATATAATGCAATATGAAATAGCTTGATCATTAAATGAATCTGATTTGTACTAGAATTTGAATTTGAGCGGGGAAAACGAGTAGGAAGTCAGGCCTGTTACATTTTAGTATTGAATATCTTTGAAACCTTATTGTTTACCACTACATATACTTCTTATATCATATAATTCATTATTAAATAAATAACAATATCTCGCAAATAGCTTATTCATGTAATGAAACTGATTTGTCCTAATATTTGAATTTGAGCGGGGAAAGCAAGTAGGAAGTCAGGCCTTTTACATTTTAGTATTGAATATCTTTGAAACCTTATTGGTTACCACTAACTTGTTATATTTTATATTTATTATTAAATAAATTACAATATCTCGCACTGCCATTCTGACAAATGCTTCGTTCTCGGAGCATCTTATTTGCACGTTTTATTACACATTTTCTACAACTCTATATCATAGTAACATAACAATCGAGCACTTTTATATGTAGGTACCTTTATTGATTTTTTGTTTTCAAAGTTATTGAACAGTATTTTTCATTTATTTTATAGTCCAACGCCGGGACTCGCATTATTGTATCTGTACAGTTATATTCAAAGTTAGTCGTAGAAAGTTAAGTCACAAGTCTGTTTTCCTCTGACCGAGGGACCTCGACATTGTATACTCGCTATACCCGCTGCAAATACCTAAAGTATACACCAAGTCCGTGGGCCGCCAGCGGAAGGACCTAATTCATTAAGCATTTTTAGTTTTCCTCTTACCGTATACCTCGGCCATATACTCGCTATACCCGCTACCAATATCCAAAGTATACGCTAAGTGTACGGTCGACTAGCGGGAGGACCTATTTCTTTTTTCATCTGACCAGAAGACCTCGGCCATATACCCGCTGCAAATATCCAAAGTATACGCTAAGTCTACGGTCGACAGCGGAAGGAACCATTTTCATTTAGAGTCAAGCAATTTTGTCTTTTTATTCCTCTGATCGATAGACCTCGACATGTATACTCACTGCAAATATCTAAAGTATACACCAAGTCAACGATCGCCAGCGGACGGAATGTATTTTTGTTTTCGTTTTATTAAAATTTTCTGTGTTTTATTTTCCTTTTATTCTCAAGTATTATTTTCAATTTTCAACATAGGTACCTACTTAAAACCAACTTTTTTGTCCTATGGACACATAAATGTTTAATAGTTAAAACAAACTAAAACGAATAACTTAGTCTAAGGTAATGGTAGATACTAGATAGGTAGGTATCATTTCATATCATTCGTAAGAAATCGAGCAGTCATCTGCGGTTCTAGGCGAGTATCACCAAGTACGTCATTTATTCTAGCCTGTATATTATCCTCAACTTCTATGTACAAAGTTATCGGAGTGGATAAATCCAGGTTAATTATTTAGCATGATGTAAATTTTGGTAATGTCACAATTTATCAGAAGTCATGGAAAATTACAGTAACAGAATAAACAATTACAACTAATAAATACAGTTATATCTAATGGTTGTATGGTTATATTTATTGATTGATTACCGAACCTTCCGAAAATCGCTCGGCCAAGCTGACTACATAAAAATAAAACTATTTCGATCAAATAAAAATATTCTCACTAATTCATTGAATTGGCCTTCAAATTGCATTTTTTTTGTGTAAATAAGTTTATTTTGATATTGGCCCCATAATGGAGCAGAGCATAGTACACAAATACATACATTAGCAATTAATTTAAGTTTTCTAAATTCCTTTTAAAGCACTTTTATAACCAACCCTATAAAATGTTTGTTTTGGTATTAGGTACGTGGTTAACAGCAATCTTATTTGGGTATAATCTCTTATTATGTTTAAAAGTAACAAATTGTGTATTTAAGAACCATTTATTTTTTAACAGATTCTGTATTTATTCCATTAATTTTATTTTTGTTTAAGTTTATTTGACAATGCCCATATACAGCAGCATACTTTGACATACCTTTTAGTTAATTACGTATTTAATTAATTATTTGAAACTGACTTATTATTTTTATTTAATATTTCAATTGTCTCTGTTTTTTTTTCTTGTACCTTATTGTGTTTCCTATTACGAAGTTTGTGTGATATTGTTATAATAAAAATATAGTCTGTAACGACATCCATTGAAATTATTAAAGAATACAAAATAGCGGAGCTTACAGATGTAGTCCTGAAAAATCATCAAAACAGTCGAGCCATCTTTAGACTGGTGGCTTGGTGCTCTGGAATTATTGATCAATAATACCTAAAAGTAAATGAGATCTCAATGCTATCAAATTTATGAACATGTACCTTCCAATGCAATCTATCCATACACTGGAAATAAATGAAATATTAAGCGAATCATACAAGCTCTGCTTACTTTGGGGCTAGATGATGTGTGGATTGGCCAGTATAATGAAATTTATGAAGATTTAATTTCATTTCATTTCATTTAATTTCATTTAATTTCATTTAATTTCATTTAATTTCATTTAATTTCATTTAATTTCATTTAATTTCATTTAATTTCATTTAATTTCATTTCATTTAATTTTCATTTAATTTCATTTAATTTCATTTAATTTCATTTTATTCAATTTTATTTAATTTCATTTGTTTCATTTCATATTTAATTTCATATCATTTAATTGCATTTAATTTAATTTCGTTTCATATTATTTCATTTAATGTAATTTAATATAATTTTATTTCTTATAATTTCATTTCATTTCATATCATCTCATTTAATTTCATTTTAAATAGGTATAATTTAAATATATATGTTTCAGGCCCACTGAAATTCCTATGTACAAAATTTTTCTTCTTTTGTTCTACTATTATTATTTACCCTACAATTATCAATAGTTAATATAAGTGACCAGTAAATACTAGTTTTAATTTATTTCTATTATTTGATTGTAATTTTCTTGTGACCATGTGAATATCAGGATATTCAAAAACTTTTACTTTAGTTACCTGTAGATTGTTTGCAACAATATGCAGTTAGCTCAACTGTTTCAATTGTATATATGCTAGTTCTAATGTTTTCCTATTATTTACTTTATAAACAAATTGAATAACCATTATGTGTATAGGTACGACACAATGACACATGTGAGCCAATCAGCCCACACAATATATACGGAGTGAGGGTAAATCTATTGTGTGTGTGTCGTTCATTATCTAACTACTTAAAATAAAAAAAAATTGATGCAAAAGTCATCAAATCGCACAGGGAGGGTAATTTTATTAACTATTTTAAACACCACTATAGTCGAGCTTAGAGTGAGCTGCAAACTATGTCAACAAATCCAAAATAAAATCCACTGAGGAATGGTCTCTAATCTATAGGTAACATCATGTATCCATAGGTAACTTTAAATTTGAACAAAATGACCAAAAGAGGGTTAAATTTAGGTTAAGCCTTAAAAATGCGGGATTGGTAATCTATTTTGTAAATAATCTTTTTTTTAAATAAATCGAGTACCTACCTATAGGCTCCGATTCTACTGAGGCTAAAATCACTGACATATAACCCAAGACTCGAGATTTTACTCTGATCTAATTGTTACTTGTCGGTTTCTCAGACACCTTATAAAAAAACTCGTTGGCTACAGAGGCTACCAACGTTTTATTAATATAACCAACAAGAATGAAATATCTACATTTTTTATGACGCCAGGCCTGCACAGTAAAAATGGTGAATTTAACGTAAAAATTAAAACAAGTTACCATAGCGGGTTCTAGTACCTACAACCGGCTATCAGAAACGCTTTGATCTGCAGGTCTTTAAGGCTAGTATACACACTTATTAGTATACACACTTAGTGTGTAGTATACACACTTGAGTTTTAGCAAAAAGTTAATATAAATTATAACGGAATAATCTTCTTTTTTTTTCGCTTACTTGTTATCTGCATATTTCTCTTAGGAATTAGGTAAATTCACTTACAAAGACAGTTATGACAATAAGTATTGAATATTTGTTGGGCTAATCGTACAGAAGCAGAAAAGCTTCAAAAATTATTAACTGCCGGTAGTTAGAAATAACGCCAACAACTCGAATTCCAAAACAATAGCGAGAAACATAGATCAAACGTTACTAGAGTGGCAAATATTCTTTCGTGTTTCATTAGTGTTGTGTAGGTTTTTATGAATTTGAAAATAGAATATGCTACCAACTTATTGAACAGGTTTCTGTTCTGCAGGATACAATAAAGTTTGTTGCTATATGAAATACCGTTAGTATCGTCCAACGTCAGGATTATACGTGGTCGTACCAAGTTTACGAACACTTCAGAACCTTTGTGCCAACTGATACGTTGCTCCTTCGTCCAAATTTCGTTGATGAGAATCCCAATGTGGTCGCACCAAATGGCAGCAGCGCCGCCGTCGTGGGATCGGGTCATTGGCAGCGTCACGTCGTCACCATCTTGTCGCAGATTGGAAGACACAGCGTCAGTCAAAAATCGCCTTAGTAGACCTTCGTCCTTGAAGGTCTGCTGCAGGATCCATCCTGAAACTTGTACAAGAATGTATTAGAATTTTGAAACAGTTCCAGGCTATCCCACTTCTGATGATAGCATTTTAGGCTTTACCTACCTATAAAATGGTCTTATTTCGATAGAATCATAGAATTACCTACCTTACAATGCAACCTCACATTTTGGGAATTGGAATTAATGAAATCAGAAGTCAGAAGTCAATACCTTTATTTCTTTAGGCTCACAAGATAACACATAGACAAGTATACCCATCAATTACCATCAAATAAGAAATAAAGTGTTATTGAAATTCTCTTCACTTCAATCTTTTGTCCACTGGTGGAAGAAGTGAAAAAGAAACCACCAGCACATTTATATAATCACTTAAGTGTCTAATACTCACAATGTTCCTTTTAAAATAGAAGCAATAAACCATACAAATAGAAACATTATAAAAGGATAGATAACCTTATAATTTAATCGTGACCTTCAATAATTTCAGTGCTAAAACAAACTAGGACACATCTAGAAAAAGGTTCTACAATGTAAAACATCTTACCATAATAGGAGATGCTTCCAGCTTACAGGTTCATCAAAGAGTGGCAGAGCCAGCCAGCTCACCGTCTATTACCACTAACAATTCCGCCATTACATTTCGAGTGATACCGCCAATAACTGGCTAGGGCGTAACGTCATAACATTTCACAACTAAATACATTAAAATATCTTCTAATATGATAAAATATCCATGACAAATGTTCTTAAATATAAATTAACAATTAAGATACTTAGTACATCCAATATAATGCAATATGAAATAGCTTGATCATTAAATGAATCTGATTTGTACTAGAATTTGAATTTGAGCGGGGAAAACGAGTAGGAAGTCAGGCCTGTTACATTTTAGTATTGAATATCTTTGAAACCTTATTGTTTACCACTACATATACTTCTTATATCATATAATTCATTATTAAATAAATAACAATATCTCGCAAATAGCTTATTCATGTAATGAAACTGATTTGTCCTAATATTTGAATTTGAGCGGGGAAAGCAAGTAGGAAGTCAGGCCTTTTACATTTTAGTATTGAATATCTTTGAAACCTTATTGGTTACCACTAACTTGTTATATTTTATATTTATTATTAAATAAATTACAATATCTCGCAAGTGCGTGTAGGATACGAACAGGAAGAATAATCTCTATATGTATTTTTTTTAAAAAACATTCGTTTATCACAAGTTGATCCCCGTGGGGTCCAGAATTGCCCCCTTTCGGCTTAGTACACATGTTACGTGGCACCCTGTCTGTATACCTACTTCTACACTCTCTGATATATTTTTCTTACGCAGTCTATTTAACAACGGAAAGCCTCACAATCTCAACACAATAAAAACCGCACAATTGGAAGATTTACCCGGTAAGCTGTCCAAGAATACTCCTTTGTTCACAGGAACAGGTAACTTGTATCCATTACGGATACTGTCAGCTTCACTGATTAGCTTTCCTTTACGCAATGAAGGGATTTATTTATACAGGGTGCCACCGAAAGGGTGTACTATGCCGAAAAGGGGTGATTCTGGACCCCGTGGGGATCAATTTGTGAATAACGATTTTATCATTTATTCGTTTTTTTTTTTTGCAGAATCTAAATTTTTTCTTCATATTCGTGTTCTTTTACACGCACTCACGAATTATTTTACATTATAAAATATATCTTAAATTTGGTTTGCTTATTTTTTTAGCAAAACTAGTGTTTTATCATGACATAATTTCAAAAAATTATGTAAATCCTTTGAAATTACAAACAATAATAATGATGTAAAAATACACGTATACACGAATATGAAGAAATAATGACACAATTTTTTCAAATCATAGGGTTATGTTAAGAACAGGGTTGTTTAAGGCACTTACTGCCCCCTCTGATGTTGCGGCGGGGGGCTGCGCTGCTTCACGCTGTGGGTGTTCTCCAGGTGCGTCGTGGGCACCGAAAGTTGCTTACCGAGGCAAACTACAAAGCCTCGATCACAGAAGGCGCAATGCCAGACTGTCAGTGTTCTACAAATACTACCTACTTTGGTGATTGTGCGCAGGCATTGCACGACCTTTTCCCATATTCTCCCTTCCACCACAGGACCAGCAGACGCATAGGTAGCAAAAGGTTTCTTCGTCGCTTCTTTACTTTAGTCATACATACCGAAGCGACAGAAATCAAAAATATCACTTTATTTCCGTGTCAGTCTAAGTGTACATTTATTGTATTTATGGAAATAAAGAATTTTTGATTTGATTTGAATTTTATAGAAAAATACCAACCGTACCTGGTCGACATACCACAGTGTCGAACCAAAAAGTTCCTGCTCTACCTTCATTATAAGCACGGCCAAAGTGGAATGAGCTTCCTGCGTCTATTTTCCCGTTATAGTACAATCTTGGAGTCTTCAATTCGACTGAGTATTAGTTATTAGATCTTTTTAAGTGGAATAATTCCGTATTACATTGTTTTCAAAAAACTCAATTGGTTACGCGGCGCCCGCCGGTAAAATCTACCAATCGGCATGATTGTCCGCCATATTCAATAATCATCGTTACAATGTGTCGATGAATTGGGTGAAACTTCATAACAACCAATTTACACAATACTATAGTGAATTATACACTCAAACCTTCCTCATGGATTACTCCGTCCGTTGGTGAAACCCGAATGAAAATTCGTTTGGTAGGTTTTGAGTTTTTCGCATTCAGACAAACGCGGTGAGGGACTTCGAATCAAATCAAAAACTCTTTCTTTCCTTAATTAAAATAAATGTACACTTAGAAACCAAATTATAAAATACACTGACACAGAAATAAAGTGATATTTTTTATGTAGGTATGTCACTTCAGTATGAAGATGCGTAAGACCTAGTGAAAAAGGAGTAACCCGGTTATTCTTAAAAATTACAGCGAAGAAACGATTGGACCTAATGAATGGATAAAGTCCACAGATCGGGGGCATATATTGTTTTGTACACGTTACTGTCTTGCCCACCTCATTTATTTGGTTCAGGGCAAATTATCCATGAATAAGCCTTCCTACCTAGGTACTGCGTGCGTAATTTCCTTGTAGCATTAGGTTATCGAGAAAATTGTTATAATGGTACCTCAGTATCAAAAAACATTTGTGCTCGATATTTTAAAGTTATACTTTTGAACATTAATTACTGAAAGTTGTTATCGTAGGTGTCTACTATTACTCGACGACTCCATAATAGAGGATGGCTAGGATAAATTAAATATAAAAGTCATAAAAACAAAATACTTTTTTATTTTACATTTCTCAGTCCAAAATCATGAGCAACCGATGTTATTCATACATAAACCTTATTCGCTACAAAAATACAAACGAGGCTTTCTCATCAAACACTAAATATAAATAAATTCCGTCCCGTAAACATCCAACCTGTAGTAAATCCACACAAAATAACTATTACCTAATCTACTAAGGTTCCTATCTAGTTTACTTCCTAAAATCTAAGAAATGGTAACTTTGATAAAAAACTGTTTTTAAACTCCTATAGTTTTTCGAGTTTGGATCGAAACACATTGAGAGTGTTTTGTAAATATCACAATAAAATATACATATTAGGTTACAGTCCATATTAGGTACCTGTTAAATTCAGATTGGTGCACATAATATTTTAAGCAATAAAATACTTTTACTTCTCACGACTGTTGTAGTCGTGAGGGAGATGAGTTTCTTCAAAAAAGGGTCTCTGCAACTAATCCCTGATGTTGCGGCATCCGGCACAGGCTGCGGGAACTGCTCTCCAGTGCGATACGCAAAAACCACCCATACTATAATTGACATTGAAAGCTATTATAATGGCCTTAAATACCATTTCAGTGGCCTTCATTTCAATTACAAAATACGAAGCCCATTCAAATAATAATAATAATAATAAATAATGCTGGACAATTCACACAGCATTATCTAGCCCCAAGCTAAGCAGAGCTTGTGTTATGGGTACTAGATAACTGATATACTTAATACAAATACATTACATAGATAGATATTTTTATTAAAATGATTTTAAATTTAATTTTTTTAATTTTTTTTTAAATGACTTTCTAATGTCATTATAGGATAGGTTTTCCGTAATTGCATAGAAAGAACGCATGCCTGTTTGCCACCTGGTATAAAAACCCCACATAACAGAATAATCTTCTCTACCACTACTAATAGTCACTAAGTAAAACTATTGAAAGAAATTTAAATATTTCTTGTTAATTTTGACCAACTCCAAAACAGGGGAAGTTGTCTATTCTTCGTAACGTTTTGATATCTCTGGACCACATTGTCCAATTTCATTAATTTTGATCTGACTGCGTTGATAGAGATATCTAGACTAGGTTTTAATATGTCAAAGAATCAATAATCCAATCTTGAATAGTAATCTACAATTAAACGTACCTACGTTCCTACACCTATGTACAAAATTGAAGATAGCTTTGGAAATAACTTAACAAATTATAAAAGTTTCATCTCTAAACACTCTCAGCTCGAAATAAATCTCCGTAATCTTAACATAATCTCATTACTGAGTAATTTTGGTCTAAATCTTTTTCTTCTTCAGCAAACTGTGATTGATCAACATATTTGAGCGCAATAACGTCGGCTTGTCCACGTTTTGTTTACTTTGAACAAACTTCGCCAGCTTTTGAATACCTAATCTTATTGCGTAAGATATTAGGACGTAAATTGAAATGAGCGTGAATATAACGAAGAGTACGACATCGAACATGTAGTATTGGAAGAAGGAAAGGTCTTTTGCTGGCGACTGCAGGTGGTATGCGCCTTTGTGTCTTAGGACATACTCCGTCCAGTAGATAGCTCTTTCTAGAGGCGATTCTTTCTGATCCCTTAAGTACAGCTGCCTCTGTTTCACAGCTATTTTGTATCTTGGTTCTGTGATCACTTCAGCGATTGCCTGGTACAGCTTTTCGCTGGTTAGGTGTCTTAGTTCTATCTTCTTTGCGTAGCCGTCGATTTCTGCTTTGGCGGCGTTGGAGTCGTGGTCGCAGAAGACCGGGATGGTGACTATGGGGACACCGTGGTAGACTGTCTCGAACATGCTGAGGAGACCTCCGTGGGTCACGAAGGCTTTTATCTTTGGATGACCTGAAAGAACAGATACATTTTTATAAAACAAAAATATGATAAGGCAGCGCGATACCTAGGGAATGCAATCTCGTCTCGCCGAGATCCCGATCTCGCGAGATCCCGGCCATATTTTACGAGATTGTATCTCGTCAAATTTCGTACGAGATCTCGCGAGATAACGAGACGTGTATTTCATAGCGCGGCTGCGCTGGTGGAGTAAGAGGGGAACTTTTAAACTTCGTACATAACTGCCTCTCAACTGTGGTTCCCACAAGTGTTGAGGCAGAACGAGCCTTTTCAGCAGCAGGGTATTTGGCATGCAAAATCAGAAGTCGTCTGTCAGATGATACTCTCGACATGATGTGTTTTTTGAGAAGCCATTTTCAGACAAACTAACTTGCCTTTCCGTTCATTTAAGAACTTGTGAAGTTAAGTTTTTGTTTTGTTGTTTTCATTTACCATAAGTAATGTTCCTATTACTCTTAATTATTGAAACTAAAATAATAATTTACAAAAGACTAAATATAGATAATTATTGTTTTGTTACCAATATTGTAAGAATTTGAACTGATTATCTACAGTAGGTATAATAATTATAGACAAAAACAAATGTTATTAGAGTTAGAGACAAAATAATAAGTACTCTGTTGATTTTTAAAATAAAACTTAAATTATTTTTATAACTAAGCAACGCAGTTTCTATTTAATTACATATCATGTCAATTACTAGTTCTTAAAACAAGCATTTGCATATGTTTTAAAAGCGATTCTCCCAATCTCGCGAGATCCCGTAATTTGCGAGATTTCGCGAGACTGGGTTTTGAGTCTCGCGAGATCTCGCTAGGCGGAAATCTCGTACGAGATTGCATTCCCTAGCGATACCTACCGGTCACTGTGATGAGTTTTGGCGGAGGTCTGGAGCAACCATTACCTATTACATAGTGCCATCTTTACCATAAGGGCACACGGAGCACGAGCCCAGGGCCCACATCGTCAGTGGGGCTCCGAAAGGCGAGCGACTTTCTGGTAACCCTGAGCAGTAACAATCCAATGCACACAAGCTCTGCTTAGCTTAGGGCTAGTTGATGATATGTGTTTGTTGAGCATTACGAAAACGGCAACGTTACAAGAACGACTAAATAATTTTTGATTATGTGCATAGAAAGTGATATACACTCAGTCAGAGGCGTATTTACCCTAGGGCTATGGGGCTATGGCACAGGGCGCCAGACAGCTAGGGTCGGCACAAGCCCGCTCGCTCCATTATACAGCATCATAAACTGATACATTAAAAAAAAAGATTTTTTGGTTCTCATTCGCAAAAGACCAAAATACTTATTACTATGGCAATATTTCGGAACCCTCTGTATGCGAGTTGACTTGCACTTGGCCGGTTTTATTTATCTTTCCAACAGGGCCCCATATTCTTGTATCCCCTGGGGCCCGGCATGGCCTAAAACGGCCCTGCTCCTACACACACTAAAGTCGCCGACCAGAGGCCCGCCGACAAGTTGATATAATATAACGTCAGGTGCCTACAATGTTAATACGCTGAAAGGTCGACCAACCCGCCGCTGCGCCGGGTCAGGCGGTTTCGGTGTGTAGAGTCCATTAACTTGGAGACGTTTTGTGGAACGTTTTTCTGGTAAGTTTCTACAGATATATTATCGAATTTCCAATGTAATCCACACAGTTTATCTACTCAGTTATTAACCATTGAACAGTTCAGACAAACATCTTGCTAAAATGATTGCCTTTCAATATTAGGGTAGCAATCAAAAACACTCACCAAGCAAATCCTGTTGCGGCAACCATTTATGCAGGCGCACATTCGAGGGTATATCAGTCAGATTCTGCTCAGCATCTTGCTTCCACAGCACCCGTTGAGGGAGCCTGCCCAGCGCGTTCACGATCAGACGGTGGATGGCGAGAGGCATGGAGCTGGTGCGGACTGAGGAGCCCATGGATATGTAGATGAATCCTGCTTCGCCAGCGCCGGCGATCCATTCTTCTATGTCCTGGAAAGAAGGGATTTGCTATGAGGTCATTATCACGTTGATGATAGTTACTTATTAGGGTCAAGGCACACTGAAGGCGAACCCCTATGCCCTAAAACGTTTACCAAATGTAAGGAAGGACTCTAAATTAGTAAGTAGACATGCCAGTAAATAATTACTTTATAGTCAATAAAATACTGAGTTTACTAAAAAAAGCGACAACACCAAAAACTACTCCTGCAAAAAAGCCTGTGAAAAACCGTTTCACAGCTAAAACCGTAAGTACTACAAAGTATTCTCAAAAGTCCGGTCAACTGAATTAGAAACCTTTTCATCAAGAAAAGAGGTGGCAATGTGTTACAGTGTGGATAAAGGGGTCCATAGCGTTTCAAATTCCTTCGATTCGCTTTCAATGTGCCTTGCCACCCCAATCAGTATCTTTGATCAGCTATTCTCGGAATTAGACCAGATTAGACCATCTGCAAGGGCGTTGATGGTTGATGGAAGGTCACATTGTATCAAGAAACTCAAAAATTCAAATCTTTATTTAGGAGTTTTGAGATTTAAAAAAAAACATTCATGGAAAAGAGTAGGTAAGTACCTGTTAGAGTTCTTTTTCTGAAAAAGAAAACAATATTTTATACGATCTCCCGAACCTAATGCTAATGGCACGAACACCACAATAAAAAGAGGAGATAAGGACAAATCTGGCGTTTATGGGCTGCGTGCGGGCCTGCCAGAAAACTAATGTTTGCGATTTTCAAAATCTCTGGTTACTAGTGGTTTCCATACAAAGTCAAACTAGTGTTTCAGAATTCAGAACGTAGGCCGCACACGCACTGCAAGCGGTTTAGGAAAAGCTGAAAACGCCAAACCGTACAAACACGCACTGCGGCTGGCGTTTTGCTTAATTTATTTTAGTAATACCATGAATTTCGTGCAAACAGTGTGTGTTGTGGTTTTGGGCTTAAAATAAAAAAAACCGAATACGGTTAACCGCTGTACGTGCGCCACCATACTATGAGATACAAAAATCGCAAGTTTACGCACCGCAAACCAAATTTTATTGATAAAATTCGATAATGCGTGCGCTAGTTAAAGAAAGAACGACAGAAAATAATTTTAAACACTCAATTGAAAAAAAATCCAAAAGTTACACCCTTTTCTAACGTTTTTTCAATACTATGACTAGCGAACTAGGTATCACACTTTTTTTTTACTCAACTAAAGACACTTAATATTTCTAAACAAATTCGCAGAGCTTGACTTGATAAAATGATTTTCTTAATCACCATGTTCAAATAACTACAAAAAACACGAGCGCGGCGGCTTGGCAGGCGCGCGTTTTCTCATACTGCTGCAGGAATACCTGGCCTTAAAGTAATACATGTGAAGTCGCAGATGCTGTTATCTGTGAGTAGTATTTAAAATATACGTACCTAGTGCGAGGGGTAAGAGAAGGTCGATCAAAGTATTCATTATTTAAGTTTATTTCCGGCTGATCCGCTCCTAGTATCTATTATTTAATTTTGGCATCAGATTAATTGGAAACAATGGAGTTAACAGGCCCATAATCTCAGACAAAAGCGCCATCTTAAGGCCGACCGACCATAAGTTTATACAATAATGGATGATAACAACCAGGACCTTTGATGTTAAATAATTCCAATCCAATCCCTTGCTCAGATAACTTGGTACTGGTACCCCAGTACCAAGTTATCTGAGCAAGGAATTACTTATTAGAATTTTATGGGTGGATACGTTTATTTTATTAGTATATATAAATATATACCATTAGATCGTTCATTTTGATTCTCTACCACACAGCATTAGCACAGATTTTGATGAATTAATATAAAAAAAGAGATATATGATGACGACCTAAAGATACATTTAGCCAATACCCCTAGCACCAGTTTTGGTTTTGAGCCGATAAGGCTTTTCATGCTCCTTTGTTGTTTAAATAGACTTTATACCTATATATAATTTAATTGTTTTGAAAAAACTAAAAACTGACTTCAAACTCTTTTCACTTTTGACTTCGAAATTTCCACTGAGATTTAAGTTTTACGGGACAAATACAAATGTTTGATCGGGAATAAAAAAATTTGGGACCATCTCGAAAACGGGTTATTCCAGTTCCCTTAAATACCCCCTAAGGAGGAAAACTGGTCTTTAAAGGTCACCCTCTACACAATAGTGAATCATTAAAATCGGTCCACAATTGACGAAGAAATTGGCGAACCTAAAAAAACCATACATTCAGCCAAACAAAGAAATTCTTCCTTTTTTTGAAGTCAGTAAATAAATCAATTTAAAGTGAAAATTCTTACCGGGTCAAGTCGCTTCGGCTCCTTACAATGTATGCAGGCTACCTCAGCTACATTCGGGAGATACGGCCGGGGGTACGACACCGAATAATGCCCATTATGCAGAATAAAGCTCACATTCCGCGACATGTCGTAGACATGCGGCATGCTCTGCCCAAAATGTCTTCGCATCACACTTTGCAGCACCGTCACGCTTAGAGTATGCATCGTCATCGCTCCCAAATGCCATGCAGCGTTCAGGAACCTCTCAAAGAAGGTCATATCATCAGTAAATCCTTTTCCAAAGAACGGTGTCACGGAGTAAGGCGCTGGACTGCCAGAATTGCTCTGTGGCATGGTGTAAAACCCGACAGTGTTGATGTACATGAAGGGTACTTTGAACCGGTAGACCAGACCGAGAGCGCATTCCGGGTAGGCTCCGTCAAGGATCATGAGATCGAAGTTCCTTCGTGAGCTGATGAAGGAACGCGTCTCGAAGTCGGTCAGGAATGCGTCACAGGCCTGAAACAAGGGAAAAGATGTTACGTGAGAATAGAGTTTAAAAAATACTGGAGGTATCAGACAGCACGCTTAGAATGAGCATCTATACGAAGAAAAGACATAGAGCTCGAGGTATACCTGACGCTTAATGTAGCAATGCATGGCAGTAGGTATCAGCCAGTCAAATTCTTTAATATTCTTCCTACTGAAATGAAAGCAATTGACAAGCCAAATATTTTCAAGAATATTTTAAGAAAATTCTTTCTGAAGGGGTGTTTTTACTCAGTTGACGAGTTTATCAAACGAAAGTCATTATTATGTTAGATGACATGTCTTCCGAAGACATCCGTGAGGGCAGATTTGGCCGAAGATCTCAAGAGGCGCAAATATGCAGGTCTCGACAGAGCCTACGCATTTGCTCCTCTTGGAGTCGAGACCCTAGGTCCGTGGGGTACCGAGGCTCTTCGGGTTTTCAAAAAATTATCTGAGCGTCTGGTCGAAGCGACGCGTTACCCGAGAGCTGGTCAGTATCTGGCACAGCGCATCAGCATTGCCATACAGCGGGGCAATGCAGCCAGCGTCTCGGGGACGCTTCCGACTGGTATTGATATCGATCAGTTGAGTTACCTGTAGATTGTTTGCAACAGTCTGCAGTTAGCTCAATTGTTTCAATTGTAAATACTAATTATATTATAATTTTCTTTGTGAATAAAGGCTTCTGCCATGTTAGATGAATTAGAATTATATATAATTGCATGCTATTAATTTAATTATGTACCTTATATTCATACACGATATAAATTGTTTCTGAATAAATACAAGCAAGTCTACTGAGGACGCAGTCGTCGGACTCTCAACAAGTATTGCAAAGAACTTCGCTTTAAATTTAAGATCAGTCGGTGTTTTTCTGGACCTTGCAAAGGCGTTTGACACTGTCTCTATCCCTATTCTCTTAAGAAAACTTGAACAAATTGGTATAAGGGGCAGTGTCAATCAATTATTCAAAAGTTACTTATCCGACCGAAGGCAGACAGTTACGATTGATAACATAACTAGTGATGAAGAGGTTATAACATTCGGAGTTCCTCAGGGAAGTGTCCTGGGCCCAACGCTTTTCCTTGTTTATATTAACGAATTATGCAAACTCTCTGTCCCTAATTGCAGTATATTCACCTATGCCGATGATACCGCCCTCATCGTAAGTGGGAAGAATTGGAGCGAAATAAAGCAATCTGCTGAAATGGCCTTACAAATAGTACTAAGTTGGCTTTCCTTGAATTTTCTAACTTTAAATGTAGGCAAAACTAAATTTGTTACTTTTTCACCTTCCAGTCGAACCCAGCCTTCCTCTTTCTGTCTCCGTGCACATAACTGTAGCGACACCAATATTTGTAAATGCCAGTCTTTGGAACGTACTACTTCCATTAAATACCTCGGAGTTTACTTAGACAACACTCTTTCATGGACCTATCATACTAACTCTACAATGTCCAGAGTACGTAAGCTCATATTCATCTTCAAAAGACTAAGGAATGTCGCTGACTTAAAATGTCTAAAAATGGTTTATTTTGCTCTTGCACAATCAGTTCTCTCCTATTGTGTTACTGCTTGGGGGGGAGCAATAAAAACACAAGTTTTAAGAGTAGAACGAGCCCAAAGAGCGATACTGAAAGTGATGCATTCCAAGCCTAGACGATTTCCTACAGATCAACTCTACTCACTAAGTGAAGTGCTTACAGTTCGGCAACTGTTTGTGAAATCAACGCTATTGCGCAAACACTCTGAGCTTCAGTATGATCCCTGCCTACAAGAATCAAAGCGACGCTCTGATATTGTCTGCAGAGGGGAGCCATGGAAGGTGGTTGCAGCAGGTCGTCAATATCATTTCTCGAGTACATCTTTGTATAACCGTGTTAACAGAATCCTAAACATATATCCACTTCCACTGTATAAATGTAAAATTAAATGTTCCACTTGGCTCCTTTCTCTGACTTATGAGGAAACCGAGGAACTCCTTGTTACCCTTAAATAGTTCATTTGATTCGCCTTTTCTTCAGTTGCAACATATCTCCTGTTGACCAGACTCTCACGAGACTGGTGCCTCAGGAGAATCAAAGTCCAATTTTGCCACACACACCAGCATTGACACAACCACTCATACAGACACACACGCACACACAAGCACATACACAATCACACACTGAGTCTCCTGTTGCCCAGACTCTCAAGAGACTGGTGCCTCGGGAAAACCAATCTACACACACACACACACACACACACACATACATATACACACTAACTCATACTTACACAACTAAACCCTGGGTCTCCTGTTGCCCAGACTCTTAAGAGACTGGTGCCTCTGGAGACCACACACACACACACATACACCAACACTCACAAACCATACAATGTTTTTATGTGAATTTGTAATAGCCAGTAGTAAAAACCATAAATAGATTAATCAATAAATAAGTAGCTTGTAGTTTTGTTTAGTAATTAAGGTTTTAAATTTAATTATTCATAAATCTAGGAGACGGGCGTTAACACTACCACACAGTTTGTAAAGCTTCGGTAGTGTTAACGTTTCAATATGTATTTAAGATCCTGCAAAATGTTCTTAATAAAGATTTTTATTATTATTATTATTATTATTATTAAATAAACTAAACTATATTTTTTTAAGGAACTAGGCTCTCTTTTCTATCATTATGAATGCCTCAAAATACAAATGGCAAGCCAAAAGTAATTAACTAAACACAATAAATAGGTGCCCGTCGTCAACGAAGTGATTCGTCGGGAAAGGGTATAATACCTATACAAAACCGAAACGAGTTCATTGCACTATTAAGAGCGAGTAACTAAGCCACATTAATTGCTTTGGTGACGAACGCGCGTTTTAACAAAAACAAAATTAAAAATTTTAAAAACCCCCCGACAGAGTTTCATGAAACATGGCTAAGAACACTAGGAATAAAATTATCTATGACACAAAAAAAAACTAAACGAAAATCGGTTTATCCGTTTGGGAGTTACGATACCACAGACAGATACACAGATACACACGTTAAAATTATAACACCCCTCTCTTTCAGCGTCGGGGGTTAAAAACCAACCTGCTCTTCGAAACGCCTAATGTTCTAAAAACCACTGGCCCTTTCGTCCTAAATAAATTGACAAGTTATGGGCAGTTTAAATAACTATGAAAAGCAGCCTTATTGACCTGTAGGCAAGTAAATCTACATAAAATCTACCTACAACAATTGAACACAATTGATCGTACCATCCATCAATCAAATAAAGCAATATAGATAGGGTATTACGAGCGGCCGCATGGGAGCAATAGAAGAACCTATTTGGCATCGGACTTTATATTTATGTTTTTGAAGGTTGTATCAATTCTGTTAACGGAAATATTTTATAGATATTTACATACTTATACAGGGTACCACGGAAAGGTTAACTAAGCTGAAAAGGGGTGATTCTGGACATCAAGGGGGTCAACGTTTGTTCTGCGATTGTTTAAATTCCTGTCGATTTTTTACTTATTTTTTAAATTAAAGACTTTTCTTCATGTTCGTGTTCTTTTGGGTGTATTCTGAAATGGCCTTTAGGCACAAAGAAAATTACAATCACATAATAGAAATAAATTGGAACTAGTATTCAAAATTGAAAATTTTTTGGTAACTGCAGACTGTTGCAAACAATCTACAGGTAGCTCAACTGATCCATATCATACTTGTCGGAAGCGTCCCAAGACGCAGGCTTATCCTAACATTATTATTAATGTTTTGAATTTTCTAAGGATTTATTATATAAATTTTTTGTAATAATTTCATCACAAAATACTGGTATTGCTGACAAAACAAGCAGACAAGAACAAAATATAAAAATTTAAAAACCCCTGAAAGATTTTCATGAAACATGGCTAAGAACATTCGATTTTATTATCTATGATACCAAAAAACTAAACAAAAATCGGTTCATCCGTTTGGGAGCTACGTTACCACAGACAGATACACAGATACACAGACAACGTTAAACTTATAACACCCCTCTCTTTTTGCGTCGGGGGTTATTAACGTTTGACGCTACTCATTCATTCACGTAAAGTAAATTATTAACGTAAATGTACTCGTACTAGCTAGACAAGACGTGAATAAACTTTCCACACACTCATTTAAGGAAGGGAATGAAGTGCTAAGACTACTAATGGTAGACTGAAATTAAATTGCTTACTCAATTTCAAAAGCTTGGAAGTAACTAATTTAGGATAATCCAGGCTTTGCTGCTCCAGCATCATTTAAAGCAGGTACAGTCAGCATCAAAAATACTATCGATGTTGGTGTTAAAAGTAGGTAAATTATACCAAATACATACAAGATAGGAGCTACTGTTGATATTGAGTGATATTATTGTGTTGGCTTTTATTTTTACTGTGGTAACTTTACCCTGTGGTAGGTAGAGTCAGCACAATAAATATAAAACTGTGTTCTACTCAATAATTTTATACAAAGTCTGTCCCTGTCAGGAACATTATAACGAATCACTACACAGACACACACACACACACACACACACATCCGCTCATCTGTTTTTTTTTGCTGACTATACATCTCTTTACGTCCCATTGTTTATTAATTAGGTGGTAGTGAATCTTAGATTTGAACTGTAGCTATGAATTAATTTGTAGACCTACTCCATGGTATCTAATATCATAAAGTCATTTACAACGGGATATTTACCATGATTTCAGTTTTGAGCTTTCCAATAATTAAACTCGCTCGCAGTGCCTTCATTTATTCCGTGATCATGGCGCATGAAACTGTGCCGAAATATAAGGAAGGTCCTCCTCACCTCAACAGCCTATATTCGTCCACGGCTGGACGCAAGCCTCCCCCTGATAAAAACCATATCGACCTTAATCTCGTGGGGGTAGAGCCCATAATGATCGCAGTTCGGTGGTAGAATTGTTCTGCAGGGGGCGCTGCTGCCCGCCTCCAGTGAATATCCCTTAGTCGCCTCTTACGACACCCGCGGGAAGAAAGCTCAAATCATGGTAAATATCCCGTTGTAAATGACGATGAATCTAATACCATAATATTTTTTTAGCAGTTTCTGTGATGAGGAGCATTATTACAATACTAGTGAGTTGGATAAAGCTCCACAGAAGTGGAATTCGTCATGCTCCCCATTGATCCGGATTTCCCTATCTATCTAGGTATATTTTTTACTATGAAAACTTTCGTAGTTTGACGAATTCATTATGAATGTAAGCGGGTTAACTACGAACCTAGTTTGTGTTGGAAGAACACCAAAGTTTCATCCCTTAACGAGGAACTTCATCAGGGTGAGTGCGGTTCGCGTCGCGCCTGTACCGCGTCCCTGCGCGCACTGATGAAGTCCCTCGTTAGGGATGAAACGTTGGTGGTCTTCCAACACAAACTATTTTCGTAGTTAACCCGCTTACATTCATATCTAGGTATGTCCTACTCCTTTTTGTATCAAGTGGTGAACATGGCCTTATTTTTGTCTTTTATGAGCACGAAAGTGGCTTTGAAAGACCAAGCCCCTTCAGGTCACATCTTTGAAGCTTGGCAGTGAACGTGCTAAAGGGTACAGAGCGCACAGTGCAACTGACCTTTTGCGTTGTGTGTGTAGGTGCCTTTACCTCTACAACCCACATCAAAGATTGTTTACTCCTTGAAAATTGTTTCTCAAGGCGGAAAACTGGACTTTAAAAAAATGGATTCCAGTTTTCTCCCTTAGGGGGATTTGTCGAGGAGAAAACCTGGAATAACCCGATTCTAGTAGCCTAGGTACGTTCAGTAGCTCGACATATTCATGAATATTTTACTATTATAACACTCTTAGTTGATAAATCTTTTAATGGATGTACCTGGTCAGGGTGTAGCAACTTGAAAAGATGGGTGGTACTAAAATTATTATTAAGTTATTTACTGTCTGTCACATTATTAAATCAAAAAATTCAATGAGTGTATAGTAACAATTTTAAGTAGCATATTCTTTTATAGTTTACTAGCGACCCGCCCCGGCTTCGCACGGGTGCAAATGCTGATACTAAATATACTACAGAATCGGCCCCCCGGCATCCATAAGTCATCCATACGTCCATTACCTAGCTGTAATTTGCGTTTTGTTATTCCAAGTCTGATTCTTTTTTGTTATACCACGTTTTATAGTGACTGACGTTTTATGTCAAGTCACACGGGAACGCTGTCGAATGAGATAAAAAGTATCCTATGTCCGTCTCCCGGCTCTAAGCTACCTACCCACCAATTTTCAGCCATATCGGTACAGCCGTTCTTGAGTTATAAATAGTGTAACTAACACGACTTTCTTTTATATATATAGATTAAAATTAATGTCGAATGTATTTTTAAATCGCCGCCGCGCCGGTATCTTATTGTAAATTTGTGGCGCCATTTTATTAGGGTCTGTGTTATGGATATATTTCGTTTTGAGTCAGGTATTACAAGTTTATTATGATTGTCTGTTTACATATAGTCTATAGTTTGACCGAAACCGCTGTACCGCGCATGGGGTATGCGCGCGGCGAGACGCGGGGGAAGTATCGGCCGCTCCGATCCATCAGTCTGCCAGACAACACAACAGACCATCAGCCAGACAATATCGATCTCATGTGTACTCTTGCCCTTTTTTCCTCGGCCCCCACTTCGCCGCACTTTCTTAATGAGCGGTACAGCGGTTTCGGTCAAACTATAGGTCAATCAACTTTTTTTATAAAATATTCTGGGTATTTTCTGACGAATTTACAAGCTTCTACAATATACACGGATATTATGTTAGAATGTTCAGTTCACAAAAACATACAAACATAGCAACATATGTACCTCATATCCGTACCGCATGATGTCCCCCACAGGCACGGGTTCCTCTCCCTTCATCTTGGCTCCGACCAGGTCGAACACCATAAACCTTCGCACATAGTCCACTAGCCCTGGTGGGGCGATTTCTTCCAACCCTGGGAGGTGGAAGTCAGGGGGGAAAGCACTGATGAATGTGATGTTGTGTCCTCTGGAAGGGAATAAGATTGATTTTAGCACACAAATAGTACGCTAAATAATTTACCAATATGCTCAAGGGTTTGTCACCTCTGATGCTTAAAGTTATCAGAACGACAAAGAGAAAATAGATATACTGAAAGCTTTTGCAGCTAACTAAAACTTAGGAATTTATCTAGCTCTTTCGTAATTTTTGCAACGAAAAGAAACATCTCAACTTTGATTATTTCGGGTTCTTATTGGATTAGGTTCTCTTGGTAACTAATCTAATTTGGGTGAAACCAAACCAAACGACAATTGTAAATCCAGCATTTTATTTTCTCAGTAAAGGTAAGAGCTATATTCTTATTTCAATTTCATTTTTAGTTACTAATTGGTTTCTTAAACTTTAAAAGGAGAAGCCCTGAATGCTGGAATACAGTCTAGGCTAATTTAGTTCATACATATTCCCCTTGGTCCACTAAAATCCATTGCAAAGATCCTTTGGTGGATCTTTTTGAATCTAATATGGCCACGTTATTTCTTTATCCACGATTTTTGCAAAGTGGATTTTTAGAACCCCTCGGTTCACTAAAATCTATTGCAAAGATCCATTGATGAATCTTTTTGGACTTTTATGCCCACTTTATTCCTTTGTAAACTGTAACTCTGTAGGTAATTGTGTCGAATAAATTATTTATATATTTATGTTAAGTTATTATAAAAGCGGTATGAAACCATCAAATTGTGCTGTATCATTGCCACCTTTAGGGATCGCATAAATATCTGCATTATTGCCAAGTCAAAAGGGCTTGAAATAAACTTCGGTTCTTTTGAACAGAACAGCAATAGCAAAATAAGTACCTGCCAGTTTTAACATGGGTCGGCAAGGTTACCTTACCATTCTACTGTTTTGAAAGGCAGTGTTCTAATGGTAAAACAACCTATTTAATTACCACAGTAAAGATAGTTAAACTCTGAATATTACATTATGAATGTAAGCAGGTTAATCGTGAACCTTGTTTGTGTTGGAAGAATACCAACGTTTAGACTATTACATGTATTTGACCCGACTGCGCAAGAAGGTGGGTTTTTTATATCTACCTAAGTACTTCAGAGGAAAACGTTGTACCTAACCTTGCCAATTCTTTTAGTTTGTAACCTACGTTTGAAGAATCTGATTTGAAGTAGTACAACAATAACTGAAATTTCTTGGTTGGTAGGCAGACACATAAATAAAAAAAAAGACGGGTTGCACTCCGGGAGTGCCGGCAGAAGTGAAAACTTGATTATTAACGTTGAGCATGTTTGATATTTTGGAATGGTTAGGGAATAATTTTGCACCAATTGCTTTATCAGTATAAAAGTACTATCATTTATGTGGTAGAATACAATATTCATTTATTGTATCGTACACAAACATGACAACCTAAACGAAACAGTAGGCCCAGGCATACATTTTCGCCGCGCCGTAGAGAGGGGATAGCTGTCTACTCTCCATCCGTCTTACGCTTTTTCGATCAGGTCACGTGTCCTGACGCGAGTTTAAGATTTTATACCCATTACAGAAAAAGTGCTCAACGCCGCTAAAGAAGTTTTCACTTCAAAAAACAGCATCCTTATAATCATTGACGGAAATAACGTTTAAGTTCGCGTAGGAAGCCAGGGAATACCACCAGTCTTATAAATGCATCTCAGCAGAAATCCGAAGAACAAATACTCCTTGGCCTCGAGGACTCATCGGCACCAAGTGTTTGCAGCACGACTATTTGTCAGTATGGTCCTTTTGTTTTAGACGAAAAGTGACCTATTTTCCTCTCAGCCTAAAGCTTCGGTCACAGTAGAGCGTATACAGGAGATTTGATCTGCTGTAATCAAGGTGAAGTTAATAGGCCTAAGTGCTAGGCTTTTTCAGAAGTTTTTGATAGTAAAGCTCGTATTCCAACTGCGGCGAAACGGCGTCTCTCCCCATCCCTACCTTACCTTTTTTTTTTATTTGGCGAGGTAATTCGTTCCCGAATAAAGTGGCAACCAGAATTATATGGGACTCGACGCCCTGAGAAGGACGTAATACCCAGCAAAAACCTCTCCGGTGTCCTTCTCTCGCCATTTTCGCCGAACCACGGGAACATTTAAAACCTACCGCGGCCCGACTGGTGTCCCCTTTTCCTCCTATACATGGCCGGTGAGCCCACCACTCCACACACTCGCCGCCGCCATTCTTCCGTCACCTTTCCTCCCCCCGATTAGGACACAGACCAGTTTATTCGTTAACAAATTTTCTCGGCGAATAAAAAAAAAGGTTACCTGAGTTGACTCTTACGTCATCCACGGGTCTTCGCCGTGACCGCCACGGTATCTGAGGCCGATATCCGATGAGTGCCGGCCGGTATCCAAAGGTGGGTACTTGGTTTTGCATAGGTAGCAGCTAAACCAATTTTACTGACCGCAATCGATGTAGGTCGAAACGATCAGAGCTTATAGCTTGCCGCAAGCGATGCATGTCTAAGCTCACTTACATGCAAATTAATCGACATAAGCTTAAGTTAGTTTACTGGTTGGTAGGAGGTCATTTATCTACCTTGTTGGACACGACAATGGCGGATCTGGCTTTATATTTCTCTATTATGTGCCTGAATGTGGTATTAAATAATCTTTATTCACAAAGGAAAACTACAATCAAATAATAAAAATAAATTAGAACTAGTATTTACAATTGAAAAAATTGAGCTAACTGCAGACTGTTGCAAATAATCTACAGGCAGCTCAACTGATCTATATCAATACCAGACGGAAACGTCCCTAAGACGCAGGCTGCATTGCCCCGCCGTATGGCAATGCTGATGCGCTGTGCCAGATACTCACCAGCTCTCGGGTCACGCGTCGCTTCGACCAGACGTTCAGATAATTTTTGAAAAATCCGAAGAGCCTCGGTACGGTACCCCACGGACCGTGTGGTATATAAAACCAAATTTGTTTTCGAAAGTACCTAATATTACAACTTGCAATGCGTTATTTATCTACATTGAACTACTATTACTAATCTACGAGTATCTGGGTCTGAAGTCTGTCAAGAAAAAGATGCCCTATTTCAACGCAGAAAGACCGCTGTGAGACAAATAGCGTCTCTGTCGGAGAAGTAAAAGCTGAAATCAACTTTATTTAGTTTGAATTAGAATTTAAAATGTATTTTTTCCAGGCCCAGTTAGACAGGGAAGAAAACGGAATTTATAACGGCCTTAAAAGTTCACAAAGTGCACAATACAACTGACCACTTGTGTTGTAGGTGTAGGTAAGTACAGGAAAACTTTGAACGGCACTCGGCATCAAATTCTATTATTAGAAAAGTCAGGGAATACGTTAACGTGAAAGGTCTGATATTAGAAAATCTTTAGTCACAGTTAAGTACCTACAGCGAAATCTGAAAAGTGAGATTAAAGTGATATTAGTATGGATCCAATATCAAATAACAAATTGCTTTATTTCCTTTAGGCGGTTAACACACTGCCACGCACCACGCTGCATCTTGCGTGTCGACGCACCTGCGCGTGTACTTGGGGAGTGCAGATATGCACCATCGTGCGGGTTTTTTAGGCACTCACGCGCGTAGGCGCGTTTTGTAGATTCACGGCGGCTCTGACTCATTTCATTCAAGCCCTTCCAAAATAACGCACGGCACTGCGGGACTCGGTGTGCCATACCTTGCGTCTCGCCCGCATCTACGCGCGTAAACGCGTTTTGTAGATTCACGGCGGCTCTGACTCATTTCATTCAAGCCCTTCCAAAATCACGCACGGCACTGCGGGACTCGGTGTGACATACCTTGCGTCTCACCCGCACCTACGCGCGGGGATGCATGTTTCTCCGCGTTTGAGCGCGTGATCTGCATGTACGCGCGTGGATGCATTTTCTGTGTGTTCGACTGTGCGTGTTTTCTATACAAACGGAGATACTTACAAGCAACGTTAGAACACGCATTCGCGGAAGATGCAGCGTGGTGCGTGGCAGTGTGTTGATCGCCTCAGACCTCATAGGACTCTTGGACACGTCACAAACTTCAAATCGCGCATCTTCATCTTCATCAAGTCTCTTATTCCATGAAGATTATAAATTGTTTGCTTTCTGTAAAATGTTTATCCCATCATTAAACAATTTTCTGGGATTAAGCATAAAAGGCTTCTTTCCTCAAAGTTCTTTTAATTTAATTTTAAATTAAGTAGCTTACTTTACGCAGGGAGCTCAGAGAGGCAACACCTCTGGTAGGACTCTGTCGTTGTTGCTTAGCGCTGTCTGTGTCAAGGTCGAGTATTGTTGAGGTGTCCTGATGATGTCTCGTGGAGAGACGAAACTAGTTGACGACTTACTTTTGATGAGTTTTTTCATTGTGTGGTTGATGTGGTCTTTTCTTTCGTAAATTAAGTTAGCTGTGTGAACCTGGCAACCGACTTTGAGATATCTATCTTTGTATGGTCCTGTTCGATTGTACCGGGTTTGTACCCGATTGTACCAACAAAATTTTCGTTTGTACCCTAAGGGAATAAAAGTTATGGGGAGGGGAAGGTTTTTCAATAGTCGATTTTGACTTTAGTGTGTAATATGAATTATTTTATCTCGGTATTTAATATTTCGTAGTATTAAGGCAAAGATACCGTCAAACCTTGAAACTGGCAACATAATAAAAGTGTAGTCACAGGTTTTCAGGAGAAAACAAACGAAACACATGGATATATACCTGAAAATGTGTTCAAAAATAGACATGTTTTGTAAATTGACAAAGTTTTTTCAGAACATCTTAAAAACAGGGCTTAAAACTGACATGTTAAGATAAATCTTGAATTATTTAAATGGTTTTCAGGCAAATCTGAAAGTTACAGATGAGTACAAACGAAACACTAAGACTTGAAACTTCAAAATTGTTCACAAGTTGACGTTTTCGAAAACTGAACAGGTTTCTTCAGAAAATTAATGCAGTGGTTCTAGAAACGTAACTAAAATGATAGAACTAGAATCAATTAACACGATTTCAGTTAAATCTGGAAGGTACAAACGGGTACAAACGAAAAAAATTGACTTGAATCTCCGAAATTGAGCAAAAGTTCCCATTTTTGGATAATTGAGAAAGTTTCTTCAGAAACTCATACGTGAAGTTCTGGATAGGCACCAACAATGAAAGGCCTTGAACTAACACACGTGTTTTCAGCCACATCTCAAAGATCTAAACGGGTACAAACGAAAAACATTCACATGAAACTTCGAAATTGTTCAAAAGTTGACGATTTTCAGAAACTGACAAGTTTTTTTCAGAAAATTAGAGCAGTGGTTCTAGAAACGCCACTATAATGATAGACCTAGAATTACTAAACACGATTTCAGTTCAATCTAGAAGGTACAAACGGGTAAAAACGAAAAACATTCACATAAAACTTCGAAATTGTTCAAAAGTTGACGATTTTCGGAAACTGACAAGTTTTTTTCAGAAAATTAGAGCAGTGGTTCTAGAAACGCAACTATAATGATAAACTTGCAACCACTTAACACGATTTTAGTTAAATCTGGAAGGTACAAACGGGTACAAACGAAAAAAATTGACTTGAATCTCCGAATTTGATCAAAAGTTCCCGTTTTTGGATAATTGAGAAAGTTTCTTCAGAAACTCATACGTGAAGTTCTGGATAGGCACCAACAATGAAAGGCCTTGAACTAACACACGTGTTTTTAGCCAAATCTGAAAGGTACAAACGGGTACAAACGAAAAACATTCACATGAAACTTCAAAATTGTTCAAAAAATGACGATTTTCGGAAACTGACAAGTTTTTTTCAGAAAATTAGAGCATTGGTTCTAGAAACGCAACTATAATGATAGACCTAGAATCATTTAACACGATTTCAGTTAAATCTGGACGGTACAAACGAGTACAAACGAAAAAAATTGACTTGAATCTCCGAAATTGATCAAAAGTTCCCGTTTTTGGATAATTGAGAAAGTTTCTTCAGAAACTCATACGTGAAAATCTGGATAGGCACCAACAATGAAAGGCCTTGAACAAGCACACGTGTAATAAGCCAAATCTGAAAGGTACAAACGGGTACAAACGAAAACCATGGACTTGAATCTTCGTAATTGATCAAAAAATGATGATTTTCGGAATTTGATAAAGTTTCTTTAGAAAATTACAGCTGAGATTCAAGAAAAATACTAGGAATGATAGGTATTGAATTGATTTATATGATTTAAGACAAATCTGGGAGGTACAAACGGGTACAAACGAGAACATTGACTTGAAACTTCGAAATTGATCAAAAAATGACGATTTTCGGAAACTGACAAGGTTTCTTCATAACATTTAACTGAGATTCTAGACAAATAATGAAAAAGATAGGCCTTGAATATTTTAACATGATTTCAGCCAAATCTGGAAGGTACAAACGTATTTGTCTAGAATCTCAGTGAAATGTTTTGAAGAAACCTTGTCAGTTTCCGAAAATCGTAATTTTTTGATCATTTTCGAAGTTTCAAGTCAATGTTCTCGTTTGTACCCGTTTCTACCTCCCAGATTTGTCATAAATCATATAACTAAATTCAATACCTATCATTTCAAGTATTTTTCTTGAGTCTCCGCTGTAATTTTCTTAAATAACTTTATCAAATTCCGAAAATCATCACTTTTTGATCAATTTTTGAGATTCAAGTCAATTTTTTTCGTTTGTACCCGTTTGTACCTTCCAGATTTAACTAAAATCGTGTTAAGTGGTTTTAAGTTTATCATCATAGTTGCGTCTCTAGAACCACTGCTCTAATTTTCTGAAAAAAACTTGTCAGTTTCCGAAAATCGTCAACTTTTGAACAATTTCGAAGTCATGTGAATGTTTTTCGTTTGTACCCGTTTGTACCTTTCAGATTTGGGTAAAAACACGTGTGTTAGTTCAAGGCCTTTCATTTTTGGTGCCTATCTAGAACTTCACGTATGAATTTCTGAAGAAACTTTCTCAATTATCCAAAAACGGGAACTTTTGATCAATTTTGGAGATTCAAGTCAATTTTTTTCGTTTGTACCCGTTTGTACCTTCCAGATTTAACTAAAATCGTGTTATGTGGTTTTTAGTTTATCATTATAAATGCGTTTCTAGAACCACTGCTCTAATTTTCTAAAAAAAACTTGTCAATTTCCGAAAATCGTCAACTTTTGAACAATTTCGAAGTTTTATGTGAAAGTTTTTCGTTTGTACCCGTTTGTACCTTCCAGATTGAACTGAAATCGTGTTAAGTAATTCTAGGTCTATCATTATAGTGGCGTTTCTAGAACCACTGCTCTAATTTTCTGAAAAAAACTTGTCAGTTTCTGAAAATCGTCAACTTTTCAACAATTTCGAAGTTTCATGTGAATGTTTTTCGTTTGTACCCGTTTAGATCTTTGAGATGTGGCTTAAAACACGTGTGTTAGTTCAAGGCCTTTCATTGTTGGTGCCTATCCAGAACTTCACGTATGAGTTTCTGAAGAAACTTTCTCAATTATCCAAAAATGGGAACTTTTGCTCAATTTCGGAGATTCAAGTCAATTTTTTTCGTTTGTACCCGTTTGCACCTTCCAGATTTAACTGAAATCGTGTTAAATGATTCTAGGTCTATCATTATAGTTGCGTTTCTAGAACTACTGCATAAAAATTTCTGAAAAAAACTTGTCAGTTTCCGAAAATCGTAAATTTTTGAACAATTTCGAAGTTTTATGTGAATGTTTTTCGTTTGTACCCGTTTGTACCTTCCAGATTTAACTGAAGTCGTGTTAAGTAATTCCAGGTCTATCATTATAGTTGCATTTCTAGAACCACTGCTCTAATTTTTTGAAAAAAAACTTGTAAGTTTCCGAAAATCGTCAACTTTTGAACAATTTCGAAGTTTCATCTGAATGTTTTTCGTTTGTACCCGTTTGTACCTTTCAGATTTGGCTAAAAACACATGTGTTAGTTCAAGGCCTTTCATTGTTGGTGCCTATCCAGAACTTCAGGTATGAGTTTCTGAAGAAACTTTCTCAATTATCCAAAAACGGGAACTTTAGATCAATTTCGGAGATTCAAGTCAATTTTTTTCGTTTGTACCCGTTTGTACCTTCCAGATTTGACTAAAATCGTGTTAAATGATTCTTGGTCTATTATTATAGTTGCGTTTCTAGAACTACTGCATTAATTTTCTGAAAAAAACTTGTCAGTTTCCGAAAATCGTCATTTTTTGAACAATTTCGAAGTTTTATGTGAATGTTTTTCGTTTGTACCCGTTTGTACCTTCCATATTTAACTGAAATCGTGTTAAATAATTCTAGGTCTATCATTATAAAGCCGTTTTTAGAACCACTGCTCTAATTTTCTGAAAAAAACTTGTCAGTTTCCGAAAATCGTCAAATTTTGAACAATTTTGAAGTTTCATGTGAATGTTTTTCGTTTGTACCCGTTTGTACCTTTCAGATTTGGCTAAAAACACATGTGTTAGTTCAAGGCCTTTCATTGTTGGTACCTATCCAGAACTTCACGTATGAGTTTCTGAAGAAACTTTCTCAATTATCCAAAAACGGGAACTTTTGATCAATTTCGGAGATTCAAGTCAATTTTTTTCGTTTGTACCCGTTTGTACCGTCCAGATTTAACTGAAATCGTGTTAAATGATTCTAGGTCTATCATTATAGTTGCGTTTCTAGAACCACTGCTCTAATTTTCTGAAAAAAAGTTGTCAGTTTCCGAAAATCGTCAACTTTTGAACAATTTTGAAGAATCATGTGAATGTTTTTCGTTTGTACCCGTTTGTACCTTTCATATTTGGCTAAAAACACGTGTGTTAGTTCAAGGCCTTTCATTGTTGGTGCCTATCCAGAACTTCACGTATGAGTTTCTGAAGAAACTTTCTCAATAATCCAAAAACAGGAACTTTTGATCAAATTCGGAGATTCAAGTCAATTTTTTTCGTTTGTACCCGTTTGTACCTTCCAGATTTAACTAAAATCGTGTTAAGTGGTTGCAAGTTTATCATTATAGTTGCGTTTCTTGAACCACTGCTCTAATTTTCTGAAAAAAACTTGTCAGTTTCCGAAAATCGTCAACTTTTGAACAATTTCGAAGTTTTATGTGAATGTTTTTCGTTTGTACCCGTTTGTACCTTCCAGATTGAACTGAAATCGTGTTAAGTAATTCTAGGTCTATCATTATAGTGGCGTTTCTAGAACCACTGCTCTAATTTTCTGAAAAAAACTTGTCAGTTTCTGAAAATCGTCAACTTTTGAACAATTTCGAAGTTTCATGTGAATGTTTTTCGTTTGTACCCGTTTAGATCTTTGAGATGTGGCTGAAAACACGTGTGTTAGTTCAAGGCCTTTCATTGTTGGTGCCTATCCAGAACTTCACGTATGAGTTTCTGAAGAAACTTTCTCAATTATCCAAAAATGGGAACTTTTGCTCAATTTCGGAGATTCAAGTCAATTTTTTTCGTTTGTACCCGTTTGTACCTTCCAGATTTAACTGAAATCCTGTTAATTGATTCTAGTTCTATCATTATAGTTACGTTTCTAGAACCACTGCATTAATTTTCTGAAGAAACCTGTTCAGTTTTCGAAAACGTCAACTTGTGAACAATTTTGAAGTTTCAAGTCTTAGTGTTTCGTTTGTACTCATCTGTAACTTTCAGATTTGCCTGAAAACCATTTAAATAATTCAATATTTATCTTAACATGTCAGTTTTAAGCCCTGTTTTAAAGATGTTCTGAAAAAACTTTGTCAATTTACAAAACATGTCTATTTTTGAACACATTTTCAGGTATATATCCATGTGTTTCGTTTGTTTCCTCCTGAAAACCTGTGACTACACGTTTATTATTTTGCCAGTTTCAAGGTTTGACGGTATCTGTGCCTTAATACTACGAAATATTAAATACCGAGATAAAATAATTCATATTACACACTAAAGTCAAAATCGACTATTGAAAAACCTCCCCCTCCCCATAACTTTTACCCCCTTAGGGTACAAACGAAAATTTTGTCGGTACAATCGGGTACAAACCCGGTACAATCGAACAGGACCATAAAAAGATAGATATCTCAAAGTCGGTTGCCAGGTTCACACAGCTAATTAAGTTAGGTAGGAGGGTAATTTACTTCATTTAATTAATTTAATTAAATTTAAGTCTATTGTTTACTTTCTCTGATTGTAAGTAGGAATAATTTACTTAATTTAATTAATTTTAAGTCTATTGTTTACTATCTCTTATTGTAAGTAGGAACAATTTGTGGGAGGGCGGGCGGTACACACAACTCACATTTTGTTGAATCTTATCGGAAGGGGTTCTGCGCGGAATTGTTACTAAATATTGTTTCATCCTTATAGTATTAAGTAGCTTAGTACATAAGCTTTCATCCGTTCGCTTTGGACAGAGCTAGTCCTACGTTTTATCTGACTGCAACAGACTTTGTAATAGAAACTTCGTTTTTGTTTTCATCCAGAACATTTCATTTTCCCATTCATCGTTCTGAGAAGATTTCTTGTTGATAAATATCGTAGTTAAATGGGAAATCAGGTTATTTTTGTGAGTGGAGAACTTTGTATACCTGACTAACTCACGCACGCGTATGTCCCTTAGCCTATAGTAAAGTAAGAAGTATAGTAGCCTAGATAGATAGATGAATAGAAAATTTTTAATTGCGCACTCTTTGCTATCGAAGAGTGCGCAATTAAGAATTTTCTATATTATTTTATATTAAACAATACAACAAAACGGCTTAAAATCTAACTGACAAGAGGCGGTCTTATTGCTCAAGAGCGATGTCTACCAAACAACCGTAGATGGATAGGATTTTTGGATAGAACAATTGTTTAAGGCGCTGCCGTGGAAAACTAAGACTTTCAGATTGCATGTGAATATTACCAAATGTGGTCGGCAGAGGCGCTTATTTTTAACATAGACTTATGCCAAATTTATCTGTTGTAGAAGAGGCAAACCTATTCTACTTAATTGGTAGGTCTGTCAATGAATAAAATTCCTGCAAATTTCTTTTAGCTTAGCTTCAATCAAATATAGACTTTATTTCAATGACGAATGAACCATTTAACCCGCAAAACAAAAGTTGTCGAAAATCGTAATTCGTCCGTCGAACCCAGCTGTCATTGCGAAAAAAGTTACATAACCTCACGTCCGTCCGAGGAGGCATCCAGCCTCCGAATGAAGCTACTGGAAGCTATTTTGAGCATATATTGAAAGGGATGTTTGAGTAATAGGGTTGAAATTCTATTGGCAAAATATTATCATTTTTGCAATTACTTCGCTAAACGCCTTACAAAAATGTGTTTTTTGGGTTTTATTATGTTAATGGTTTTATTTATTTAAAACTTTTTACATATTTCTTTTGTTGATAAAATTTCCTTTCATATAGTATTAAAATAATTAATGGTTGTCACTCAAAATATTGAGCATATCGAGACGAAAATTTTTTTTCTTGTTCTTTCTTGTGATTTTTTTTTTCAAGATCCTAGATCGTTTTATAAAATATTTTTGTATAAGTCTTTTTTCCATACATTTGACTATACACTGTTTTTTTTTTGGGCTTGTAATATGTCGGAGAACGGCTAACGGTGCGACGAAAAAGTGTACTTTCTACGGTGTCGCTGTTTGGGTAGCGTCTTAAGTAAGGGTACGTACCCTTACTTCTTGTATGCCAAATTTCATCTCGATCTGTTCAGTAGTTTTGGAGACCCAAGGTAACAAAAATTTTACAAACTTTCGCATTTATAATATTTACTAGCTTCTGCCCGCGGCTTTGCACGCGTATTTTCGGTATAATAAGTAAGGTAGCCTATTATCGACCTCAGTGGCGCAGCGGGCGCAAGAGGTTGCGGGTTCGATTCCCGCCTCGGAACAAATTTGTGTACTGTGGGATTCAGTCACTCCTATAGGGAGGGAACTGGGAACAGAAACACGCGAATATGTTTTAATGATCGCACTCGAGACGACCGCACGCGCACACCGCCGCGTGCGGACTGCCGCGACGCCGACGTGAGGGTACCTCGGGCGTAATCCCTTTAATGCTAAGCTGTATCTCACATGTACGATCTGCAGTTCCGTTTGTCTGGGTGTTTTCTATGTATAATAAAAAAGTATCTTTCTATGTATAGAAATTGCAATTCTGCAATGCAGCCAGCGTCTTGGGGACGCTTCCGACTGGTATTGATATGGATCAGTTGAGCTACCTGTAGATTGTCTGCAGTTAGCTCAATTGTTTCAATTGTAAATCTAATTCTAATCTTAGTTCTAATTTATTAATATTATTTTATTGTTTTCTTTGTATATTATGTATTTATATATATTTATATATCAGTTACCTAGTACCCATAACACAAGCTTCGAGTAGCTTACTTTGGGGCTAAATGGTGCTGTGTGGATTGTCCAGCATTATTATTATTATTTTTATCTAAGTTAGGCTTTGCTCTAAACTTACACCAAATTTCATCTTGATCTGTTCAGTAGTTTTGGAGATCCTAGGTAACAAAAATTTAAATTACACACTTTCGGCTATAAAATATCAGTAGGATAATGAAGGAGGACTGAAACACATGTTTCAAGTATTACTTATTGTTGTTTTTGGAACCTTTAGAATCAGCGCCGCGTGTTCCTTGCATGCAGCACAATGCTGAATCCACTCCATTTTTGTATTTAATTCTAGTTTAGGTTTAGAAATTTATAATAATAATAATAATGCTGGACAATTCACACAGTATTATCTAGCCCCAAGCTAAGTAGAGCTTGGGTTATGGGGGTACTAGATAACTGACAAACTTAATACAACATAGATAGATATATATTCATGGGCATTAATGTTTTTTATTACATTTTTTAAACTTCTCCTGTAAAAAGTATTTGTATTTATTTCATCATCATCATCATCAGCCTATGTTAGTCCACTGCTGGACATAGGCCTCCCCTAATGAGCGCCATTGCGCCCTTAGCTTGCCGCATCCAGCATCTGCCTGCAGTCTTTCGCAGGTCGTTATCCCACTTTGCCGAGGGGTGTCCTGCACTACGTTTGCCGAGTCGTGGTCTCCACTCAAGAACACGTTTCCCCCAGTGGTTATCGGTTTTCGCGAGATATGGCTGTATTTATTTATCACACACAAACTTACAGTATGGCTTCTTCTTTACAAGACACTGTAACCCTGAGAAGCTTTGTCTATTTCTATACTATAATATTATAAACAGGAAAGTTTTTATTGTTTGTTTGTTTGTATTGAATATGCTTCGAAACTACTGGACCGATTTGAAAAATTATTTTACCATTAGAAGCCCACATTATTCCTGATGAACATAGGTTACTTTTTACCGCGGGAAAATGCTTCATTCCTACGGGAAAACGGGTACTAGGACAACGTTTAGTAAGAATGCAGCTAGTATATTATAAACTTTTAAAATTTCACGATCTGGTCTGTCAAAACATCAATGAGCTTGGTTTGAGCTCTGGACTCACTACATACATTATAGTAGATTGTTTTACAAGGGACTAAACCATCCGAGTAGCGAGGGAAGATGACAAGACCGAGTTATGGGTGGATTTGGCCCGATTAAAACACTCTACTTTTCACTTCGATTGCGAGAAAATAAAACAATTCAAAATTAAACAATTTTCAGAAATTAAAAGTTTGTGATTTGGAATGAAGAAAATTCTAGAGATGTAACGCCAATACCATCTTTTTTTTAAATCTATAGCTAACCCGCAACGAAACAATTTGCATTCTACCGTAAAGGGAAGAATCAACCTTCATAAAATATCACCAAGAAAGTTCTATTTTCAAAAAAAATAGGTTGACGGTGCACTAAGAAGTCGAGTTTAAGTAAGAGAACGAATGCTTTGTACGGGCTGATGATTTTAGACAAAAATTAAAAAGAAAAAATACTTATTAGCCCTAGGTCAAGGCCCTAGGTATTAAACTCGAGTTTTAGGCCTGCTAAGCTACACTATCATGATACTTTTTTTGAGCAAGAGAAGTGAAAATTTATTTTTAACTGCCTCGTTGGTCTATCGGTCAGCTTGTTCAACCGCTGATTATGAGGGGGTATTACGGGTTCGAATCCCGGGTCGGGCCAATAGTTGTTATTGGGATTTGTCTAGCAAGGAAAATTCACAGTAGCAGCCCGGAGTCAAGAAGTTGGCGGTGTTACACCCCCGTGCCTCGGAAAGCACGCTAAGCCGTTGGTCCTGCGCTTAACCTCTCCCCGGTCGTGTCGGTTTGCCATCCCATCGGATTATGAGAGTGAGGGAGAATAAAATGCACCTGTGCGCGCACACTTTTGTGCACTACTAAATGTCCTGCGTATCTGGCTAGTCTCCGATGAGACTGGCCGCCGTGGTCGAAATTCGGCTAGGAAGACATTATTACATAATTAATTTCTAAACTTTGAACAAGAACTTACCTTGTTATGTTAGAAATCTGATTGTAAAGCAAGGACGTGCCCATGTTTTCGAAAAGGATTTCCAAGTTTTCGGAGAGGAAAGGTTTAATACCAGGATATTAGACTTAACATTTCAAAGACTCGACCTTCGCCACACCCGTACCGCGCAGCATAAAAATGCGCAATTAAACATAGCAATAAAGCAATCTTTGGTTAAATCAGTGACAACGTTATACAACGTATTTAGTGACAAGTTCAATATGTAGCTACAGCCTTCACAGCCAGACATAAAAATATACTTACATATGATTTTATATGTTTTGAACCTCTGCCTTTTCTGTTTGCTATCAAAATTGGCCCCATATATTCGAAGGCTGTGTGAGCAAAGGGATATTCACCGGGTGAATATCCCTTTGCTCACACAGCCTGCGACAAATGTCTGCAGATCGTACAAACATTTGTCCCGAGGCGGAATCGAATTGAATTGCAGCGGAAGTCTAAAGCTAAAGCGCCGTGTGGTGCCGGCTTAGAATTTGCACCACCCCAACTCTTCCCGCGGGTGTCGTAAGAGGCAACTAAGGGATATCCACCGGGGGCGGGCAGCAGCACCTCCTGCAGAAAAATTCGACTACCGTACTGCGATCCCCAACCCGCATGCCCAGCGTAGGTATTATGGGCATTACTCCGATGAGATAAAAGGCAATAAGGCGGTTATATGAGGGAGGCCTCCGTCCAGCAGTGGACCAATATAGGCTGTTAAGGTAAGGTAAGGTTAAGAAAGTCTAAAAGTCACCTTCCCTAAGGTGTTTGAAGGAAAAGTTACGGAAACTTTTTATTTGTAGAGCCGTAAATTTTAGTTGTAGAGCCATTTAGGTATCACTTGCTTTGCTGGCGAAAACTTTCAAGGTAGTGCAATAGGATTTTTAACGACCAATCTTTTTCTAAAACACTGTTATTTAGCTAAGCACATTTTGAGTTGTGGGCGCATAGCCTGTGGTTTAACTATGTGCTGCACATAGTTAAACTACGGGTTATTCGCCCACAACTCATAATGTTAATGTGCAACATTTTACACGAATCCCGTAATCATGAAGTATTTACTAAACTTTGCACCTCCTTTAATGGGATTTGGTTCTCCTTGTGTTCTAAATGCGTTGGTGTCAGGGCTGTCAATACTTGCGTTGGTAAAAACGTATTTTTATGAAAATATTTTATTGGACTGCCTATTTTATTTTCGCTACCTTTAAAGATTAATATATTACCTTTCATGTTTAACCCCCGACGCAAAAAGAGTCTGTCTGTGGTATTGTAGCTCCAAAACGGATAAACCAATTTTCGTTTAGTTTTTTAGGGTTTTGAAGATCGAAGATCGGTTTCAAAACCCTTATGGTCTCGCTTTGTCTGTCCTTTTTTCCCTCCTTAATAACTCAAAAACTACTGCAGCTATCAACTTGAAATTTAAAATAATAATACATTTCGTGCGCCTGTACAGATTTCGAGAAAAAAAAATGAAAATAAATGAAAAATGAAAATGGATATTTTCCATACAAATTGTGATGCCGAAATTTTAAAAGATACCTACAGAGTCATATGGGGTATCAAATGAAAGGTATCATTTTGTACGTTCCAGAACAGTTTTTTAAATTTTTGTAGGTTTCATACTTTTTAAAATATTTCGAAAAAATCCGTCTAAAATGTATGGAGCGTTTGTAGATATGGATCTATATTTTACAGGAAAAATATAGAGAAGTCTGTAAAAATAACACTTTTTGAAAAATGGTAATAAATAATAATTTTCAAAAGGGGGGCTACCCCGCCAAGTGGGGTATCAAATGAAAGGTATCGGTTTGGACATTTCAAAACAGTTTTTAAAATTTCTGTAGCTTTTATACTTTTTGAAATATTTCGTAAAAAGTCGAAAAATTTACCATTAACCACCATAACCGAACCACCCATTAATCCGAAGCATGCAGAGAGATCTATCTGAAATGTAGGTTGGTACCTACTATTCTTAGGTATTCATTAAATTGCGAAGTCTCTAACCGGTACTTTTGGTACATATTTATTGACAAACGTTCAAAACCCTCGGCGCGCGAGTTACACTCGCACTTGACGGATCTTGTTTTTTTGTGGCATAGATAATTTTGAGGTATTCCTCGTAGCGCACCCATATGAAGCGCACCAAAGTACTTCCACATAGCGCACCCTTATCCCGAGGGTTCTTAGCCATGTTTCATGAAAATCTGTAGGGTTTTTTTTAATTTTTTATTTTGTTCTTGTATACCTTGATATCTATATAATAAAGTAATGTTACCTACCTAAAAACCTATTTAATTTACCAATACGCAACTACAACAAACTGATGCTGAGACAGGGATCGTTTTGTAACCATTTGTAACTTTAACAAACTGTCTATGTTCTTTTGTATTAAATTTTGTATGTCTGTGTTTGAGTTACAACGTTTCTATTTCTATTTTCTATTTCACTGCTGACGTCAGTTAACCGAATAAGACAATTTGTTACCTTTTTATTTATTTAAATTTTTCTTCCTATTTCTGGTCTTGAAATTATAAAATTTACTAAAATAGGTTCCAACCCACGTCCGGAACAAAAATAAGCCTGTTATTTCAGGTCCAGTTTAAACGTGCAGAATTTTAGCCTGATCTTTCGATTTTGGAGTTGTCTCGGGTCAAACATACATCTTCACAAATTTTAAGGAAAAACCCTTTAGTAACCAAAATACTTACACAACAATGTAGGTACCTATTTACGTCCTTAAAACTTTATTATTAGTATTGTTATACGGGTATTTATCGCGTTTATTTACCTCATCAGTCATCAGTCATCCCGTAACCACGACAGTGTGTAAACCTGTTGAAACGTCGGGAAAAATAGGTAAATAAACGCGATAAATACCCGTATAACAATACTAATAAAAATGTGTTCAGATCGCGTAAGTTTGAAAATATTTAGTCCTTAAAACTATTGTTGAGTCTTAAGTAATAGTGGTCTCCTGACACACGAAACAAACCTAGTGCCTAGTTTGGGTCTCACCAGAAATCCCTAAGTATGTATGTTTGGTAAATAAATGATTTATTATTTATTTATGATTCTATATGCATCCAGTACCCACTGTATTATTTTTATAGCTCAACTATGGAGCTTTAAGCAGTTTCCACCAGCAAGGGGTACCTAAATGGCTCTACAACTAAAATTTATGACTCTACAAATAAAAAGTTTCCGTAACTTTTCCTTCAAACACCCTTTGACTTTTAGACTTCCGCTGCAATTCAATTCAATTCACTGCTCCCACACAGTTCCCGCCTTCCTCCACCTCAAATAGTGCGTACTGCACGCTGTCCACGCGGCGACAGCTAGCAGCAAGCTCGCTGTCACAGCTGCCCAACAATAGAGAAGAATGGAAGGTGGAAAGGGAGGCCTTTGCCCAGCAGTGGGATCATGCAGGCTTCTCAACCTCAATCTCAACAGCCTGTATTGGTCCACTGCTGGATGCAGGCCTCCCCCTGATAAGCGCCTTATTGGCTTTTATCACATGAAAGAAGAAGAAAGAACACATACATACATTTATTTGGACTATACATAACACAGCACATTACAATCATATATACGTACAAAGAATACAGTATTATAGAGAAAAGAAAAACAAAGAAAGAAGAAAACAGATACAAATTAGAAAGTGTGTGGTGTGTGTGTTATATACGGGCCAAAAAGGTCCTTGTCTCAGCATTATGCCGCTACAAGCCGAAGCTAGTAGAATTGTTCTGCAGGGGGCGCTGCTGCCCGCCCCCCGTGGATATCCCTTAGTCGCCTCTTACGACACCCGCGGGAAGAGTTGGGGTGGTGCAAATTTTAAGCCGGCACCAAACAGCGTGCAGGCTGAAACACTAATAAACAAACGCTGGCTTAACCCTACGAGATAGATCAAAATAATGTACCTACTACAGTATTGTACACCCTAAAAACGTCTACAAAAAAGTCCACAATAGTATACGTCTATCTCTTAGGGATAAACCACAATAACCGTTTTTTATCCTTTACTTTTTACGAGAAATAATGGCTCATTTACGAATCGATTTTAAGCAATACAGCATTAATCCTTATCCAATTAAGTACCTTAAATACAATGTGCATTTATTATAGATCAATATGGCCCTTTAAAACATGTTATTTAAATGAATATTTTCGAAGATATCACAGATTTAAAATTCAGGGACATATAAATGTTGCAGCGGTACCGGCCGGGGGGTCGATTCTGTAGTATATTTAGTATCAACATTGCACCCGTGCGAAGCCGGGGCGGGTCGCTAGAAATAAAATAATAGTAATAAAAGTCATGGACGTAGATTATTTTTCCCAATTTCTTATCAATCGTAAAATCTCTGGCAGCCCTACAAAGCTGTGGTGTTTCTCACATCGTGCAAGGTAAGTCGTTCATGTACAATAGCTCTAGTATTGTAAACTTTAATAATTACGTATAAGTTTGTAGTTTGTTAGAATGTGGCATTTGTAGAACTCAGAGTCACTGCGCAGTCATGCAGTTGATAGCTGGGGAATTGAAATGGGTGGGAGACGTGAAGGTAATCTACCCTATGTCTTAGGGTGCGTCCAGATGAATAATAAGAAATCTATACCAATATTATAAAGAGGAAAGATCTGATTGTTTGTTTGTTTGAATTGAATAGGCTCCGAAACTACTAGACCGATTTGAAAAATTCTTTTACCATTAGAAGCCCACTAGATTCCTGATGAAGATAATACAAAATAAGCATGCCTACCTTTTGTGACACTATCATATTACCTACCTATCTAGACATAGATTAAATTGATAAAATTTGACTATTCCAAATCTGACGTTAATTTGCGGTTGTTCTATTAAATTGAAAACCTGACAAAACCTTATTCAATTCAATTAATTTCTTATTCTTGCCTTTTATAATAACTAGGTACTTATTTTAAAAATGACATTCCTAAACTGTCTTATTCCATAAATATGAAATATCAAAGTTGTCAATCTAACATGAGCGAACCCAAAATAATTGTAGCGCCCTGTCAGGGTTTTTGTGCATTGTGTACCCACTAAGACTACCTACATCAAGAACAATACCTGTATGCATAAAATCACAATAAATGATATGAATATGAATATGAAGATAGGCTACTTTTTACCGCGGGAACATGCACTGCTGCCCGCCTCCGGTGGATTTCCCTTAGTCGCCTCTTACGACACCCGCGGGAAGAGTTGGGGTGGTGCAAATTCTAAGCCACACATTTTGCATATTCTGTCAAAAAACCAACGGCAAGAGAGTGATTTACAAAGTCTTACATAATATTTTAGATATAAACTTCTTTAAATATGTTTCTTCAGTTTGGCTGAAATAAGAATCATTTAAGTGGCTAGGTAGTTTAACTGAAGACAGGGCGCTATGGCGCTCACTATGAGAGGCCTATGTCCAGCCGTGTATTGTATTGTATTGTATTGTATCAGCCTATATTATTCCACGGCTGGACATAATCATGCGTGGTGAAGGAATTTTACTTTCATCCTTTCTCCCAGGGGAACCTTACTAAATTCCAGGATAAAATGTACCTATCTTTCCTCGTAGTTTGAAATCAAATTATGCCGAGTTCCATTCGAATTCATTCAGTAGTTCCGTCGTGATGCGCGGTTAAAGAATTTTATTTTCATCCTCTCGCCCAAGGGAAACTTACTGAATTCAGGGATCAAATTTATTTCATGTCCTTCCTTGTAGTATGAAATCAAATCGTGCTAGGTTTCATTATAACTCATTCAGCAGTTTCGGCGTCATACGCGGTGAAGAAATTTTATTTTCATCCCCTCTCTTGGCTGAATTCCGGGATAAAAAGTATCCTATGTCCTTCCTCGTAGTATGACCTAAAATCATGCCGAGTTTCATTGCAATACCTTATTATTCATATTCATATATATTTATTGCAATCATTGTGTACATTTTTAGGTCTTATTACTAAAGTAATGTAGGAGAAGAGACACAATGGTACCCTAGCAGGGAGTGGCAATAGGTACTGAGAGTGGAGGTGGACCGGGTTTCTATAAGAATCTCTATTTAGGTTTTAGTTTTTAGCGGAAAAATATAATTCAATAACTTTTGTTGTTACGTTTTTATAAAATACTAGCGACCCGCCCCGGCTTCGCACGGGTGCAAATGCTGATACTAAATATACTACAGAATCGGCCCCCCGGCATCCATTCGTCCATTACATAGCTGTCATTTGCGTTTTGCTATTCCAACTCTGATTCTTTTTTGTTATACCACGTTTTATAGTGACTGACGTTTTATGTCAAGTCACACGGGAACGCTGTCGAACGGGATAAACAATATGCTATGTCCGTCTCCTGGCTCTAAGTCTACCCACCAATTTTCAGCCATATCGGTGCAGCCGTTCTTGAGTTATAAATAGTGTAACTAACACGACTTTCTTTCATATATATAATAGATTGTATAGGTAGCAATGTATGTATTCATAATGCAATTAAATTCGTAAGTTTTATTTTTATTTTTATTTGTCGTTGAAGAAATCACTTAAATCATAATAGCATTTATGTAAAAGGTATTGTTTTAATTTTTTTTTCAAATATATGTAATGTCTTTTTCCTCGTCTTTTAGTATATCCAGTATTTTGTTATAGATTTTAGATGCCATTGCGTTTGGCCCGGAACTTTGCATGCACTTTTAGTAGTTTCGGCGTGATGCGCGTTTCAGAAACAGACGGACAGACAGACAGATGGAAAGACAGACAGACATGAATGAAAAAAATTACAGTTTTGGCTTCAGTATCGATAATAGAAAAATTGCCCTCCAAAAAAATTTTAATAATATCTTCAATGTACAGGATTGGACCTGTTACAGTTTTATTATAAGTATAGATGGAATGGGTGATTCATTTGGTGGTACTTTTGTATAAATATTTCGAAACCTTTAAATTTTATTGGTCTCATATGGGTACCGACGTCTCTAAGCGCTAAGATTATTCCAGTCTACCAACTGTGAAGAACTCACGACTGACATGACGGCCTCAGGCCTGAATCCATTACTTCCTCAGCAATTAATATCTGAGTAGATATCTTGTCTAGGTACTGAGATGCTCAATGGCATGCTGACATTTGTTTGGCTACCTTCCAATTCAATTCCAAACATATTATTAGCAGAATACTTATATTGTTATGGCTATTTTCGCAGGGAAACAAAGTGCATAGCTTTTCAACTTTGAAAGCAAAATCTGAAAGGCATCATCATCATCATCCTCAACCCAACTTCACCCACTGCTGGGTATAGGCCTCCAAACTTTTGTGCCACTCCACACGGTCCTGCGCCATTATTATCATCTTCAATATAGATTTTAAAAGCAGGGTTTTCCAATTCTATCTCTCTATCTATAACATAGAATAGATAGAGCCCGTGAGCACCCACAGGGCTGCCTCTCTATTAAATTACGCCATATTAATTGAATGTTCTAATGAACCACATTTCACTTTGACTCAGTGTAGTATCATATTTTTCCAACTACAGAATAACTAAGTCCTTTGAATCTAAAACATGTTTTTCTTTTTTAATTTTTACGAAAGTTTGTAAGTACGTGCCTTACCTAGGTACCTACTTTGTGTGCGTGTGTGTTAGTACTTGGTCGCACGCTAGAACGAATTCAATCGCTATCTAAATTTGATATATACGCCCGTTCCATTTGTAGTCAGTCATATTCAACATATTCACAATTTCTAAAATACTTAACATAAGATGTTGATGGTTTAGTTTCCGATTAACCTAAACACCTTTTTTTGGTGGGGGGAAATGCCTTCGCACTTCCCTTCCGCCATGGGGGTGACGGAAGGGGGTATGTGGGACTCGAACCCACTAAAACCCCCCCGTGAAACGTCCACCGCCGTCATGGGGCGAGATGGGGTCGCGTTAGCATTCACCATCTCGCTCCGGCGGGTGGCCCGGGAACCGGTCCGGGCCTCGGCCTCAAGGAGGAGCAACCCTTTCACACAGGTCACCCCTTAGACGCGTGGAGCCGTGCTAGCCGGCAGAGAGTCCCCCGACTCTCCACCAGTGGCCCCACTACGGGGGACGAAGGAGGCGGGCTAAAATACTTAACATAAGATGTTGATGGTTTAGTTTCCGATTAACCTAACCACCTGACTCCAGGATACCTATTCAAACGCAAGTGAGATATACCATCCACTGCGGTTTTCCTCCACCTTCATCATCCACATTCATCATTCTCACCGCTAAGGTAAAGCACGCAGCCTTCTGATGTTTTTTCGGCTAATTCCAACCTGGGTCTCTTCAAGGCAATACAATATCCAGAAATATATTGTCATTTGTACTGTAGGTACTTTACATGTTTGAATAAATTTCGATTTAGTAAGCTACTTTTGGAGTAATTTATAATAAAAGAGCTTCATTGACGACCTCTGTGGCGCGACGGGCGAAGGTCCGCCTGCGACGCAGGAGTTTGCGGGTTCGATTCCCGTCCCAGGACAAATGTTTGTACGAACTGCAGGTATTTATTCCGGGTGTTCTGGATGTTTTCTATGAATAGTAAAAAATATCTGTGTATCTAATGTAGTGTATTGTATTAGGTAAGTATATCAGTTATCTAGTACCCATATAACACAAGCAGAGCTTGTGGCTAGATGACGTTAGCTTGTGGCTAGATAACGTTAGCTTGGGGCTAGATAACGCTGTGTGAATTATATTCCAGCAATATTTATTTATTTAAGGTTATTCATTGCTAAAAATCAACATAAAGCTACATTATATCATATTCTATTGTAACATGGAAGAGATCGCTTCTAAGCGATAAGGCCGCCCATTGTACTTGTGTCTTATTTAATGTCTCTTTTATTGTATTTTTGTTGGTGTACAATTAAGTATTTTTGTATTGTATTGTATTGTATTGTAACATGGGTTCATAAAAAAAGGTTTATGATTTGTGGAAATCTACTTTTCTGGTAGTTTATTTCCTTGCAGAAGGCAGAAAATATTAAACACCTCTATCAGATTCCGTGTCAAAAACTATGTGTATCAGAGATGTTTTCTTTTTTTCTTCTTTCTTTCTTTCCTTCTTTCCTTGCAGGTGAGATTCAAACGACGAAAACAAAAAAAATACCTTGAGCAGAAAATCAGATTTAATTTTGATTATTCGGGTGTTATTGATTTATTACGGCTTACAAACAAATGAACCTAAATATCGTACCTTCCGATCATTCCCCGCGCCAGCTCCCAGAAGGGCATCTTGTGTGACTTGGTGCCTCCCATGGTGACCATGAGGATGTCGCTGCTGTTCACCTGCACGGCCAGCAGTAGGCACAGGAAGAGGGCTGGCCAGCGGAGCCCCTGAAAAAAACAAATATCTTACTTACCACTAGCGTAAATTCTAAGGCTATCTTCTCTAATCCGACTACTATTTTCTATTTTACTATTCACGGGTATTTATCGAGGTATCCAGTATCCAGTTTCAAAACGGCAAAATTTTTTTTGCTTAATTTTTATATTTCTTTTAGATTGTGGTTTTTTTAGGTGTTGAAATTAAGACTTTATAGACAAAGAAAATTACAATCAAGTAAAAGAAATAAATTAGAACTAGTATTTACGATTGGAACAATTGAGCTAACTGCAGACTGTTGCAAACAACGTACAGGTAGGTACAACTGATCCATTTAAATTCCAGTCGATAGCGTCCCCAAGACGCTCTGGCTGCAGCGGGGCAATCCCTGCTATGTATGGCAAGGCTGATTGTGGTTGGTTGGATAAAACCTACTTAAATTATTATTAATCTATCTTCTCTTAATGGACTTTCTTAATTTTATTGTAATTTTCTTTGTGAATAAAGTTTTCTTAAATGACTCGACTATAACAACTTTCACAAGTATATTACAATCAAATAATAGAAATAAATTAGAACTAGTATTTACAATTGAGCTAACTGCAGACTGCATGTTGCAAGCAATCTAGAGGTAGCTCAACTCATCCATTTCCGACTGGTATTGACCAGTCGGAAGCATCCCCAAGACGCTGGCTGCATTACCCCGCTGTATGGCAATGCTGATGCGCTGAACGCGCCAAATACTCACCAGCTCTAGGGTCACGCGTCGCTTCGACCAGACGCTCAGATAATTTTTTAAAAACCCGAAGAGCCTCGGTACCCCGCGGACCTAGGGTCTCGACTCCAAGGGGAGCAAATGTTTAGGCTCTGTCGAGATCTGCTTATTTGCGCCTCTATAAATCACAAGTATATTATAATATTACATCGCGTTTATTTGCCTCTTTTCCGACTGTTCTAATGATTTACACACTGTTGTGGTCACGGGATGACGTCCCGTAGGGAAAATAAATAAATAGGATAATAAACGCGATAAATACTTGTGAAAGGTGTTATCTCTGAGAAGATAATAGATTAATAATAATATAAGGAAGCTTTATCCAACCAACCACAATCAGCCTTGCCATACATCTACAAGAAATAAAAAAATAACTTTGCTGTTTTGAAACCGTACTACTCGAATCTTACTCAATCGATTCTTGATTGTGAATGGACAAAAACATTGACGTCTAATAAATATGTAAATCAATTGCAAAACCCCAGCTTATTTTGAAGCTGTGTGTAGCCTATTCTTAAGCCCACGTATATTTTGCAAAACATGAACCTAATTTAAACATCTAGAGTCTTGATTACACAAATTCCAACCGCTGTTAGGCTGAAAATTATGGATACCTTAACTTAAATTTAGGTACAAGTACAGACAGAAACGTTTTCAGTGTTTATGGATCATATCAAGCCAAGGCCAAGGTTAAATTAAGCAGCATTTTAAGGGGTTGTACACATATTACTTATTTTCTACCTTTCGTCTACCCCCGCAGTTATAATGGCAAAATGTACGAGAAATTACAAAATAAATACATCGTAGACTTTGATGACGCAATAGGGCCAAATTATAAAATTCTTGGAAAAGAAGGAAGGTTTTTAATTTGGTCCTGGAAAGCGTGAATAAGGATAATATATAAATATAAATCCTGGAAGGTATGTAGAGTACTTGAAAAGTACTTAATAAGAAAATTTATAACAGGAGACGTAATATTTTTTTTCTTACGGTTGAAAGAAGCTACCTGTGTTAGCATATTGTTTGAACTCTGTCGAGTCTCGGAGTTATTTCCACGAACTCGTATACCTAAGACTTTTATATTGCCGTGCTTTTGATGAAGACATATCACACAGTAATGTGTTGATTACTGATATATTAGTTAGCTAATACCCTTAACACAGGCTTTGCTTAGTTTGTGGTTAGATAATGAATGATGTATTAGACTTCTCTTCTTCCACCAGTGCACAAAAAATTAAGTGTAGAGACACGATTATCGAACACTTTAATTCTTATTTGATATCATATATAATAGCTTAATTATTTATATTCTTTGACAATTTTATAAGTAGAGATAAACCATTCTAAAAATGCACGGCGAGTGTAGGTACCAATGCCGTTTTGTGGAGGCGGCGTGCATTCATTACGGATGTAAGCGGGTTAGCTACAAACCATAATTGTGTTGGAAGAACACCAAGGTTTCATCTCTTACATTCGTCAAACTACGATAGTTAGTTTTTATAGCAAAAGGGGCGTGCATTTTTAGAATGGTTTATCTCTACGACAGTTTTGAGAGCCCAGACCTTGCCCCGTTCTCCCCACCGCAGTTAATGCAACAGCACGTTGCATTAGCCACGTAACACATAAGGTCAATATCCATAGAAAGCTGCCGCCGGTTTCCTAACTACCACTGACTAACTGAACTCTTATGCTCAATCGATAACATTAGGTATTGCCATACATTGCCAACATTTGGGGCGACCATACTCGTCTGTGTTCACGAATAGATAATCGGACAACATTCATATCATTTATTTTATTTAATGCATGCAGGTATTGTTCTTAGGTAGTCTTAGTGGGTACACAATGCATAAAAACCCTGTCAGGGCGGCGCTACAATTATTTTGGGTTCGCTCATGTCAGATTGACAACTTTGATACTTCATATTTATGGGATTAGATAATTTAGGAATGTCATTTTTAAAATAAGTAGTAATTATAAAAGGCAAGAATAATTAATTAATTGAGTTGAATAAGATCAGGTTTTCAATTTAATAGAATAGAATAAGGCTGCTACGTCGGTTAATGTTGACGTTTAATGTATGAAACTTGTGTCAAAAACTTTAAGACAACTGTTTTGAAATTAACCATCTGTTGGTGAACTCGGGGGAGTTTTAAAATACAAGTTTCTGTCTGCGGCTTCGCACGCATTGTTTCTTTGAAAACGTTTGAAGAACATTTCTATCCCATAGGAACTGATTTATAGGAAAATAGTAATCTATGTTTGATTCCAACTATAGAATAGAATAGAATAGAATAAAAAGGGTGTGATTCATAGAACTACAGAAGACAAATAAATTTAATTAGGTATTCCTTACTGAAATAAAGATTTATTCATTTATTAGGATTTCGAAAGCGAAGATCGGTTTCGAAACCCATATGGTCTCGCTTTGTCTGTCCTTTTTTCCCTCCTTAATAACTCAGCAACTACCGCAGCTATCAACTTGAAACTTAAAATTATGATACATTTCGCGCGCCTCTACAGATTTAAGAAAAAAATATGAAAATGAACATTCTCCATACAAATTGTGATGTCGAAATTTTAAAAGCTACCTACAGGGTCATGGGGGTATCAAATGAAAGGTATAGGTTTCTACATTTCAAAATAGTTTTTAAAATTTCAGTAGAGTACACACTTTTTGAAATATTTTGAATATAGTCAATAAATTGACTTAATCTCCGAAGTACCTATGCAGAGCGATCCATCTAAAATGTAGATTGGTACCTACTATTTTTAGGTATGGCTATGGCGCTCATTAGGGGAGGCCTATGTTCAGCAGTGAAATAATATAGGCTGATGATGATGATGATTTTTAGGTAAATATTCATCAAACAGCGATGTCTCTAACCGGTACCTTTAGTAAATGTATAATCGACAAACGTTCGATACCCTCGGCGCGCGAGTTACACTTGACGGATCTACTTTATCAATGGGATCTAAGAGGAAAGAATGACTTTGCTGTTGAAGCCCTGCTCGAAAAGGGTTTAGTTAAAAACAACAAAGGGGTAAATCCTCGAAAGTCAATTCATGGATTGAGTGAAATTGTGCCTATAAAAATGGAATAGCCTTCACCCGTCGCGCGAGCTCCGAGCTCGCGACATATTGCCTAAACAAAACATGCTAAGTTATTAATTTCACGCTTAAGGCTTGGTAGGCCAGCAGAGGCCGCATTTTTGTGATTTTTGAAACCACCTGAGACTTAGAAAATAGTGTTTAAAATTCTGAAAAAAAGCTACATATTACCTAAGGATCTAGTCTAGTTAAAGTCGCATTCAGTTACAAGATCTAATGAACTTCACTCGAGAGAAAATAATCCTAAAGTTACCCCTTTTTATTACGTTTTTTCAATACTATGACTAGCGAACTACTGATATCACACTTTTTTTGTACTCAACTAAGGACACTTAATAAGTCTAAACAAATTCGCAGAGTTTGACTTGATAAAATAATTTCCTTAATCACCATCCATGTTTATATAACTACAAAGAACACGAGCGCGGCGGCTTGGCAGGCGCGCATTTTCCCTTACGCCTACTGCTGCAGGACTACCTGGCCTTAAGCCTTAACTCAAAAAGCTTGCTGAGTGAGTTACACTCGGCTTGGTACCTATACCTACATATTTGTGTTGGTTGTGCCGTTGGTCCTGCGCGTAACCTCGCCCCGGTCATGTCGGTCTGCCGTCCCATCGGATTATGAGAGGATGGAATAGAGTGCATTCGTGTTTGCGCAAACACTTGTGAACTATAATGTGTCCTGCGCATATGACTAGTCTCGAAATTCGGCTAAGAGGTCATCCGTCATAAAACATACTTATATGTACAGTGGCGGTCAGAAGTGGTGGGTGACCTAGATTCTAAAGACATTGTCTTGCAATCATTCGTGGTGCTTACGACCCTTTTTAAAAATTATTCTTATTTTGGTCCTAGTTTCTAACCCACAAAATCATTTCACTTAATACTCGTAATAACCTACATTTTTAATATAAGTATTATTTATATCTATAGTTATTCATTTAAACACCGTTATAAATATATTGAAACAATTTGTCTTAGGTATTATATAATATTTCAGTTATGCATACCGTGTAGCGTTTAGTAATAATGTTAAACTGAAATTTGGAATTAGATGATGTTATATAATATATTAAAGCGTAGTAACCTTTAAGCGAGTCTGATCTTTAAGTACCTAACCTATGTCTCCAATTATGACCGCAACTGTACATACATCCATATACTATATTTGTATTGATTAATTGCATAATGAAGGAAGAAAAGACACTCATTGCTACGTAGTGACACCCTACAAAATTATTTGAAAACTAAAGAAAAAGGAATAATTATGAAGATCAAAATCGCTATTAATTTACTCTTTGTCCAGCGGGGCAATGCAGCTAGCGTCATGGTCGTCAGCTTCCGACTGGTATTGATATGGATCAGTTATGCTACCTGTAGATTGTTTGCAGCAGTCTGCAGTTAGCTCAATTGTTTCAATTGGAATACTAGTTCTAATTTTAGAAAATTGTTTATTTGTAAAAAAAATATGTTTCTCTACAATCTACATATATGGTAGGACATCCTTTTAGGTATGTAAAATATACTTGTGCCCGGATGTCCTGCTCTTCTATTCAAATACATACCTATACGGATTTAACAAATACACTAGGTAAATAAATTATTAATAACATATTATGATGCATGATTAAGTGAGCAATAATAATTTATTTCTATTATTTTATCGTAACTTTCTTTGGCAATAATGATTAATTTAGATTTACTCTTTAGTTTGTTATTTATACCCATTACTTCTACCCAACAAAGGTTCTTGCAAAGACCATCAAAGTTTCAAACCCCAATATTGCAAGAAAAACTTGACTCGAAAACGGTAGAAAACTTTAGAATTTTGTGATTCTTAGCTTCTTTTTAAATTTTCCTGGTTTGAATGTTGTTTGTGGACTATTTCAACTTTCAACCGTCATCGTGGCTAGCTCATCATCATCAGGAGCCAGTAAAGTACAAGAGACGATACCTTATTAAAGAAAGGTACTTTACTGATAAAAGAAAGAAAGAAAATAAATTTATTGGCTCACACCAAAATAATAATGATAACTTAAGAAAATCCTTATACAAATAAAAAAAAGTATTAATTCGATGTGAACCAAAAAGATCTTGCCTCAGCTTCATGTCGCTCAACATAAATTTGAGCAACGCTGGTTTTCTGGCAGGACCATTGGTACGTGCGTGTCTACACGGCTCACAGACCAATCACAAAAAAAAGAAAATATGACAATCTATATTCACAGATATATAAAATAAATAAAAATACCTATTTTAAAAGTAAGTTGAGTCTAGTGAGTTCTCTACGGTTCGTTCAAGACGGGCCCATTCAAACAAAACAAATAGAATAATAATCTGATCTGATCTGATATGTACTATTCTGAATAAATTATTTTGTATTTGTAATTATTTTGTATTATAGTGCACAAGTGTGTGCGCAAACACAGGTGCACTCTCTATTACCTCACTCTCATAATCAGACGTAACAGTGTGATACTAAAGGCCAATTAAATCTCAATCAGACCAGAAATAATAATAATAATAATAATCTGATCAGATTGCTTAGTTTAGTACAACGCTTTGACTGCCCAGCCTATGCTGTGCGACCCGCAGGGGCACGCTGCTGCCGCGGCAAGAACCACATACTGTGGCCATCACAATGTATGAAAATGTTTAACTGGCGTGTCAAAGAGGTAGCCTATAACCACCAATGGGTGGTAACAGGTTGAGATGATGATGATGATGAAGAGTAGGTACTTTGAAAGGAACTATATTTCCTCACCTCAATCTCAACAGCCTGTGTTGGTCCACTGGTCGACGCAGGCCTCCCCCATAAGCGCCTTGATGGCTTTTATCTCTTGGGGTAATTCCCATAATCCCCACGCTGGGCATGCGGGTTGGGGATCGCAGTTCGGTGGTAGAATTTTTGGGGGTGCTGCTGCCCGCCCCCGGTGGATATCCCTTAGTCGCCTCTTACGACACCCGCGGGAAGAGTTGGGTGGTGCAAATTCTAAGCCGGGATCACACAGCTATATTTATTTATAGTTGTATAATTTTGTACCTGCTTACCAACCTAACATGTGCACCATAAAAACTATTATGTTACTTTTCCTGTGCTGTGCTGTTTGTGTGTGTACCTAATAAAAAGTCTATCGATCTATCAATAACACGACGAAGTTTCTAACAATTCAAGACTTTTAGAATCCAAAAAGCATACTGAACCGTCTCGGTGCGCGGTCCTTACTCTCACTTGACTGGTTTCTTCAGTCAAATATTAACCTATTCTGCTATTCTGAGATCTCGTAACCGGATAATTGCTTTTTTGGGTTTCTAAGAAGTTTAAGAAGAGCTTAGAATGACGAAAGAGAACTCGGATGATTTCGACATAAATCTACCTACTTTGTACTCTACCCACGTGCTTTTTATTGAATCGGGTTTATTCTTGATTTCTTTCGTCAACCTAGAACCTAACTAAACCAATTAAGTATAATAATAACAAGTTTCTGGCCGCAGCATCGCAAGCGTTTTTTTTTTTTAATTCTTTCTACTTATTTTATAAAGCCGAGAGTTTTTGTATTGTGATTTTATTTTGTGACCTAAAATCTCCAAAACGTCTGAAGAGACCAAGATGAAATTTGGCATACTTAGAACATAAGTTTTTTGTTAGTATAGTGCGTAAGTACGTAAATAATTTCCCAATAATTTCGAATTCGACGGGACTTGAACCCGCATCCTTCTCTGTACCGTCGAAGTTGAAAATTTTTGGGATATTATTTGACTATAAAACATAGCCTAACTCAGATAATAGGCTACTTATCATACCGAAAATACTCGTAGTATTTAAATAATTTTGACCTTACTATCGAAATACTTTGTTAGCTTAGAACGTATTTCGATGTTTCTTATGACAAGCAAAGCTATATGTGAAACATACTATACACACCTACTATATACGTTTAGTTTAGACTGGCCCCAAATATCCCCACGGTTATCGCAAGAGGCGATTAAGGGCGCCCCCACCGGGTGGCTATCAGCAGCGCCTTCTACAAAACAGATCCACAACCGAACTGCGGTCCCTACTTCGCACGCGTATTTTCGGTATGATAAGTAGCCTATTATCTAAGATAAGCTATGTTCCATATAAATCAAATAATATCCCAAAAAATTACAACTTCGAGGAGACAGGGAAGGATGCAGGTTCAAGTCCCGTCGAAGTCGGCAATTTTTGGGATATTGGCACTACCCCCAAATGATAAGAGTCAATAAGGCGCATATAGAAAGAAGAAAGAAAGAAAATAAATTTATTAGTTCACACAACAATTTACAACTATTACAGTTATTCTTATATAAAAATATTACAAAAGAAAACAAATACCTAGTTAATATAATAATAATAGCAGCAAGTGCTGCACACAGTGAACCAAAAGGTCCCATCTCAGCATAATGTTGCTCCACAAAAAGTAGAGTAACGCTGGTTTTCTGACAGGACCTTTGGTGCGTGTCAACTGAGGTGTCAACAGGTGTCAACACGGGTGCCAGACCACAGACTAAAAAATATCAAAAATAATTACAACCTACATACAGCTTGACAGCGGGTTGAATATCACGGGAGGCCTCTTCAGCAGTGGACCGGTAAAGACTGTTGATGATGCAGTCTGGTAGGTACATATTATCTATTTACATAATCAATATGTACATAATCTACCTACGTAGTCGTTGTTACGTAGAACCTTACTGAGAAATGTTTACGTAAAAGAGGAATAATAATTCGTAGATTAAGGTCTACGAATGTATTATTACTCCATCATTGTCTGTCGTATCAAAGAAATACGTTGACCATCGACTGATGTGGCGCGGCGGGAAGGTCCGCCTGCGACACAGGAGATTTGATTCCCGCCTTGGGACAAATGTTTGTAAAATCTGCGAATATTTGTTTTGGGTGTTCCGGGTATTTTTGTGTATAATTAAAAATATTTATGTAATAACCACAACACAAGCTTTGCATATCTTGGTTTGACGATGTGTGGATTGTCCAGCATAATTTATTTATTTATTAAGTATTTATATAAATCAAAGAAGATAATTAATGAATTAGATTAATTTAAATGATGTAACTTAATTAATGATGAAGAATGATTAATTATTTATTCTGGGTCTATGTGTTTTCTATGCTTATTGTAGAATTTTCAAATAATACTGAACATTTTTAAAAGTCTTCTGGGGAACGTTCGAAATTAATCAAAACGATTTTGAAAAATATTTCATAAAACTTTCCTCATGAAATAATACTCAGTTCATCCCAAGGTTGTCTGGAAGAAATCGCTCATAGCGATAGGGCCGTCTTTTAAGCGTCCTAGATTCTCGGAATTTGTATTTTGTTCATGTGTAGCACAATAAAGAGTTATCTATTATCAATCCAAAACTATTACTATTATTATTATTTGACACGGTGCACGAATAGTTACAAAACTCTGTAATTTATTTCTCATGCAATAAAAATACTGAAATACTATAACGTCTGGAACGTCCATAATACGTCACCCTCTCAGAGGGAAGGTTTTCAAAATACCTCACTTGTTCACAGGGAGGAGGCGAAGAAATCCTAAGATTAGGTTTTCGTCACCTAGTCAACATCCTCTAGGGAAATCTCGCGCTTTTTCGAGCTATATTCAAATATGGCGCGCAGAGTGTACCGCTTTTAAAACTCATTGGTGGCAAGACTTGTTTTTGTAAATTATGTGTAAAATTTGTAAAAATGGGTTCGTTACCTTTTATTCTTCACGAGGGATATTTTCAACTTGCCTTGCTCTACTTACATAATCTCATTAGGCACAAAAGATAAGAAAATCACTTTACCCTTGTATTGTGTTATCCTTATGGAATTAAATAGTTATGTAAAGCACTTTTGTTATCCTTATAATGAGAACAAAAGTGATTGCATTTAAGGCGTCATTAGTATTAGCTTCACACATCCTATGAATAGAGTTTAATGGGGGTAGAGCCATATCGAGTTCTAACGATCCCATACAATTAAAGCGTGTTATGTTTATTCCTAGGAATGTGGTTTCTTCAAAGGAGTGCATACAAATTTATAAATGGGGACCTTACAGTTGACAGGAAATGCGCGGATTTACAGTGGCCGCCAGCACCGGCGCCGGCGGTCGAAGAAGCAATCATGTGTGAAGACGTGCCGTGCCGTTGCCGGAACTGATAAATGAAAAAGCATTTCGTTCCTTTTCACATGCATACGGTCACGGCACGGTCGCGTGTCATGTAAAGTAGAAATGTATGGGACTGGTGACAGACGGTCACGGCACGGTCGCCGTGCCATGAAAGCTGTCTTTGTAACCCCCGACGCAAAAAGAGAGGGGTGTTATAAGTTTAAAGTGTCTAAAGTTTTGTTTTTCATAGTGCGTAAGCCTCACACTCTGGCTAATTTCTAAGAAATCAAGTCCCAACGAAATCAAATTTTTTGGCGATATTATTTGATTTTTTCGTGTCTGTCCGTGTATCTGTGTATCTGTCTGTGGTATCGTAGCTCCCAAACGGATGAACCGGTTTTTGTTTAGTTTTTAGGGTTTTGAAGATCGAAGATCGGTTTCAAAACCCTTATGGTCTCGCTTTGTGTGTCCTTTTTTTCACTCCTTAATAACTCAAAAACTACTGCAGCTATCAACTTGAAATTTAAAATAATAATACATTTCGTGCGCCTGTACAGATTAGAGAAAAATAAATGAAAAATGAAAATGAATATTTTCCATACAAATTGTGATGCCGAAATTTTAAAAGATACCTACAGAGTCATATGGGGTATCAAATGAAAGGTATCATTTTGTACATTTCAAAATATTTTTTGAAATTTTTGTAGGTTTCATACTTTTTAAAATATTTTGAAAATAGTCAAAAAAATACCCATTCCCCCCCCCCCCCCTATCTCCGAAGTTTGCAGAGCGATCCACTTAAAATGTATAAAGCGATGGTAGATATGGATCTATATTTTACAGGAAAAATATAGAGAAGTCTGTAAAAAGAACACTTTTAGAAAAATGGTCAAAAAGGAATAATTTTCAAAAGGGGGGCTACCCCACCGAGTGGGGTATCAAATGAAAGGTATCGGTTTGGACATTTGAAACCAGTTTTTAAAATTTCTGTAGCTTTCATACTTTTTGAAATATTTCGAAAAAAGTCGAAAAATTTACCATTACCCACCTTAACCGAACCACCCATTTAACCGAAGCATGCAGAGAGATCCATCTGAAATGTAGGTTGGTATTCGTTAAATTGCGAAGTCTCTAACCGGTACTTTTGGTACATATTTCTTGACAAACGTTCAAAACCCTCGGCGCGCGAGTTACACTCGCACTTGACGGATCTTGTTTTTTGTGTGATCGATAATTTTATCCCGAGTGTTCATGTAGCCATGTTTCATGAAATCAAAATCTGTCGGGGGATTTTTATAATTTTTAATTTTGTTCTTGTTAGCTCATACATTTCTACTTTACACGGTACGGTGACCGTGCCGAGACCGTATGCATGTGAAAAAGCACATATGGTTCGCCGGCTACCAGTTCCATCGGGATAGTGGAAAAGGCCAATGACGAAGGATGATGTACCTATGATTTTTTTGCCAGAAAACAGTTACAGCATACCTCCTCGTACCACAGTTCAAATATTATAAGCTCTGTTTCAATTAGTTTTTAACCAGTATTTATCCTACTAATATTAAAAAGCCGAAAGTTGCAAAATGTGAAATTTTTGTTACCTAGGATCTCCAAAACTACTGAACAGATCAAGATAAAATTTTGCGTACATTTAGGACATAGCCTAACTAACAAAATAGGCTTATTATACCGAAAATACGCGTGTGAAGCCGCAGGCAGAAACTAGTCTTTCATATTTCAACAAAAATTTAAAAAATCATTATCTTCAACGGTGTTTAAATCAACGAAGGATCGTATTTCGGCACTTACATAGATATAAATAAATAAATAATGCTGGACAATTCACACAGCATTATCTAGCCCCAAATTATTTATCAAACGCCCTGAACAAATATCTGCATATCGTACAAAAATTTGTCCCGAGGCGGGAATCGAACCTCCTGCGTCGCAGGCGGACCTTCGCCCGCTGCGCCAGAGAGGTCGTCAAATTTTAATCAATAATCAATTAAAAAGTGCAAGCCGCGAGCAACAGCTAGTTATAACATAAGTAGGTATTATAATAATTACACCTAACAACCCAATTGGTCGAGTTACGACTTACGATCCATACGGTGCTGGTATTGAAACTGACCTCAGCAGTTAAAGGATTTCTGAACCTCATAGATTTTTTTTTCAAATCAAATGGTTTATTTCTGACACAGTTAAATGTTAACCATATGATATTGAGACCGTAGGATCCCGAACTAGCCTAAGCTGTATTACAGGACGCAATGCACTTAGTTGACGCAGTTTTTATAATAATCAATTAGTTAACAAAATCACGTGAAACTCTGCGCGTGAGGTGTTATCACGTGATTGTTTTGTTTTGTTCTAAACTACCCATTGTAGGATCCACTATTAGGTAAGTAACAATTGCATTTGAATGTGACATTTGTAAGGCAGTGCAATTAATTTTATTTCCATTGAGTTTTGGTTTGGTAACCGCTCGGAAACTACGCCTTAGTGATACGATTTTATGCAACTTTTTACATACGAATCCATACTCCATACCATAATAATATACATTCCAAAGTAACTCTGTCTGTCCGTCTGTTACCTGAACGGCTGAACGAATCTCAATAAAACTCGGCAAGGAGGTGTATGGTATGCCGGAAAATGACATAGGGTCCTTTTTATCCCGGAGAAGCGTGACCCGAGACCTGGTGAGTATCTGGCGCTCTTGAGGATGTTTCCGATTTGGATCAGTTGAGCTACCTGCAGATTGTTTTGTAAATACGCGTTCTAATTTGTTTCTATTATTTGATTGTAATTTTCTTTTACATATCTAGACCCGGAAGCCACAAGCACTTAAGTCAATAATCGAGTATCTTGAAAAGTTTACAGGCTGATGTTTTTAATGTCTGGTATAAAAAAAAACTACTGAGATGGTATTTATTATTTTTTTTTATTAGTCACTTAGTAATTAGCTATACACCAAACTAAACTAGTTACTCTATGTTTATTAGTACATAATAATATCTGACTTAAGTTTGTTTGACCGCTTATACATAGGTAATGAGACATGACTTACGTGTTTCTAACACGTAAATCATATCACATAATGATCTCAAATAATAAGTCATACGCCTTACCTACTACAAAACTACAATATAAGTAAGTCATTATACCTACTAAATTTTTTAATAACTGAGCATGTATAAAAATGCGTTAAACATTAATCAACAAAAACAAATCCATAAAAAAATTAATCACTATCTTCAGAGCTTTGCAAATCAGGGTCGACGTTCCTAGCATCTGCAGCGGTTGCTAAATTTTTGTAAAAATGGTGGAAACATTCCGGTACGAGAGGTAATAGCGAAATTATGTCTCGTTTTTTTTCCATACTTATTGGCACTGGGTTGTTTGTTATCGGTGAAACAGTCAAATTTATGGTGCCGGTTCGTGTGCTCCTTCTGAAGTTAATGGCTTTAAAATCTTCATCTCTGGAAAGTGAGTTTTTATATTTTATTACTCCAAAGTCCGCCTCGTAGCACAGCCACTTCACATCATGCCATTTAAAAACATTGTTTGAAGTGTCTTTTTTTCGGGCTACTAGTGGCCCTTTCAGCAAACTCGCAAAGTCCATGAACTCCGCTTGTTGCATTTCGTGCACGGTAAACTTTTTACTGCTCGACCTTACTAACTGCATCCAGTCATGCGGGTGATATACTTGAATAGCAGATTTTTTCTTTTTTTTCTCAATGATGGCATGATCTAAATCCACTTCCATGTGAGTGTGGCCTGGTACCATAAATTTGTGATGAATTTTTTTTAAGGAGGGTTTCAGTGTCATCAGGTATGTAAACATTGCGGCTACGTGGGTATTCTTGTTTTGACCTCCACATGTATCGGAGTACAAAATAACTTCAGAAATGTCCTGAGGCAGTTCTTTGAGGTGGATGAATAAACAAGATGCTATTTGATTAGCACCTCGACCCGAGATTCCCTCATGCCACATGTAATGTGTAGACAATCCCGTTGCATTGTCGTGCACAGTAAGATTAAATGTCCAAAGCTGCCTTTTATAAAAAGCTACGGATGACTCTAAAGCTGGAGTAGGTAGACACTGTTGGAGATCAAAAGAAAGGCACTTCATGGTTTTGTCTATTGATGCAGTAATTTTGTCAGACTTTTTTTCATTATAAGCCATATCAGCTGCAAGCAAATGTGACTCACGTTCCGCCTCAAGGGTTAATTTTGCAGTTTCGTCGTTGGCGACACTTATCTTCATTTTAATGATGTCACAGAGGTGGCAAGTGTCAACTTTTGGCTTTTTAAAACTCAACTTTAATTTATGAAACTCTCTTCGGTAAATTTTGTCACTGACGGGGTTTTCATGAGACGTTTTATATAAAGAATACATGATTGAAATTGTTAAGTGTGATGGTAAATACTTTCGGCTACTTTTTCGTCTTGTGTAGTGGCTCTCGTATAACGGGAAGGAATTAATATGGCTAATCACTTCAAGAATCTTTAGATCTGAATGTTTATTTGCTGGAGTTTTCTTTCCACGTTTATCTGGTTGAATTATTCCACTGGAAGTGCTGCGTTTCTTTAAACCTATCAGTTTAACAAAATTATCCGTTATCGCCAAGGTTTTTAAAAAGCAACCTTGACATACGGATATTTTTTCACTGTTAATGTCTAAATGATACCTGTAGGTACATTGTCTAAATTTTTGCCGCTCAGGATCCTCGACACGATGTCGTTCTGTTTGTTTTTCCTGGATGGTGATTAGAGATGAAACGAAAGCTGCTCTCAAATCATATGACCCAAGATTCCAAAATTCCTTATGAATTACAGCACGTTGTTCATTACTTATCTTTTCTCGGCATTTATTTCGACAATTAGGTAGTTCCTGCATTTTGCGTTCTTCTACATTTTTCCCAGAAGCCGTCACATACGAAAGACCAAGATTGCGCTTCAATTTACTTTCTCGTTTTCTTTTTCGGCTATGTACTGATTGTTGAGGTAGAGATTGTGGCAGTTCTTCATCTTCTGCAGATAGGTTGGGACTTGGTTCAGTGCGTGTAGGGTCAGGCACAGAGTATGTTGGGTCAGCCACAGAGTCATCACTAGAAAAGTCACTGGGTGTTTCATCAGGAGCTGTATGTGTTTGAGTTCCTGATGTGCTTGGTTCAGGATCAATAAAAACACTTTGATCACTATAAACAGCGGTATCTTCTGTGAGCAGACTAGGGCTGGTTGATGATTTTTGAATTATTGTCACGTGGTCAACGTCAGACTGTTCGTTTTGTGGCTCGACAGAAGTTGTTGGTTTCTGCGTCCCAGATGTACTTGGTTGCACAGTAGTAGTTGTACTATGGTCACCTAAAATAATACAGAGGTATGTTATTCGCATAAAGAATTAGAAAAATAATAATGGTCTCTAAATAAATCAATTAGGTATTTAGTAAATTTATCATTCAAAAATTTTCATAAAATGTTACTCCTATTTTTACATTAGACTAAATAACAAATGCTAAATTAAAATGTAAGTATTTATTAAAAAAATATGATAATACGTACCAGTAGTTGTATTTTTTGTATTTATAACAAGGTTTAGTATTTTTCTCCCTCTCGATTCCATAGTAACTTATAACATTATCATTAATTGCACAACACAACCACAGCATGGGTCAGAATTATTTATAATGGTGGCTCAAAACAAAATCGTCACGAAGGCACTTCACTTCTTAAAATCCTGGAATTTCTAATGGCCATAATGCATTTTAACAAAAAATAAAGGGTAGGTCGAGAATCTTGTGGGTGAAACAACTTAAGTCAGATAGCTGAAGTCAAAAACAATAATAAAACTATAACGAACAAAAGTACTTAAGTCGACTTAAGTGCTTACGGTCCGGCACTAGAAGTGTTCCAAAAACATAAGTTGTTTGGTGCGTATTACTACCGGCTCGCGAATTGAAGCCCTGTGACTTAGTTGCTTATTGCCGTCGAAGGATTATACAAAAAGCAAAGCCCTGTCAGTTTTTAGCATTTCGAGAAAAAAATGACTTAAGTGCTTATGGACGCCGTGTCTAGATATTATTATGAGGCAAAAAGTACAGGTTGGTAAATTTTATGAAAGATTGATTGAAAAGATGATGTTTAGGGCTTAGCAACTTGGGGAGAAATGTGTGAAAATTACTTTAGAGTTTATATTTAGATCACTTGTCCAGACAAGTGATCTAAATATAAACTCTGATCAATTTAATTAAGACTTTATTTGCAACTTGCAAATAAAGTCTTAATTAAATTGATCATGATTCCAGGAGCCGAATTCCACTAAATTAATCGATTACGATAAGAATTGTATCGTCTCAGAATGATATATTTTTAACCCCGACGCAAAAAGAGAGGGGTGTTATAATTTTAACTTGTCTGTCTGTGTATCTGTCTGTGGTATTGATTTTCGTTTAGTTTTTTTTTGTTTCATAGATAATTTTATCCCGAGTTTTCTTAGCCATGTTTCATGAAAATCTGTAAAAATCTGGGGTATTTTAATTTTTTTAATTTTTTTAGCATTTTACCTTTGATAAACAAAACTACAGATGAAGATGGGTGTCAAAAGTGTCAAGGTGAAACGAATCTATCAATCTCTGCGTACAAATACCACTGCACACACTGTATAGAGTTTCTTTCGTCTATGGTCGATTCTGCGACGAAACCATTGTCATTGTAAAGCGATTGGCAAGCACAATTTGTCCCCAGGGTAAAAAACCTTTGGAAACCAGATTGCCACTTTATTTACAATTTCGAACCAAGTGTTCTCATTAGGTAGAGTCTGAGAGTCTGTCCAGACTAGAGCATTTGATGATTGGGTGAATTCACTCTCCTAGTAGTCATCCATTAATCATGTAACACCGTCCCCTCTCTTCTACCCAAAATAACGTCTTTATTCTGTAAATACAACAAAGTATCAAAATATTCCAGAATATTGTCTCAATGTATATAATATTGCGCATTGGTGTACCTCACCTGAATACAGGTGGCATAATCTAATTTAATTCCGGAAAATTAATCACCATTGTAAAAATATCTGTTCCATTATAAAAATTATTTATTTATTTATTGACTTAGTACAGAATTACTATTCTAATCACACTAGTCATACACGAATAATTAAATGTTACATTTTATATAATTCAAAGATAAAATCAATATATCTAATACTTATAAATTTCTTATAAAAATAATAATAATAATAATAAAAATTTATGTCAGCTGATGAATAAAACAATAAAAATAAAATAACAAATTCAATTAAAGTCAAAGTAAATATTGTATATAAAATTTATCATGTATATATTCAAACTAGCTGTACCCGCGACTTCGTTCGCGATTGCCTCACCTGCCGACTAATTAAGTTCACATTTAACCATAGTCTCTCATATTATGAAACGCCGCCGTGCAAAAAATCGTGTAGTGTCTACGGGGGATAGCATGTTGTCATCTTCAATCCCATTCTTTATCCAAACGACTTTTAGCTACGACTCGGCCAGCGTCAGTGTTAAGAAGTGTCATACTCGTTTCACTTCTTACTGATGGTTCCGTTCAGCTGGGGCCCTATTCTGCTATACTAATCGCTTCACTATGACAGGGGTATCGACACAGAATGACACGTTTGGGTATTCCACCTCAGATGAAAGAAATTATGATGAATGCAGATGGAGAGACGTGCGTCAAGTTTGAAACTATTAATTTATCTCGCACGCACTATCTGGAGTTATATAAATCTAAGGATTCTACGTGATGATTCTGCGACGATTCCATTGTCATACTTAAGCAATTGTATTGCAGAATTGGGCTCCTGATCCATTTGACTGGACCACCGTAATTTTTTTTTCGTTAATAGGTAGGTAGGTACAGTTGGCTGTGTACCACAGTAAAAAATATTTTTCTGTGGTCTAGTTAGTTTAATTGGACCACTTACTGCAACCAAACTTCGGTAGTACAGTTAACTGGACCAGCTAAACCACCATATATCATGTAAGGTAGGAACCTAACTTATTTTTCCAAGACGCCTTATTAGGTAGGAACCTAACTAATGGGTGCGTCTTGGAAAAATACATAGATAGGAACTTACCTACCCTCTATCTACTAATTTTTTTCTTCTAACTCCAGATTATTTCATCAATCTACTGATTTTCTACTCGACTTTCTACTGATTTAGTCAAATTCGATCTTGCAACACTGTTTCTAACAAAAAGAATGCATGAAATCGGACGACGCGTAGACCCGTCGTGAAGCGCGGTTAAAGAATTCTACTTTTTCCTCTCTCCCAGGGGAACCTTACTGAATTCCAGGATAAAATGTATTCCATGTCCTTCCTTGTAGTATGAACTCAAAACGTGCCAAGTTTAATTCCAACTCATTACCTATGTAGTTTCGGCGTGATGCGCGGTGAAGGAATTTTACTTTCATCCCTTCTCCCAGGGGAACCTTACTAAATTCTGGGATAAAATGTATCTTTCCTCGTAGTATGAAATCAAATTATGCCGATTTCCATTCGAATTCATTCAGTTGTTCCATCGTGATGCGCAGTTAAAGAATTTTACTTTCATCCTCTCTCCCAGGGGAACATGACTGAATTCCGGGATGAAATGTATCCCATGTCCTTCCTCGTAGTATGAAATCAAATCGTGCAAGGTTTCATTCCAACTCATTCAGCACTTTCGGCGTCATGCGCGGTGAAGAAATTTTACTTTCATCCCCTCTCCCAGGGAAACCTGACTGAATTCCGGGACAAAAAGTATCCTATGTCCTTCCTCGTAGTATGACCTAAAATCGTGCCGAGTTTCATTTCAATACCTTCAGTAGTTTCGACGTGATGCGCGTTTAAGAAACAGACAGACAGACAGACAGACAGACAGACATGAATGAAAAAAATTACAGTTTTGGCTTCAGTATCGATAATAGAGTGCCCTCCAAAAAAAAATTTCAAAATATCTTCAATGTACAGAATTGGACCTGTTACAGTTTTATTATAAGTATAGATTATGTATGTCCGATTTAGAAACCGCGCCTTCAACGAAATAATAAATACCTACACGTGATTTCTCACTACAAATAACCGTCCGTATTGAGATAAATGTGGGGGGGGCCCCACATTTATCTCAATAAATTATGATTTTTGTCGAAGCCCCCTTAACTGTATAACAGCGAAGTATTGTCAACATATTGTCCCCGTTTTAAAATTCCAAATCTAACTGTGCCATATGTCCCACCTCAAAATATTTTGGTTTTGACCTTTATTTCGTTTTAAGAAAGGTCTCTTTTAAACAGATGTACGTATGTGATGCTGTGTGGTGCCGGCTTAGAATTTGCACCACCCAAACTCTTCCCACGAATGTCATGACGACTAAGGGATATCCACCGGGGGTCGGGCAGCAGCGCCCACTGCAGAACAATTCTACCACCGAACTGCGATCCCCAACCAGCGTGCCCAGCGTGGGGATCATGGGCATTACCCCCATGAGATAAAAGCCAATAAGGCGCTCATCAGGGGGAGGCCTGCGTCAGGCAGTGGGCCATAGGCATATAAGCTGTAGAGGTGACGTGAGGTACCTAAATAAATAGTTTAGTGCATATGTTTTAGTTTAATAAATTAACATGTATATTGGAAACCGCCTTAGAGTTTGGCACAATCGATACATTCATGCGTAAGTCGGTAAACCACACCACAACCTGATAAATTACTCCTACAATATAACTATCTTCGCGTAATATAACGGCACTTGTAGATTTGGTATGTTAAGTAGATTCAAATTAAGAATGTTTATTGATAACGCTTGTTACATGTCATAATATAAAAAATATTTGACAAGTCCAGCATAGTAAATCACGCCCGTAGCACACCTCCGCTGCGGAACATGAGTAGCGGAACCGCTGGATGAATTAATAAAGAGCACACGACACTTTCGAAAATAAAATTCAAGATCAAACAGATGACGATCACAAGTTACACATGCACTTTTATTTCTTACAATGAGTATTCGTAACGTTTTTAGTTCAATGAATTAAATTATGAAGAATAAAAATTATTGGTCATTACAAATACTAAATTCTACAATAGATTAACATAAAAATTAAAAAAATAATTTAAAATAAACAATAAGGTGTAAATTTTACACCGTAAAATCATTTTCGTCCAAGGATTCGTCAACTCTGTATATTTAGTTATTAATAATAATGATGATGCTGGACAATTCACACATAATCTGGCCCCAAGCTAAGCCAGAGCTTGTGTTTTGGGTAACTGATATACTTAATACAGTACACCACATAGAAAATCCAGAACACCCGGAACAAATCTGCAGATCGTATAAACATTTGTCCCGAGGCGGGAATCGAACCGCTTGTGTCGCAGGCGGAACTTCAACCACCGCGCCACATCGGTCGTCAAATATGTTTAGCTATTGGATATTTATATTGTAATGGGTTCGCTATTTCGTCATCAATATCTTAGATTTTATTATACTTTGTGAAAAAAAGAAAATTCTCTCGTTTTTCTTGTCAAGCGTGACCCTTGCTTAGTTATGTAGGTACGCCTATTTAGCGAATGTTTTAATTTATATTTAATGCCCGTGGTCCTACCGAGAAGTCGTACTGACTAATGGCAATTTTTTTGCAGATAGTCGTAGGACCAATGGCAAATTTTTTGTCCATAGTTGTACCAGTACAACTTTTTCCCAATAAACGGTAAACAAACGTGTTTTGTTTGCGTAAGTTTCTTGAACATTTAGGTCAACAAAACATGTCATGTTTTATACATTTTAAAATTGAATTTAATTAGGTTACTTAGACTTGGATTTTTATAAAAATGCTTTTAGATTTTAAGTTCACTATGTGGTACCTAGAAACTTTATTATTCTAAAGATAACCTTTTCTTTAAAAGCAATTATAAAGCTCTATTTACCTTTACTAGCCACCTTAGGGTGCGCGTTCACTTGCCGGCATCGGATGATTCGTACTGACCGCATTAAACGGATTTTTTCAACGTAATGCCGGTTGACCATCCCCTGTAACCGCAACAACCGGATTGCCGACGCGACCGCAATTTGCAAACGAATTTTCAATCGATCGGCAATCCGAATGCCGTCAGCCGAACTAAACAGATTGCAGGCATTGCCGACAGTCCGATGCGTCCGCTCCGTGCGGTACGAATCAGTAGACGCACTTGTATGGCAAGTCATGTACAAAGAATACTAAAATCCATTCGATGCGGTCAGCGCGGATCGTCCGATGCCGGCAGTTGAACGCACACCTTTAAACCAATAGCAGAATGACATACAAAACCAGTTCCCTGATATCTTCCTCTATTACGTGGGTAGGTAGGTACAAGTACTTTCGCCAGCTTTGGCATAACACAAGTATCTCCTACTAGTTATGGGTATGATCTAAGTCGTTGCGAAACTTGGGGAAGATAGAATTAGCAATGCGGTTTGTAACTTCGATCTTTGATCTGTTGCGAATAATTATTGGGAGGGTATTGTGTGAAGTTCCGACAGTGGTTTGGGCACATCTTAGTAAGTGGTTTATTGTTGCAGTTTTGTTCTCCAGTAGGCCAAGGCCATCCTTCACAGTGACCAAGGGAAATAGGGATTCATTTTATATATATCGATATAGTATACGTAGGTACATATTTTAAGAATTGATATCAAATAATGATTGCAATGTTGCAGCTTTCTGTAGGTTAAGCACGGGGATTAAACTGTTCGTGTCCATCTTTTTATCTAATTGAACTGAATTGGATAAATTAATGTAACTGAAGCGAGCGTATTTCCTTTAGCTAGGGCTGCCCTTTACGTTAAATCTGGCCCAAGGTACTCATGAACGTATCAAGCAGTTATTTACGTCTCCAATGACTTAATTACTTAGCCATTTTCAGGAAATAAATTAACTTCCAGTTCCTGTTCGAATTGAGTGAAATGAGCCGAACCTTGTAGCAAACAGTTTCCTGGTTAATTAGTTAAAGTCAAGCGAGCTTTTGTGGACTTAATTTTACGTGATTTGTCGTACGGGTTAAGTTTTCTTTCTAGTACGATTCAGCAGAAGAGGGTTAAATTAATAAAATAGTTTTATAACATATTTTCTATAGTAAAATATGTCACACTAATATTATAAATGTGAAAGTTTGGATGGATGTTTGTTACCTCTTCACGCCAAAACTACTGAATATGAGGCTGAAATTTCGCACACAGGTAATTTTAATCCTGGAATCAAACATAGGCTTTTTTATTTCTTTATTTTTATTTCTATCCCTTTATTTCTTTCCCTATTTCTTTTATTTTTATTTCTATCCCATGGGAGCCTATGTTTGATTCCAGGATTAGAATTATCAAACATCCATCCATCCATCGAAACTTTCGCATTTATAATATTAGTGTGACTAGCTTGTGTGCGTTGTGATAACTGTGCGCAATGGCTATCACAACACAACATAATGCTGTGTCGGACGCCATTTTATAGCATTAAATTTTCTTATTACATAGCTAGTAGTTAAGTAGTAGCATTAGTGTAGGGTAATTTAAGAAACTAGCTTAGTGCACGTTTTGTATTGTAAATGCTATAAATAAAGATTTTCTTATCTTATCTTATCTTCTGCCTGCAGCTTCGCACGCATATTTTGTTAGGCTACGTTCTAAGTGTACCTATGCGTAATTTCATCTTGATCTGTTCAGTAGTTTTGAAGATAAGATAAGAGTAGGTAACTGAAATTTCACATTTCACAAACTTTCGCTTTTATAATATTAGTAGGATTAGTGTAATTGTAATTGTAATAAGGTACTATATTACTGATATAATATAAAAGCACGTGTTTCAGTTGCACGGTAACGTAAAGCACGTGGTAAACGTGAGCTCGCGGGGTTCCATACAGGCAGGGAACCGTTGCGCGGAACACAGGTTTCTGATTTTTCTGAGAACGAGGCAGTATGCGCCATGTGCTTAAAGTTTATTTACTTCATAAACTTATAATTTATACAGTAAGTAGTAGACAATTTAATGATTAAATCTAAAGATTTTAACTTTATTCACAAAGAAAATTACAATCAAATAATACAAATAAATTAGAACTAATATTTACAATTGAAACGAATGAGCTAACTGAAGACCGTTGCAAACAATCTACAGGTAGCTCAAATGATCCATATCAATACCAGTCGGAAGCGTCCCCAAGACACTGGCTGCATTGCCCCGCTGTATGGCAATGCTGATGCGCTGTGCCAGATACTGACCAGCTCTCGGCTCACGCGTCGCTTCGACCAGACACTCAGATATTTTTTTTAAACCCGAAGAGCCTCGGTATCCCACGGACTTAGGGTCTCGACTCCAAAGATAACATATTTATATATTTTGCCTATACAGCCGTAGGTCGAACCTATTTTACGGTTTTGTCTTGATCTATAACGTCGGGTTTATTTTCTATACAACAGCGAAAGAATCATCAGAAGCGGCAAAATAACAATTTTCGGAGATATCGAGTAACATACATAACTACTTTACATAAATCATACAGCTGATTAAGAACCTCCTCGTTTTTAGGGTTCTGTAAGTAGCTCAAATGAAAAATAGGAGAAATTTGTTGTCCGTCTGTCGGTCTGTCAACTCCCTTTTCTCAGGAATGCGTTGAAATATATATATAAATATATCGAGTTGAGATTTGCCCCCCCAGAGCCCACCCCTCCCTGTGACAGCCACCGCCGCGAGCTGCTTGCAGCTCGCGCACTTATAAAATACTAGTTTATATATAACTATAGGTACTAACAATGTCTTAGCAGTAGGTTTGCTAAATCTAGATTATGTAGCGGAATTTATGTTAATCATTCTGGTTTCTTTGACGCCGCATCTTCATAAAACGCAGAGATTTATCTTCATATCATGACCCACATACCTAGAGTTCATCAACAACGGATGTAAATCTCCATTTGCAGTTTAGTAGAAACATTGCGTAACGCACGATTGCGTTCATGCTAGATTTTATAATTTGCACTAATTTCGCACTCGATTGAGCTACAATCATCGGACCAATCGGGAACGATTTCAATAATTTGAAATAACTATCTCGACGAGGAAGGTACGCGACATTTGTAACAAACTGTGAGCGTGGTTTAGCGGTCGTAATTATTTTACAAGTAGGAATTATGGAACTAGCTCCTGCTTATGGCTTCTCACGCGTTTTCCGCACACTTCATGTACCTAAACAGTTGTATCGTGGTAAACAAACATCTGCATATGCTGATATATTCACAAACTTACGCTTTTGTAATATTAGTGGCTTTTTTAATATTAGAAGGATGTATACAAAATAATTTATTCGAGATGCCAATCATAATAATGGATTAGTACTTAAGTCACTCAAGTAAGTGATCATAATAAAATAAGTTAGAACTTAGTTCTACAGCGGTTCTTAGTTCTATTGCAGTCAAAAAAATTCGTCATCTTACAGACGTGGATACTTCTAGAATTGTTTATTTCAGCTACTTCCATAGTATTATGTCTTATGGTATACTACTGTGGGGGAACGCTGCAGATATTAACACCGCATTTGAGCAGCAGAAGACGGTTGTTCGTGCAATCTATAATATGGGTCCCAGAGAATCCCTACGTGATAGATTCAAAGAAATAAACATAATGACAGTACCATGTCAATATAATTATGAAAACTTGTTGTACACTCATAGAAATATCAATCGGTCCCTAGAAATAGCGATAAACATAATTTTAATACCAGAAATAAACTTAAACTCACTGTGCCCACAACTAGGTTACAAAAATTAATGTAACTTTTAAAGGGCAACGTATACGCTTCTACAACAAAACTCCTAGTGAGCTGCAAAAATTACCAGTTAATAAATTCAAACAAATTGTCGAAACCTTGCTGTGCAAAAAGGCTGACTATCTGATATCAGATTATCTAGAGGATAAAAAGCTTGGAACGGGTTTTGCTCCAACTCGAAAAAAAACAACTTACAGGCTAAAGGTTTCTTCGTTACTTATTTCCTTTATTCTACATACCGAAGCGACAAAAATCAAAAATATCACTTTATTTCCGTGTCAGTGTTTAGTTTTATAATTTGACCTTTTCTAAGTGTACATTTACTGTATTTATGGAAATAAAGAGTTTTTTATTTGATTTGTGAGAAGTATTTTAAGCTGCGAAACTAACTACTTTTAACAACAATTTAGATTTTTTTATATGAGAAGATCTTTTAAGCTAGGACGAGCCGAATTATTTTAATATTTTAACCTAGGTAGGTACCTAATAATTTAATCCTACTTTAATCTAAAACAGCAAATTTGTACGCAAAATGAGTAAACACTACCTATTTTCTCTTTAACGATAAAAGGCGCAAGTCAATACTTACAGTAAAGACATAAAGCGTTTTTGTTATGTTGTAAGTATCGCTACTTACGTTTTAAGTGACTCATCAAAGTCATCAATCATCCACATCTGTATTGTCGTAAAATCATTTTGTGTTTCTCAAAAGGCGATGTCATCACGTAATTTTCATCAGTTTGTGAAGAATTAGTCAATGTTTGCTTACCTACTACATTGTTTGGCAACTTTTCTATTGATATCGACTGTTTCCGATACAAAGGGCGTAACTCTAAATCACCTACAATGAGCAAAAAACTAAATAATAAATATCTGTTTTTACATAACTTTTTTGTTTTTATAGTTTAGTTGGTTTTAGGAAGAAAGTTCTTATATTTGTGCTGTTCTTTGTTTCATTTAATTACAGTTATATACGAGCGTTTGTTTAGAAGTTAGCATGGACTTACACCCCTGAATACCTAAAAAAATGTATTTACGACCCATTCATTAATGGCCTAGTAACACACGTCAGAATTAACCGCCATTTCAGTTTCAGTACATACAAGGGTAATTCTTCAGGTCATATAAAACATTATTTTTGCAAAATGTAAAAAAAAGTATTAAATCTTAGGTGGTAAGAACCACTTTTTTCATCGTAGCGCAATTTTAGATACACAGATCGAAAGAGCGTGTAAAATTGTGTAAGGTTACATCAAAAAGTCTTTTGCCAAAAATGGTATTTACGACCTTTGGATCGAAAACAGTCGATATTGCTTTGTTCGCTAAACTAATTCCATAAATTAAGAATTAAATAATGAGGAAGGTCAATTTTCTCTTAGTGAACTTGAACTTGTTAAGCATTACATCATTCATTATGTAACAACCGAAGAATAAGGCTTTTTACTTGCAATGGGGGCACCAAAGCCTCGCCTCCTTTCTTCTAAATTCCTCAATGATTGGTCTAAAAGATCTTGTTATGTGAACAAGACATCATTTAGTTTCTTCTCTTAAAATTCTACTAATATTATAAATGCGAAAGTTTATATGAAGGTTTGTTACCACATATCTCCGTAACTACTTAACCGATTTAGATTAAATTTGGTATAGTTCAATAGTTCAATAGTTCTTTATTTATAACAATAATGTTACATGTCAATAAATCTTACTTAGATTATACTTAGGCTAAACAATTATACAAATTGTAGCTAACTAAACACAACACTATAAAAAATAATATTAAAAATATATCTATAAGATAGATATTAATAATAATAAAATCATTCAATTCAATTCAATTATAATTAATTATGTAATGAAATGTCATTTTGTGTCTAAGAACTCGTCAAAGCTATAGAAAGTCTGCTCGATAAGCCAGCGTTAAAACGCTGGCTTTAAATTTTTAAGCGCCGCCTAAAGGCGGCGCTTAAAAATACCATTGTTAGCAGCCTCTTTGATAAAATCTTGTAACCGGTTGTACACCTGTGGGCCCATAATATGAGTTAGCCTCGAAGACTTCGTCAGGGACCGCGCTAGTGACACTAGTTTGTGACGGTTACGAGTGTGGTATGCGAAGTCACCGTGCGTCACATACAAGCCAAGGTTGTTCCTCGCATACAGCGCTACCTGCGAGATGGCTATGCAGGGCAATGTGAGAATGCCTAGGCTTTTAAAGTGTGGTCTGGCAGAGACGTCGCTACGTATCTGCACCATCGCACGTATGGCCCTTTTTTGCATGCGGAACGCGCGCTCCCAGTCGGCAGCGCGCGACCAAAGCTCGGTGCCATACTGGAGTTGCGAGTGTACAGTGGCGAAGTAGCATGCTCGGGCCACGTCCGCGGACACCACCCGGCTCACCCTGCTCAGCGCGTAGCACGCGCTGCCTAGCCGTCCGCACAGCACATCAATGTGTTTCGCCCACATCAGTCCCCTATCAATCTGAAATCCTAGAAAACCTGTACATTCAACCTGGTCGATCGCTTTGCCATCAATTACGACAGATAGCGTCCTGATCGGCGCACCCGAGAACCGAAAATGAATATAGTGGGTTTTACCCAAGTTAAGAGCGAGTCCGTTCATTCTAAACCACGCGGCAAGCCGTGCTGCCACGGCATTCAGTTGGTTCTCCAGACTGTCGATCGATGGGGCGGAGACAACTGCGGCCACGTCGTCCGCGTACATAAAGATCTCGGCCTCAGGAACTGCTTCCGGAAGGTCGTTTAATAGTAGTGAGAATAATATGTTCGAGACCGAGGATCCTTGGGCCACGCCCATGTACGACCGCAGCGGGTCCGACATGATGCCGCCTCCCCTCACCACCTGCGACCTGTCCCGCATGAGGTCCGTCAGCAGCGCGTACGCTGACCCCTCAACGCCGTAGTGCCTCAGTTTAACTGCGAGGATAGTGTGGTCGGCGACGTCGAACGCCTTTGACGGTATGTAGATAGTTTAGGTTCTAGAATAACACATAGGTTAATTTTCAAAAATTCAACTCTGAGAGGGTTAAAAGGGTGGTAAAGTTTCCATGGAAAATTATTATTCCTTGGTTCGATTCACTCAAAACTCGGTATAAACAAACTATAAAGTAAATAATGTATCACGTGTCTTTATTTACACGAAACTACCCCTATAGGGTGTGTAGTAAATTTTTGAAATTTGTACGATTACCACGCGGGCGTAGCCGCTGGGCACAGCTAGTACCAAATACTTTCGAGTTCACTGACATTCGTTTTCGTTTACGACTTTTTGTGCTCAGAAACAAAAGAATAGCGATAATACCTAAATAATCGCTATTCTTTTGTTTTTTTTCGACAGCTCGGATTTGGGCAACCCGGAATCTACTAAAATTATACTTCCTACTAATATGCTACTATAATAACAACGCAAAAGTTTGTGACGTTGTGCAGTTGTGAAGATGTTTGGCCGAAGACAACGCCAAAACTACTAAATGGATCGACGTGAAAATTTGCACACTGGACCTGATAACAAATAGGCTTCATTTTATTTCCAAAAATACGTGCAAGGCCGCGGCCAGAAGCCAGTACGTACTAATAGTCATACTGAATAATTTCTCAGGTGAACACAGGAACTGGGTGCTGGCTGGGTGAACCGAGCACAGGTTGGATTTTTGAGACGGGACAGTAAGGGCAGGTACCTTTACCGTTATAGTTACAGGAAAACTTTCCTAGGAGACTTTCCATACCTACTTTTTCAGATATTTTGAACTGCATTCACCGATTTTGGAAAAAATATACAGCAGCAAAAAAATGGTAAGTTTACCCTAAAACTTTTTTTTTTCATTTCACAACCATTTTCTTGCTGACTGTACATTTTTTCCAAAATCGGTGAATGCAGTTCAAAATATTTCAAAAAGTTAAGGAAGTTCTCCTTGCAACGTTTTCCTGTAACTATAACGGTTAAGGTACCTGCCCTTACTGTCCCTCTCAAATATCTGCCCTGTATAAATATAAAGTGTGTTAAACTATCTATCAGTCTCTCGGAGAGACTGATACTTAGACAAATGAAATAAATTAAGGAAATGGAGTGACTCTCTCCATTTCCTTATGAACGACTGGTTGTGGATGACTAGGTAGCTATTAGGTAGCAGCACAATAGGTGAGCATATTTGAATGGGGCTGCATTCACTTTCCATGGGCTAGTGAAAGCTAATCAACACAAGCTAATACGCGGAGCATATCAATGCCGTGAGCGTTGTGATGCAATGATGATGTCCTGACTGGACTTAAGTCCAAACCTAAGAGTTATCAAAAACGAATATAAATTAGGTATTTTTTATTTAGGTAACGTTAAAACAGAACGAAAATAAAAAATCGGATTCTAATCTGCATTGTGTTATGCATTATGCATTGGTTGCTTAATTCTGACGCTGTCTGTACCTACAGGGTTTGAACGCCGGAAAATTTTAGAGAGTATTTTTAAATTTTAGGGAAAATAATGTGGTGTAGTCTTATGTTTTCCGCGTAGGGATTATGGAAGTCTTCGTATTCTATACATGTTTTTATCGGATAACAATAAAAAAATCCAACTAAGTTCTCGCTTTTTTTCTATAAAAAGAGGGCGAAGGCCTGCAAAATATTGCTAATAATAATATAGGAGACCAGACAAGTATAATACCGCATGAATCAAAATCGATTTAACCGTTTTGGTGTTTGTTAGTAGTAAAGAGAGTCCGCCAACCACATAGAAACACCCGAAAAACATAACCTAGGACTCGCGCAATAAGGGTTCCGTATAATTGTAAGACCTTGTGTCTTGCCAAATATCATAGGTAATTCTAGGTCAACGGGAAGCAGGTTTTGGTCTGTTTTGGTAGGTTTTGTCCATGCCGAGAATCAAATGTAATGTTTTCGACAGTAAACTACAAATTTACGGTTTTCAGATTTTTCTCTGTACCTACTTGTGCTATAAGACTTTGCTGTTCGCCAAATGTCATGATTCTAGGTCTACGGGAAGTACCCTATAGGTTTTGTGTGCATGTGATTCCCTTGGAATATTCAAAATTTTCTAATGTAACTTTTGATTGCGTTGACTTAAAAGTTTTTGAAGACTTGAGTAATTGATGTTGATTTCAACTCGATACCTCCACACGTTCCTGAGAAAAGGGGGTTGACAGACGGACAGACAGACAGACATGGTCAACAAAGTAATCCTATAAGGGTTCCTTTTTTCCTTTCGAGGAACGAAACCCTAAAAATAGGATTTATTTACGTAAGAAGTTGATAATCTAGGCAAAATGGAATACCTATGTTCTTAGAAGAATGTATCCAAAGATGCCTCAAATACAGAGAAAGTCCAATAAAAATATTTTTACCGAAAAATTGGTGGTAATGAATCATGAATTTGTGTTCAACTTCAATCCTTTATATAATGTTGAAGCCGTTATCAAACTTTATGATTCATTGAACAATTTTTCATATAACTCTCGCATGAAAGACTCATGGCATTCTTTCAAAACTTTTTTTTATTATTTGCCTGAAATGTTACGTTATCCCTTCGTCTGTTGAAAGACGGACTATTCATACAAACCTAGATATATAAGACGGAGTGGGCTCTATGCACGTCCTTCCATGCATTTAGTTCTCTAACTTTAACGTAGGTACCTACATTTAAAAACAAGGAAAAGAACATCAAATCAAATCAAACTTTTTAAACTTTCGCGATTTGTAAACATAGTTAATGGTTTAATCGGGTATTTATCGCGTACCTTTTGTTATTATATCCCCTACGTGTCTACCGCGTTACAGCGATCGTGGTCACGGGGCGACAAATCTCAAATCAGATCTTTTTCCTCTTTTTCTTTTTAACCCCGACGCAAAAAGAGATGTTGTTATAAGTTTAACGTGTCTGTATGTGTATCTGTGTATCTGTCTGTGGTATCGTAGCTCCCAACGGATGAACCGATTTTCGTTTAGTTTTTTTTGTGTCACAGATAATTTTATCCGGAGTGTTCTAATCCATGTATCATGAAAATCTGTCGGGGGATTTTAAAATTTAAAAAAAAATATAAATATAATTCAGTTCTTGTTTCCGTAAATTTCATAATTGTACACTTAGAAAAGATATCTGTAACAGTGATATCAAAACACGTAAACCAGGAATTTTGAACTAGAATAACTCAGTGTTCTAAGGACATAGTAGAAGTAGAGGACCTTAAATATTTCAATTAAATAGCTGGTAGAGCAAACGTAAATTGGGCCGTGGGGTACTGGATTAGAATTTGCACCACCCCAACCCAACTCTTCCCGCGGGTGTCGTAAGAGGCGACTAAGGGATATCCACCGGGGGCGGGCAGCAGCGCCCCCTGCAGAACAATTCTACCACCGAACTGCGATCCCCAACCCGCATGCCCAGCGTGGGGATTATGGGCACTATCCCCCATGAGATGTAGGCCAATAAAGCGCTTACCAGGGGAAGGCCTGCGTCCAGCAGTGGACCAATACAGGCCGTTGATTGATTACTCAATCAAAAATGATGTTGAAGTGGCCCAAGCATTTGAAAACTTTTTTACTGAAATTCCAATCTCTACTACAAAGTGTTTAAACTCTTCTACTGTAATTGCCGAGTCATTACTAATAGAAAATGTATCTAAATGCAAAAATAAATTTAACTTCAGCCACGTTGATGAAACAGATATTAAAAAAGCCTTTAAACTTTTAAATATTAAGAAAACTGCAGATCTCTGGGGCATTTCCGTTACAATTATTAAACCTTTGATTGATACCATTGCCACAGATCTAGCTTTTATATTTAATGAATCTATTAATTGCGGCGTATTTCCTGATCTAATGAAATGTAGTAAAATAATCCCACTGTATAAATCGGGTAGTAGGTCTGACCCCACTAACTTTAGACCAATATCAGTACTGCCTACATTCAGCAAAGTTTTTGAAAAACTTATTTTACATCAATTGCTTAGGCATTTCATTAATAGAGTTACGTCTTTCAAATATCTTGGCCACTTTGTTACCGATGACCTTAAAGACAATGCTGACATTGAACGTGAGCGTAGGGCTCTAGCGGTAAGAGGTAATATGTTGATCCGTAGGTTTTCCCGGTGTACAGAAGAAGTAAAAATAACGCTTTTTAAAGCATACTGTCAAAGCTTCTACACCGGTAACCTATGGATTAGCTACACCAAACGACCGCTAGAGACCCTACGTGTACAGTACAACAATGTTTTCAGGATGATGTTGGGATTGCCCCGTTTCTGCAGTGCATCAGGGATGTTTGCAGAATACGAGACGGATGGTTTTGCTGCCATTCTCCGTAAAAAGACCGCATCCCTGATGCGCAGAGTGCGTGACAGCCCCAACACCATCCTGCAAACTATTGCTGGTAGAGTCACCTCTCCCACGTGGCATGGTTTCGTGCGGAGAGTGATTAACTAAAATGTTTATAAATATGTACCTAGTATTAAGTCAAATAACTAACCCTAATTATAAGTGCTTGTGTATATTACTAACAAATTATGGATCTCTTCGTTGTCCGAAATAAAATATTTTTATTTTATTTATTTTATTTATTTCAATGGCAATGACCTGCTGCATTGTAAGCAATTCGGGTTTACTCGCGGCAGATCAACTACTGATGCCGGTGTAGAGTTAGTATCGCATATTTTTGATGCTTGGGAGAAGTCGCAAGATGCTTTAGGCGTTTTTTGCGACTTGTCAAAAGCGTTCGATTGCGTACACCATGAAACATTAATCAGGAAATTACATCACTATGGAATAAGAGACACTTCTTTGGATCTTCTTACATCTTACTTGAGTGATAGGATACAAAGAGTTGACATTAATGGGAAACGGTCTTCGGGGTCTGTAGTTACAATGGGTGTACCGCAGGGTTCTATCCTCGGTCCTTTCCTATTTTTAGTTTATATTAACGACCTGCCTCACCTAGTCAAGAATAATCATGAGATTGTATTGTTTGCTGACGATACTTCATTAATTTTTAAAATGAAACGACGAAACATAAAATTTGACGATGTGAATAATGCAATCTCAAAAGTAGTACACTGGTTTAATGTCAATAATCTTTTGCTTAATGAAACTAAAACGAAATGTATAAAATTTGCTCTACCTAATGTAAAACACGTTAAGATTGATGTAAGCGTAAAAGGAGAAACGTTAGAAATTGTAAACAGTACAGTATTCTTAGGAATAACCTTAGATGGTAAACTTCAATGGGGCCCACACATAGATAAGCTATCGAAGAGACTTAGTTCTGCAGCGTATGCAGTCAAAAAAATCCGTCATCTTACAGACGTTGATACTTCTAGACTAGTCTATTTCAGCTACTTCCATAGTGTTATGTCTTATGGCATACTGCTGTGGGGGAACGCTGCAGATATTAACACCGTATTTGTGCTGCAGAAGAGAGCTGTTCGTGCAATCTATAATATGGGTCCCAGAGAATCCCTGCGTGATAAATTCAAAGAAATAAACATAATGACAGTACCATGTCAATATATTTATGAAAACTTGTTGTACACTCATAGAAATAAAAATCTGTTCCCTAAAAATTGTGATAAACATAACTTTAATACCAGAAATAAACATAAACTCGCTGTGCCCACAACTAGGCTACACAAAATTAATGTATCTTTTAAAGGGCAATGTATACGCTTCTACAACAAAACTCCTAGTGAGTTGCAACAATTATCAGTAAATAAATTCAAACAAATTGTCAAAACCTTGCTGTGCAAAAAGGCTTACTATAAAATATCAGATTATCTAGAAGATAAAAAAGCTTGGAACGGGTTTTGCTCCAACTCGAAGAATAACAACTAACAGGCTAAAGGTTTCTTCGTCGCTTCTTTACTTTGGTCTACATACCGAAGCGACAGAAATCAAAAATATCACTTTATTTCCGTGTCAGTGTATAGTTTTATAATTTGACCTTTTCTAAGTGTACATTTATTGTATTTATGGAAATAAAGAGTTTTTGATTTTGATTTTGATTTTGATTTTGAGATTGAGGTTGAAAACAAAATAATCTTTAAAACCACCGTTATGCGTACTTTATCCACAATATGTTCTTTTAAATACCCCATACTTTTAAATGATTATTGTTCTTCGTATAAACGATACACCCTGTATTCAGATAATCGTTTATATCATCACATTGTGGACTTCCGCGCAACCGACCATGACCGCATAAAGAGAGTAAAAATGTAAGCCACGAACACTTTCGCTCTTACACCTGATCCAATAAACCACTTCCCACCTTAACGCTCATGTAATAAAGACTATAATCACTAGAAATGTAAACACACGGTAGAGCAACTAGAGTTGTCGCGACTGTGTTTTGTTTTTTGGGTTTTCGTATACTGCGTCGGCAAATCTGTGACGTCAGCGGCGACGTAATCACTTCTATGAATTACCTATGTACTTGATAAGTGTTTTTAAAAGGCTAAGAATCGATTTAAAAATTCTAAATATTATCAGTGTTTTTGGGGTTCCGTACCCAAACGGTGCCAAAAGGCATGACTAGGCCTCCTGTGTCTGTCTGACCATCCATCCGTCCGTCTGTCAACGGGCCAAATAGTATAATCGCTTGAAAACTAAACTTGTAAAAGTTCCACTTCGCTTAGTATTTAATCGCTTGGGAACACTTCGGAAACATTATTAACAAACGGAAAGAATTGTCAAAACCGGAGGATAATGAGTCATTTTCTTAATGTAAAAAAATAATTCGACTAGACCGCAAAGATGACGCTATTAGTTTGAAATTAAATGGCAAACATAGACCCCGCACATGTTGACATGAAGTATCATACGAGGTAGAGTACTACCACAACCTTATTCTTTCACGAAAGATCCCCGCCATCTATTGAGGTCTAAGGTAAACAGGGTTCTCTTTTGTAAAACGCTTCTTTTACGAAGATATCGTAACAAACACACAAACGACTCGAAACCTCCTATTTTAAGTCGGTTGAAGAAACAAAAGACCTTTGTCTAGAACGTACATACATAACTAGCTACAGCCCGCGGCTTCGCAGGCGTATTTTTGGTACAATAAGTAGCCTATTATCTAAGTTAAGCTATAATAATAATAATAATAATTTAAAAGAAACACATTAGGTACATTTAGGCACACTTAAATATTATACAAAAAAGGAAACTTGAAGCTAATTAAATAATTAATGGGTAGGTATGTCTAACATGAATGGCTACGGCCCCACACTATGTTCTAAATGTACGCCAAATTTCATCGTGACCTGCTCAGTACTTTCAGAGACCTTCGGTAATAAAAAATCACATTTCACAAACTTTCGGCTTTATAATAATGGTAGGATAATATTATATATGTACATATATACGTATATTCTCAGCTAGAACGTCTCTAACAACAAAGAAATGCGGATGTAACAACTCTAAGTGTTGGTAAGAAGGATGCTTTTTGTACAGTAGGAAGATTGTATAACAGCTGATTGTGATATATTTCTGGTCGTATAATATTTTAGATGGGTGCTAAAAGTTATATCTTGATGGTATAATTGGGTGTCTTCACATTTAATTGTTACATTTAATTGGTACGCCTTTCTTCACATTTAATTGTTACATCTAATTGCTACATTTAATTGGAAAAATCTTTATTCACAAAGAACATAAAAATCATTTATTAGAAATAGATTAAAATAGCATTTACAACTGAAACGATTGAGCAAACTGTAGACTGTTGCAAACAATACTAATTTAATTGATACAGCTGCCTGCACATTTAGTTGTTACGTCTAATTGGTTCGTTCAATTGGTACGTCTTTACTTTTAATTGTTACGTCTTATTTGTATGTCTTAACCGTCAATTTAGAGGCGTAGATAAAATTATTACTCATTCATTATTTACCATAAAAGTAATGATTAAGTAATTAAATATCGTTTTGGTTACCAGTTCTTGGATAACTGATGACAGAATTTATACATAAAATGACAGATTTGGTACTAAAAATGTGTGTGCTATATTTTTTTTCCAGATTTTCATCGATAAAATATAAGTACTTACCTAAAGCTTTGTAAGCTACTTAAATAAAAAGCTCTCTGATCTTGTCCAAACCTTTTGTATTATATACAATGTAATGTAAACGAATTAACATAATGTTTTATGTGAACAATTGATTGAATTTTATTATTATATGAGTTTTGTAACATGTTATTAAAATTATTACAAAACAAAAATCCATCTTCAAAATCCACCACCACCTTTCAGAAACCGACTATACTCCATCCACACGTTGTTTTCTTTGACATCTTTGACTGAATTAAAGAATGCATTATATATATCTATACTAATATTATAAAGAGGGAAGATTTGATTGTTTGTTTGTATTGAATAAGCTCCGAAACTACTGGACCGATGAACATAGGCTACTTTTTACCGCGGGAAAATGCTTCATTCCTACGGGAAAACGGGTAATAGAACAACGGGTAGTAAGAATGCAGCTAGTTTAAGATAAAATAAGATAAGTTAATTTTTATCGGTTCACAACACACAAGAAAAAACAATAATAAAAAGAATTAAAAAGAAAAACAATGTGAGACCAAAAGGCTGCTACTCAGCGTGTGCTGCAGGAGCTCGGAGAGCAGCTGCAGCGCTGGTCTTCCGACACACTCTTTACAAATAAGGGTTGGTATGCAACTAACATTCCCAATGCAGGTTTCGACAGAGCCTACACATTTGCTCCTCTTGGAGTTGAGACCCTAGGCCCGTGGGGTACCGAGGCTCTTCGGGTTTTTTTAAATATTATCTGAGCGTCTGGTCGAAGCGACGTGTGACCCGAGAGCTGGTCAGTATCTGGCACAGCGCATCAGCATTGCCATACAGCGGGGCAATGCAGCCAGCGTCTTGGGGACGCTTCCGACTGGTATTGATATGGATCAGTTCAGCTACCTGTAGATTGCTTGCAACTGTCTGCAATTAGCTCAATTGTTTCAATTGTAAATACTAGTTTTAATTTATTTCTATTATTTTATTGTAATTTTCTTTGTGAATAAAGGCTTCTGCCCTTCGATTACTAACATAACTTACGTATTTAGTAATTAGTTCATTAAGTAATTAGTATTTCATAGACACGTCATCATTCAGCTAGATAAATATCGAAGCTCTGGTTAATTCCGATATTTTTCAAGTCGACAAACTCGCATCCCTATCACACTATAGTATTATAAATGCGAAACTTTGGATGTGTCGATGTATGGATGGATGGATGTTTGTTACCTCTTCACGTCAAAACTACTGAACGGATCGGGCTGAAATTTTGCATAAACGTAATGCTAATCCTAGAAACAAACATAGGTTGTTTATCCTATAAATCAGTTCCCATAGGATAGAAAACCTTTCCATATAAACAACGCTTTCGACTCTGACGACCTCCGCGGCGCAGCGGGCGAAGGTCCGCCTGCGATGCAAGAGGTTGCGGGCTCGATTCCCGCCTTGGAATAAATTTGTGTACGATCTGCAGAAATTTGTTCCGTTGGTCTGGGTGTTTTCTATGTATAATAAAAAATATCTATCTATGTAGTGTATTGTATTAAGTATATCAGTTATCTAGTACCCATAACACAAGCTCTGCTTAGCTTGGGGCTAGATATTGCTGTGTGAATTGTCCAGCATTATTTATTATTATTTATTTATTATTTAAAAGCAGCGAGCAGAAACTAGTTTTTAATAAGAAACAGAGTCTATGAAATATTGCGTTCTTTCATTAAAGAAAATAAACGCGTAGACGGAGTATAAGTTCCCTAGTTGCGTAAACGTTTGCCTACGTATAATCTAGATTATCGCATGTACTATGTTGACTATCATGCTAACCCATCAATCATCATCGTCAAGCTTTGACGCAGTGTTTCCTTATCTCTTCCGCAAGGGACGATTCGTCCCGATGGCTATAATGACCCATTGTACAGATAAATAGAGACGTAATAGGACACAATGCAATTATAGAACTAAAGGAAGCTATTACGTTTGGTACGTCATCTGAGGATTGTTTTGGAGACAAAAACAATTGGATATCTATATCCTGGCCAAACTGATTACACAATGTTTGTAAATATGCCCCATACTTAACCTAAAAATCACTCTGGTGCTGTTGATTTTCAATCGGAATTTGCACTACTATAATAGTTATAATATCTTAACAAAGACATTTTAACCACAAAGCCTTTAGAAACACCACGCCAAATAGAAAATTTTGGGTTTTTGTGTTGAGACTGTTGAGAATTGTTTACAAACATTGTACATTGAGAATGTGTGGAGTATAGTTCATTTCTGCCTATCAAATAACTTAACTGATAGTGGCTAGTACATACTTAAGTGCCTAGTGTGATCAACAACAAAAAAGTACGTTTAAGTATGAAAATTCCCTTGTTTTAACTTGTCCAAAATGTAGGTGGTACCCTAATTTCGTTCTTCAGATTTGTCGAAGACTGAAAATCATCCACTGTTTCTACATATAATTTATTGCAATTTGATAAAAACTAAATATTACCCATGTATGTATCCATTGATTTAGCGTAATAAGCCCGCTGCTTGTAGATTGGTTTGAAAAATTCAGTACATTTTCCATGGAAAGAAAATGAACTGAATTTTAACTCTGTATTCTGAATATTTAAGTATAAATGAATAATACTAACCTTCAAATTTTCAACTTCTTACTTGTCTCAAAATTATTATAGGTATCCATTAAACAAAAAGTTATTCAAATAATATTCCTTACAATATCTTTTCTCTACTTCTCATAGACTTTACAAAGTTAGCAACTCTGAAAATTGTTTTTCCTTTGGCGAAATAGTATCAATTTCCACAAAATTACTCCTTATTTAAATAAAGACAGCTTTATTAAGTTTTGGGTTTTTGAGACGACAGAAATGTTTTGTATATCAAGTGAGTTCTTGGATCGTTTATTTTACATTTAGGATACCACTTTACGTAAAGTTACAACACACCAACTTAAATTAATCGTTTTTATTTCATTTCGGTCCATTACGAGATTTAAAATAAAAGGCTACACTTCTGAGCCTAGCTTAAAATTCAACATTAAAATGGACGAATTTAATGGCCTGTAAATTAAAGACATACTACGAGTTGAAAGAATCCATCCTATGGATGGTATAAACACTCGGCCAGCGTCTTGGGGATGCTTCCGACTGATATTGATATGGATCAGTTGAGCTACCTGTAGATTGTTAGCAACAGTCTACAGTTAGCTCAATTGTTTCAATTGTAAATACTAGTTCTAATTTATTTATAATATTTGATTATAATTTTCTTTGTGAATAAAGGTTATTTATAACTTACCATTTCGACCATCAGCGCACAATGTATCAACCAAAAACTGTCACTTTACACAGCACTGTCTTGTAATTGCACCAAGTGTTCACTCACTAACCTGCAAAAGAAAAAATCGCAACTTAGTGAAAGTGACTGTCTGAACGCAATGCCTGCTTAGCACAGATCATTTTGATAGAATACAAAAAGCCTAGATTGGAGATGACGAAACAGTAGCGTAGTGCCCTAGACTGGAACCAAAACGTAGAAGCATTTATAGCATAGAATTAGAAGAAGAATTTCATGATTTTAACAGGACTAAGACAACACTGTAACTAAAATGGCGAACAGCTCTTGAAAACGTCGCATTGTGTGGTAGGCCCAGATATATTATAATCGTTACAATATTGCGAAAAGTTTTTCATAGATACTGAGATTCAAATTGTAAAGTAAAAGTAAAGTTTATTTGTAGCATGAAATCATCATCATCATCAGGTTATGTTATTCCACAGCTGGACATAGGTCTTCGCTAATGAGAGCCATAGGTCTTCAGCTTGCCGTATCCATTCTTGAGCGTTGGATGAAATACATGTAGTGTTTTAGGTATAAATGTGATTCAATGTATTTCTACCGTTTTGTGTTTGTGTTATTTATCTACCTACATTCTACACTCTACACTAATGTAAATAAATACATATGTACATGCTATGATGTATTATGTAAAAAGTAGGGTAATATATTTTGTACTTTAGGATGTAGGCATAGTCTTCGGAACTACTAGTATTTGGATTTAAGATAATTATTACTGAGTATAGGAAGCAACTATGCCTGAGTAGATACTGGTACTGTTTTTTATCCAGGCTTCGCTTCGTACTTAATGAAAGAATACAATTTTTCATACACAAGTAATCGGTCAGCTTGATAAATATCGAAGCTCTCGGTTTGCCCCCTTAAGGGGGATTTGTCAAGGGGGAAAACTGGAATAATCCTATTTTCGAGATTCAATAAATTCGCATCAGTCTATGAAATTAAGATAACATGAGCAAAGCCGCTCGTGGAATATTGTCGAAAATAACTCATTTGACCCTCCAAGACCATACCTACAGTATATCATACACACAAATTTTACGATTTTATCTTCGTTATGTAATTGTTTATAAAACGTATCATCATTCGAATCAATCAACATTGAATGATAACATTTTACGCATTTTGTGTCAAGATCTTTCCTCGTCCTTTTACGTAAGCCCAAAACTTGGAGCTATAAATATACTGCAACTTTATTTTCGATAAAACCTTTTTACTTTTAATACGGCCAAGGACATTCGCCTCGCTCGTTGCCAATGTTTATGTTATTGCTGGTTATCGATAGTAATTTACCCTGAAGTCAAAATATCTCCTTACTTAAAAGCCGCTTGTTTAATTTGTTAAACACCGTAATAAATTAACTAACTTAATTATCCATTACGGATTTATCGGTTTAACTACGAACCTTATTTGTATTGGAAGAAGACCAAGGTTCGAGGGACTTCTTCTTACTTAATTAATTAATTTAAATTCTCTAACTTAATTAATTTACTTAACTATGTGACGCATGGAGGGCTTTCCTTGCACCAGAAGTGCGACATTTAGAATAATTGTCAGCTAAACCAAGACTTTAATAAGGGATTTTAAATTACTTAATCTCCTAACTAATGTTCTTGATCGCATCGGAGGCACCCAGAATTCGGATGGCTGACTTTGGGAAAGAGGCCTTCTTGGTCCAGATTAGGATGAAAAACATCCTATACCTGTAGGGCTAAGATGCGCGCAACGAGAAGCGTGTTTCGTCTCGTTATCTCGTGAAAAATGGCGGCATCTCGATTTCTCGACCGTAGCTAGCATGCAGCACCAATAGTCGTCACGTCTCATCACGTGAACGACTTTAGTGAACGTATATCTTATCTGTGGTATCTTTTCTCGTCAAACGCTAACATGCGCGCCAAATTTTCTCAACTTTTGACAGTTTAGCGCGGGAATAACTATCGTCTTTGAATTTGAGCACGAGAGTTCACGAGAAGTTTTTCGAATTTTGTTGGTCATGGCGGTACCGTATCAAAATTATTTATTGGCGGTCTATAATGACAGAGAAAACCGAAAAATACAAAGAAAACGCGTAAGAGATGTTTGCGACCCTCTGGATATGCCCGATTCCGAGTTCCAGCGGATATGGCGCATAAATAAGCCTATGGCACTTTATTTGATTTCTCGGTTAGCGTCCGATTTGGAGCCGAAAAATTGTTCTGGCTTACCTGCCCATTTGAAAGTGAGTACCTACCTACCTTATTCTAAACCAATGCCGTCGCTTTCTGACTACAATGTACCTACCTAGGTACATAAATGCTTACATTATTTACCTCATTTTAGGTCCTGTGTTCCGTGCAGTTTTTGGCCAACGGGGGTTACCAACGACAAATAGGGCAGGACCATTCGATATGTCACTCCCAGACTGCAAACAGCCGCTTCCTCAGTCAATTTACTGACTCAATTTACAGGAGGTAAGTAATTGTATCATTCTATATGCAGGTACCTACTAATTTTGCATTGCTAAAGAGTCCCTTCCCAGCAGATTTCCTTTGGTTTCTATTTCGAAATACAAGTTCGAAGAAGTTGCTAGCTACCTACTTCTTCGAACTTGGATTTAGGTGTAGTACCTACCTAGGTACCTAAGTGTTCGTTTGTACTTAACACTCACTCACTACATACATATAGGTACCTATACCTACAGAGCTGCAATCCTAATTAAATCTCTTGAATCCCAATGAAAACTGTTGTTTTCTGGCCGTTGATAGGTATTGTGTGCGAGTCAAAATATACCCACCCTATCAATCTAGGAAAGGAAGGAACCTACTGAACGTGAACACCGCCGTTTTACCAAAGTGGCACATAGTTGACAAAGTAGGTACCTACCTACATAACTTGTTTTTGCATGTGGTCAGCTGTTTCTCATACCAAGGCGCGAGGCAAGGTCTAAAATAAAGCTACGAATAGACGTCTGATTTGGTTTCCAATTATATCACTCGATATGTAGGGCACCTGGCTCGATTCACATTGCGCGCTAGCTAGATTCAAATTCAAAAGTTGTATTCAGTATCTATTCAGTAGGTACCTATTTATTGCAAAACATAAATATTACAGTTTTGTAAGTATTCATGTACCCTGTTTTGTAGGGTATGAATATATAAATCTTAATAATAAATCTCAATCTAGGACCTAAGATATGGACTAAATTAAGTAGGTATTTTGTATTTGATACAAAATTACAGAGATCTTTAATAATACCTATTTATGTCGTCTAAAATTATATGAATTTACGGACCTAACACTTCAAAGTTTGCGGTTAGTTTGATAATCTGCATTTTACACTGGCGGGGCGCGGCGGTAATTGCTTTGCCAACTATTAGGTATAAGGTATAATATCTATCGTATTGTAGAATATGAAAGCTCTCTTATAATTATCAAAAGTTTGGAGCATAATCCACAAGCACTACGTAGGTACCTATATCGGAGATTCCTATTTTGAATTCATACAAATAATGTAAGTAAAGCCCCTCCCCGCCAGTATTATTTCTGGGAGAAAACAGGATACAAAAAAAAATCATGCCAACGAAAATAAAATAGGTACCTAGTAGCTACCTGCCACCCCGCCGCCGCGCCGCGCCGCCGCCGACCGCCGCGCCGCGCCAAGACGATAAGCACGCTGAACGCGGTTATTAGTTGAGTCAGACAGCAGACTTTAATCGAATGGAAAAATCGGACGTCTGTAGTAGCTTTAGACAAACGAAAACGGACGGTGACAATTTGTTTGTTTTGTTTGATGGTTCTCAGAGACAATTTTATTTGCTTTGCTGCAAGTACCTACAAGTTTTGTTTTGTTTTCTTTGCTTTCTGAAAAAAGTAAGTGTGAGTTTCCCAAAATGTTTTCGTGAGATGAAAGTGTTGTTTTTGCAAGAAGTTTGTATTGGGTTGCAGTAAAGTAAAGTGATGTCTTATTCATTTGTAGGCATGCACTCCTTCCTCCCTGCAGAGCAATGTGTGGAGTCTCGTCGGCTAACTGCTCATGAAAGGACTGGTTTTTGTTGTTATTCCTATAGTAAAATGAGTTTTCTTGTGACGAGAGGTCGGCTCGGTTCTCCTCTTCGTCTTCTTCATTCGTAACATTTTACTTACCTTTATCTGGAAAAAGCTGTGTGCAAGACTATAAACAATACCTACTTACGTACACTTGCCTTTGAATGGGCGTAAACAGCTCAGAAGCCAAAATTATAGGAGGATACAGCATTGCTTTTAATTAATTAATTAATATATATAACCATATTTTATCTACCCACCTATTTTATTAAGAGATTAAGGAACAATTTTAGTTTGACTAGTGGGTTCACTTGTTTTGCCATTATTTCAGGCTGTTTGCAGAATGGATCCATTTCCCCGGGACAGAAGCTGCACGGAGCAGTGTGGCTGCAGGATTTTTAGAAAAATATCATGTTCCAGACATACTTGGCACCATCGACTGCACACATGTTGCAATTTTCCCTCCTTCTGGGCCACAAAATCTTAGCTATCTACTATTAAAATTTCTCACTCTAAATGGAGGAACTGAGATCTGCACTGAAATTTCTCATATCTGAGTGTATGAAAATTAGTGTTGAAAATGTCTTAATTATAATAAAATTGCCCAAATATCTTAATATGTACATGCCAAACAATTTATAGTTTATTATGATGATGAATGAAGTATGAACTCACATCAAAATCACTTATATTCGTTATGGCTTACATAATTTCCTCATAGACAATTTAAATTTAAACTACTTATGTGTAAACCATTAGAAATTCTATAATTCTTAATAAAGAGTTGTCACAACTGGCTTGCAATAGAGAGGAATGAAAGTTGGCATGGGATAGGTAGTGTAAGATGAAAATAGGGCACTGAAATACTGACATAGGGTCAATAGGTGCTACTATTTTTCACTTATTTGCAGATTGCTGATTCAGAATGCAGAATTTTGTCTGTAAATGCTAGGTACCCCGGAAGGGTACACGATGCATTTATATGGAAGCATTCGAATATCCGAGGGGAGATGAAGAGGCTTTCCGACAGCAGAATCGGAAACTTCTTCCTGTTGGGTAAGTGACGTTACTCAATTTATATTCTGATAAAGATTGGCCGCATGTACCTGCAAGAACAAGTGCATGCTACTGTTTTTTCCTTTAACCAGTTTGTAATAATTATCTTATTCAGATTTTAAATTTGCATTCAAAGGATGAACTCCTCTTTTTACTTTTGATTTTGTTACAGGTGACTCTGGGTATCCGCTGGAGCCCTGGCTTATTACGCCAATATTGAACGCTCAAAATGCCGGGGAGCAGCGGTTCACGAATTGGCATTGCCAAGTTAGAAATGGCATAGAGCGCACAAACGGCTACGTAAAGGGCAGTTTCAGATGCCTAGGCAGCGACCGAGCCCTACATTATGCCCCTGAAAAGGCATCGGAAATTATCTATGCCTGCTGCATTGTATATAATATAATGAAGCATTTCGGGTAATCATTTATGCACAACTTAAAAAACTTATATTCACAGCAAAGGCTATATCTATGATTTATGCCGGTACTACCTTGTGCAATGTACATGTAGATACATAAACCAGTTTAACACAATGAGTGCCACAGATTCACATGCTGATGTTGGGCTGCAGTGAATACAAATACTCGCTCTTTCAACTGGAAACATTGTTTTAACAGGGTCCCATTAGAAGAAGGCGAAATGGGAGGAGAAGACTTGGATGCTGTGGAGCCGGCACCAATGCCCCCTGCTGGTCTTCTCCGCCAAGCCCAACTGCGCCGAGCAGATATTGTACAAACACATTTTAATGCCCAAAGATTTTAAAATAATACACCTTTAAGTATAGTTACATTATTTTATTTTTCTTAAATCTATTGTTGGCTTGATGACCGCCTGAAACAAAGGTAACATTTTAGGTATATACTAAATTATATAGGTATTATTATTTAACAACCTCAGTGGCAGAGCGGGTGAAGGTCCACCATGTTGACAGGCCGATGATGATGATGATGATAAAAAACTCAATACCAGTTAGATAAGATACTCATTCCTATTACAAGCTCTGCCTACTCTGGGGTTAGATGATGCTGTGTGGATTGTCCAGCTTTAATTTAATACTTTTCAAAATCGAGCCCAAGTTTTCTTAGACTGTTTTCCCTAATCAATTAGTAAATGATTTAGGCTTCATTGGATAGGAGACAAACATGTTTTAGCCGATTAAGTATTAAACAAGCAACCACCCTGAGGGTCCAAATGAAAAAAAGATAATTTTATATGTAGGTACTTACATGAAAACTAGGTGCTCCTCGCGTAGCTCGTTGCTACGGCGCACTTCAGTAATCAGCTCCTGAAAAACAAATCCATGTGTAGTAGGTAATAATAATAACATGACACACATATTCTTGAAAATATGTGCCACTTTATAAACCAAAATAGGTAGGTAAGTACATACGTAAGTATCAACAATATACCTAACATGTAGGGTAGGTAGGTACCTACTAAAAATAAATAAAGGAGTACTTAATTCTCCTTGTAGGTATTTTAGGTTAGGTAGGTAGGTTACCTACGTTCCATCTGTCTTGGTTAGTCAAAGTTTTACAAAACCGGCCCATCATTAAAATTGACTAAAGATGATTGAGAATGTAGGTAGTGGGTACAAGATATGTACCTATCTCCATTCCAAATTTTGTTATGATCTAAGCTGCTTTTGTAACGGTAAGTGTGTACCCAAACACAATGGACAGACAGACAGTTGCTTCTACATTTTTATTAGTAGATAGGTAGATCTTCATCTATTAGTGTGATTTGAATTTCTACTAGGTAGGTAGTAGGTACATAAATACTTAGTAGCCAACATATTCACTTACTTTTATGAGTTGGTTGAGCTCCAACTGAGCGTTAAGAAAATTCTCACTGGGTATCGCCCGCCGGACACGCCGCCGGTTCCGTCGAGGAGCGGCAGGTGGCGGCGGCGACCTTGGGCTAACCCTGTGAGCTGCTGGCATCTGACACAAAAAAGAGGAAATTGTATAAGATATATAGGAAGGCATTTATTTTTAGTGTAGTAGGTACCTATCTACTTACCTACCTTTTAGGTAGGTACCTAAGTACTTATGTAAGTACAAAGATAAGATAAGTACCGTGCAATAAATACCTAATATGGAAGATAATCATTAGTAATGATTATCTTTATTATAATATGATTCATAACAATTGTTTCTCACAATCACAATGTATAAATGTTTTTTTTTTATATTATAGGTATATATGAGCGTGTTACACTTACACCAATTCCGGATTCGGCTGGACCCATTCCCACTGCCATCTCCGGGCCTATTGCACATAGTACCAGTGCCGAATTGTCGGAGAGGTCCGGCACTGGTATTGCGTTGCCGGTGGCATTCACCGCCCGTGAATGCTCACCTCCCTCAAGCCTCGCTTTTCGTTTTTGGTCACGCCAACACTAAAAGTTAAATTAAGTAGGTACTGAGGATCAATAAATTACGTTCATACCTAACCTACCAATAGAGTTTAAGAAGAACTACATTCAATTTATAAATTAGGTAATACAATAGTTTAGTAGGTAGCTAGGGTATGTTAGAACGTAGGTAGGTAAGTACTACGTTAAACCTTTTTTTTCAGGTTTCAAGAGATGTAACAGGTAGCACAGAACTAGTTTTGTGGTTAGTGGGTACCTACATAAAGAAAGACTGTGTGTACTCACAATCTTCCACTGCCCCACAGTTCGTTTTGGGCCCAGCTCGTCAAGGGCGCTTTTGAGCTCGGCCCACTCCTCTTCATAACGTTTTGCGCCTTGCGGCGAGCGAAAATCGCCCGCCGCAAAAGCTTGGTTAGAAGCCATATACTTTAGTAAGTGATCTACTTGTTCTTTTGTACTTCTAACTCTGAAACATGAAAGATTTTTGTAGAAGTAAATCATTACCAGTAGGTGTACCTACCAAGTATAGGTATAGGTACCTACATAATTTATTGTAAATAGGCAAGTGCTTAATAGTTATTGTAGCTACTAAACTGAATGATTATTTCATTTTTACTTACGTTTTGCGCGATGCCATCTTGCAATCGGTACTAAAACAGAACTTGAAGCAGAGAATTTCGCGCGCAAATTTTGAAATAGCTTCTTCTTCTTTTTTGGGTTCATGGTTTTTTTCAACTGTTTACCACCATTCTACCAGTGAAAATGTTCCAACTACCAGTTATGGAGGTGAAAACTAAGAAGGTTAGTTTATTTCTTCCGTGCAATTCACAAAAACCATAAACATTTGAATGAACTAAACTGGTGGCTGTCTCTTCGCGAGAAGGACTACTCGACAACGAGTATTATATCGTTTGTGGTGCGCATGTTAGGGTAAACGAGAAAACAACCGACGGCGACAAAAATTGTCGTCGCGCGCGCGACGTCTTTCGTGGTGCGCATCTTAGCTCTGCTGGTGAGTTCTAAAATGCCTACCTTTACTCATAATTTGTCAAGTCCAGTGGGATAAGATTTGCATCCCAGTGGGCCAAGCACATGGATTGTCTTGGGTAGAATCATGGTAGAATAGACAAACATGACATTGCATTGTCATGTATGACATTTGATGCGTAAATTATTGATTTTACGCATTGGATCATCATTGTAAAATCAATAATTTACGCATCAAAAAAAAATTACGGCACATCATGTGCCGTAATTTTTTTTCATTCTACCCCAGGACAAAAATCCCTGTGCTTGACCAACTGAGGCCTTGTTAAGTATCTACCTTTTTAAAATTTTAAATCCATCATGGTTATTAACCCTAAATCATTACAACGAGATATACCATGATTTGAGTTTTGAGCTTTCCAATATTTCTACCTAGCTACCTATTGTCTCTTCCTTGGCTCTAAACGTTGTCGCTTAAGCTCATGCATATTGTAATAGAGATCTAATCAAGTAATTTCCTTCCGTATACAGATAAGATGATCTAATATATATGCCTCTAAATTGTCCGTATTTACGGCAAAGTTAATTCCTTTAGAGCCTGAATACACCTTTAGCGCTTTTGTGCTCTAACTAGGTCAGAGGTCTCGCTCAATTCGCATAGTGTAGAAAGAGATGCCCTCTATTTCAACGCAGAATGACAGCTATTAGCCATTCAGCACTCTACGGAGTAGTGAACTTTTTTGCGTTGGAGCTAGAATCTAAAATGTATTTTTTTTCGGCCCAGAAAGATAGACCAGAAAGACTTATGTATTTTGGGAAGTTTCTGTATGAATAACACAGGTAAAAAAAACGGCACGCGGAGGAAGGTAGTGTTAAAGAGGCCTGTAAACCCAACAGTGGGCAAAGGAATGATGATAATGATGAAAAAACTGAGCTGATGAAACCTGCTCATTATTGGTTTGAAAAAGTGTGAGTACCGTACCGACCCCGACTTCGACCTAATTATAGATCAATGGGTAAACTGGGGTAAACCTAACTCAACAATGACTTACAGTATTATGAAGATGTTTACTCTCAAAAACCCTTATTTTGAAACCAAAAAAGTTTTAAGGAATCAAATAGGTAATATCTCAAATAAATCAACTTCGACGAGACTTGAACTCTTGATTTTTGGGATATTATAAATGAATTCTTAGAAATTATATCCATTACGCACTATAATAACAAAAATCTTTAAAAAGGTTTTGTTGAAATCGAAAAAAATGTCTCAGAAATTACAACATTTCCAACATCTTACTACCATTAATAAGAGAGTACAAGCCGCGAACCAACATACAAACATTCGTGACACAGTAACACAGTCCGTTATTACGTGGTCATCTAACTGCCAGAATTACAATATTAACACGGATTTGGACGGTAAGCATTGCGTTTTATTTACGAGAAGTTATTACAACATAGGTATTTGTGAATGGTAACATAGGCCTGATCTGCTAAAGTAGATCGATGTTTAGAGAAAAAGGTCATATAAGGTCAGAGTGTGAAGTGTGACCTACTAGTATGCCTGCGTGAGCGACGGTGGCGGCAAAGCGGCGCGCCCGCGCAGAGCTTTGGTTCGCGGGCTGGGCAGTGAATGTGTTAATATTATGCAAGGTATGTATTGTATGTATTTGATCACGATTACGATCATCAAATTTTTTAATACTGTCTTCCCTCACCTCAACCAAGCAGCCTATATTGGTCCACTGCTGAACCCAGGCCTCCAACTGATAAGCGCCTTATTGTCCTTTATCTCATGAGGGTAGTCCATAATCCCCATGCTGGGCATGCGGGTTCAGGATCGCAGTTCGGTAGGATTGTGCTGCAGAGGCGCTGCTGCCCACCCCCGGTGGATACCCCTTAGTCGCCTTTTACGATACCCGCGGGAAGAGTTGGAGTGGTTTTAATTCTAAGCCGGTACCACACGGCAATCTTGCGGCTTCGAATATGTTAAATTAAGCAAATATTATTCACTAGTTTATTCCCACGGCTATGCAAGCGTTGTTTCTATGGAAAGGTATTATTCATGACATTTTGAAACCTACTTCCTCGCCTACTTCCTAAAGTACTTACACCATAAACCGGCCCTTAGGAATTTAATGTTGAAAGCAGATAAGTTTCCTGTTAAATATTACGAAAACCGAACCGGACATCAAGTGCCTCGTGCCATTGGTAGTTTCTTAGCTAAGTAAGAAAATCTATGAGTTTTAAAATCAAGTTAGCCTGTAGAGTAAGGTCATTTACAACGGGATATATACCATGATTTGAGTTTTGAGCTTTCCAATATTTCGGCACAGTTTCATGCGCCATGATCACGGAATAACTGAGGGCACTGCGAGTGAGTTGTTAATGGCAGACTGAAATCATGGTAAATATCCCATAGTAAGTGACTTTAGTGTTAATCTTTTAACCTCGACCTGTTTTCGAAAACTGCTAAAACGTCGTTTTACGTCTAGCTATAGAATGCTTTTGATTAGTTGATTCGAGTTACTTTTTCTGAATGCTAATTGAAACAAGCTATACCTAAAGCTAGTCACAAATGGTTTTGTATTTATTTTATTTACGCAGACCATTCATAAAGCTCAAAACCAAAATATTTGAAGTGGGACATATGTCTCGATGTTAAAGAGTAACCATGATGGATTTAAAAGTTTTAGCCTGTAGTCTTATGACAAAACTAGTGTGGAAACGACCATAAGGAAACAGAAGTAGAGGAAGACTCTTGACACGCTGGGAAGACGATGTGAATAAGACAGCTGGCCAACCATGGACACAAGTGTATTTTCTATGTAAGTATAATATAAAATGTATAGTGTAATGTAGGTAGATATACCTAAAATAATATGATTAATCAGTCATTTAGTACCCATAACATAACACAAGGTCTGCTTAGCTTGGGGTTAGATGATGATGTGCATTTTGCATTATTTTTTCATTTGTTTAGCAAAGATAGGGCACAGATTGGACACGGCAACACTTAACACTTCCACTGCTCATGACGCTGATGTCCAGTATCGACAGCGTGTCGCGGCGGGGCGCCCTGCGAGTCACGAGTCGCACCGCCGAGGCTGAGCAGTGAATGTGATAATAAACTAACACTTCAATTGCCCATGACGCACATGGCCAGTATCGACAGCGAGCGGAACCATTCGCCCAACACTTGGAAAATCTTTGAGTATACCCAAAAGACTCAAATTTAATCTTTGCAATTATTTGTAATGCGTACGAAATAAATAGCTTTATTATTATTATTTAGGCAGGTAATTCTTTAAGATCCTTAGGTACAAAAAGCCAGCTAAAAATAGCTACAACTTATTTTTTTTATTTTCTGTCTGGTAACTTCGCTCTACCTACGCCCTCATCTAATTTACCCAACAGCTTTGATGTGTCAATTCTTACGAAACAACTTAGTAGGATGAAAATAAATATTATATCTAAGAGTGTAGGAAGTAGAAGGTAGTATATGATCAAAGTTTCAGCCGTAGCCATTCAGGCGTTGTTTCTATGGAAACGCTTCAAGGGAATTTCTATCCCATGGGAATTGTTTTATGGGATAAAAAGTATTTTAATATGTAAATAAATAAATAAATCTCATCGGAGACTAGCCAAATGCGCAGGACATATTATAGTCCACAAGTGTGTGCACAAACACAGGTGCACTCTCTATAACTCACTCTCATAATTCGGCAGACCGACACGACCGGGGAGAGGTCAAGCGCAGGAACGGCTTAACGTGCTTTCTGAGGCACGGGGCACGGATTTATAATATTTGTGTGATATGATAACGTTGCAAATTGTTCACCTTTTTTATTACCCAGATAATTTCTATCTACGTAATTACAGCCTACAGGTTTTGAACGAATTTTTGGTAGTACCTACCATTGTGTGTAATTAAGTTATTGCGTTATAGCATTATTTCTGTAAGTGTTATGTTATGAAATAGAATTTCCTAATGAACAACTTTACCTACCTACTCATGTTAAAGTTTAACACCTACTAAGTTGATTATGATGAGACTCTACCAGTACAAACTTTATAAATAGCTCTCAGACAGAGAATATACAGGGTAATTGGTAATTCACTGACACTGTGTGAACTACAGGTTCTGCCCATAATAACGAACACATTCGTGAAGGTGGCTTAATTCATATTTTTTTTTAAATCACCTGTGATACAAACTGACAAAAAACGTTTGTCCGGAACCCAATGTATTGCTCAAGACCAATCTCCTACTCCCACGACCACTGATAAATTCAGGACAGAGCCATTATTGAGCTTAGTTTCAAATTAAACTTCTCTAAAGAACAATTATTGAATAGTACCTAATACCTATACCAAGTTTAACAATTAAGACCTGGCGTCTTCACAAACGTTTTCGTGATGATCGGCAAAGCCTGCAGTTCATGCAGTGTCAGTGCCCATAACTCTGTATAATATAACCCATAACCCTGTATAATAATACTTCTCAGCGTAGGTACGAGTAGGTACCTACCTATACTATGTAATTTTTATGTTTTACTATAATATGCACCAATTTCCAATTTAAAAACAGTTTAAAAAAGACAGTTTCACAAAAAAAAGTATTGATTGATGGGTCCGAGTTTCCATTGTAGGTAAATGACAGAAGGTTAACTAACTAAACTAGTAGGTATTTACAATTGGAGCGGTTGAGCTAAATGCAGACTGTTGTAAACGGTCTGTTGATGGCTCAACTGTTCCATATCAGTATAAAGTATCTATAGTTATAATCTTATGTTATTCAAAAGTGTAATTTGTTTGTTCTGTTTTCAAAACAAAAACAGTGCTAAACACTGTTTTTATTTTGAAAGTGTTGAACCGATGTTTCCCCTAAAATAAAGAAATAAATAAAACTACTACCCACATTTGCCCTGATGATGTCCCTCGTTAAGGGATGAAAAGCTATTGTTTTTTCAACACAAACAAGGTTGCACTTAACCCATCACATTCATGATGAATTTGTCCAACTAAAACAAATTTACAAAACATTTTTGTTTAAAATTCAAACTGTTTTCGTAGAACTTCGTAGCACGTGCTCACTCGTTGAAGTCTTTTGTACTGGCGCTTGGCTCTTGACACCAATAAATTAATTAACAAGTTAACCCGTAACACGGGGCCTTAACACCCCTTTACACCGCAAACCCTGACCCATTTAGCCAGGAAATAAATAAAGGGTTGTCGACAGTCGACTGGATTCTAAAGTTCTCTTAGACAATACAGGCGTTGCAGAGAACCATGGTTTACAAGCGGTTATTGAAAATCGATCTAGCACTTTGTTCTCGTTTATTTATTATATTCATTAAGTTTTTTGGTTAGGTACATTAATTATAATGGAATAGAATAGAATTATTTATTCAGGTTAAAAACAACATTACATTTCGGTTAGAAGCGCCTTAAAGCCTATGTTAGGTTTAACGAGACACAGAGTTCTCACCGGGTTCAATAAGAGGTATTATTAGGTAGGTATATTAGTCGAAATGCTTAGGTTACAATCTTTCAAGGTATTTTTAGAATAATTTCAATAAAAACTACGACAATCCGAAGAATATCGGATAATAAGGCATCTGTAACGTTTGATATAAAAGAGCGGTATCGTCTAACACCAGTTTTGTATAGGTACTTAAATGAGGATCTCAATTATCGAATAACTTATTGTAAACTAGTTTATGCCCGCGGCTTCGCAAGCGTTGTTTCTATGGAAACGTTTTAAGGTGTTTTCTATCCCATGGAAACGGATTTATGGGATAAAAAGTAGCCTATGTTTGATTCCAGGATTAGAATTACCTGTATGCAAAATTTCAGCCCGATCAGTCCAGAAGTTTTAGAGTGAAGAGGTACTAACAAACATCCATTCATCCATCCAAACTTTCGCATTTACAATATTATTTTAATTTTGATATATTATTTTAATATTTGTTTTTTTTTTTTTAAGTTAGAGTACGAATGTTTATTCGAATTTTTGTGCTTACCTATGCTTTGTCCACGTATTTATTTTCTTTGACAAATGAAAAAATACAATATTTTATAGACTCTGTTTTTTTTTTAAATAGTGATGCGAATCTATCGAAAAATATCGGCACTAACGAGAGCTTCGATATTTATCGAACTCACAACTAACAGCAGCGGAACCGCTGCTAAATATCCATTATTATATAATCTATATTTTAATTATTATTCAACTCCTTTGAATTTCATTTATAATTTTTAATGTTTTCGTAATCATTTTTTTTATTTTACCAAACTATAGTAGTTTGACGAATTCATTGTGTTTTTTTTATTTTGTAACGTTTCAAATACTATGTTAATGGAATGAACACACATGTCTGAATAACATAAGAACGTTGGTGTTCTTGAAACTTTTTATTTATTAATTTATCAGGTACTTGTATTGATTAAATATATGACCATTGTCATTGCCTGATGAAAGCAGTTCCGGAAACTGAACCTTTTAAAGGTTGGTTTTTAATATGTGGCAGGTATGTCACCTTCCATTTTTTTCGATAAGAGGTACTCTGTGTGCTATTTATAAGTTCCCTTCGACCTTCCCTCCAGTACGTATGCACGTAAACCCTTATTAATTAAATAATATAACTGAATAATGGGTACCTACAATATACAACGTCAAATAAACTTTCAGATTGGTTACCTACAAGTTCGTTTTGACTAATTTTATAGAAGTTTGACACATGTAACATACATAACTCAATACTAATACTAATATTTGACGTAGTATTTTGTATGTAGGTACCCAACCTACACACAAATCCCGTGAAATAAAACTTTCAGATAGGTTACCTACAAGTTCTTTTTGACACAATAAGTTTGAAAGGTACTGACCTTCATTTTCTTTTATAGCCGCGTCCACGAATTTATTTTCTGTTTGGTATATGGTGAAGTTTAATTACCCTAATTGTTGAATGACAGAATGAAGAATTTCATAGAAACAGTGACTTTTGACAGATAGAGATGCGACTTTGTCGACTCGAAATATATGAGGACTTATGATAGTTTCGATTTTTATCGAGCCGAAATAGTATGTAACGAAGATTATTCTACATGATTATTCCATGAAAAGGTATTGGAAATAGATTACAGTTTTACTTTTTATCACGGAAAAATGCGTGTAAAGCCGCGGGCAAGTAAGTAGTGCTAGTAGCAAATACAAAAAACAACCAATATAATAGATACTGTTTTATTCTTTTGAATATTCTGATTTCAAAAATAAAGTCATTTATACGCCTGAGTCCGTAAAATAACACAAAATGTTGAGCAACAATAACAAAATCGATTATCGAATTTCTTCATAAACAATATCGAATATCATAAGAATCGAATCGGTAAAGCATTAGGACATCACTATTGATTTGTCAGTCGAACTACCAAAAATAAAATTATAGCACGGAATAGGTATAGTTCAAGTATCTATTGCAAAAGCATTACAACAGCAAGAAATAAAAGGAGCCACTTTTACCACCTTATTGCTTTTAAGCAACTTTAATATAGCCAGATCAAAACAGCTGACGTAACCGCATTCTGCAATATGGTGATACAAGCACCTTAACTTTAATATTGCGCTGAAGAAGTTTAACCACTTTTATTCATGAGCGAATAAGGTTCTAGTTACCCATATCTTTGTTCTTGACATACTGGCCTTATTTTTATGTGGTCAGTATATCAGTTATCTAGTACCCATAACACAAGCTCTGCTTAGCTTGGGGCTAGATAACGCTGTGTAAATTGTCCAGCATTATTATAATTTATTTACACTAATATTATTAAGAGGAAAGATTTGTAGTACTTTTGTATGGTTACTAACGAATAAACTCAAAATTACTGGATCGATTTACTAAATTATTTCACTATCAGAATGCTTCATTATCGCTGAGTAACGTAAGCTATATTTTTTTTATTAGAAAAAATTAGGGATCCCTGCTAAAACTTCAACAATGTAGTCCAAGGTGTAAAAAAATTAGCCATTAAATGATAACTTTCATCGCAAGCGCTGCGGAAACTTTTGATGATAAAACAAAAAAAAAATCTACAATATTAAAGAGCAAATCAATATCTACAAAAATCTTTGCGAAACCATTCGTCCAACTGTTGTTGTTATGTCATCATAACTACTTTTTTACATTATAAAAGTTGTTCGAAATACCGACCAAAATCAGACCATGTTTTCCATACCTTTGTATTAATCCTTAGTCAAATAAATCATTTCGTATTCAAAACTGTTTCAATATTTGTAGATCGCTTTTTTAATTATTCAAATCGGATATTTCATTCATAAGATATTACTAATCAAAAATGTCAATCTAAACAAAATACTAATAGAAAAACAAAACCGACCGGTGTGGCCCCACGCAGCGCAACGGGCAACGCGGCGAGAGGGACCGAAGTGCGGGAGAGGGAAAATAAATGTCCACCCGTGCGAACGAAGCCAGGACGGGCCGCTAGTTTATTTATAACTAATTTAGATCTACAAACGGGCTGATTCTACGATCTGGCGGCGACTATGATGATTCGCGCAAGTACCTACCTAGCATATAGCTTAAAATATAATTCGTAGAACCCGAGATTTTATGAAACTTGGACGGAACCAGTCAAAGCCTACATGTTATATGTAAATTTCAGTTTCATTAACTATCGCCAGAAACGAAATACCATAGAAACACTTAAGCATGATCGTAACAAGGACTTTCTTAGACATTCGTCTAAGAAAGTCCTAGTTACGATCACCTTCACGGATTATTGTATAGTAGTTTATGCCCACGGCTTTGCATGTGTTGTTTCTATGGAATCGTTTAAGGTGATTTCTATCCCATAGGAACTGATTTATGGGATAAAAAGTAGCCTTTGTTTGATTCCAGGATTAAAATTACCTGTATGCAAAATTTCACCCTCGGACATGTGTACGACATGATCGATACCAACTGCTGCAAGTTCAGCATCATTCAGTTCTCGAGAGAGCCTACACATTTTCTCCCCTTGGAGTCGAGACCCGTCCGTGGGTTACCGAGGCTCTTCGGGTTTTAAAAAATTATCTGAGCGTCTGGTCGAAGCGACGCGTTACCCGAGAGCTGGTCAGTATCTGGCACAGCGCATCAGCATTGCCATACAGCGGGGCAATGCAGCCAGCGTCTTGGGGACGCTTCCAACTGTTATTGATATGGACCAGTTGAGCTACCGCTCAATTGTTTCAATTCTAAATACTACTTCTAATTTATTTCTTTTATTTGATTTTAATTTTCTTTGTGAATAAAGATTATAACGAGATTTAAGACTAAATACTTAATATCAACAGTGGTAAGTTAAGTACTCGTAGAAGCTAGGTTCATGACCTAACGTCCTTCGGCAGTTGAAAAGGCTCTTTAGTCAACTGGCCCCGGAAAAAACTGGCCCTACGGGGCCAGTTGCCCTAATGCATTTAATTTATTACTTTTGTTTAGTCGACTGGGCCCATTACTAATTTAAATAAAAAATCTATAGTCTAATTTCAAACCCGTGTACAGATGTGTACAAAACTTACTTAAGATAAACAAAAATGAAACACCATGGTTATATGATACTTAATATGTTTACTGGGGTATTTTGATTTATTTAGAACTAGTCAAAATCAACAATATACTACAATGTAAATAAAGTTCTTAAAAGTCACAGTCGTTTGATTAATGCTTTAACAGAAGTAGCTATTCTAATCAACAACATAAAATTAAAATATTTAAAAATCAGCCTTTTGATATATACTTGCTTACTGAGAACTATTCAAAATCAACAATAAGTACATAATAAAGTAAAATTTAAAATATTGGTAAACGAGTCTTTTGAAAAATGCTTACTTAGAAATATCCAAAATCAACATTATACACTTATACTAAATTAAAAAAGATACTTAATAATCACAGTTGTTCGATTGATTCTTGATGCTTAGGTACTTAAAACTATTTAAAAAATCAACAATATACATCGATGAAATTGAAATAGCTACTTAAAAATCACAGTCATTTCATTAATGATCACATGCTAACGTAAACAAATAACATGAATAAATAAATAAAACTTGCTCTTTGATTGAATGTCCTTAGCTAATATACAAAAAATGTACCTTAGAATCAGTCTTAAAAACATATAAAAAAAATTAAAACTTTAATTTCTCTAAACAACGGCCTACATTAATTTTGCCGCTAAGTAATTCGTTTATTGCATAGTCAATCTTTTTTTTTCTCTCTTTGGTTTCAGGCAACCTCTTTGAAATTTTGAGATCTGTAGGGTTTTTCAACGCAGTCGAGAAGTTAGCCATATCGCTACACAGCCCCTTCTAAAAGTTGGGCTATGTTTTGTTTATTTTTTACATATATTTTTATATGTCCATTCCATGTTTCTACGACATTGTTGGTTTTATGGAATTCAAGTACTATTTTGTTTGAAATCTACATATTATTTTTAGCTTACTTAAAGTATAGGTAATATAGGTACGTAATAGTTAGGGTTGCACAAGTATTATGTAGTTCTTCTTGATTCGCTGTAAAAATTCTAGTTTCAGGCATCTGTGAACTTAAAAGTAGCCAGAGGTTTGAGCCCTCGCGTCTAAATACAAGTTTAATGTAAACTTAGTTAGAGCGAGGTGTCACTATCTTTGACCATGATAGGTTTAACACAAGTATGTTTGTACTACAAAGATATGTCAGGATATTCATTGAAATAGTCTATAAGTACCAACTTTGTAAAACTACCTTTTGTGAATAAACATTTATTATTATTATTATTATTATTATATTATGCGTTAAAAACGAACTGCTATGACGATTAATTATATAATCCATGATAATATCGACAAAAGTTGAAACACTTTTCTTCTTGTCTATACTAATAACAAATTCTGTAAGCGGGGCCAGTCGACCAATTCAAAACATGCATTAGGTCAACTGGACTCGAGGAGCCAGTTCGACCGGGGCCAGTCGACTAAAGAGCCGTTGAAAAGTATCAACACATCTAGTGATGGATAAATAGTTAGTGTCTACAAAAACATGCGAAAATTTTAGCAAACCTAAACAAACACGCAAGCATAGACGAAACGTGAGAATTATCTATGTACCTAGTGATAATGATGTTTAAATACATTACGACCCGCTTTACGTGCCTAGCTAAATATCTGTTAGTTAGGTAGAGTCCGTCCAGGAAAATAAGTTCTACAAAATTTTATTTTATTTCCACTTATACACGTTATAATGTGCTAAGCCGCAAGGGGGTGATTCTTTACCCCGAGGGGATCAACGTGTGATATACGAATTTAAAATATTTTAAGAATTTTGTTGATTTTTGAAAAATATATGTAATTTTTTTGTTTTGTTTTTATTTAGGAAACAAACAGTTATAATAATAAAGAATACAATGGAGACATAGAATTATTACAAAAACCAATAAGTGTTTACACAATTAAAAAAAATCTGCCTATTCGTTTTTTTACACTTACTCTTGCATTATTTAACATTATAAAATATTTCACAAACGTTTTTTGCTTGTTTTTCTAGCAAAACCAGTGTTTTGTCTAGAAATTATTACAAAAAATGATGCAGATTCTCTGATATTTCGAAACAATAATAATAATGTGAGAATACACGTAAAAGAACGAATATGAACAACAAGAACAAAATTAAAATTAAAAAAAACACCCCGACAGATTTATGTAAAACATGGCTAAGAACACTCGGTATAAAATTATCCATGACACAAAAAAAACTAAACGAAAATCGGTTCATCCGTTTGGGAGCTAAGATACCACAGACAGATACACAGATACACTCAAAACTTATAACAGCTCTTTTTAAAAAAATAATAGTAATGTAAAAGTTGGTCCTCTCTGGGTCCACAATCACCCCCTTTCGGCTTAGCACACATGTTTTTTGGCACCCTGTACAAATAAATATAACTTAACTACATTTGGCAAACTATTACTGGACAATCCACACATCATCAATTAGCCGCTAAGTGAGCAGATATTGTGTTAAACTATTTACTAAACCCTATAGACGGGATTTTTTTACAGTTACTTAAAAAACACCCAGACCCGTAGCAATTAATATCTGCAGATCGTACCGGTTCCCGCCGCGACACAAATGTTTGTAAACATTTGTCTCGCGGCGGGAATCGAGTCCACAACCAGCGCCACTGAGGTCGCCTAGATACACACAAATAAGTCTCACAGCTTACAATATCTCTAGAGTACATCAAACTGGCGGTCCTTACAATCGCGTAGACACAAAAATCCAATAAAATCAAAATAAATACAATAAATGTACACTTAGAAAAGGTCAAATTGTAAAACTAAACACTGACACGGAAATAAAGTGACATTTTTGATTTCTGTCGCTTCGGTATGTAGACTAAAGTAAAGAAGCGACGAAGCAGATAAAGCAGTCTGAAAATGCACGCCGATGTGGAGGGGACATGCATTTTTAGAATGGTTTATATTTACCTAAGTAACTCGCGTTCTAAAAAAATAAGTTACCATAAAAAATAACCATTATCGTCTTACGCATTCCTATAGTTAACAGCTCTACAAAACGGTTGGTCGTGTGTCATTATCAAAATAAATGATTGTGCTTTCACTACAAGAGTTTTTTTCTACTTTCGATTTTCAAGAGCACATTGTAATGATGCATAACCGTTGCATAAGTGTTAGATAATATTATATCGTGATTTGATTCATACTACAAGCACACATAGATTAATCAAAACACACGGACCGAAATTATATTACGAAAATTACATGTGGGGGCTTTGTTTGAACGTGAGATGTTTTTGTAAGCAAAGGGATGACAAAATAAAAGAAATATTGGTTAAAAATGTTTTTTGTTATCATCGGAGCAAATTAGAAGTGAGAATTAATTTTAGTGTTTTAAACTTTTAATTCGTAATTTTAATCATTATTATGTCGTCGAAATCGAATTTATACCTTTTTCGCTGAGTTTGTGTTTTTGAGTTTATTTGTTGACCTTGTTCTTTTCTGCTACGGTCATAAATTTTTGTGAAGTTTTCATTCGTTAGTGCCTAAATTGACGTTAAATATCTATTACAATATGATACGATTCTAAACCATGTTTATCTTACAAGCGTATTCAATATATATTAAGTGGAGCAAGTCACGCTTTATCTTATTTTGAATATGACTTATAATGTTCAATTCCGAAATCTTCAGTCGATATGAATCGAGCTCAAAGTTGTTAGTGCGCCTACGATCAATTTAGATTTGAATTTTTGATGTTATAATGATCACGTTTATAGTTCTTGGTGTTCAATGTTAGGTCATAATTAGGTATTCGTTCTTTTGAATTAAAGTTTGTAATTATTTTTGATAAAATAAATTTTACGGACCCGGAGTGGTGGGAGTCTGCAGAAGACCGAGAAGTTTGGAACGGTACGGGGAAGGCCTTTGCCCAGCAGTGGGACGAAATAGACTAAATAAAAAAAAAAATCTTTAGATTAAGTATCTAAGTATTAAGTAAATGAGTATTACTTATTCCACAATGATTTAGACTAGTTATACCTTTAAATCGGTTTTTTAACCCGTTTAAGTATTTCTACAACAACTAGGCAAATAAAATAAATAAATAAAATTTACGCTGGAGAATCCACATAGCATCATCTAGCCCCAAGCTAAGCAGAGCTTGTGTTATGGGTACTAGATGACTGATATACTTAAGACAATACATTACAAAGTAGATATTTTTTTTGTGTATAGAACCTGCGCCCACCGCACCACATCGGGCAAATGTAAATAAAAATTGATAAATATATTTATAAAAATAGTGTTGTTGTACAAAAAATAATTACGAATTTTAAAGGGTTGGTTGTCGTTAGTCTCTCCTAATACTTAATTAATTTAATGAATAAAATAGGTACCTACCTACTTAAGTCATTTATAACGGGATATTTACCATGATTTGAGTTAAATATCCCGTTATAAATGACTTTAGTGTTAATAACCATGATGGATTTAAAAGTTTTACCTACCTACTTAGTTTTCCAATAACAAAACAAAAATTGCTAGGTTTACCTATATACCTAGATAATCTCAATATTAAAACACAGTCCGTACCTACTTATGTTGAAAACTTTCAAAAAACACTTCACGTTCACTCTATTTAAAAAAACTACTTACCAATTTTTTCCCACAAAAATCCATCCATAAAAAACAAAACAGTTCGAAATTCAAAATCAATGATCGATTGCGCGTGCGTCTTTCGCGCGTTACCGCACCAGACTTGCCCTACCACACTTGTTTCCTACCACCGCAAGACTATGACGTAAGAGAATGGCTCTTATTCTGATAGTGATAAGATCTAAATGTCAATATTTCTTCACTGTAAAAGCCAAATGTTGTTGTTAGAGGCTGTTGGCCTAGTCGAAGACCGCTTGCGATGTTTGTTGATCCAAGTAGGTGCGGAAGAGCCAATGGGATTTCTTCATTTTCATTCAGGATCCTGCGATCTGCTCTTACCATGGAAAAAGCCACATAATAAAATAACAATACAGGGTGGCTTTTTGACATGGGAGTGAATGGACAAATCCGAAACCACGTGAGTTAGAGGAAAGTCGTGAAATGTGTCATGGGCTTAGTTTGTGAGAAAATAAAAACTGCATAAGTATGTACTTTTATTTATTTTTTGAACTTTACTATATATAAAAATTACAAAATTACTTTTATCGAGGAAAAACAGCATTAAAATACAGGCTAAGTATCTGGCTAGTGGCAAGCACACCAGTTGTTCATAAATATTTTTTTACGTTGATGCACTTATCTAAACGCCACCCTGCCTAGTACTAACGTAATAAAGATATAGCTAAGGGTCCACCTCTAAATAGACTTGTGTGTCAATTCAAATGTCGCCAAAAACTAAACTAAACTGATTTGACTGAACAAAAAATTATGCCATATGTTTTAGTTACTTACCTACCTCCAACCAAAGCCACTATCCGAACCAATCAAATCATTTAAACAATTTTTAGTGCCGTCAATTAAGTTTAGTTTAGTTGTTAAGTTGTATTGATTGACACCACTGGTGTCAATTCGATTGTTGCACGATCTAAAACAGTTGACCAACCAGTAGATTGTTTGCAAATTCTAGTTTCTATTATTTGATTACAATCTGACAGAATTAAAAATGCGGCTGTCCTTTTTATGGATGAATGAAAGGAGGCTTTTTTTTGCGTTTATATAATTTTAAAAATGGGAAAAAACTGTCTAATAATCTAATAAATTTATTTCATTCATTTATATTATATTAAATTATATTTATATGTGTAAGAACCAATCATTTTCATTTCATTTTCTATAAATTTTAATCATTAGTTTATCTAATGTTATTGGTTAATTTAAATCGTGTTATTTGCTAGATAAATAGATAAAAAATAAATCTATCAGTTACCTACCAGGAAGAGACAGCAATATTGTGAGAAGTAAGTCAAATAAGTTATATTTATTTTTTTACATACAACCCAATCGACACCAGATGATATACCTAACCGCGCCGTGACGAAACAGGCATAATTATACTCATGAGTGGTACGATGAAAAACTGTATTGGAAATCTGATAGGTACGTAACCATAGATATTTTATAGATATTGTTTCAGTTAGAAACCGTTAGTTATAATTCAGATGTCGCCAAAACTAAACTAAACTTATTTGTACTAAAAATGGTTCCGTCCCTTTTATGACGATTGAAATAAAAAGGATCACATGAGTTTTAGTCACATACCTAATAATTAATTACACAATGAAATAAATAATGCTGAACAATTCACATATCATCTAACCCCCAAGAGCAGCTTTGCTTCTACCTACCTATAGTTGTAATTTAATTAAAAACTAGTTATTTTACATGAATATAAGTTTACTAGCTGCATTCTTATTACCCGTTGTCTCATTACCCGTTTTCCTGTAGGAATAAAGCATTTTCCCGCGGTAAAAAGTAGCCAATATGTGGGCTTCTAATGGTAAACGAATTTTTCAAATCGGTCCAATATTTCGGAGCCTATTCAATACAAACAAACAAAACTTTCCTCTTTATAATATTAGTATAGATAGCTCGATCTAATTCTATTAGTTGGAAATCCCTGAAAGTAATAGGTATTATCCTGGATGGAGTAAGTATTTAATAGTAGGTGAATAAAACAACCTCGATCCCACCACCATTTTACCACCGTCTGGACCTTTGTCTACCTCGAGTGTTTTTGGTCAGCAAGGCTACATTCTTGCTCGTAGGCTTGCGGTTTTCGCGATTTCTTTGAGCATTTAATGGCGTGTTGAAAGACTTGAATGGCCCAAGCTTTCAACTTTACGACACTTTAGATAAGAAACTATGTAGGTAGGTACTTATGTGAAAAATGATCAATCATTCTAACGACTTATGAACTAAGTTTATACTTAAGTTGGTACTTAGAAGTCATTTAATTTAATTTATTTTCTCAAACCATTTGTTTTTCGTAGTAGGTATAGTTAATGGTTTAGGTAATCGGGTATTTATCGCGTACCTTTTGTTCACTCGCCCCGTGACCACGATCGCTGTAACGCCGTAGAAACTAGGGGAAATAATAACATAAGGTACGCGATTAATACCAGATTAAACGGGGCGGTAAACTTAATTCACCTGGGGTAATTCACCCGGGTGCACTGAGTACACTTTTTGAAGACTTGAGACATGGTCATTTCAGGGTGAATTAAATACACTATTTAGTAGACTTTATTCACTCAGGTGATACCTAAGTGAATTAAGTGCACTACATGGTAGACTTAATTCACCCCATTAACTATGTTAACAAATCGCGAAAGTTTAAAAAGTTTTTCGTAGTAGTTTGGAATCTAAATGAGAAAAGAAAACGTGAGTAGGACTAGTCCTTAGATAAAAGTATTACAAGCTTCTGCCCGCGGCTTCGCACACGTTTTTCCGTAAAAAAAATATATCTATGTCCCACCTCTGGTACCATCTATCACCTTGCCAAATATTATTAAGATAAATTCAGCTGTTTAGGCGTGAAAAGGTAACATATAGACAAGTTATAATAAATAAAAAAAAAAAATAAGTAATTGTGTTAACAACAAAGATGAATTAGATAAGTATAATATAACAAGCTATTAATTTAATTTAATTGTGTACCTACCCCATATTCATACACGATATAATTAATATAATTGCATGCTATTAATTTTATTTTATTTAGGTACCTTATATAACAATTTACATCGGTATGAACACGATGTAAATTGTTGTGCAAATTTTTGAATCTTGACATAGTATAAAACAAAGTCGCTCCCGCTGTCTGTCTGTCTGTCTGTCTGTCCCTATGTATGCTTAGATCTTTAAAACTACGCAACGGATTTTGAAGCGGTTTTTTTAATAGATAGAATAATTCAAGAGGAAGGTTTATAATGTATAATACATGCGTAGTAGTAGAGAAACACTGATAGGTAATTTTAGAGGTTTCTAATGTGATGTCGTAAATTACCACATTTTTTTTCGCTTACATTGCAAACACCGGCTAAACCCTACGAGATGGATCAAAATAATGTACTACAGTATTGTACACTTTAAAAATGTCTACAAAAAGTCCGAGATGGCATATGTCTATCTCTTAGGGATAACCCGCAATAACCATTTTTATTCTTTACTGTTTAGGTACAAGAAATAATGGCTTATTTAGGAAGCTATTTTAAGCAATACAGCATTAACTTTTATCCAATTAGGTACTTAAGTAAAATACATTGTGCATTTAATATTATATTTATTATTATATTTATTTATTTATTTATTATTATTATTATTTATTTATAAAAAAAAAAGATATAACAGATTTAAAATGCAGGAATGTAAATAAACTAAACTAGGTAATCGAACCCGCAACCTCCTGCGTCGCAGGCGGACCTTCACCCGTTACGCCACAGAGGTCGTCAGAGTGACTCTATGACATTAAGAGAAATAAAATCACAACTAGGTAGGTACATAATCGATGATCTCAATAGGTAATACCTATGGATTTTGATTGTTCTTTCGACTTAATACATCTACAAAGTAGGTAGGTACGGTACTACCCTATTCTAAGCAGTTAGGTACCTACTTAATATTTCGATATCTTAACACATATCGAAACACGGAATACAAAACGCGAAGCATTCGACTTGCCTATGAGGAAATGTCATAATACGATACCTATACGTTACCTAACGCGAAGGAATGTAACAGACATTGGTAGGTTGGTAATATAGACCTATACACTTCCTTGGTAGGTATATGGAGATACATATGAGTAGAGTGACTATAGGTACACTAGCCAAACTCGATGCAGAATTTTTGTAAACAAACCGCCCACTTAACCGCAAAGTCAATTTTTGCTGCATCTTTTTACTTTTTACAGTTACTTTACTTGCCGATTGGAGACCCTTCCTTCGATAACACTAGAGCGCACGCGCGGGCTACATATGCAACCCAGCGTGTAATAGTGTTGTATATTTTCTTATCTAGGCGTGTTACAGTGCTGTCCTCTAGTGTATTCCTCAAGTATAAACCCCCGCTCCCTCCAGTAGCGTGCCGACAATTGCGGCTAACGGACGTCTTCAAAAAGCGACTTTGAAGTTGGTGGGCTACGCCTGTACCCCGCGCGAGCGTTCGAGGAAATTTAGTGTTCAGTGAACATGTGGTAAATTTATAGTAAATATGATCTATTTTCTTTAGTGTTACTGTATAAAATACTGTAAGTTCATATTGTATGTATTTGTTGTTTGTAATTATGGATGTTTCATGTAGTTTTATTGTTTTGTTCACTTTTTTTAGATGGCGGATAGCTCGAATGATTTTGGTGAACAAATTCAGAAATGGCTGCTGGAGGATAACGAAGATGTCGATCTTTTGAGCGAAAGTGAGGAAGATATAGAAATCACAGAACAAAGTGCCCCGCTTGGATCACCTTATCATTCTGATACTGAACAAGAAGGTGAGGAGAATGATGATGATGAAGATGAAAACGTGCCGCTATCGACGTGCAGGCATAAATGGTCTTGCGATATATCAGATGAATAATCCTCAAATGAAAGTGATTGCCGCCGGGGCAATACCTCCAAGAAGTTGGATTCGATCTTGCAAGACCTTCTATTGAGCGTCGTATATTCCAGCAAATAAACCCAGAGGTATAAAACTGAAAGGTAGATTACTTCTAGGACTGACTGGCAGATCAACCCCCGCAACATAATATGCCTATTCGGGGAGGAGTTGGCCGGTATGCTTTTTGTAGCAGGGCTCGTGACCGCAGCACGCGCAAGCAATGCAGCAAATGTATGAGGCGCATTTATACCGAACATCAGGCAGTCGTGTGTCCTGAATGCATGCGAACAGAATGATTTGTTACTATTTTATTGATAATTGGTTCAGTAAGATGATTAGAAACCAATTTTGGAGTGATTTTTATGTTCCTGAATGAAAATAACACTCATAGATATCTTACATTCCAAATAAAGTTGATTTTTAGGATGTTTATATTTTTGTTTATAATTATAATTAAAGAGCTAAATTTTGTTATATCTTTAAGCCATTTTAATAAAAATAAAGATGTTTCGTAATTCTATACTGTTTTTAACTCATTTGATGTCTGATTTAGGGAATTAATTGAATCATAAGTGGTCTACGCCTGTAGCCCGCGCGTGCGCTTAAGGAGTATTAATGGGCGCGTGCACTCTAGTGATAAGTACATCTGAATCTCGACGCCAAGCAACAAGCAAGTGAGTTTTAGTTATATTTATGTCGTGGTTTGTTTTAAAACATTCTTGGTACATCGAGTTTGGCCAGGGTATAGGTACTCGAGAAACCTAGATATTCATGTTTAACAAATGAGTTAGGTACAAAACCAAAACTATGTTTTACGAAACTGCCATCGGGGGAAAGCGAAGAAGATCTTAACAAATTTTTTTTGTGGTCCCTCGAATTCATAATTTCATTAGTCTTTCGCCCTCTTTCGAATTTTAAACACAAATTACGTATAACCGTTTTCGCTGCGCTTGTTGAAGTTTGTATTTAAGTGATCAGGTCAACTTGCGTTACCTTGATATTTTCTGAAATTGTCCTCAGTTTTACTTAGTTTTTCATTATAGGTAGGTATATTAGACATTAGGTACATTAAAATTCTTGGACTCTAGCAGCGGTAGGTAGGTACTACAAAAAAGTTAGACATCTGTTGAGCACGTGTTTATCAAAAGCGTTAAGTACCTACTACAAAACTGCATTGTACGGCGGTTTACAGTTAGATAGGGCTTAGACATAGTTTAACGAGAGTTTAACTCTTGTTAAGCCCATGACTAACTGTTTAGACACGTTTAGCTAAACGTTTGTAAGACCAGCGTTTACGTTTTGGTTTTTGTAGTATTAGTAGGTACCGCTGTTAAACTCCAAACTCTGTTTAGAGTAAGCCCATAGATTTGAACCGAATTTTACTTGGATACCTACATCGATTAGTAAGCTAGAAATTTTTGCGCGTGACTAGCCTAGTCAGGCAGGAATTTAAAAACGATTCGTTTGCACGGCATATTACCAGTCAAGTCAGTCCTAAAACGAAATGCGATTGCGCAAATAACGCAATTTTCCGCGAATATAATTCGTGCGAACTCGAACCCGATATTAAACATGATCCTCAACTTTGAAAGACAGATGCCAAGTGAAGCGAGGCGATCTAGCCGAGGCGACCTCAGTGGCGCAGTAGACGAAGGGCCGTTGACGACGTTCGATTGTTCAGACAAATGTTCATGTGTTCTTCTTTATGATAAGCATTTTCTGTCCTGCAGGGGTATTTTAATTCATTCGATTCGTTTCCGAATCGAATCCGACCGATCTATAAAACGCTATTTTGATTTCGCCTCGTGATGATTCAAAAATTTGAAGCGAATCTGTTCACATGGCCATGTCAATGAGGAGGAGTTCCTTATTTCGATCATCGATCCGAGGCGAAATCAAAATAGCGTTTTAAAGATCCGTCGGGGACGATTCGGAAACGAATCGAATGAATTAAGATACCACTGCTGGGGTTGGGGTTTTTATTTATCATCATCGTCATCCACCTATATTAGTCCACTTGTGTGCAGTGCAGACATAAGCCGCCCTTAATGAGCGCCATAGCGCATCCAGCATCTGCCTGCAGCACACTACGTTTCCCGAGTCGGGGTCTCAACTCAAGAACACCTTCACCAGCCGTTGTCGGTACTTCGCGAGATATAGCCCACTGCAACTTCTGCTTGCTAATTCTTAGAGCTTTGTCTATAACTTTGGTTCTCTATTCGTTACGAATCCTATCCTCCAGACACTCCGAGCACAGCTCGGCTAGGTTTTTATTACTCCTGGAAAAATGTGGCATTACAGCCGCCAAAAAACGGATGAACTGATTATGATTAAGTTTTAGGGTTTTGAAGATCGAAGATCGGTTTCAAAACCGTATGGTCTCGCTTTGTCTGTCCTTTTTTCCCTCCTTAATAACTCAAAAACTACTGCAGCTATCAACTTTAAATTTAAAATAATAATACATTTCGTGCGCCTGTACAGATTTAGAGAAAAATAAATGAAAAATGAAAATGAATATTTTCCATACAAATTGTGATGCCGAAATTTTAAACGATACCTACAGAGTCATATGGGGTATCAAATGAAAGGTATCGGTTTGGACATTTCAAACCAGTTTTTCGAATTTCTGTAGCTTTCATACTTTTTGAAATATTTCGAAAAAAGTCGAAAAATTTACCATGACCCACCTTAACCGAACCACCCATTTAACCGAAGCATGCAGAGAGATCCATCTGAAATGTAGGTTGGTACCTACTATTCTTAAATATTCGTTAAATTGCGAAGTCTCTAACCGGTACTTTTGCTACATATTTGTTGAAAAACGTTCAAAACCCTCGGCGCGCGAGTTACACTCGCACTTGACGGATCTTGTTTTATTTGAAAGGTGACGTTATCGAGTATGTTCTTGACATATGATGTTTAGTAAAAATCGGTGTTGCTGTTCAAATGTGATGGTTCAAAGTCAACTCGAGGGTTTTCGAATTTTGTATGGAATTAGTAGGTACGCCTGTGTACCTGCCATAAAAAATTCTGACATGCTTATGAAGATCAACTGTGTAGATTAGTAAATGATTATGTTACTAACGCGCGAACGTGCGGCGATCGCATCGTACCTATTCGTGCGAAACGTAACGTGTGTTCCGCGTAATCACGTAGGACGATGACGTCATCGCCTAGTTCCGATTTTGGCCGCATGCGAGAAACCCACACGCTACGTCTCCGTTATTTTCTTTGCTCACAACCGTAACTGGGTTATCAATTATCATGCAACAATACAATCGGTTTATGTTAACTAGAGGCGTACGTTTGTACGTTTTGTTTCGTATCTTCCTCGTGCAGGGTGTACGGGGATATGTAGTAAATATCTATCTATGTAGTGTATTATATATCAGTTAGAGTCTAGTACCCATATCACAAGCTCTGCTTAGCTTGGGGCTAGATAATGCTGTGTGAATTGTCCAGCATTATTTATTTTATTATTTATTTTTATATGTGACGCGGATACTATGCAGATAAAATAAATAAATAATGCTGGACAATCCAGACAGCACCATCTAGCCCCAAAGTAAGCTACTCAAAGCTTGTGTTATGGGTACTAGATAACTGATATATTTAATACATTATATACATGGATAGATTTATTAGTATAGTTTTATTTTTTTATTATAGGTACATAGAAAACACCCAGACCATCGGAACAAATTTCTGCAGATCGTACCTACACAAATTTGTTCCGAGAGTTCGCAGATGAGTAACAAGACAAAAATGGATTGAAATAAATTGTTTATTGGTGCAAATAAACAAAAGAGGTAGGTACTTAAATGTGCCACTGTTTGTCAGGAATATTGAGATTAACAAAAAAATTGTGTAAGTACATATGTAGTAGATATTGGCAGAATGGTAACCAAAATAAGCAAACTAATAATTTAATATACTAATAATTAAGGCCTAAGTAAGTCTTAGTAAGTACTAATAATTAAGGTCTAAGTAAGTTTAAGTAAGTACCTACTAATAATTAAGGTCTGGCTGTCGCATGCTGTAAGGCTCTAAGCCTATAATTCGTTGCTGCCCGCGGCTTGGCACGCGAAAACTTGAACAAAATACTTGGTACTTACAAACTAAATAAATAAGAGCCATAATAACAATAATTTATCCCAAGATAAGATAAGGACAAGGTTTGCTGGAAGACAGTTCTTAAAAGGGTAATAAGCTCGCCTTTGCCATTATTTTTCTAGTTTAATGTTTTTGTGTAATACCTACCTAAAGAGTTACGTATAATATTAAAATGGCCAAGTTTTCATGTTTTATTCCAATCATCAACCCGAGGCGATATCAAAATAGCGTTTTATACATCCGTCGGATTCGATTCGGGATCGAATCGAATGAATTAAAATGAATCCCTGCTCAGGTTCGGTGGTGCGACCAGCAGGGGGCTAGACGCACCACCGAACCTGGGGCAGGGAATGCGTTAACCCGATTACATGCATAATAAAAATCTGCCTCGTTGGGTGAGGCATATTCAGCAGTGGCCCATGTATGGTGCTGGTGAATAGTCTGTTGTTTTGAACTTTTAGCTCTCAACTCTCGACACTAACAATATCCTTTGTATTGACTATATTATCCGTGTTTTTTTCCTCCAGCTTCTTGGCTGAGACATAGTGGTCTGACAAATGTTGTCGTAGTAGTGTTTTCAGTCTGAAGCTCTCTGAGCATTGGTCACATCTGTAAAGAAGAGAGTGTTAGGAAAAATAAAAGATAAATAATAAATCTACAGAACTAGTGAGTGGCAGTGGGAGGTGGTAGGTCACGCGTTAAAAAAACGGATTTTTACTATATTCTAGGTTCTAAAAGTCATTTAGATAGCAGATAAGAAGTTTTTCGAACATTGTAAGGCATTTGTAATGAATCTTTGCTAAAACTAACTTGTGATTTTGGGGTCTATTCACATAATGTTGAATTTAGTAATAAATCTCTTAATGTCAATAGACTCCAAAGCTTATTAACTTGTAAAAGCAGTAATCGCAAATAACCTGTTTTTTTAAGGTCACTTTCCGCCTTAAGGCGAAGGTACAAGCGAAACTAGCGCCACGACTTATTTTTTCTTTCTTCGTATTTTTCTACTAGACGAAACAAAACTATAAGAGACGACCGCACTACACGCACCTAGGTTGCCGGGTAGGTTAGCGAATGCATTGAGTAAAGTAAAAGTAAAGTAAAAATATTATTTATTGACATAATAACTAGTGTAACAGACATTAACTAGTTTAAAACTGTGTTTCAGGAGCCAGTGGCTTCTCCAACTAATATTAACAGATAATTATGTCAAAGCAACATAAATAATTAATAACTATTCTTAAGTGTAGGTAGAGAGGAAACAAATTTAAAAGAAAAACATGTAGAGCTAGTTATTTCGAGCTTGTGCTTTCAAAACTACATTATAATGTATAAGTACATTGTACAAGTCGAATATATTGAGTAAGTTAGTGTTAAAGTTGATTTTTTTGCTATGAATATCAGTGTTTAAGTATATTTAATATTAAGTTATGTTTACTGGTGCATGCAAAAAGAAAAATGTGTAAGATTTAGAACTATGTCATTTGTTAGTAAACAAAGAGTGTTTTTAGGCTATGATGTATATGGTAGGTACCTACCACATAAGCTAAATCGCGGGCAATATCTCAACAGGTCTATGGACCCCACAGCTGGGCAAAGCTATTAAACACTTACTTATACATATTAACACCGAGATGCGCCCTCTTGTGCTTAAGCAAGTCTCCGCTTTGTGCGAAGGCCCGTTCACACAAGTCACATAGATATGGCTTTTCTCCTGTATGCTTTCGGCAATGAGTTACCAGGTGTTCTTTGCGTGTAAACCTGAAATTATACAAAATATTTTAACTAAAGTTTGAAAATCCCTGGCGATATTTATATTGATTTATGGGAAAACCAGAAGCTTATGATTACAGACTAAATAAAATACTAATTTATAAATACCAGGAAGCTTATCGAAGGTTTTCACAGATAATATCAGAGAGACTTAACGAAAACATTTTCATAGTCTGTTTTATCACACTAATATTATAAAGGTGAAAGTTTGGATGTATGGATGGATGTTTGTTAAGTCTTCATGCCAAAAATACTGCATAGATTCAGCTGAAATTTTGCATCATTGTAGCTCTAAGCCTCAAATCAAACATAGGCTAAATCAGTTCCCATGGGATAGAAGTTAACTTTGAATGTTTCCACAGAAACAAGCAAAGCCGCGGGCAGAACTATTGCTATAAAACAGACTATGAATATGTTTTCATTAAGACAGGTCTACATGAATGTCTGTCGATGATTACAACTGTCCGTGTCCCACTGCTGGGCAAAGGCCTCCCCCTCATCATGCTTGTAATTACTTTGAACCTTTTATAAACAAAAAAAATTGTTTTTTTATTTCACTCCACACAAAAGGCTTTGTCGCTGAGCGACCACATCGCCTAATTTTTACATATTTATAAATGAAAACTAAAAACTGATCTCTACAGAAATAACTTAAGCAAGGTTGTAAATTGTGCGGGCTTCTTCAGACAATGGATTGTTTATTACTTTTGCCAACATTATACAACTTAGCTACTCCAAAATACGAAGTCGTTCGTTTTATTTAAAATCGTATCAACAAATTTGGGAGACACAGTGCCCCACAGACAAATAAACACATCAACTTTATTCCCCAATTTTTGCGTCAAGGGACATCTTGGACTTCCATTCATTTAATCCACCCAAATAGTAAGGAGATGAATGTTTTACGTACAGTTTACATTTAATTTCATTCTATGCATTGAAAATGAAAACAATTAGTGGAATAAAATATTTGCAGAGATCATACAAACATAACTCCCGTTGCGGGAATCGAACCCCATACCAACTGTAGTGACTAAAGCAGACTTTCCTCCACGAGGCCAGTTAAAACTTTTTTTCCCATGTGGCCCGGCGCCGGGCCAAGTCACCGGGCCAGATGGGATACACTCCAGAGAACGTCATAAAAAAGTTGCAAGTTCCAGAAAGTTTTTAGGCATGTGTTCTTCGAAAAGATAATTAGACAATTATAGTTTGACCGAAACCGCTGTACCGCTCCTTAAGAAAGAGCGGCGAGGTGGGGACCGAGGGAAAAAGAGCAAGAGTACATGAGATTTATTTTGTCTGGCTGATGACCTGTTGTGTTGTATTTCGGTCAAACTATAGTATATTTTAATAGTAGTTTTAGACAGAAGTTTTCATGTATTTTACGTCAAAGTTACAAGATGATACTGCTAATCGCCAAATTAACTTTCGAAGAACACCAACCTCAGATAAGCAGACTCACTTCATGAGGCATGTATCACACTGATACGCCCTCACATTCAGATGTTTACGCATGTGTATCTTCAGCGTATAATTTGTCGTAAACGCGGAGTCGCAACGTTCACATTTGTATTCCTTCAAACCTAAGTGAGTTCTTTCGTGCTTCTGCTTATCTCCTGAAAAAAGAGTTCAAATTCTGAGATATTTTACCTCTTTTACTATAAAAACTAACATAGTTTGATGAATTCACTACGGATGTAAGCAGGTTAGAACCACACTCACCCTGAAGATCTCCCTCATTAAGGGATGAAACGTTGGTATTCTCCCAACATATTTATGGTTCGTAGTTAACCCACTTACATCCGTAATGTATTTAACCTCTGCATATTGTGGCAGAGAATACCCAAAACTTGCGGTGGCAAAAGTTGAAAGATTTGGGTATATTATGAAAGGACTAGTTTCTGCCCGCGGCTTCGCAAGCGTTGTTTCTATAGAAACATATTCTATTGTACTGATTTATGGGATAAATAGCCTATGTTTGACTAAAGGATTAGAATTACCTATAAGTAAAATTTCAGCCCCATCCGTTCAGTAGTATTGGCTTGAAAAGGTAACAAATATATATCCAATCATCCATACATCTAAACATCTTATGGTACCTACTCATTCACATATTAGAATAACCCATTTTTGTGGAATATTTATACTCAAAAACCAAATCCTCAACAGCCTATATTGGTCCACTGCCAAACACAGGCCTAAAAAACCAAAATAGTAAGTAAGTAATAATTGACACATGCCTTATTATAAGACACAACTACTGTGGAATAGTCACATTAGATTGTGGATATTCTTTTATGGTGCTAAGCATAGGTATTGTTTAACTAAATAAGAGCCTCACCTTTACTAACATACTTCCCGGGGCAGTAGCTACAAGCAAACAGTTTTACCCCAGCATGCCTCTTTACATGTTGTTTTAAATTCGTACTTGAATCAAACTGCTTTCCGCAAGTCGGGCATAAATACGCTTTGCCCCGAGTATGCAATCTAATGTGATTGCTCAAAATAGATAAGTGTGTAAAACTTTTTGGGCATATTGGACACACATGAGGTTTTATTCCATTGTGTTTAAGCATGTGATCTGCCAAAGCACTCTCTAAATGGTATGCCTTAGGGCATTTCGGACATTTGTGTGTTTTATTTATAAGATGGGATCCTTCATGGCGTTTTAAGTGACTGAGTTTTTTGAAGACTTTGCCGCAGTACTGGCAGGATAGAACTCTGCCTTTAGGTACGTGTATTCTCATATGAGCCGACAAGGAGTTTGCGGAACGGAATGTTGATGAGCAAACTTCACACTGAACAGGTCCTGATGCATTGTCACTCTCGTGAATCTCAAGATGTTTCTCAAATTTTAGACGTTCTTTAAATGACTTTGGACATTGCATACATTTAAATGAATTCTTCGCATGCTTTGGCTTTTTTATCACCTTGCTAGTTTTTAAATTGTATTCAGAGGAAGAGCTCAGAATATTGCTCAGGGGACAATTCTCACTACCGTCAGAATCTTCTATTGTGTCTTCTAAGTCAAACTCCGGGAATTCATATTCATTTGAATCACAGATGTTCTCTTCTTTAATGGATACATCTGAGAAGTCCTCTTTTGGCTTGGATATAAAATTATCATAGTATTGATGAAGTTGCATATCTACTTTTTCCGCAAGTTTCTTGTAGTCATAGAAGCTAATCAGACAATTATAACAACTACTACACAAGTTTTTCGGAAATACATCATCAAGTTGGATCTGTAAAATAGAAAACATAAATAAATTATTGTGAGTGAAGAAAGTGGGAAGCAGCTTAGATAAATAAATTTTGATCTTTACTTACAACAATGTTTGTAAACAAAGCCAAGATTTCAGCTACAGTTGGAGCATCTTCCTTTTTCTCAAATAGACCATGCATTTTATTTGATAGATCATTCAAGCATGTTCGGCAGCAATCTTGAAGGTTTTTACGTAGTAATAAACTCGTCATTTTTCCGCAAAATGTATCAGAAAGAAAACAAACACGAATCGCGCCCGTGTCGTTGCCTGCCTGCCTGCCTGAGTGCCTGCCTGACTCAGTCTCAGTCAGTGACGGACGCCTGTCCATCAGTGTCTCCAGGTTATGTATGTGAAATTTCCCCAGATCAGGTTTAAATTTTCCCCAAATAGATACTTTTTCCTGTAATTTTCCTCAAAATAATTATGTATTAATCAAATATAATATATTTTATAGGAGTACCTGACTCAACGCATAGCCCGAACCACTGGTTTTAGAGGCTTGAAATTTGGAGTGTTTGTTCCTTTTAGGTTGTAGGGTGTACTAAGAAAAGAATTTTGAAAATACGCTCTCTAAGAGTTTCAAAAGAGGATGTTAAAAATGCTCCATATCTCAGCAACCAATAGAAGTACAAAATTTTACATGGAGATTTTTCTTTGATAAGGGCCATTCATTTAATTACGGAAGACGATTTTCGCTAGTTTTTGACCCCCTCCCGCCCCTATTATAAGAAAAAATAAGAATAAGCCGACCCCTTCCCCCTGTTTAATCTTTATTACGTAAGAACCTGAAGGAAAAAAATTTGAATACACGTTTGGTTTATTTTTATAATTATTTTTCAGAGTAACAATTTTTGAAATGTGGAAGGTACTAATATTTTTTTTTTGGTAGTAATAAACTTTGGTTCATCGTTGGTCATTCATCTTTACCTACAAAAGATTTTCAGCCCAGGGTCTCAAAACCCACTCAGAAAGTGGATCTGCCATTGGAACAACATTTTTGTGATCTTACGTAAGAACTATCGAGATTCCCTCCCAACCCTTGTAAAAAAAAATAGAACATTGTCGACCCCCCTAAATCGTCTTACATACTATTTTTCATTCTTATAGTTAGTTATAGGAAAACACCGTCATCATTTCCAAGTTTTTAAACAAAAATACTCTGTATCTTAGCAACCGTTTGCAAAATAACTACAAAAAATTACATTTTATTTCCCTTACGAAAAGAACACATTTCATTCATCGTTTTCTGAAATTCGGAAGTTGTTTTCCTCATTATCCTATAAAGGAGTATCTGACTCACTGACAGACAACGCATAGCCCGAACCACTGGTTCTACGATTTCAATTTACGACAAAGAGAAAAAATCTTTGTTTTTTTTTTTAATTTGTTATACACAGAATAAGAAATGTGAAACCTTTCATTTCTTCCCAAACTTTCGCCAAAATAAAATGCGATCTCCAAAAATTTTATTTTTCCCCAAAAATGGGGAAAAAATCCCACTGAATCCCGGAGACACTGTCCAGTCCTGTCCTTCTATCCAGTTCAGGGATGCCAACTAAGGAATTAACATGGGGAATTATGACATCGGCCTGTCAAAACTATGGTACCTACTTTATAAAAAACTAGCTTCTGCCCGCGCCTTCGCACGCGTATTTTCGGTATATTAAGTAGCCTATTATCTAAGTTAGGCTTTGCCTTAAAAGTACACCATTTTTTTACTTTTTTTTTGATAAACATTATCCTATGTCCGTCTACTGGCTCTAAGCTACTTTCCCACCAATTTTCAGCCATATCGGTACAGCCGTTCTTGAGTTATAAATAGTGTAACTAACACGACTTTCTTTTATATATATAGATTATGATACGGTTTCATAAAGTCACACGGATATTATGTGTTTTGAGATACACAACTTTTCTAGTACCAAGTGAGCTAGGCAAGTAAATAGACATTATAGCCTCCACACATAGAAACTGTGGCCGGGCCGGAGGCGAAGGCGTGCGAGTTGTATCATATGAATTTATATGAAAGAATACACACACACCGCAGGCAGTGGCTAAGGGGTGCATAGCCTAGCCGTGGCGGGCAGGCTCAGCGACACAAACAGTTGGCGTGCGCGACGCGGAAATGACACACAAAAATTGGTGCGTTGGACATTATAATTTTCTTGTAGTTTTGCATTATTTAGCTGGTTATTTGCTGGTGAATTCATAGGGTTTGTGTTATCTTATTTTTTTTTGTCGCAAAATGGGCACGTTGTGCACCGTGCTAAAGTAATAATTTACTTAACTAACTTTAGGTTACCTACTTTAGGTTTTAGGAGTTTCTCTAGGAGTTCCTTGGCATCCATAGTGCATGTTCTTTGGCAGCCCGTGGCAACTTACGTACAATTTTGACCGATACAGCTGTGCGGTGCCGTGCTGGCTTAGAATTTGCACCACTCTTCCCGCGGGTGTCGTAAAAGGCAACTAAGGTTTATTCACCGGGAGCGGGAAGCAATGCCCCCTGGGGATCGCAGTTTGGTGGCAGAACAATTAAACAACTGAACTGCGATTCCCAATCCGCATGCTCAGCGTGGGGATTATGGGTACTACCCCATGTGTTAAAAGCCAATAAGGCGCTTGTCAGGGGGAGGCCTGTTTCCTGTAGTGAACCAATACAGGGTGTTGAAGTTAAGGTTGAGAAGCTGGCAGCCCCAGGCAAGCAACCCCTTACTTTTTTGACATTGACTAATTTGACATTTGACAGTCGCATGAAACATTGTTTGTTTTATTTAGTGCTGCCCACAATACTGGTGCTTTATCGGCAAACCGAAAAAAATCAATATCTAACTGAATTTGAACTTTTTCATCCACACACTTGACCTGAAATCGTAAGTCTTCATTGAAAACTGTAACAATGTTCGTGATATCAAAATGATGAGTAGGAAGCATTGTTTGTTTATGTTCATCACATTGACCCGGCTAAAAAATAACTTAAAGCGGAAGCGGAGTTTAGGTTTAGCGGAGTTCAGTCGATGTTCGGCCAATGGGCCAACCGACGACATTGACATGCACCCCTTCGTTCAGCAGGCAGAGCACATCACATCACTATAGTATAGTTAATAAAACAACTGCGTTGCGCGCTACGGACTTGTGTAATCATCATTTGGTATTTTGGTATAAAATCATTTTGAAATAACACATTATATTTATTGACAAGAGTTTATTGAATAATTTGTGAATACCAGCCCGGAACTAGCCGGTAAGTACATCTAGTATAGTTGTACCCATCGTCAGTGGGAAAGAATTTAGGTTCAATTTATTTTCTTTAAAAAAAAGAAAGGAATGAAAGAAACAATGAGATCAGTTGTAGTAAAACAACATTGCTATGATAAACATTTTCTCACTTCTTTACACCTTTTACTTTTTGATCGCAATTGGCGGGTACCTACCTACCTAGCTAAATATTTAGCAAATATTTTCTGTACCTACAATTCATTAATAAGTACCTACCTACCTCTAAGAACATCCAAAATCAACAGTTTTTTTAACTTAAAGTTTTTGATATAATTTATTTAGGTATTTTTAAAATATTTAAAAGTACTACAGAGATAATTATTCAATCAACATTATTTATTAATTATTAAATTTTTTTAGAAGGCAAGGTTAACATTCGGTATGAATTCCCATTTTATTCAATCTAGTAATAAACCAAATTGAAAACTAGCAACCTAACAAGATAAAGGTTTCTTGTTTGCTTCTTTACTTACTTTCAAAAGAAGTAAACAAAAAATTAAAGTTATCACCTTATTTCCTTGTTATAATAACTTTAAGAGTCGGGTAAGGTAAAGGAAGTTAAGAATTTTGATATTTGAATAGAGTTATAGTATTAAAGATAATTTAGAAGCGTGGCAGCCTCTTAACTCCCTGCCTTCCTGTTTCATATGCAAATTATCTATTAAACTATAGATGCACCTCTTTGATTGCCTGAACAATGAAATAAGGGTAAAACTAGTAAATACCTATAATAAGCTTGATTAAAGTTCCAGGTTTAATAGTTGGCAATATTACAGTATAAGGTGTAAGTTTATGGAGCAGTCATTATAAAATAGATAAGTTCATACCGTAATGGTCAAACAAACTTACAATACAACACAATCATGTGTTACTTAATAAGTAGATCAAGGTTAGTCAGTTGCTCTCAATCAGTACCAAATACTAAAACTTGTTTATTACTGCGTTTTATAAGTGTAACGACAATTTTATCAAAAAATCCGATAGCAGGGCCCACATATTTTATTATTTTACAATTGTAGGAAAACTTACAGCTAGGTAAATAATAATAACAAGATCCATGAAGTGTGAGTGTAACTCAAGGAGTGCGAACATTTCAATTAAATATGAATAACTTTGGTGTGTGACTAATGGCTAATTAAAGTTTCTACAAAAATTAACTTAAAATAATAATTTTGTAGGTATGTATAATTATGTGTAGGTACATAGTTAACTTGCCCCTTGTTCCAAATATTCAAATTTTTACATTATAACAGGGGCTTGAAGACTGGCCCTAATATTGGCTACTACACCAGGTTTCTGCGATATTCACAAATGAAAATACTTATTGCTCTAAAAAATACTTTATAAGTATCTCGGAAACCAATGCTTTAGGACATAACATTATGGGTCATTCCATTGTAACAGGTGGGAATTCTATCATCATTCATTCTCCTTTTTGCTCCAACCTCAAGTAATTTCATTAAAACTACCAATGCTATCAGTTTAAAAATAATGACATTATGAAACCAGATAATCATTTTAAATGAAAACATAATGGCCTTGCTTCCCAAATCAAGACTCCATAATAAATTTTCAAATCCCTTTTTTAACCCTAGTTTGTTAAGTTACCTACATGAATAATCTACAAAACTACTTACATAACAATCAAAACCATCCCATCCATGATGAATACTTAGTACAAGTGTACTGTAAGTAGGTATTACATAAATTATATGTGTAGTAAAACATTCATGTGCCAAGTGTGGAACGTGTTGACTAAAATAGTTTACTAATTCTAGCCATAAATAGTAGTCATGTGTGTAATGTGTGTATACAATTGACTGCAAAAGATCTACTACACTAATAAAACTAAAATAACTAAACTAAATTGTGTTCGATTGGAATTATTTATTAATTGTGCGGAAGATATTTTTTCGCGGTTTTTTCATTAGGTTATTCTGGGTTCTACAAGGAAAAGAACTGGAAAAGTAATTATATCATTATTTTGTATGAATTGCAATTGCAAATAAAAATATTCTATTTTGACGCAAACCGTTAACCATTTTCTATGAAACTATCATAAATAACACAAACTTTGAATCAATGGAAGGTAGTTAAAGTTACGTACTTTATACACAAATTTGGCCTGCAAAACTACGACATACGCAGCTTTTTTTTTTTTACCAGAAAGGTTGATTAAAAATCATCTTGCCTTGCATAAGTTTTACCACAGATATTATAATACTATACTAGTAGTTTTACACATGGTGTTTCGTCCGTAATATTTATCGCAAAGCGCCAATTTTGTAACTTAGTTCACTTCACGAACTACATAAACACAGAGCTATGCGAACTGGTGAAACACGTTTGCGAGCTTCTTAACACTAATATGGCAACTTTCGTAACCACTCGAACTGGTACAACCTACGTAGCTTTTGGGAGAATTTGGGTAAAAAATAAATCTATTTTTCAAAAAGCCACCATGTATAAATAGGCAAGTACTTAGTTAGGTAAGTATTCATAAAATATAAACAATACAGGGTGACTCTGTTTTTAAAGTAAGAGTCTGTATAATCACACAAAACCTATAGGGTACTTCCCGTAGACCTAGAATCATGAAATTTGGTGAGCAGCAAGGTGTTATAGCACAAGTAAAGGAAAAAATTCCTAAAACCGTAAATTTGTAATTTATTCACAAAAAAATACTTTTGATTCTTGATATAGATAGACCAAAACCTATAGGGTACTTCTAGTGTACCCAGAATCATAAAATTTTGTAAGAAGCAAGGTCATGTAGCACATATAACGAGAAAAATCTGAAAACCGTAATTTTGAAGTTTATTGACAATAAAATTATAATATTTGATTCTCTCCTTCGACCAAAATATACAGAGTACCTACACCTACTTCATGTTGACCTAGAATTTATTCTTATTGGTCTTACAATTAAACGGAACCCTTAGGTACCACTTAACGTTTTATTCATTATTTTTAATAAAACCCTTTTTAACTCCCTCAGAGGTTAATTTTTTAAATTCGCCTGTGTGTTATACTAGAACATAAACTATCTACATAACAAATTTCATCTAAATCGGTTAAGTAGTTACGGAGATAAGTGGTAGCAAACATTCGCACAAACTTGCGCATTTATTGTGTATATGCAATAATATGCATTTGCCGAGCAAACGAAGTGAGCGAAGCGTCTTTGCATCAACTCTAGCAAAATTTGCGTTTCTATCAGTATGTCCGTACTCCTCGTCGTATTTTGAAACCGATCGGTCGTATTTTGCAACCGATCGGTACGAAACTTGGTGTACAGATTCTACGATTTTACAGATGTTTTTTGCTGCCGGAGTTTTTTTTTCATTAAAGGCGTACTTCCTCAAAATAAAGTAAAAAGGGAGCTTTAGAATATCTCCGCTTTCAGAGATCTGATTCATATTTTTAATTGAAAGGTAGTAACTTTAAATTGTTCTCCTAAAAATTTGGTAAGAATCTGATGAGGATTTTCCGCATGACGAGCAGAATATTGAGCGAGCCGTCTCGCTAAGCGCAGCAAGCAGAGAGAAACATTATTTCTACCCATGTAAGGCATAAAGTTGATTGGTAAAAACGAGTTCATCTGTTACGAATGAACACTTTTGTGCCCTAAGGGCAAGTCCTCGCTACATACACACAGGAATTACAAAAAAATGGTAGGTACCTACCTTAATATCCCGTTGTAATTAACTTGTAATAAGTAAATTAATTGTTGAAAAAAATTAGTGCTCGCGAGGTCTACTGTAGGTACCTACGTAGAACTAAATACTAGTAATATTAGTAGGACTACGAAGTAGGCAGGGTAGGTAGGTAGTAGGTATCTACAGTAAACAGAATCATCCGACGCATTAACATTGTTCATGGCGAGAGCATGCAGCGAATGACTGAAACAAGACAAGATAAAGATTGAAATCACCTTTCCATTTGTACGTTGGTAAGTACATCGTAAACGTGGCTTTTCATACGGCCCGGTTGCCGGGTAGACGGCACCGGCTACCCGGCAACCGCGCCCGCCGCCGTCTAGAAAGGCAGTAACAGTAAAAAGGAACCTAGTGATTGTCCCTGAAAAATCACTTCTTCCAAACGAAAGACTACGTTTGGAAGAAATGATCTTTTAGCTGAAATAAAAAAGGTCGAGGCAAACTCAACAAAACATTTAAATGCTTCTGAAAAATTGTGATTATACTATAAAAATAATTATACGGTTGATTATTTTCACCCCAGAATTGACCGATGGGTTAACCTTGATGAAATGACCAATTCACACAACCCCTATCATTAACATCCATCTCACGCCTTGTCTTCGCTTATTGCCCGTATCTATTATTGTACTTAGAAGGTCTTCTATCACTCACGACTCACGTCCATCCTTTCCTTACGTAAGCTCCAGCACTTGCCATTGAACCTAGCTGATAAGCCTTTAGAGGACGGTGTGACCTGTTTAACTCGAAGCTCTCAGTTGCGTGTCGGTTGTCGAGGTGTGCGGACGTGTCTGTATCGTATCTTAAATTGAATTGTTTTGAGGTAAAGCTGTTTACTTATTCTTTATATTACAAATATTTTGTGTTTATCTATTTATTCTTTTCTTTTTAAGAATCTGTGAAACCCAGTGCTTTACCGTTCGTTTGTTAACTGCTCTATTGATGCTTCTCGTTTAAAATGTCTTCTGCTGTAATGTCTGTACTAATTATGTATGTACCTCCTTTGTATTAGCGTACTCTACTCACTAGGTAGGTACTGTATCAAATATCTTCGTTCGTAAACATAATCTATTTCAATGTGCGGTTGTTAATTGTCTGTAAATAGAAACAAGTATATTAATAGGACAAATTTATTAGCAGCACGTCTGGTCTTTTTAGAGTTCCAGTTCTACATCTTTGTTATTTGAGTGCCCTTTATATCTTCGATAATCTTGTGTTTATAAAGGTACCTTGTTATTTATACTTGGGTCTGGTACTTTGACCTTTCTGATAACAGTCATAGTATCTAGCCTATCAGTAAGATGCGAGACTGTTGCTAAACTACTGATTAAATTCACTTATTATTTGTCTTCACACTTGTCATAGTCAAAATAGTCGTTATAATAATGCTCAATTGAACAGTCCAAAGTCCATTCCTTATGTTATGTTATGACTCTGATTTAGTTATTTATTAGTCTATCTGTTGTGCGTGAGTGTGAATATTATTTCTGTTATATGTACGGTATGTATAATACATAAATATGTTTCCCAATAAAATTCGTAGCTAAATTGATATTTTTATTGATATCGCGGATGCATCTGCATCGACTTGGATTGGTTGTTGTATGTTTTGTTTGTAGTAGGCAGGACAAAAGATTCACAGATTGAAACTTTAAGATCACGATGATTTTAAAATTAATTTAATAAATCTAAATTGTAGGAAGGACGACCTAACGACGACAGAACAACTAGACTCGCTCGTAAAAGGCTTAAAAGGTGGTAGGTAGCTGGTATGAAGGTTAAGTAGGTTTTGGCCTCGCAGAAGGACAGTGTAGTCTAAAAATAATAAAAAATTAAAAACATCACATAACATAGCTTTAACGTCGAGAGTCGATTCAGATAAAATAAAAAAAAAGTTTTGTAACAACGCACCTAAATGGAAACTGGTTCTCAAGTTTGTTAATCTGAATTAGCATGTTATCAACGGCGGTGGTCACCGGTTCAACGTACGGCATTGGCACTCATACTGCCGAAGAATAATGTAATCCGTTTACTTCGACTGACACTGGCTCTGGGTTGTAAACAATCGATCTTTGCATAGAAGTTGAGTAACCTCGCTATCTATTTGAAAGGCCTATTGATGAAGTCCATGGTCGTATGGGTTTCGTTTTCCAAACCAGAATCTCGGTAGGACGAAAAACAAAACAATTCATACTTGTAGGGAAATGTGAAATATGTATCAAGATTTCACATTTGCCGCTTATCTAAAATTAAGTTCTCATAATCTGGCAAAGTTGATTCAGATTTTATGACACCCTATAAAAGAAGGCTAATCACCGTTTCACATTCAGGCTTCATTTCATTGCCCTAACTCTATTATTGCGCATTCAGTTAAGTAATTTGAAATTGTGAGGATTCGCAATGCCCGATTGGTCCTATGGAATTGGAAGTGCGATGTCTTTGTAAAGTTATTTTCTGTACATGCCTATTCGTATTGTATTACCTTAATGCTAATGTTCGATCTATTTAGGTATGTGGTAGGTACTTATCATTGATGTAGTTTTGCTTCGCAACAACTGCAAGTCCGGTTAATTTTAAGGTTAGCCATCACCATAATCATCACTGACAATATGTACGTACTCTACTAATGGGTACTCTATTACTATAGTTTTATTTTTAGCCATACTGTCCCGTTTGTTTGTCTGTACTGCTGGGCAAAGGCACTTCCACTCCTAGCGATCCAACGCTACGATGGCAGATGTGACTCGAGCTCGTCGCGCCATGCCATCATTCCTATAATTGTATATCAATTTTATATCACGCACACGCGATCTTCCTATCTAACGATTATTATGAAATATGGCGTCTTGAACCATTGTTCACCTATTCTATTGGTTTCCTTTTCTAATTACCTAACCCACCTGCAAGATAACAGTGATTTTACAAATCACCATGTAGGTACCTATTGTATTTACTGCAATTGCCATTCCATTGTTGTAGCCGTTAGGTAGGTACATCTTCTCTTTACATGAAGCCTGTCATTAATGCTAATGTATGTATGTCACGTGTGCATAAGTTTATCTTGGCAGGTCATTGGCTATATATTTATTCTGAAAACCAAATACGTGCCTGGTTCTGTTGTTTTTTGCTGAGAAATTTACTCAGATCTTCAATTTTAAATTTCATGAATAAAATAAAACAACTTATGGAAGCAATTTGACCTGGATTTATTTTGCACAAGTGTCAGCTCGGCCAGGCGGCGGCTCTGCGGAGAGTTTTTTGGTGCCAATGATGATGATAAATGTTGAGTTTAATTTTTTGTAGTGTAGGTAACTATGATAATTTGGTTTTAAAGATGATGTGTGTAGACTAGTCACATCATGTTCATAGTCTTTTTCATTGCACTATGCCACCACTTATCCGTGAAAACCTTTAATAAGCTTACTGGTATTTTTTAATTTGTAATTCTGTTAATTTTAAGCCTTTGGTTTTCACCTAAATAAATAAAAAATAAAAAAACTATTTTCTCTTAAGCTGAGCAAAGGCTTCTCTCAAATCAATTTAACATTCCTTTCCCGTCCATTTTAGCTTTGCTTTCTTGAAAATATAAAAATATACCTACTCGCAAGGCAACTCTATTTGAATAATATTTTGCGTCTAAGTTGCACAACCTTGCTGTTGAACTCATTAAGTTGTACCCTGCCAAGAGCATAATGTTTCTAGTTTTCCTTTTAGAGGTCAAACAACCTTGCAGGTAGCATATATCTACAGAAGTAACTAAATAGTAGGTACACAACACATGCACATGTTTTTGCAATCAGTCGCAGTAAATTGCTGAATTTTGGTTCGTACACATTTGGTTCTTCCAAATACGTTTGATACAGTCTCTCAAAGATGTTTTAGCTTCTATAAAGCTGTGTGTGTTTTCAAGGTTGTTTTTCGTTGTCTGGAGGTCATAGCAGGCGTTGGTTTGGTTAGATACGCTTAATTTTAAGTTTAGGGTTCTGTCAGTTGACTGAAAAAGTCCGCCATGAAAAAATAATTATTTTACAATTTTCAAGCACGGCGCCAGCACCTAAAAATTTTTTTTCTACTTAAGGATCAGCACACGTCTTTCCCTTACTCAAGATACGGAACTCCTCAGGGTTACATATTCGAACCAATATTATTTCAACCATTTTACATCCTACGTCCATTTATTTCAATGTTTTGGAAATACAACGCTGATTTTTTTTGTTAGTTAGCGCAAATTATCGTCTACGATATCACACTTCAAATTCCACAAATATTTAGTAGTCGTTATCTCCATTAATTGCTGATGAAACCGCAGTTTAGTTTGTTTTGTTATTGACTGATATGATAAGTGATAATACAATATAGCTTATTATTGTTTCAAAATATTTGAATTGAACTTCGGATTCGTACTTAGCCCAGTTATCTCATAATAATAATCATCATCAGCCTATGTTAGTCCACTGATGTACATAGGCCTCCTCTAATGAGCGCCATAGCGCCCTGTCTTCAGCTTATCCAGCATCTGCCGGCAGTCAGCCTAGCTATCTAATTAAAAGTAAAAACGTTTAGAAACAAAAATCTTGTAGAAATTTGTTTTAGGATTGAGGTCAAGAAATCTTTACTGCTTTATAACAAAACATAATTAAATAATATCGCAAAAATTTTCGACGGGACTTGAACCTGCATCCGTGGTGTAATTGGTTAACACATTCCGGTACTGACGGAAGGATGCGTGTTCAAGTCCCGTCGAAGTCGAAAATTTTGCGATATTATTTGATTTAGAAATTACCCTGAGTGTGGGGTTACGCACTATAATAACAATAAACCTTAAAACATAATGAGTTGGTTTCTTAGGGTTTATTATTATGAGTTCGGTAGGAGATATGTATATTATTCATTTCTTCTTCATAATATCATTGTTTCTAGCCCTTTTCTTCGCTCTTTTATTCTCATCTTCTACAGTACGTAATCCATACTTCCATGTTTACTCATAATATAAACTCGAAAGTAGCTCTACCTATCAGAGAAACACTGATAATTTTAGAGGTTTCGAATGTGATGTCGTAAATATACACACTTATTTGGGTTTTCATTGCAAACGCTGGCTGAACCCTACGAGAAAATAATTTACCTACCACAGTACTGCCTTAAAAAGACCTTAAAAAGGTCTACAAAAAAGTCCGTGATGGTATATGTCAATCTCTTAAGGATAACCCACAATAACCATTTTTTTTCCTCAACTTTTACGAGAAATAATGGCTTATTTACGAAGCGATTTTAAGCAACACAGCATTAATCCTTATCCAATAAAGTTCCTTAAATACATTGTGCATTTAATATAAATTAATACGGCACTTTACAGCATATAATTTAAATTAATATTTTCGAAGAAGTCACAGCTTTAAAATGCAGGGACATAGCGGTTGCAGCGGTACCGGTCGGGGGGCCGATTTTGTAGCATATTTAGTATCAGCATTGCACCCGTGCGAAGCCGAGGCAGATCGCTAGTTTACATAATAGAGCTTAGATTCCATAATTATCGATGATGGCTCGACAGCCATTGCGTATCGTCACAGAAAGGTAATTTCAAAGTCATTCAGGGCACATTGGTTTATAGGATACTAGTCGGTGATATATTTCTTTTATTTTGATTGAAAAGTTCTGCATTATGAGTATTTCTTGTAGATTCATCATCATTGTGGGCAGGTAGTTTAGTGGCTAGATATTTGTTTTTTTCTTGTAGATAACTTATTAAGTACCTCATCTATGCTTCATTCCTTCCTTTACATTCCTTCCTTTAATATTTCCTGGTAATACTTCTATTAAAATAATTTTATCACTTTGATCAGCGCTATTTCGTCAATTTGGGTTATATATCGCTATTTTATCATTGTTTTCTTTTGTTTCAGATTAAAAACGAGAACCCGACACGAAGCCCGCACACGATCTAGTCAATACGCGACTTTTTACAATGAAATAGCACAAAGTGTTTTATTTTAAGTATTTTTTTATACAACAGGTAAAACATAAATTTATATCGGGTATCTATCGCGTAGGTATTTATTGTTTGAAAATTCAATGATACGCGATAAATACCTGATTGTTATAACATAGAAGGTAAAACACCCAATTTTTGGCACTGCGGGTATGGTTTTGGCACTGAGCATACCAATATATCGTGCCTCTCTTCTGACTCACCTCACCTCACCTCAACAGCCTATAATAGTCCACTGGTGGACGCAGGCCTCCCCCTGATAAGCGCCTTATTAGCTTTTATCAAATGGGAGAGTAATGCCCATAATCTTCACGCTGGGCATGCGGCAGGGGGCGCTGCTGCCCGCCCCCGGTGGATATCTCTTAGTAGCCTCTTACGAAACACGCGGGAAGAGTTGGGGTGGAGACGTAACTTACTTAAAGTCAATTAATAGGTATAACTTATTATGATGCTAATAAAAACCTTCGTTAATGATCTTATCATGTAAAGAAATCAAATTCTTCTTCTTATTTATCAATTATCCGTTTTCCTAAGGCCAGGTTTCCACTGCGAATGGGTAATGATGAGCGGGAAAGTAGTGATTAGTGGGCGGTGTTAATTTCAACGCTTTTTGTTCGCTTACTCGATCGACGATCGACTATCTTTTTGCTCAGTTCTTTCCGCTTAGTGTGTTGGTGTGTGTGTGTGTGTGAAAGATCACTAAATTCTCAGATACTCCTACACAGCCAGCCAGATAATTTATGAAAATAATTCTAAACTGAGAAATAAAAATCTCAATAGATCCGTAATGGATCTAGTCAATGGATCTAACGAGAAATATCCAAAGTTTCGTTTAGTCGAACGATCGATGGCTTTGAAATGGTCACACACATCTAACCTTGTCTAACTTAGCTCATTGTAGTTACTAGCTCATTTGCAATTCTAATCATTTTTACTAAATATCTGTAAAAATAAGTCCTGTTTGTTAGGTAGGAAGGAACCTACTAAATTATCTATGTAAATTTTGATATGAAATGCCTCGGTGCCAAGAATTGGGGTTGTGCCAAAAATAACTGTTGTTACCTTGTTTGTTACTAGTTTTCTAAGTGTAAGTGAGAATGCAGATTTTAAAAGCACGTTTTGCTTTGCGGGCTTCTGCGTCACAGTTTCAAGCATGGAGTGTGTCCAAAAGCCGGACAGCAAGCTCGGTAAGTTAAATGATCTTTATTGCTTTTAAGGGTATTAAATTATATAACAATCTTCTTCTTCTTTCTTCTTCCGTAAGTACCGGAAGGAGGCGGGTTTAAGTCCCGTCGAAGTCGAAATTTTTTGCGATATTATTTGATTTAGAAATTACCCTGAGTGTGGGGTTACGCACTATAATAACAAAAAACCCTATAGGAATCTACTGCTATAAAAACTATCGTTTGACGAATTAATTACGGATGTAAGCGATAACTACGAACCTTATTTATAACACAAGCTCTGCTTAGCTTGGGGCTAGATAATGCTGTGTGAATTGTCCAGCATTATTCATTATTTATTTATTATTTATTTGACACAACTCAAGGTTCTCAACTCAGGTTGGTGTTCTTCCAACACAAATAAGGTTCGTAGTTAACCCGCTTACATCCGTAATTAATAGTAGATTGCCTCGTTAATAATTAAACTGTTTTGCAAAAACTTTAAATTTACACTGTTTTAAGATTTGCGTAACCTCGGAAATATTTGTTTATTGGATTACGGGATCATTCTCTATACAATAACGAAATAATTTTCTAAATCGGTCCATAATTCGCGATGAAATCGACGAACATAACTACATAAAAATAAAACGTTAATCGCGAGTTAGACTCTTATAAATATAATGTTTGTTATTGAATAAATTACAAAGTATAAATTACAAAGGTTTTTGGATTTTTCCCTTTACTTGTGCTATTGCTGCTCACCAAATTTCATGATTATAGGTCTTCGGGAAGTACCCTGTAGGTTTTGTGTGCATGTGATTCCCTTGGAAATTTCAAAATATTTGGAACATAAACGGCTGTAACTTTTGAGTACGTTGACTTAGAAGTTTTATTTTTATCGCAGCTCCAAGAGGTTACGGACTTAAGTATTCGACGTTAATTTCAACTCGATACGTCGTCCACGCGTTTCTGTGGAAAGAGGGTTGACAGACGGACAGACAGACAGACGGACAACAAAGTGATCCTATAAGGGTTGCTTTTTTTCCTGTTGAGGTACGGAACCCTAAAAACACCTACATACAGCCGAATATAGAACCTGTTCCTTATTTCGAAGTCGGTTAAGAAGACTCTAATGCTCTTAAGTAAAGTAATAGCTAATTTACATGTTGGCCGAGCTATAATTCCAACCTTGACTCGCTTGCATACAGGCTGTCAAATCTAACAAAACAAACGACGTTTATGATCATTTGACCAATTGATGAATGAACACCGTAATGTAATTACATTACATTACGGTCTTAATTTCGGAAGAAAACGTACATATTTAAAGTATTTAATATATTTAATTTTGACACTTTTCTATGTTTTTGTATGCATGAGATATCAAGTTTAAATTTATTTTTAATTCATTGACGTTCGTATGCTCAAAAAGCAGAATATGACGACGAATAACGACATTTACGAGTAACTGTATATTTATTTCCTACCCATGTTCTAGGCCAGGGGTCGGCAGACTTATCAACCAAATGAGCCAAATATCAAGTTCGTAGATTTTCCCATGCCTTCAAAGAGCCGTAACATGAATTTTATTAGTCTATTATTTAGAGTCAAATTTGCTTCATGCTACAAATCTTAATAAAAATAATTATAATGACACTATTACAGTTATAAAACATGTACCAAAGAAATGAAATATATATTTATTTACATATAGATGAAAAATATATTATTATATCCATACAAATTGTGATGTCGAAATTTGAAAAGATACCTAGAGGGTCATGTGGGGTATCAAAATGAAAGGTATCAATTTGTACATTTCAAAACAGTTCTCGAAATTTCTGTAGGTTTCATATTTTTTTAAATATTTCGAAAATAGTCGAAATATTACCTATTCCCACCCCCCTATCTCCAAAGATTGCAGAGCCATCTTTCTGAAATGGACGTTTGTAGAAATGGATCTAAATTTTACAGGAAAAATAATAGAGAAGTTTGTAAAACGAACATTTTTTGAAAAATGGTCAAAAAGGAGGGGGGGAGGTTGTTTTTAAAACATGCACACGTGCAAACGGTGAGGTAGTGAGGTAGGTATCCCCCACCTACCTCACTACCTCACCGTTTGCACGTTTCAAAACATTTTTTGAAATTTCTGTAGAGTACACTTTTTGAATTATTTTGAATAAAGTACATTGGCATCGGGCATCGTACGAAGCAGACGTGTTGCACTTTCTTATCATCTTTACTTAAAATTCTTAATCCATCTAAAATCTAACTTATTGTGTACTAGCTGTACCCGCGACTTCGTTCGCGATTGCCTTACCTGCCGACTAATTAAGTTCACATTTAATCATAGTCTCTCATATTATGAAACGCCGCCGTCCAAAAAATCGTGTAGGGTCTACAGGGGATAGCATATTGTCATCTTCAATCCCATTCTTTATCCACACGACTTTTAGCTACGACTCGGCTGTTTTGCAGAATTGGGCTCCTGATCCATTTGACTGGACCACCGTAATTTATTTTCGTTAGTAGGTAGGTACAGTTGGCTGTGTACCACAATAAAAAATATTTTTCTGCGGTCCAGTTAGTTTAAGTGGACCACAATAATTAATTAATTTAATTGTACACGAAGTTTGGTTGGAGTAAGACTCCAACCAAACTTCGCTGGACCAGCTAAACCACCATATCATGTAAGGCAGGAACCTAACTTATTTTTCCAAGACCCACCACCTTAGTAGGTAGGAATCTAACTAATAGGTGCGTCTTGGAAAAATAAATAGAAAGGAACTTACCTACCCTTTATCTACTAATTTTTTTCTTCAATCTACAGATTATTTCATCAATCTACTGATTTTCTACTCGACTTTCTACTGATTTAGTCATATTCGATCTTGCATCTCTGTTTCTAACAAAAAGAATGCATGAAATCGGACGATGCGTAGACCCGTCGTGATGCGCGGTTAAAGAATTCTACTTTTTCCTCTCTCCCAGGGGAACTTTACTGAATTCCAGGATAAAATGTATTCTATGTCCTTTCTTGTAGTATGAACTCAAAACGTGCCAAGTTACAATCCAACTCATTACCTATGTAGTTTCGGCGTGATGAGCGGTGGTGAAGGAATTTAACTTTCATCCCCTCTGCCAGGGCAACCTTACTGAATTCCGGGATAAAATGTATCTTTCCTCAAAGTACGAACTAAAATCACGCCGAGTTGCATTCGAATTCATTAAGTAGTTCCGTCGTGATGCGCGGTTAAAGAATTTTACTTTCATCCTCTCTCCCACGGGAACCTTACTGAATTCCAGGATAAAATGTATCCCATGTCCTTCCTTGAACTCAAATCGTACCAATTCAGTCCAACTCATTCAGTAGTTTCGGCGTGAACGTGATGCGCGGTGAAGAAATTTTACTTTTATCCCCTCTCCCAGGGGAACCTGACTGAATTCCGGGATAAAAAGTATCCTATGTCCTTCCTCGTGGTATGACCTAAAATCGTACCGAGTTTTATTTCAATACCTTAAGTAGTTCCGTCGTGATGCGCAGTTAAAGAATTTTACTTTCATCCCCTCTCCCAGGGAAACCTGACTGAATTCCGGGATAAAAAGTATCCTATGTCCTTCCTCGTAGTATGACCTAAAATCGTGCCGAGTTTCATTTCAATACCTTCAGTAGTTTCGGCGTGATGCGCGTTTAACAAACAGACAGACAGACAGACAGACAGACAGACATGAATGAAAAAAATTGCAGTTTTGGCTTCAGTATCGATAAAAGAGTGCCCTCCAAAAAAAATTTTCAAAATATCTTCAATGTACAGAATTGGACCTGTTACAGTTTTATTATAAGTACTAGCTGTACCCGCAACTTCGTTCGCGATTGCCTTACCGGCCGACTAATTAAGTTCACATTTAACCATAGTCTCTCATATTATGAAACGCCGCCGTGAAAAAAATCGTGTAGGTTCTACGGGGGATAGCATGTTGTCATCTTCAATCCCATTCTTTATCTACACGACTTTTAGCTACGACTCGGCCAGCGTCAGTGTTAAGAAGTGTCATACTCTTTTCAATTCTTACTCATGGTTCCGTTCAGCTGGGGCCCTATTCTGCTATACTAATCGCTTCACTATGACAGGGGTATCGACACAGAATGACACGTTTTGGTATTCCACTTCAGATGAAAGAAATTATGATGAATGCAGATGGAGAGACGCGCGTCAAGTTTGAAACTATTAATTTATCTCGCACGCACTATCTGGAGTTTTAATAATCTAAGGATTCTACGTGATGATTCTGCGACGATTGCACTGTCATACTGAAGCAATTGTATTGCAGAATTGGGCTCCTGATCCATTTGACTGGACCACCGTAATTTTTTTTTTCGTTAGTAGGTAGGTACACTTGGCTGTGTACCACAGTAAAAAATATTTTTCTGTGGTCCAGTTAGTTTAATTGGACCACTTACTCCAACCAAACATCGGTAGTACAGATAACCGGACCAGCTAAACCACCATATGTCATGTAAGGTAGGAACCTAACTTATTTTTCCAAGACGCACCACCTTAGTAGGTAGGAACCTAACTAATGGGTGCGTCTTGGAAAAATTAGATAGGAACTTACCTACCCTTTATCTACAATTTTTTTTCTTCAATCTACAGATTATTTCATCAGTCTACTGATTTTCTACTCGACTTTCTACTGATTTAGTCAAATTCGATTTTGAAACACTGTTTCTAACAAAAAGAATGCATGATATCGGACGACGCGTAGACCCGTCGGGTTGCGCGGTTTAAGAATTCTACTTTTTCCTCTCTCCCAGGGGAACCTTAGGTACTGAATTCCAGGATAAAATGTATTTCCATATCTTTCCTTGTAGTATGAACTCAAAACATGCCAAGTTTCATACCAACTCATTACCTATGTAGTTTCGGCGTGATGCGCGGTGAAGGAATTTGACTATCATCCCCTCTGCCAGAGGAACCTTACTGAATTCCGGGATAAAATGTATCTTTCCTCATAGTACGAACTAAAATCATGCCGAGTTGCATTCGAATTCATTAAGTAGTTCCGTCGTGATGCGTGGTTAAAGAATTTTATTTTCATCCTCTTTCCCAGGGGAACCTTAATGAATTCCAGGATACAATGTATCCCATGTCCTTCCTTGAACTCAAATCGTACCAATTCAGTCCAACTCATTCAGTAGTTTCGGCGTGAACGTGATGCGCGGTGAAGAAATTTTACTTTTATCCCCTCTCCCAGGGGAACCTGACTGAATTCCGGGATAAAAAGTATTCTATGTCCTTCCTCGTGGTATGACCTAAAATCGTACCGAGTTTTATTTCAATACCTTAAGTAGTTCCGTCGTGATGCGCAGTTAAAGAATTTTACTTTCATCCCCTCTCCCAGGGGAACCTGACTGAAATCCGGGATAAAAAGTATCCTATGTCCTTCCTCGTAGTATGACCTAAAATCGTGCCGAGTTTCATTTCGATACCTTCAGTAGTTTCGACGTGATGCGCGTTTAAGAAACAGACAGACAGACAGACAGACAGACAGACAGACAGACAGACATGAATGAAAAAAATTACAGTTTTGGCTTCAGTACCGATAGTAGAGTGTCTTCCAAAAAAAAATTTCTAAATATCTTCAATGTACAGAATTGGACCTGTTACAGTTTTATTATAAGTATAGATAGATAAATTCAAAGTTTCAATTCAGTTAAAAACCACAGTGTGTCTCCGTACCTAATTTAGGTACGATATTATTTTATATTCACGCCTCATTCGAAAACAAGCTTGCTTAAGAACAAAGATCATGAGTTTACTGCGCTCGCCGAATGGAAGTGACCCAAACCTAGCCGCTGCCGGGCGAAGCGGTTCTCAACCAGACTTGTCTACTGGGAACCTCTTTTTGGAAAGTACTGTTGGTAGAAGATTCAATCTGCGCAGTAAACGTAAACAAACTGATGAATTTAGTCAAGTTAAGGAAGAACTCAGCGAAATACGAAAACAATTTTCACAAATGATGGTCATGATGACATCAATAAACCAGAACCAAAAGGATTTTTTAGAAAAAGTCTCAGCAGATGTTGCTGCCATCAAAGAGCAGATTGCCGACATAAGAAATGTGACTAATAAACTTTCAGATGAACTAAATGAAATGAAATTAGACATACTGCACCTAAACACCTTAAATGCCGAATCAGAAAATAAAATAGAGAAGCTCAAATCCCAAGTCGATTCTCTTAAAACGATTTCTCCGGCTATATCCTCCATCGAAAACACTTTAGAAACCGTGGTAACTGAAGTAAAAGAACGCCAAGTGAGAAGCAAACATATTATCATTACTGGAGTTCAGGAACAAACCCTTGATAACAAAGATGAAAGGAAAAATCTCGACTTGAAGGAAGTTCTAAAAATTACAAGAAAAGTAAATGAAGATTGCTGCGTACCTGTTAATTTTTGGCGAATTGGGAAATACAACCCAATCAAGAACCGTCCCATAAAGGTCTGCTACGAATCTCAAGAGGCAGCACTAGCTATACTACGAAATAAAAACAACTTGAAATTGGATACAGCTAAGATATTTTCGGACCAAACACCGCAGCAACAAGCGTATTTGAGAAACCTGCAGGATGAGCTTAAGCGGCAAAACAATGATGGTAACAAGGACCTTACCATTAAATACATAAAAGGCGTTCCTAAGCTATTAAAATCCCCCCAAAATTACTAGAAAACGCACAAGTCAAACTAATTCCAATCAATTAAATAAAGAAATTATTTTGCAAGTCCAAGTCAAGTCAGTTAAGTCAAGACCTGCAAGTAAAGTCTATAAAACGTACAACTAATTGAAGTGTAACGTTTAAAATGTTTACGTATAACTTTTAAAAACATTATATTTTACTTATAATAGGTATTATAATTTTACTAGGTATGTCAAAGTAGGTAGGTAGGTGACTTGCCTACTAGTCATACAAATGGATTGCATAAATTTGGACGGATGTCGCTTCTAGTTGCACCCTCTCTGTGTCGTAACGTAGTCGAGCGGCCATTGTATTTTTTACGCGCATTGACATTCATTTCTTAAGATTTAAATGGATAACTACCCACAGTTTTGTTATTAATTTTGTCTTTATAAAAAACTAGCTGCTGCCCGCGGCTTCGCCTGCGTAGTTCCCGTTCCCGTGGTAATTCCGGGATAAAACATAGCCTATGTCCGTCTCCTGGTTCTAAGCTGCATCCCCACCAATTTTCAGCCAAATCGGTTCAGCCGTTCTTGAGTTATAAATAGTGTAACTAACACGACTTTCTTTTATATACAGGGTGTAACAAAAATAAGTAACCAAACTTTCAGGTGGGGTGTAGAATCGAACACTGAATTCAGGAAAAATATTGAAAAAAAATCCCGCCCTTTAGTTTTCGAAAAATTTAATAAATAGGTACGAAATTTTCACAACATTAGGCAATAGACTATAATACACATTGACCTTTAAAAACACGGTGAGTAACTTACAATGAACCCCATAAAAGGTTGTTACAATTTGCATTTCCGAAGCACCAGATTGAGACAAGAAAAGGCACAAACTTTTAGCGCGCGAGAGCGAGATAGGTATACAAACTTAGTTCATCCGAATGTTCACCCAATGCTAGGCTTATTATTAGTTTTGTCAAACTGTCATATCACAGAAATGTTATCATAGGGTCAATGGCCGTTTAGTTGCATCATTGCAAGCGCAAGGTGAAGGTTGCGGCGGCGCTTATCGGTTTTTCGCGTGTCCGGTCGTGGGTGCCCCCCGTAAAAAGATGTTTATCTGCTAAAAAGGTGTACACAAGGTACGTAGACCTTTTAATCATATTTTAATGTCAAATAAACACGTGCATCAGTCGTTTGCGTAATGTAGTGAAAATTCCGTATTTATTTTATTTTTCGAAAACTAAAGGGCGGGATTTTTTTTTAATATTTTTTCTGAATTCAGTGTTCGATTCTACACCTCACCTGAAAGTTTGGTTACTTATTTTTGTTACACCCTGTATATAGATTTAGTACCTACGATTTAGCCCATAAGTTACACATTGTTATAATTTTGTTTTCTCATGTAAGTGAAGTTATTCTTTATGAGAAATAAAGTTCTTAAACCGTAAAGTCAATAAATTGGCTTAATCTCGCAGAGCGATCCATCTAAAATGTAGTTTGGTAACGTTGGTACCTACTATTTTTAGGTAGGTATTCATCAAATAGCGATCGGCAAACGTTCGAAACTCTCCGCGCGCGAGTTACACTCGCACTTGACGTTCTTGTTTTTAGGTGTTTTATTTGTGCTAAGGCGGCGCAGTTACGCAGTGAGTGAGTTGTAAGAGCCATATAATTCTATGGCAAGAGCCGCATGCGGCTCGCGAGCCGCGGTCTGCCGACCCCTCTAGGCGAATAAACGATTTGAGTTTGAGTGTGTGTTAAGGTTGTAAATAAGAAATAGTAGACCGTGTCGTTCCTGATTTTCGTTACTATTTTATGTTAGGAAGAAGAGTCGCCATCGCAGATTTTATTTGTTGGTAATCCGTACATAACACATCATTTATTGAATTCATAAATTAATTATATCAGAGATATTAAACGGATTCAGTTTGCTAGGTGCTTTATTTCGAGTAGGTAGAGTACCTTCGAGTTCGGGCATATAACTTATTCTTATGACACCCTTGTGGTATGTGTTTACGAGTACGGGTGTGCCGCAATCTAGTTACCATTACCAATAGAAGGGTTTGGTCAATGCCGTACTTGGGCAAACTACTTTTACGATATGATCTTACTTATATGTAGTACTATACATTGTTTTTGTACAGTATGGAGTACTCAAATAATATCGCAAAAATTTTCTACTTTGACGGGACTTGAACCCGCATCCTTCTGTCAAGTGACGTGGGAGTCGAAAATCTCTGCGACTTCCTACAGACTCTAGCTCCGTTCGGGGTTACGCACTATAATAACAAAAAACCTTAGTATGAAGTACCTAACCTACCCATAATCAGAGGCAGGGTACACTTTTTAATGAAACATCAGCTCTTTATAGTTGTAAAGGAATTTATTTTCTTTTAAAAAAGCTGATGTTTCCTCAGAAAGTGTACTTATACTTCCTCTGGTTATAGGTGCCCCCAACCTGTCCCAATTAAAACAAGATCCGTCAAGTGCGAGTGTAACTCGCGCGCCGAGGGTTTTGAACGTTTGTCAATAAATATGTACCAAAAGTACCGGTTAGAGACTTCGCAATTTAACGAATACCTAAGAATAGTAGGTACCAACCTACATTTCAGATAGATCTCTCTGCATGCTTCGGATTAATGGGTGGTTCGGTTAAGGTGGGTAATGGTAAATTTTTCGACTTTTTACGAAATATTTCAAAAAGTATGAAAGCTACTGAAATTTTATAAACTGTTTTGAAATGTCCGAACCGATACCTTTCATTTGATACCCCACTCGGCGGGGTAGGCCCCCTTTTGAAAATTATTATTTTTTGACCATTTTTCAAAAAGTGTTCTTTTTACAGACTTATTTTTCCTGTAAAATATAGATCCATATATACAAACGCTCCATACATTTTAAACGGATCTCTCTGCAAACTTCGGAGATAGGGGGGGGGGGGGAATGGGTATTTTTTCGACTTTTTTCAAAATATTTCAAAAAGTATGAAACCTACAGAAATTCAAAAAACTGTTTTGAAACCTACAAACCGATACCTTTCATTTGATACCCCACTCAGTGAGGTAGCCCCCCCTTTTGAAAATTATTCCCCCCCTTTTTGACCATTTTTCAAAAAGTGTTCTTTTTTCAAACTTCTCTATATTTTTCCTGTAAAATATAGATCCATGTCTATAAACGCTCCATACATTTTACATGGATCACTCTGCAATCTTCGGAGATAGGGGGGGGGAATGGGTATTTTTTCGACTTTTTTCGAAATATTTTAAAAAGTATGAAACCTAGAAAATTTTCAAAAACTGTTCTGAAACTTACAAAATGATACCTTTCATTTGATACCCCATATGACTCTGTAGGTATCTTTTAAAATTTCGGCATCACAATTTGTATGGAAAATATTCATTTTAATTTTTCATTTATTTTCATTTATTTTTCTCTAAATCTGTACAGGCGCACGAAATGTATTATTATTTTAAATTTCAAGTTGATAGCTGCAGCAGTTTTTCAGTTATTAAGGAGGGAAAAAAGGATAGACAAAGCGATACCATAAGGGTTTTGAAACCGATCTTCGATCTTCAAAACCCTAAAAACACGCTGTGTTGTTATTCAGTGCATAAACAACACTTCGCAAGCACTGTGAGTGAAAGGAAAGGCGAAAAAGTTAATTTAATTAATAAAGTGTAAAAACTTATAACTTACTAGCAGCGCCTCGCGGTTTCACCCGCGTTATTCCCGTTCCCGTTGGAGTTTCGGGATAAAATATAGCCTTTCTGCTATTCCAGACTATAATCTATCTCTGTGCCAAATTTCAGCCAGATCCGTTCAGTAGTTTTTGCGTAGCAGCGCCTCACGGTTTTGTTCACGGATTGAGAAAAAAATGCAAATTAAAATCATGAAAGTGCACTGATTGGGACATAATGTGGTCGAGATTTAAGGAACTCTGCGGTCCATTAAATGACTTATGTTTGGATTTGTACGTTATTACTAATTATTTGGTTCCTCTAGACAAGTTTCATGATTAGTTATGTAATTTTCTTGAAATAAACAATTATATTTTAGCGCTTATGCCTTTCCAAAAAGGCAGGCTCTGCCCCATTCCTCCGAAATCCTATTCACACAAATGGCTGTAAGGCGCCCTCTTAAGATGCATCTGCGAGTTGTATTGTTGCACTTAATCAACGCTCCTAATCATGTTTAATTGTAAACTTTGGCCATTCACACTCTTTCAGCATACAATCTCCGATAACGATTGCCAAGTGCACTTAATCTGCTTATCAAATTATGAGAAACTGATTGTGATTAGTAATGATTGGATAATGATAACATTTATGGGTAGGATTTGTAAGGCTCAACCATACTAACGCTAGGCAAACTTAAACCACATAGTGATGTGGTTTAAGTTTGATGTTAAAACCAGACCAGTGCACAGTGGTACCGCCCATAGGACATAATTCAAAAAAAACTTGTCAGCTACCCTCTATTTAACTACCTTTAACGATTAACCGATAAACGAGCTACCCTAAAGTATAAATATTCTACCCATTTTACCTAATAATCACAACATTTTTGACCTCCGAAGTTAACACATTATTACGTTGCACTCGCCTTATCAGTAACTCACTAACAGGCATTGTTTTTGTGACGGTGAATTCTCGGAATTGCATTGTTTTTGAGTGGTTTTGTGACATGGATTTCCAAGATCAAGGTATGTTTTCACTATTAAGTTATAATAATAAATTTTATTTGACATTATTATGAAGAGTTTTTACGTGCTACGTCATACAGGATTTCTACCAAATTTTTATCATAATTGTAAACTTTACATAGACTTACTATTAACTTGCTACATTAAGCTACTATTCTCACCTATCTTAAATTATAGATCAAACTGTCTATTTTGAGAATGTAAAGGTTTTATCTGCAGACGTTTGCAGATGTAGCTGCTATACAGCCTCTACGACTGCGTAGGCTATGGCGTAGAACGGTCAACGAGAAATATGTACCTTAAATTTTTAAATTTTCTTTTCAGGTACTTTTAAATGTACATTTTCAAGGATGCATATCTTTGAGATATGGTCTGCCGTACCTGGAGCTGTTCTTCAAAAACATCAACACGTATTGCAAACGATTCTAGCTTCTCTGGGTGAGGTCGAGAATCTAAGTTACTAATATCTAGATTCTCGACCTCACCCACATCTGCAAACGTCTGCAGATAAAACCTTTACATTCTCAAAATAGACAGTTTGATCTATAATTTAAGATAGGTGAGAATAGTAGCTTAATGTAGCAAGTTAATAGTAAGTCTATGTAAAGTTTACAATTATGATAAAAATTTGGTAGAAATCCTGTATGACGTAGCACGTAAAAACTCTTCATAATAATGTCAAATAAAATTTATTATTATAACTTAATAGTGAAAACATACCTTGATCTTGGAAATCCATGTCACAAAACCACTCAAAAACAATGCAATTCCGAGAATTCACCGTCACAAAAACAATGCCTGTTAGTGAGTTACTGATAAGGCGAGTGCAACGTAATAATGTGTTAACTTCGGAGGTCAAAAATGTTGTGATTATTAGGTAAAATGGGTAGAATATTTATACTTTAGGGTAGCTCGTTTATCGGTTAATCGTTAAAGGTCGTTAAATTGAGGGTAGCTGACAAGTTTTTTTTTGAATTATGTCCTATGGGCGGTACCACTGTGCAGTGGGTCTGGTTTTAACATCCTGACTTAATTAGACAAGACACAAGAACGACTAAAATAACGTCCGACTACAAGTGGTTTTGCTTAATTTGTTTTGACACGCTCTGCATGCCCGAGCCAGTCAAGGCTCGATACGACTCGGCCAACATTGGTATATTGTATAACAGCTTCTGCCCGCGGCTTTGCACGCTTTTTCCCTGGATAAAAAGTAGCCTATATGTTATTACTAAGTACCTACGCCTAAATCCGTTCAGTAGTTTTGGCTTGAAGAGGTAAAAAACCTTTAAACTTTCGCATTTACATTATTTATTATTAGTGAGATGTGATTAGCTATCTCTAAAACCTATCACCAGAACGTATGCACTTCGCACCCAAAATTTAAAGACCTAAGTGTACAGTGCGCGTGCCTGCTGTTATGTGCCCTAATTCAAGTCATTTTCAGGACACGAAGAAAGTGGAGTACAAACCAATCAGAAGTCTTCTAGTCGCGAACCGGGGTGAAATCGCCATTCGAGTGTTCCGAGCATGTACCGAACTAGGGATCAGATCCGTCGCTATTTACAGCGAGCAGGACAAACTGCAGATGCACAGGTACCTATAATAGTCTATGTTTCTACTAAAAATATTTAGGAGTCATAATTTTTCTGGCCTGTTCCCACCCACTACCGCTGTTGCGGAGTCGGCACATGTTTTCTTCTTCCATTCACTTCTTTGAGCCGTCATCTTTAACACTATATTTACCTGAAAACTTTTCAACATCGTCATCGATTCTTTATGTTTAGTCGATCCATAATTTGGTCTCGCTGTGGCTCCCTTTAATTCGAAAAGTAATAGACTTAAGACCACTTTGTATGTTATATTCTTTTGTTGGGAATCCTTAATAAATATATTAATATAATTATTATCAAGAGCCTGTATTGTCCTACTGCAGGGCATAGGCCTCCCTTTCCACCTTCCAACAAATAAAAATAAAACAAAAAACACTTCCTCATTTCTTACTCATATCAATATCATCGTCATCTTTCCCACAGTCCATCCATCCGTCTTTGGCTTAGGAGAAAGCACTAAATGCTAAAATGATGGGGAGATGGGAGCAGAAAACATGTTGCTTAAAAATTATCAGAAATTAGACATTAATTTACGTGCACCCTGGTGCCTACTGATGCCTACTTGCCTACTGAGGCAAGATATACTTAGCTTATGACAATTTATCGAGTGTTTATGCCTTCTTAAATCAGGAAGGGATTTTGTAAGTATCTCTTAATCACAAAACTAACTGAAGAGGTGGTTTTGTGATTAAGAGATTTATGTGTTGTTGCAAATTCCTCCACCCACTAAATATGTGTCGCGTAATAAAATAACAAAGCACGAAACAGTTAAGATTTAGTTATTTTGTAGATTTATCGAGCTTTGTACTTTGTCAAGCCACAGAAAAACAAAACATATGATAAAGACAGTGATAAAAATAATAAACGTGCTAAGTAGATACCACGCCCATCAAGTAATCGGTCGTACATTGATTCTATTTAGGCATTTCCGATAAAATATACCTAAACTTTTTACGATCAATTGGCGACGTCATGCAATAAACTGTATTATTTAATACAGTTTATTGCATAAACTGTATTGCATAAACTGTATTATTTAATACAGTTTATTGCATGTATACCTAAATATGTAATAAATTAATCAATACCCGCCAGATTCTGCCCCAGGCCTTGCACGCCTTTTGCTGCCGTAAAAAGTTGTCTCCATGCACTTACGAGCTTCAAAATGGAATCGCTTTCATCGCGAGTTGATCAAAACAATTTTTTTACAATTTATGTACAATGAACTATAGATTGTGGTAGGTATATCATTTGAAAGGTAATTTTGTTACCTTTCAAGTGATATCAAGAAGATTTAAAATTAATTAAATTGGCTACCTAAATTTTGGGAATTATTGCAATAGGTCGAAGTTGCATCTATCGGCTTCTATCGGCGCCGGAGCTGGATGAGCTGGATTTCTCCCTCGTATCCGCTGTTTTAGCTCGTCCCACATTATGCCAGATTGGGTTCAAGTCAGGAATAAGGGCTGGCCAGTCTAGTGTGGGAATGCCGACATGGGAGACGTCTGTCGGTACTGTCTAGTCACTGCTGCGGTGTGGCAGCGGACATTATCGTCCATTAAATCAAAATTTATCGTCGCCAATAAATCCTGCGTAAGGGAAAACATAACTTAACTCATAGTTCACTGCAAAGAAATTGTAAAAATTAGTCTTGAACAACCCTTGAAGCGATTCCAGTTTAAAGCTCGCAAGTGTAGTATCCACGTTATTCTTTATGACATAAGAATGATATATCTTTTTAAATTATCCAAATCGGACCATTACGTCCGAAGTTATGACCAAATTACTAGCGAAGTATTTCATTCGATGGGTCTCTCAAAACTGAGTCTATTTGGTTTTGTTATTTTTTTTTGCTAAACTTATAATTTCGGAGTAAATCACTAAAAACTGATATCTGCCTACGGTTAACGGGCGGCGACCGAGATTGACGTCACACGCACCCGCGGGGCGGTCACTCAGTGAAATTCGCTAGTAATTTGGTCATAACTTCGTCAGTTTTTGTCGTAGAACAAAAATGTTTTCGATGTGTGTTATGGATTTCTTAGCTCTATAAATCTGCATTCTCAACTGCTAACATTACGGATCCTCATTCTGGCCTGATCCGGTCAGTAGTTTTGGCGTTGTCTTCACCACATCTTACATCTTTCGATACTTGCTCCTGCTCGCTTCGTTCTCACGCTATATTCCGGGATAAAAAGTAGCCTTAGTCCGTACCCAGGGTACCCCCCGACCTTTCATAAAGATCTGTTTGGCCATTTAGGCGAGAAAAAGTAACAGACAGACAGAATTGATTTTATAATTAAGTTAAGGTAGGTACGGACGGATTAGTAGGACTAAAATTTTATTTTATTTTTTTGGGAAACAAAAAACTAATACTACTTACATATATGTATAACAATACATAAAACTAGAACAAAAAAAGCTAAAACAGTTGCCGCTTATAGAACCTAAGTACATAATAACCGAACTAGTTAAAATAATAAAGAAAATGAGTAACGTGTCTAAAACTGTATATATTTATCAATGACTAAAATTACAAAATGAAAACGGAAAGATATGCCTGTCATCATTACCAAATCAGTTAGAAGGAGTAGCTGCAGAAGTTACACTATTTATAACTCAAGAACGGCTGTACCGATATGGCTGAAACTTGGTGGGTAGGTAGCTTAGAGCCAGGAGACGGACATAGGATACTGTTTATCCCGTTCGACAGCGTTCCCGTGTGACTTGACATAAAACGTCAGTAACTATAAAACGTGGTATACCAAAAAAGAATCAGACTTGGAATAACAAAACGCAAATGACAGCTATGTAATGGACGTATGGATGACGTATGGATTCCGGTAGGCCGATTCTGTAGTATATTTAATATCAGCATTTGCACCCGTGCGAAGCCGGTGCGGGTCGCTAGTTAATAATAACATAACATAATATTAATAAAACTTTTAAATCCATCATGGTCATTAACACTAAAGTCATTTATAAAGGGATATTTACCATGATATTCCGTGATCATGGCGCATGAAACTGTGCCGAAATATTGGAAAGCTCAAAACTCAAATCATGGTAAATATCCCGTTATTGATTTAAGTGATTATTATTAATAGTAATAATAAACCCTCGTTTGAAGAAGTTAAAACTAATATTTTTTCAAAAGAAGCCGCATTATCCTTCTGTAGGGCAAAGATCTCACATTCTGCCAATTCCCCTATTCCTTGATGGAGGTTCTGATCTTATTTACTTCGCTATTCTAAAATGTGCCTTTTTCTTACAGACAAAAAGCCGACGAGTCATACTTAGTCGGAAAAGGCCTAGCACCAGTAGCAGCATACCTCAGCATCCCAGAGATCATCAGGGTTGCCAAGGAAAATAATGTGGACGCTGTCCATCCTGGCTATGGACTTCTATCAGAACGGTAAGGGAAATTCTACCACCGAAATGCAGTACAATTCTACCACCGAACTGCGATCCCCAACCCGCATGCCCAGTCTGGGGATTATAGGCACTTAGTGCCCATGAGATAAAAGCCAAGAATAATGCGTTTATCAATAATAATAATAATAATAATAATGCTGGACAATTCACACAGTATTATCTAGCCCCAAAGTAAGCTACTGAAAGCTTGTGTTATGGGTACTAGATATATTTAAACTGATATATTTAATACATTATATACATAGATAGATAATTTTTTTATGATACATAGAAAACACCCTTATCAACGGAACAAATTTCTGCAGATCGTACACAAATTTGTTCCGAGGCGGAAATCGAACCCGCATCCTCTTGCGTCGCAGGCGGACTCTCGCCCGCTGCACCACTGAGGTCGTCTTATTTTATTCGATTACCGTTATAGGTAGACCACACAACTGGCGGATCGCTGTAGAACCCTGTCACAGTAACAAACGCCAAAAGTGGCGTTTGTTACTGTGTTTGGCGTGTGTTTTCTTATTGCGACAAGGTTCTACAGAGATCCGCCAGTTGTGTGGTGTGCCTATAGTAAGATAATATCTATAATATAAAAATGAATCGCAAAATGTGTTGGTAAGCGCATAACTCAACAACGCCTGGACCAATTTGGCCAAATCTTTTTTTAAAATGTTCGTTGAAGTTCAAGGATGGTTTTTACGGCGAGAAAAATTAGAATTATTGCTGGAAAAACACTAAAAATAGCCCTTCTTTTTCCCATACAAATGATTTGTAACTAAAACGTAGTCAATTTGAGCTTTATTGCTATGGTATAAAGTTCATATTAAATTACAAGCACTCACTGTTGTCTAAGCAATGTAGGTGTGTTCCTAACGTCAAAGATCATATTTATCAAAACAATGTGCGTGTGTGCGTTGGAATCTTTTTGACAGGACGAAGTCTGTCGGGTCAGCTAGTTTATAATATAGCTAAGATATTAACTTACGGTGGCTAACGTTAACGCATTAACTGCCCAGCCTCTGCGGCGCAACCCGCGTAGGTCTGCTAGATGCTCATGTGCGCCGTAAGAAATGAAAGTGTTACCTACGAAATAACTTTTTTCGCGGTTTTTGAGAAGAGAATTTCACATAATAATTATGATTTCAGGGCCGACTTCGCTCAAGCCATCATCGACGCAGGTCTTCGCTTCGTGGGGCCTCATCCGAAGGTCGTCCATCAGATGGGTGACAAAGTCGCTGCTAGGAAAGCTGCTATTGATGCAAGTATGTATGTTAGGGCCCATACACTTAATAAATGTTCGTAAACGTATGTTGGCCAATTTATAGCCAGACCAACAAACATCCGTCCTGCCCTCCCGCATAACTCTCAAAACAGCATAGACGTGGACTATATCTTAGAAACAAAGCTGCTATTGATGCAAGTATGTATGTTATGGCCCGTCCACATATGTTGGCCAATTTATAGCTCAACCAACATCCGTCCCGCCTTCCACGACCAGCAAAGAAGTGGTCTATATCATGATTATGTCCAGTTTCTGTGAGAGAGTCGCTCACGGAGATTTTCATAAAGTTCTGTTGGCTTCTATCAAAATCACACCCAGTGAAAATATTTACACAGCGAAAAACTTGGATTTAGTGTCTTTTCATACTTCTCGGTTTCCGGGTAGTCGGCAGCGAAGTGTATAGGCATGTACAATGGCTTTCACTCATACCTGCGTAATTTGCATACAATTCACCGCCGCCGGGTACTGGCTACCGGGACCGGGACGTGTGAATAGGCTACAGTAGTATAAACCGGTATAACCATGGAAAATATTATTTTTCCGTAGTTCGGTTGACCGGACAACTCAACTGTACCACGGACAAACCACGGAATAGGCACTTACTGTACAACAATTTTACAGTAACATTTTTTTTGTTTGCAGAAGTGCCAATCGTACCAGGTACCGATGGACCAGTGACCACAAAAGAAGAGGCCAAGGCCTTCTGCGAGAAACATGGCCTTCCAGTTATATTCAAGGTAAAATCTACACAATGTCAGTTGACATAAAGAAGAGCATATAGAAAAGTCAGATTTAGTTGGTTTATTTTTGTCATTGAATACTAAACAAGCTTACATTATGTCAAAGTGTTAAATGGAACCTAACGATCGTCTATTATAACAAATTATCGACACATGAGCTATCGAAGATGTAGCTAATGTGACGAATGGTCATCGCAACCACTACTCTCGTAACCTCGGGTGGACTATGCAGAGTACCTACTACGAAACATGTGTACACTGAAAAAAATATAGTCCAACTAAGACGCATTTTATCTTGATTGGCGTCAAAATAGTTAATAATAATAAATAATGCTGGACAATTCACACAGCATTATCTAGCCCCAAGCTAAGCAGAGCTTGTGTTATGGGTACTAGATTATTATACATAGAAAACACCCAGACCAACGGAACAAATTTCTGCAGATCGTACACAAATTTGTTCCGAGACGGGATTCGAATCCGCAACCTCCTGCGTCGCAGGCGGACCTTCGCCCGCTGCGCCACGGAGGTCGTCAAGTTGGAGTTGGAATGATAAATATCTCATTCAATACAAACAAGAATGCATGGTATCTGCAACATATCAAATTTGTTTAAAACAAAAAATGTGTATATAATTGTTATATAAATGCTCTAAGTCAAAATAAATATTCAATTTATCATTATCAAACATTTATTTGCACGGGGGGTTAGCAAACAACTTTGTTGGATTTAATCTCTGAATTAAATTAAATAACTACACTTTATAAGGCCAATTCATAACTTGGTAGAAGGAGCTACTACGATCTAACTAAGTTCTCATAGTCACAGAAGACAAGATCTTATCAGGCTCATAAGGATTCATGTGCGTGATCACATTAGACAAGATCTTAATCAATGTAAACCATTTTAATTGTATCAAGCCGAAAGGGGGTGATTCTGGACCCAAGGGGATCGACTTTTGTTCTACGGTTTCATGAATTTATATTTTTTAAGAAAAAAATTTATAACGATATCACAAGTTGATCACCTCGGAGTCCAGAATCACCCCCTTTCGGCTTAGTACAAATGTTACGTGGCACCCTGATCAGTAGGTAAACTCCGGTTACAAATCTTGATAGAAAGATAGATAATATCTTGATTGTACCATCAAAAACTTATATAATAACTTACAGACCGTAACTGCTAATTAAATCTAGTTTGGCACAATCGGCGGCCTTATCGCTGAATTATATCGTTGTCGATCGCGTTAGTGATAAAACTGATTTCTCCTAGCACTGTTGCTATCGCAAATCAAATCAAAAACTTTTTATTTCCATAAATACAATAAATGTACACTTAGAAAAGGTTAAATTATAAAATTATACACTGAAACGGAAATAAAGTGATATTTTTGATTTCTGTCGCTTCGGTATGTGGACTAAAGTAAGCGGCGAAGAAGCCTGTAGCTTATTAGTTGTTATTTTTCGAGTTGGAGCAAAACCCGTCCCAAGCTTTTTTATCCTCTAGATAATCTGATATTTTATAGTAAGCCTTTAACTACATTTTATGTCCTGTCAAATCACGTTGCTCAGGCTTTGTACCAACAGAATAAAAGTAAAACTCATTAATTTGACACAAATAAACATACAATAATATAAATTAATCCATAGACTCCCGAACCACGAAAAACTATATTTCACAAGACGTGGCTTCTCCCATGTAATATACATTTTGTCTCAAAAAAAAACTATTTACACAATATTAAATGAATGGACACCTCATACTCATTTATAAGCCGTAAGAGCACAAGGCACACTTGGAAATGGCAGTTTAAATATACTTTTAGGTTACAATATATGGTGCTTCAGTTTAAATTCAAAGCCATAACCAACAAAAAGCCATAACAGACAAGACAGAAAATAAACAAGGAACTAAGGAATATAGGTACAGGCAGCGTCAGAATTAAGTAACCCTGCTTAACACAGTGCAGGCTAAAATCCGATGTTTTATTTATTTTTATCTTTTCGTTCTGTTTTTATGTTACCTAAATAAAAATATAATTTATTTTCGACTTTTGAAACTCTTACGATGAACTGGTTTGGATTTAAACATGCATGTATTATGCAGGGGGGGCTACTTAATTCTGACGCTGTCTGTACATACAAAAATAGGTAAATTGATCATCTTGGCGGCGTTCTAAAGATAACTTGACTAAAATAACAAGTCCTGTTCTGATTTCCAGGCGGCATACGGCGGCGGCGGTCGCGGTATGCGAGTGGTCCGAGATATGAGCGAGGTGGAGTCGTCCTTCGACATCGCCTCTTCAGAAGCACTGAACGCGTTCGGCAACGGATCCATGTTCATCGAGAGGTTCATCGAGAGACCGCGGCATATCGAGGTGCAACTGCTTGGTATGATTATTTTTAAATAATTATAAATAAATAATGCTGGACAATTCACACAGCATTATCTAGCCCCAAGCTAAGCAGAGCTTGTGTTATGGGTACTAGATAACTGATATACATAATATGTACAATACGCAACATAGATAGATATTTTTTATTATACATATAAAACACCCAGCCCAAATACTTTTTGTTATATGTAGGTATTAAAGTATGTAGTGTAAGTATTGTTTTCTTTTTTTTTTCGAGTGCCATCGTCTATTTCTTACATGTCCAGTCCATCCAAAGGTTGCCTGGAAGTGATTGCTTATAGCGATAAGGCCGCCTTTGCACTTCGTCTACTCTTAGCTTTTATTTCTGTATTGGTATCTGTCTTTGTGTGGTACAATAAAGTATTATCTATCTATACTTCTACAAGATTGTGCCCACACGTAATTTCCTGGGATATAAAGTAGTAGATGGGATCCCCGGACAAATAATATTGTCCGGGGATCCCATCTTTGGGGGTGAAGGTGGATTTCTCCCAAATAGGAACAGGCGGAGATCTCCTCTGAACCGGGCTCGACCCATCTGGTCCACTGAGCCCGGTGGTCTTTTGACCAACAGTTGATGTCGGATAGTTGTATATGGTCAGTTGTAACTGAATCAAGCGTTTGCGCGATCTAGGAATTGCTTGGTTTTTTTCCGATAATTTATTACGACATCTAGCGGCCACTCTTTGAAGCGCTTAGGTAGGTTAACTAGCTTCATATTTTTCGGTTTTAGTGACACGTAAGCCTTGTAGTTCGGCCGTCGTCACCTAGAGGTCGCCTACACCATCTATTGCTAAGTCTCCTAAGAAAAGGTAGGACAGGCTTTTCAAATTCTTATTGACTTTTCTTACAGGCGACAAAGCGGGCAACGTCGTGCATTTGTACGAGAGAGATTGCTCTGTTCAAAGGCGGCATCAGAAGGTCGTAGAAATCGCACCGGCACCAAAATTAGACCCTGAGGTGAGTTCACTAAAGATAATATCGCTGTGGAGAGAACGCTTATAGAGTTGTTATAATTATCAAGCAGAATAATAATACCACAGCCTACCTATAAGCAAACAGTCGTTCGACGAAGGCATTTTGACGTGGTAAGAAATCGTACGGGGGGCAAGAGACGGGACGGGGAGGGACGCTCCCGAGTAGAATACATCACCTTAGTTACTCGGGAGCGTCCCTCCCCCCCGACCCGTTCCTTGACCCCCGCACGATTGCCCTGTCAAAACGCATTCGTCGAACGACTGTATGCATATAGGTAGGCTGCGATAATACTTTGGCAGCAATTTCATTTATTTATTTACTCAAACTTGACTTACAGAATACATTCGCCCGTAGACGTAGTCTCTAAGAATAAGTTATTGTGTGGTTTCAAACTGTGTTAGCAGCTGTGGTCACAATAATGGCTGACGATAAAAAAACCATGGCTTATTTTAAGAAGGACCATGTTCCACGGCAATTTATAGCCTGTACAGATATCTTTGTCGATGTTTGTCGTTAGTTAACTTATTTTTCAGATAAGAGATAAAATGACTGCCTGTGCAGTACACCTCGCGAAAAGCGTGGGCTACGAAAACGCGGGCACCGTGGAGTTCCTACTTGACGACAAAGGAAACTTCTTCTTCATTGAAGTTAATGCTAGGTCAGTTTATATTAGCTTCTACCCGCTACTTCGCTTGCGTGATATCGATAACTTAAGTATTTATTAACTTGATTAAAACATAGAACTCAGGAACAACACGCTAGATACCTTATTGGTAAAATAATTTTGTAAATCAGACCTGCAGGGGTAGTTTAATTCACCGATTCGTTTCCGAATCGAATCCGACGGATCGACGACGATCTGTCGGATTCGATTCGGAAACGAATCGGTGAATTAAAATACCCCTGCACAAATCACTGAGTTTACCTACTATAAACAAAATTGCAAACTTTGGCGAACATTTCTCTCGAGAGAAAACTATTGAGTTTTAGTACCTCCTTAGTTCCTTTTAATCGAAACCTGAGTTCAATTACGTAGACACAGGAATTAGTCGGATTGTTATGTTGTGTTTTTCCCACAGACCTAATAAATTTTGTGTTTTTCTTTGATAAGCTTTCTAGCTAGCCTAATATTCTTTTTTCCTTCCATTCCGAAGACGTGTCCTAACTTTTTTGAACTTGCATTTTATAGTCTTTTCGACGAATGTAGCTCCGAACTATTTCAATTCTTTTATCTTTTTCACTCCTGTGTCTACTTCCTCGCGAGGATTCATAGCATCAAGAGTTTCCTGGTAGAAATCGCTCTCAGCGATAAGGCCGCCTTTTGTACAGTAGATTTTTATTAATGTTATTTACTAGTACAATAAAGTGTTCATTCATTCATTCATTCATTCATCAAATAAAAAAATTCAATCATTTAATTTCCCTGTTTGCAACAGTCTGCAGTTTGCTCAATTGTAAATACTAGTATTTGTTTCTATTATTTGATTGTAATTTTCCTTGTGAATAAAGCTGTAATAAATTTAAAATCATTTAATTTCACAGGTTACAAGTAGAACACACAATCACAGAAGAAGTAACAGGAATAGATCTCGTCCAGTCGCAGATTAGAATCGCAGAAGGCATGACGTTACCCGAGCTCGGACTTACACAAGACAAGATCAGAACGGATGGCTTCGCGATACAGTGCAGAGTTACTACTGAAGATCCAGCTAATAACTTCCAACCTAGCACAGGCAGGATTGAAGTTTTCAGGTAAAATAACCTCTGTTTTTGTAATATCGGTATTATACTTACGATTATACAAGATTATAACCTCAACCGCCTGTATTGGTCCACTGCTGGACGCAGACCTCCCCCTGATAAGCGCCTTATTGGCCTTCATCCCAGGGGGGTATTGCCCATAATCCCCACGCTGGTATGCGGGTTCGGCTGTTCTGTAGGGGACACTGCTGCCCGCCCCCGGTGGATATCCCTTAACAGCCTCTTACGACACCCGCGGGAAGAGTTGGGGTGGGGCAATTCTAAGCCGGCACCACACAGCTCAAGATTATATGCAGGATGATAATAGTTTGTAAATTATTTGATGGCTTTGAAAACTAAAAACCGACTTCAAATTTCTTAGTAGGTATGTTTAAATACTAAAAATTATTTTTTAGGTTTTGCGGGACAAATAGAAATTTCCCGGGAATATTTTTTTATGGGTCCATCTCAGGATTCTCCATACAAAAGCGAAAGAATAACTGATAAAAAGTAGCCTATTTTTGATTCCAGGATTAGACTTACCTGTATGCAAAATTTCAGCCCGATCTGTTCAGTAGTGGCATGAAGAGGGAACAATCATTTATCCATCCATCCATACATCTAAACTTCCAAACTTTCGTATATATTTAATTTAGTATTATAATATCTGTGTCCATGGTAATAAAGCTGATTTTGTTTCAGATCCGGCGAGGGAATGGGTATTCGTCTCGACTCCGCCTCCACGTACGCGGGCGCTATCATTTCTCCATACTACGATTCTCTTCTTGTCAAAGTGAGTGTAAACATAGGTACAACGACGAAGTTTGGATGTTTGTTTCTGCTTCAAGACAAAATTATTGAATGGATAGGGGAAGGGAAGCTGCTTGCCGCTAATTTATTTGGTTGAGATCTCAGAAACCCTGCGATCTAATGAAATGACTAGGTTATTTATGACTTATTATTTGGTTCCTTGAACCAGTTTCCTCAAGAGTTGTGTAGTTTTCTTGTAAATAAACAAAAACTCGATTTTTGCACTTACGCCTGCGCCGTTCCAAAAACTTATGCTCTGTCCCGCTTCTATGAACACGAAATTATATGCCTATTCTTTTCACTAAATCACGCAAATAGCGCCCTATTAAGAATTAATGAATGAATTAACAGTTTACGGTACTAGTAAATAACATTATGCTTATATTATATCAAAATAAACAATAAACATAGTATAAAAGGCGGCCTTATCGCTGATAGCGATTTCTCCCAAGCAACCTTGAAAAGTGTGCAAACGCCGCTACGAAATGGATTATGAACGGAATGACAAGATATGGTTTTCTCGTGAGTGAGAAGTACAGAGGGATATATGTGCACTGTATTTTCTATGCGCCAAAACTGTTTTTACCTAATTACAAGTTAATTAAACAACCAATCGAAAAATTAACTAAATTAACTAAAATTAACATAACTAAAGAAATACTAATTAATAGGTTTCTTGACAAAACAGTAACCCAACATAAAAAGTGTATATTATGTTCCTGAAATAAATAGCAAAATGTGTGCAAAACAGGTATCACGTAATCCAAGATAAAAGTTCGAATTATCATCCTACCATGACAGTGGAGAATAAATAGGTGAAACTCCTCCCACTCGCAGGCGAATGCGCGGACAATGGAGACGGAAAATGTCTGATCAGGCCTTACACGAGTAGAATAGTGCATTTTACACCAAGGCGAGAAAGTGGTCCATTCCTACCGAGTGTGTCGTTTTGGCCTTAAAACACACGAGGTACTTTCTGCCGAGTGATAAATAGTGCTTTATACTACACCTTCGAGGAAAATAAAAAGCAGAATTAATTATTAATTGAAATTTAAAAGAACTTACCGCGCCCAATGATGTTGATAAAAGCTCATACCGCGCCAGCCTTTGGGTTCTTTGTTCAAAATATTGTTCGGAAATCGGAGGAGGCCTAATGGACTTGGAGTAAAAACTTTTTGTCGTTTGACCGAACGAAAATAACCATAGCTACGGGCCGATCTTATAGGAAATAAAAAAAAAATAACACGTTAGAAATGGATTTCCATACACTTTTTCCTCCCGTTAAAACACGTGAGAAATGAAATTCCATAGAGTTTTTCCTCCCGGTTTCCTATAGGCCTGCAAAGACATACTTTCTATTCTATAAATGGAAAAGGAATAGGCAACTTTCCGAGCAGGTGTAGTAAAAATATCTAAAATATGAAGGTGGCAGCTTTCACAGATTCTGAGATAAATAACGATTTCGAACTAGAAAATTGCATATTACACGCTATTAAGTAACTCCAATTGTTTTGTTTAAGTAAATTACATACTTATGTTTAATGTGTGTTTGCAATGTTGCATGAATAAATGAGTTTTTTTAACCTTTTCCAGGTTATTTCCCACGCCGCCGACCTTCCAGCATCCGCTGCCAAGATGAACCGCGCACTCAGAGAGTTCAGGATCCGCGGCGTGAAAACAAACATACCCTTCCTTCTCAATGTGCTAGAGAATCAGAAGTTCCTTAATGGTATGTATGTCTGGCTGTTTATTCATAGAAATAATTAAATAAAAAAATAAATAAATAAATAATGCTGGACAATTCACACAGCATTATCCAGCCCCAAGCTAAGCAGAGCTTGTGTTATGGGTACTAGATATCTGATATACTTAATACAATACACTAAATAGATAGATAATTTTTATTATACATAGAAAACACCCAGACCAACGAATTGAATTCACATGTAGTTTTAAAGAGTTCTTATTTAAATTAAGCCAACGTCCATACCACGTTGAGTGATGATCACCGAAGTTAAACAACGTCGGTTGCGGACAGTTTTTGGATGGGTGACCGCGTCATGTTGGCTTTTTGCTTTTTTCGATCCATCAAAAAATATTTTTTAGGGTTTCTTTTGCAAAATAGTTATGTACAAAACTATTTTGTACCCTGCGTGTGGTTTTCCCAAATCCTATTATTCCCAAAAAAAAATTAGGGCTTACGCACTAAAATAACAAAAACCTTAGAATTGAGCAACGCGACATCTCTCGTCAAACGAACTAAATGTAACTTTAGACTTTGAACAGGATTGGATAAACTTCAATGTTTCCCCTGTATGTGGAGCTAACGGCGCTAGAATCCGTTGGAAGTCGCAGAGATTTTCGACTCCCACGTCACTTGACCTCATGGTGTAGTTGGTTAGCACATTCCCGTACTGAGGGAAGGAAGTGGGTTCACCCGTCGAAGTCGAAATTTTTTGGGATATTTGATTTCCTTGTATGTAGAGCGAAAACGAAAACGCTTCTTATGGAAGTTGGAGATGTAACAAGTACCTAAGTAAACATCGGCAATTTAGCTATATAAAATCAGTTCGGTTGTTTGATACTCTATAACCACCGTTTCTCGGTTATAGCTGTGGATAAAGTAAAACGTTTCTGGCCGAAAAATGCTTCCATAAATATGTAAAAAACTTATCTACTACACTACATTTTAGACATGGCATGTCATTGACTCCTTAAGACGCTACCCAAACAGCGACACCGTAGAAAGTACACTTTTTCGTCGCACCGTTAGCCGTTCTCCGACATATTACAAGCCCAAAAAAAAAACAGTGTATAGTCAAATGTATGGAAAAAAGACTTATACAAAAATATTTTATAAAACGATCTAGGATCTTGAAAAAAAAAATCACAAGAAAGAACAAGAAAAAAATTTTTCGTCTCGAAATGCTCAATATTTTGAGTGACAACCATTAATTATTTTAATACTATATGAAAGGAAATTTTATCAACAAAAGAAATATGTAAAAAGTTTTAAATAAATAAAACCATTAACATAATAAAACCCAAAAAACACATTTTTGTAAGGCGTTTAGCGAAGTAATTGCAAAAATGATAATATTTTGCCAATAGAATTTCAACCTTATTACTCAAACATCCCTTTCAATATATGCTCAAAATAGCTTCCAGTAGCTTCATTCGGAGGCTGGATGCCTCCTCGGACGGACGTGAGGTTATGTAACTTTTTTCGCGATGACAGCTGGGTTCGACGGACGAATTACGATTTTCGACAACTTTTGTTTTGCGGGTTAAATGGTTCATTCATCATTGAAATAAAGTCTATATTTGATTGAAGCTAAGCCAAAAGAAATTTGCAGGAATTTTATTCATTGACAGACCTACCAATTAAGTAGAATAGGTTTATAGTGGTTTTATCTCTGGTAGCTAGATAGGTAGGTATTACTCAACATGTTTACAGCACGAAAAGTATTGGTCGAGTTAAAATATGTTAAATAGGTAGGGCGATTTTGATGACCTTATATATAAATAAACAATGCTGAAAAATTCTACTAAAGAGCCTACGTCCAGCAGTGGACTTATATAGGCTGATGATGATGAATTCACACATCATCACCAAGGCCGAAGCTAAGCAGAGCTTTGTTATGGGTACTTACTAGAAAACTGATTTACTTAGGACCAACCATTTGCATTTTTTTTCTCGTAGTTCTACCAGTAGAACTACAGGCAAATTTAAATTACTCGTAGTTCTATCGGTTTGTTCTCTTAGAGAAGAGAGATTCTCAAAAGGACAGATACTCAAAAATAATAATTTACTTTAAATTTTTAATAACTCATAGAAAAACCTCATCGGAGCGGTTTGTCATAACTTTTTTGTTATTGGCAATATGTGTACATTGACATCAATATAATATTTTTTTTTTTAGCGTAACAAAGAAGTCAAGTAAAGGAGATGTTTAAAGACGCTAAAAACGTAATAAACATGCAAAACAATTGTATTTCCAATGACAGTTGTCAAAATTATTGTTAATCACTCATGTTAATCATAATCACTCATGAGTTCTTGGAAGGCAGCAACATAATAAAGAATACTTTATATCGGTATGAATATCAATTTGGATAGCAAGGCATGGTCTGTTGTGGTTTTTATGATTATTTTGTAGAATTACAATCTAAACTAAAACTATCTTCAAACAATTTGTGAAACACATCCTTTGTTAAAAAGGCTTACTACAAAATATCAGACTATCTCTAGAGGATAAAAAACTTAGGTACCTATTGCTAATAGTATTGCTCCAGCTCGAAAACTAACACCCTAACAAGGTAAAGGTTTCTTGTTCGCTTCTTTACGTTACCTTAAAAAGATTGAAGTGAACAATAAATTAAAGTAATCACTTTATTTCCCAGTTTTACTCTTGAACCTTATTTGAATTTATTGACGTGTCCAAGACTCCTGTAAGGGGTAAAGGAAATAAAGCACTGTTATATTTCATTTTATATCTGATTATTTGATTGACGACCTCTGTGGCGCGGCGGGGAAAGGTCCACCTGCGACACAGGAGGTTACAGTTAGTTTGATTCCCGCCTCAGGACAAATGTTTGTACCATCTGCAGATATTTATTCCAGGTGTTCTGGATGTCATAATCATAATCACTTTATTGCATGTCTTATGTATATAAAAAATATCTAGTGTGTAGTGTATTTAATAAGTTTATCAAAATAAGTATACCATAACACAAGCTCTAATTACTTTGGGGTTAGATGATGTTGTGTGGCTTGTTCAGCATTATTAATATTTTAATTTTTTTTTGAGAAAGCCCTCCAAAACCAAATCGAAATATCTTCAACGATTGACACTTTTGTAATCCATTTAGACCTCAGTTGTTTTGACTAAATTAGTATATTTTTTTAATGTATAAAGTATTATCATAATGGTCGGTGATATTGTCGGCACTTTAACATGCATGAAGATGATATTATTTTTTTAAGTGTTTCTGATTTCTATGAATAACTATCGATGAATGTAATTTTTATTATAATTGAGAAGCTACAATGAGCGACATAGGTTTTATTAAGGTATTTTACATGCAACGATAGCAAAGCCGCGGGCAAATGTTAGTTAACATTACATTATTACCTTGTGATTGTGCTATCAACCAAAATAAAACAAAAGTTTGCCTCTTCTACAACAGATAAATTTGGCATAAGTCTATGTTAAAAATAAGCGCCTCTGCCGACCACATTTGGTAATATTCACATGCAATCTGACAGTCTTAGTTTTCCACGGCAGCGCCTTAAAGACTTATTTAAACTTCTCCAGTAGCTCTGCAAAAATAACGATTTTGATTAACATGATAAAACAATTATTGTGCTGCTTTCACATCATCTATCTATGTCCTTTACATCCACAAGGGTGGTATAATAAGTAGGTACTTTTATCACTGGTTTAACCCTTCAATTTTGTGTGGTGTGAAATAAAATAAAAAAAAACCCTTCAATCTTGACACCTAAATGTAAAAAAAATAATGGCAGCCGGTGGCCTGGGTGGAAAATAATGGCCTTTTAGCATGATGGCGTCGAATATACAGTATTGTACAAAATATTTAAACAAGGATATTTAAAAAAACATTTAGTAGTAATAACTACTCTTTCTCCACAGGTTCGGTCGACACCTACTTTATAGACGAAAACCCGCAACTGTTCATGTTCCGGCCCTCCCAGAACAGAGCCCAGAAGATACTGAACTACCTCGGCTACGTGATGGTGAATGGACCGGCGACGCCTCTCGCGACCCCCATACCGCCTGCTGATGTGAAGCCTTTCATCCCACCTGTTCCGTTAGGTAAGACTGAACTGGTATTTTAAAAAATATTTTTGCCCGCGGTTTTTTATGTTTTTTTTTTTCACGATAAAAAGTAGTCAGGTCCTTCCAGGATACTTCTATCTACTTGCCTTTCTAGTTTAGCCTAATTCAGTAAATTTTTGTTAAAGGTTTGTGTATGGAGAGTGGCCCTAACATTTTTTTTTCACAATCGCCGCCCACAATAAAAGTTATATATTCGGTTGGATAGAGGACACTAAAGCAATATAATGCCTTAAAATAAAATGTCAGAACGCGTCAGGTTTCTGAGATTTTCACATATGAAGAAAAAATATAGTTATTTTCATCTGTGAATATCTTAAAAACCTGATGATTATTTTGAAAAGGATATATAGATATTTTGAAGAGGACATTATTTTGAAAAGGCATTTTTAATGACTTCTATCCAAATATATAACTTTTAGTGTGCGCGGTAATTTTGAGAAAAAAAAATAGTGGCCAATATTAGGACAAAAATCTTCAAAACTCTTTGTGATTGCTGTCACTTTATTCATCTATTTACTGTAGGTACTGGAACGATTGTGTTGTCAAACTTTTACTGAGTATCAGAAATCGCGACATCAATCTTAAGAGAACTAAGTTGGGTAAACCCACTAAACCTAACTAATGGCGACGTAAAAAAGCATTGCTCGTGTTTGTGGAGTGAAATTCATGAAAAATAACATTTTAATCACGACGCTGCTGATGGCCTATGTGCGATATCTACTAACTTTATTAATAAAATAATGGGACGCCATCTTGGATTTAAAAATGACTTCCTATTCTGACTCTTCAGCTCAATGATCTTGATATCTCATTCATAACTCTGTGTGCAATACCAAAATAACACCAAATAAATATAAAAAAATATAATAAATTTATAAAATATAAAATTAGATTTAAAATCACTAAGAGCGATGTTATAAGCATTAACAATTGTATTGACATTTTTTACACAGATGCCATAGAGTTAATAAGAGTTTAATATTTTTCAGTTTCTTCTGGGTATCATAACGGTAGGTTCAATGAAAAATAGGCTTTGTAGCAAATATTCTATGTGCTATATAAATTATGTATTTACTAATTTTTTTTTTTTATGGAAATTTATTTACGATTCACAAAAGCAATCTCTTCTTTACAGCTTTGCCTTTGAAAGATATTAGTACTCGTAAGTTTTTGTGGCACTGGTACTTTTAAGTTATAGTATTGACTAAAATATCATTATTTATTAATTTATTATTCTACCTGTTCAATAACTCATTTGTTTTATTTATTCGATAACTACAATAAGGTCATGTATATAAAAACAATATTTGTTTACAAAAAAAATGTAGTAATCATTGCAGATTTAAATGTTTCTTGGCTTGAGTTTTTGTTAAACATCTCCATCTTTTTTACTGTCATTTAGATTACTGTTGTCCCTTATTGTTATTCAGGATAGTCAAGAACTATTGTTCCCTGTGTATGACCCACCGGTGGTGCATTTTTAGGCTTTCACCGTATTACGTGCGTGACCTTATGAGACATGAGCCCTTAAAATTTTAAAGACTTGTGAACATGTCCACGCGTAATGATTTAAAATGATTTAAAAAATATATTGACAAGAAAATCGGAGTACCATTTAGGGTTGCCGCAATTTGCGTTTGCACGGATGGAGTCGACTTCATAATCTTGGCTGCACAGGCAACGTGTGATATCAACATCACAAAACACTTATTATAGTGTTACTCTAACATATTGATAAATATATGTGACCACGCTCACAATTATCAATATTCTCTATAGTCAAAATCATAATCACTGTTATGACAATGTAACTATATAACTTAATAAAAAAATAAAAATAAATAAAAAATAATACTAACATTAACAACATTATTCAGGATTTCCATTCTCAGGTGGTTTAACAAAGTTAAACAAAACATAATTTACTTCCTTCTTCAAAGGATTTTTTCTTTAACATTTCATTGCAGTTTCCTTGATGCTGGGCAGTCATGGATTAATTCCATATAGGTAATCATTTTGGGAACAGTTCTTGACCATCCATACGGGCATGGTAATTGGTGAAAAGCCTACATTAATTCTGCACACCATACATTTAATCGCACCGGCGTTTTATCACTAAACCATGGTTTCAGACCTTTCGCCCGAGGCCCAAAAAAGACAGCAACAGACGGGCGAAAATACAGGTGAGAGCTGCTTTTTACTTTTTGTGTATATTGTGCAACATTAACATGACATTTTGTGTGGAAATAACTACATCAACTTTTTTAACTCTGTTTCGGGGCTAGAGGTTATCACAGTACAGGGTCACACCGCTACAGCACAACACAATTCCCTACGACACTTTTGCAATCGGCCTACCCATTCTACAAATGGCTCATTGTACGATCCGGCGACGACATGTCTATGACAGAAGAGAACATAAAGTAAAAAACACCACTTGACTGTCGCTGCCTACAATTTCTCAATGTCGCAGACTTAAAGCCTCCACCCGACAGCCGCGATTTTAAAGTGCGTCTTGTGTCGGGTGACGCGATTTGATAGCGATATTTGTTTGCAGTACATATTGTACTAAGACGCATACGATCTTGCACACTGCTGCGATTTCGCATTTGGCGCGCGGCATCCAGAAAACGCGCTTACAAAAACGCAGCGGAATCGCGCTACAAAATAGCAACAAATCGCGCGACACAAGACGCGCTTCAAAATCGCGGCTGTGGGGTGGAGGCTTCACTCTGTTCCAGAAAACACAACTTGATCCGTCGATGCTTATAATAACGATTAAATCACCTTTTATTAAGTACTTTAAGTACGTCCCTGTATAAGTTACCTCTTGTTCAATAAAACGTAATCCTCTGCCGGTCATTCTGCAACAAAATACATATTTACAAAAGGATAAGTATTTATTTTGTAATAAGTCTCATCCAATTTCCAGCAATCCAGCCTCCCAAAGGCTACAAACAAATCCTGAACGAAGGCGGTCCCGAGGCCTTCGCAAAAGCCGTTCGAGCGAACAAGGGACTACTGCTCATGGACACAACTTACAGAGATGCTCACCAATCCCTCCTCGCTACTAGAGTGAGGACACACGATCTACTGGCGGTGTCCCCATACGTCGCCCATAACTTCAGCAATCTGTACTCCTTGGAGAACTGGGGAGGTGCTACGTTTGATGTCGCTTTGAGGTGAGAGCGTTACTTGTTCATAGAATACACCGACCTTACCCTTAGTTTCTAGAAGTTTTTGCAATGAAGTGTATATGGGAGTTTTGCTCACCAATCCCTCTCCTAGCGACTAAAGTGAGGACACACGATCTACTGGCGGTGTCTCCATACGTCGCCCATAACTTCAGTAATCTGTACTCCTTGGAGAACTGGGGAGGTGCTACGTTTGATGTCGCTTTGAGGTTAGTGTTACTTGTTCATAGAATACACCAACCATACATATCCTTAGTTTCTAAAGTTTTTGCAAGGAAGTGTGTTTGGGAGTTTTGCTCGCCAATCCCTGCTAGCGACTAGAGTGAGGACAAACGATCTACTGGCGGTGTCTCCATATTTCGCTCATAACTTCAGTAATCTGTACTCTTTGGAGAACTGGGGAGGTACTACTATTGATGTCGCTTTGAGGAAACGGCCATTACTATGTTTCATTTCGGCCTATAAGACAAGGGAGGATGGATCTAGGTGCATAAGTCAGGACTGCAACAGTAATTTGCAAGGAAGTAACGTAATTGGAGAATTTTTCACCAATCCCTAGCGACTAGAGCTTAGTATGAAGTGACCGACCAACACACACCTCACAGCTCAAAGACCGCTCACTAAGCGACAATACAGCTCGCATGGAGTTGTGGTTATTATGGCGTGTTGCAGTTCTACCAAATACAGAAAGACCACATAATATCTAAGATCGTGTTGTGGCCATCACAAGTAGTAAGAAAAGCTATGATGCATTCGAGTCCAACCACAGCCAAATAGGCATATTCTCCCTTAATTCCACCGCCAGCAGAAATGTTTTATCATACAAAGACAGACAGTTTCAGATCAGACAACGATCAAAATCCTGAAGCAAGAGAATATAGATAATCTTGAGTTAAGCGTTCCCAGATTCAATTAACTTACACGAAAGACTATAATGCATTATTTGATTAAATGTTTCTTTCCCAGATTCCTTCACGAGTGCCCATGGGAGCGTTTAGAAGACATGCGTCGCATGATCCCCAATATTCCTTTCCAAATGTTGCTGCGCGGCGCTAACGCCGTCGGCTATACTAACTACCCGGACAATGTCGTCTACAAGTTCTGTGAAATGTCGGTAAGTACAGCCAGCACACAGGTAACTTGCAATGATCTGGTGAATTCTAGTGAGTAGATATCCGTCGCCTGATCCCCAAAATTCCCTTCCAAATGTTGCTGCGCGGCGCTAACGCCGTCGGCTATACTAGGTAAACCCGGGCAATGTCGTCTACCTACAAGGTCTGTAAATGTCGGTAAGTATTGCCAACTCCTGATGGGTGAGATAACCTTTATTCAAAGTTCCTCTAGGCGTCGTTTGTGAGTTGATTCTCATTCAAAAGAATGTATCAAAGGCTTCCCCAAAGATCGCCACAATGACTGAGGGCCTACTAGGAATAGGAAAATCGAAGTTTCGTTGTCGTAAAAAACCATCTCTTAAGTCGTTTACATAAGATAAGCGTTTGCACGAAAATTAATCAAGAACTTCGGTTTAAGAGTACTGGCCCTGGCCCTGCGCTCCCCGCATTCAGCGATTTCATCAAATGGGTAAATTGCCTTTTACGCTCGCTGTCAAGGCAAAGAGTGTAAAACAAAAGACGTGAGGTGATAATACTAGAATGTGCCAACAAAAAGACAAATATTACAAATAATATGGAGTTTTTCGGTTCTTTTTGGTGGCAAACGTCACAGTTTCCTATTATAAATAGATTTGGCTCACTAGTTCTGGTGAAAATAACTCACCTCACCTCAACAGCCTATATTTGTCCACTGCTGGACGCAGGCCCTGATAAGCACCTTATTGGCTTTTATCCTATGGGAGGTTATGCCCTTAACCTCTGGCCCTAACGCTGGGCATCCGGGTTGGGGATCGCAGTTCTGTGGTAGAATTGTTCACGCTGCTGCCCGCCCCCGGTGGATATCCCCTAGTCGCCTCTAATGATACCCACGGGAAGAATTGGGGTGGTGCAAATTCTAAGCCACACAGCTGATGCTGGTGAAAATAACTAGTACCTTTATCTTTCCAGGTAAAATCCGGCATGGACATCTTCCGAGTATTCGACTCTCTCAACTACCTACCCAACCTCATCCTCGGAATGGACGCGGCAGGGAAAGCCGGGGGCGTCGTAGAAGCTGCCATCTCTTACACCGGCGATGTTTCAGACAAGAATAAGACTAAATACGATCTGAAGTATTACACCAACTTGGCTGATGAGCTGGTGAAAGGAGGCACGCATGTGCTCGCTATTAAGGATATGGCTGGTCTTTTGAAGCCGCAAGCTGCTAAGTAAGTTTTTGAGATCATATTTTGTGTAAAAAGATTTTTGATGATGTTTTCCTTCACATGCTGTGCTTTAAGATTGAAAATCATCGATGACATCCACAAATTAGATAGATTATAAACAGCTCTGTAACATTAGAACAATAAAATTGAATACACATTTACTTCGACAGTTAAGTATAAAACAAACAAACACGTTACCTATAAATGTTTGACTATTGACTGGATTATTTGAAGTGGGACTGTCCCAGATACAAGTGCCGTACGTTGGATGGAATGTGAGCTAACTCTTAGCTCACATTCCAGGATGGGGGAGAGGGATCAGGGGGGCTGGGCGTGGGTGGGTCAGCTGGGTGTGCTGTGAGCACACCCAGCTGACCCACCCACGCCCAGCCTATCACCTTCAGCTCACATTCTATCCGCTAAGATACTTACCGAGTAATTCCCACCGTCCCACGAGATTTATAGCCGCCACGCGACTGACCCAGACACAGATTGCGAAACCAGTTAGGAACCAGCTAGGACTGGTATAATAGGTGCGAATGCTCAGTAGTTGAATTCAACAGGCTGATTAGATTAATTTTCTTTCGCCATTAAAGCAATCAATCCCCGACGGAACTTCCGGATACTTATAAAAATTGCTGGACAATCCACACAGCATCTCAAGCTTGTGTTATGGGCCATACAAATGTGTGTGTTGATTGCAGTAATGGTGATGGAAAATTCTTAATCTGATCAACCAGCTGAATTCAACTGCTGATTGGGTATTAGACAACTCATATACTTTACACTACATAGCTTAGAGACTACAATACTAATTATGACTTAACAAGCTCGTCGATAGTAATTGCAACGGTGTTGATGAGGTTTTTGTTTCCTTGCAGACTCTTAATCACAGCCATCCGCGACAAACACCCAGACATCCCAATCCACGTCCACACACACGACACATCCGGCGCAGGCGTGGCCGCCATGTTGGCCTGCGCGGAAGCAGGCGCGGACGTCGTGGACGTCGCCGTGGACTCCATGTCCGGGATGACGTCACAGCCCAGCATGGGCGCCGTCGTCGCCAGTCTGCAAGGAACCCCACTGGACACTAGTAAGAAAAGATACTTCATTACTTGGACATCATCGTGAAATGGCCCGTTGTTGGGGCATTTGAAAAATCTGTACCAATTTCTTGATTGCTTGTCTTGTATTCAGTATTTCCCCTGGCATACCTATCCGTCCATGTCTTATTCATTCCGAAAGTGTGAATAAGGCAAAAGCGGTTTGCACGAATCAGACGTCTGAATCACCGTCTTTGCTCTGCTTTTTTTCTTCTTTTTTGGTGTATTTTCTGTGCGTCCGCTGGCCCTATGGAAGAAAGGTAGAAAGAAGGGATAAGGGCGTGCAATGCCAGCTCACAATTACCAAAGTTGTAGGTAGGTACTAGTAGAACACTGACAGTCTGGCAACGCGTCTGTGATCGAGGCTTTGTAGGTTAGGTTATGTTTAATCACAGCCGTAAGCGAGTCATCGCCTTAAAGTCTAACAGCGCGTCTTTCAATCGAGTCGAGGGCTTCAAGCTGGTATTTAGCCGAGCCGTCCCAAAGGTGGCAGCAGTACTCCATGCAAGTTCGGACCTGTGCTTTATATAGCCTATGAATTATATAGACTGAGAAGCTGTCCCGGTGTAAAGTACCGCCGAACCTCAGCCAGGATGCCGATCTTCATGGCAGCAAATTTGGCCTTCCACTCGATATGCGAGACAAAATGCTTTTGCTGTCCTAAATCACACTAATATTATAAATGCGAAAGTTTGGATGGATGGACGGATGGATGTTTGTTACCTCTTCACGTCAAAACTACTGAACGGATCGGGCTGAAATTTTGCATACAGGTATTTCTAATCCTGGAATCAAACATAGGCTAATTTTTATCCCATATTTAATTTCCCATGGGATAGAAATAACCTTCAAACGTGTCCATAGAAACAACGCGTGCGAAGCCGCGGCCAGAAACTAGTTCTGAATAAGTCAACCTAGACGGATATAAGATAATAAGGATCATTCTCCCACAGACATCTCCCTCCAAACGGTATCCGAGTACTCGGCGTACTGGGAGCAAGCGCGGACCCTGTACGGTCCGTTCGAATGCGCGGCGACCATGAAGTCCGGCAACGCGGACGTGTTCCTCCACGAGATCCCCGGCGGACAGTACACCAACCTGCAGTTCCAGGCCTTCTCGCTGGGGCTCGGCTCGCAGTTTGAAGGGGTTAAGAAGGCATACAGGTACGCACTGACAACCACCAGGCTTAAGGATCTATATTAAATTAACACAAGTCAACGTACAGATTTTGGAGCCAGGTCCCTGCTTGTGGTAAAGAGTAATGAGACCCTGATGGTAAAGAGCCAATTTATTCCAAAACGGTGTTTAGCGAAGTTCGTAAAATCTGCCGATAGAATCTCAGAAAAATCGTGGGTTCTGTATAGGGCTTGCAAATATTCGAAAATTTTGATATTCGAATATTCGATTTTTTTTCGGGTACTATTCGAATATTCGAATATTATTCGAATAATAGTAAAAAAACTATATTTTTATTATAATCACATCTTCTTTTATTTTTTATGTGTTATTTGCATGAACAAACTTAAAATATCAAATTAACAAAAGGTTGTAACGAAACATTATTGGCGATTTACACGAACACTCAACCACAAATTCTTGAAAAAACATTCTTCTTAATTAGGTGAATAGGTATTTTAACAATATCTACAATAAAATTTAATACAATAACAAGTACATAAACACGGTAAGTAACTAGGGTTGCCACCCGTACTTTTTAATAAAGTATTGTACCTACTTTATTACTTGCTACTCTTGTACTCTATACTTTATGAGCACAATAAAGTATGCGAAAATACTTTATTTGTTCGTTTCACGTTACTACGAGGTATTTTTTTTTAGAAAGAGAGCACAAATAACTCAGCTGCAAAAGTCTTCAAAATGAACGCGGTCTCTCCGCATGGTGTTGCCTTAGCATGCTTGTCATTTTGGACAACAGCGGCTGTAAAGCCTGAAAATTATGTGTTGCTCACTACGCACACTTTGTAGCCCTTTCAGTTTGCCATTATCACGCATGGTCATGGTTTTCTTGCCATTTTTGCCAATTGCCACTTAAGTCTGAAAATTTTCGCAGCTCTCTCCGCTCGCCGTTATATCTTTAGAGTTTGGTTCTTTGCCATTGAGGATAAGTACCGTTTTAATACTAAGTATTACAAATCTCTTACCAGGTAAATTAGACTCAATTTTCTCAAAAAAAAGGTGGAGACCCTATAAGTAACGGTAACACCGCGAGGGATAGACGGGATAGACAGGGGACGGATAGACAGGTCCGTACTTCTAAAAACGAAATCAAATTTTGATTCGTTTTTGTGCTATCGCTTATCTTATGCAAGCGACATAAAAGTTGGTTTTGCACGACAACGAAAATTAAACTTCGATTTCCTTTTTCCGAAATAAGCATACGCGAATGCACTACGCAGTCGCAAGCGGCACTCCCGAGTGTTTCCGAACCCTATAACTTTGCCATTTTGTTAGTTTTTGATTTAATCGAATATTCGAATATTGCAATTTCAGTATTCGAATATTCGAACCAATATAATATTCGAATTATTCGAATATTCGAATATTCGAATATTCGAATATTCGAATGCAAGCCCTAGTTCTGTATGACACTGTTTTGCCAATGGTGCCAAAACAACGATAATGGAATTGTAAAAACCACCAATATCATGGGCAATTGGTTATTTTTAGAATTCCTCTGTTTTGATCTGCTTTGGTAGAAACCAGCCCAAAATGTGTTAGTGAGGTGAGGTACTATCGCCCAAGGATCTGCCTTTACACAACTAGGATCATTTGATTGAAAAAGTTAATTAAGGTAGGTACATTAAATTTAAAGAGTTCTAAGTGTTCAATAAATAAATTTGTGATTTAAATAAAGAAGGTATTATTTGATTAAATAGTTCTAGTAGGTGATGTTCAACAGATAATATGATTTGATAGTATTTTTCTGTGCATTGATTTCAATATAAATTTGCTTCACAACTCATTTTTACTCTTTTCTATGGCAAAAACAACCTTCCAAAATGATATTGAGCAGATGTTGACTGTCCGTACTCTGTATTGGTCAAACTAGACAACAAAAAAAAGAAGGCGTGACCTGTAACCCAAAACCAACGCAAGGCAAAATAGTTTCAAACTGAAAAGGCAGATCCTTGGGCGATGTTACCTAAGATTCTGAACTATAACTCCTTAGATTGAGATAGAGCAGTATTAAGTATTCTAACCGTATTTTGAAAGCCCACTTCTTAATTGTTTTTACTGTTTTCAGAGAAGCGAACCTGCTCCTAGGCGACATCATCAAGGTGACTCCATCATCCAAGGTGGTCGGCGACCTCGCTCAGTTCATGGTTCAGAACAAGCTGACAGCCAACGAGATCCAGGAACGAGCTGAGGATCTGTCCTTCCCTAAGTCCGTGGTGGAATTCCTCCAGGGGGCTATCGGGATACCATATGGTGGCTTCCCGGAACCACTCAGGTAATATAGAAGAAAGAAAGAAAGAAGAAAGAAAATAAATTTATTGGTTCACCAGTACAACTTGCAACCATTACAATTATACTTAGATACTATTTAGATATTATATATAAAATATAAATAATAGCAGCAAGAGCTGCACGCAGTGAACCAAAAGGTCCCATCTCAGCATAATGTTGCTCCACAAACAGTAGAGTAACGCTGGTTTTCTGACAGGACCTCTGGTGCGTGTCAACACGGGTGCCAGACCACAGACAAAAAATATCAAAAAATAACTACAACCTACAGCTTGACAGCCGGGTTGAATTATTTAAAATTACAGCTTACGATTATTAATATTATTAATTATTATTCACAATACAAAAAGGGGGACTACCTACTTATTATTTATAATATGTTATGTAGTGCATGTATATATACTTACACTATTTGCCTGTTCAATATAATATATTATTATATAATGTCATACGCTCTCGGCATACTAGCTTTTGCCTGTGGTTTCGCAGAACAGCATTTGTAGAGTACCAGAATACAACACAACCTATAGGACGCAGGGATAATGTAGCTACCTGTTTACGAAAGAATTTTTCGATTCGGATCAGTATTACGGGAGATTACGCATTACAAACAACCTTACAAACTCGTGCACATTACCCATATAGATAACTAACTTCTGCCCGCGGCTTCGCACGCGTATTTTCGGTATAATAAGTAGCCTTTTATCTAAGTTAGGCTTTGCTCTAAACGTACGCAAAATTTTATCTTGTTCAGTAGTTTTTGAAATCCTAAGTAATAAAAATCAGATTTCACAAACTTTACGCTTTATAATATTAGTAGGACTGATCAGTAACAATGTATTTTAACACCTCGACTGCGATCACCAATCTCCACCGCTTGCGTGGTAAGTTCGGGGGACGTGAGCTAAGGAGGTAATGAGTAACTATAAAAATGTGTTTTTGCAGGTCTAAAGTCCTGAAAGACATGCCCAGGATCGAAGGTAGACCCGGAGCTGAATTGGCGCCACTGGACTTCGACAAACTCAAGGAAGATCTCAAGGAAACTTACCCTAGCGTAAGTTACCTATTTATTACTATTACATACTATTAACATAATGTATACAGGTTGTTTGGTGCATCGTTTGCCAAATTGAAATGGGGGGTGAAGGGGGGAGGGTTTGCTACCTCCTCAACCCCCCATAAAAAATTCTTGACCCCTTGGGTATTTTTTATTATTGTTTTTTTTTATTTTTGTTGGAAATTTAAAATAAAAAATAAAATACTAGGTGTAGCCTCCAAATTTGTATTTATTTGAATTTGTATTATTGTTTGGTTTTATCAAAATCAAAACTACTCACAAGCAATGTCTAGCTTTTTTTTCTAATCATTCACAAAGTTTTTAATACAAGCATGAATTAAAATTATTAAAGCTGAACTTTTAATAGAATAAAAAAAAAACTGATGATTTCCTTCGAATTCTTTTAAAAAGTTCTCTAGTGTACCCCCTTTCTAACGGTATGCAACATGCCATGAAAACCTTTTACTAACCTTACTAATGTGCTAATTTTGGCTGATTGATATTCGATATTACTGTTTTTTTGCGCGCGAGTGTGGAGAGGTTTTACAGCCTGTATTTATCAGTTTCACGTATCACATATCAACAGCCTATAGTATATCTATCCACTGCTGGACATAAGCCTCCCCTGATAAATTGCTTATCACTTTGGGTTAGTCCTCAACCTCAACAGCCTGTATTGGTCCACTGCTGCACGCAGGCCTCCCCCTGATAAGCGCCTTATTGGCTTTTATCTCATGGGGTTAATGCCCATAATCCCCACGCTGGGCATGCGGGTTGGGATCGCAGTTCGGTGGTAGAATTGTTCTGCGGGGGGCGCTGCTGCCCGCCCCCGGTGGCAATCCCTTAATCGCCTCTTACGACACCCGCGGGAAGAATTGGGGTGGTGCAAATACTAAGCTACACACACGGCACTAGCTAGTACTTTTTTTTCTAATTTATTTTAAAGATTTTGTTATATTAATTAACATGCCAGTCCTATTATATACACAACAAAGTATTTTCTAAAATACATGTTTAACAAAATGATAATATAGTGTAAAATAAATATAAATACAAAATAACAAACAAAACTAATCTTAAACCTACTTGTCTATAAGTGACCGTGGAATTAAACATATTATTTATACCTACCTAGTATTTTTATACTATGATAAGCTATATTATAACCCATAGGGTAAGTTTCCCCTGATAAATTGCTCATCAGTTTGGGTTATTCCTATCTGTTTACTTCTACATTTTTTTATCCAACTTCCAGATAACTGACCACGATGTGATGTCAACCGCGATGTACCCTCAAGTTGCAAACGATTTCTTCCGCATTCGTGATAAGTACGGACCTGTCAAACACCTAGACACCAAGACTTTCCTCGTCGGACCTTCTGTAAGTGGATTTACTATCATCTATTGTACTTCCATGGTAGTAATGATAAAGACAGATCTGTGTTATATTGCCTCTAAGGACCGATTTCCACACATACTCAGTACTAGAGTCCTAAATATTTTTTGTAAACAAAAGATACAAAACCAAATAAATTATCGTAGAAAATATTTTACTACACTGGTACTTATCATTGAAGCAAATCGCAGAAGCCCGAAATTTTGTTTAGCTCTGAAAGTTTTTTTATATCGTAAATGTCTTTGTTGATATAAAGTATCTTGGATTCTAGAACCGAGTAAGCATGAACAGTGTTTTTTTATATAGAAATAGATTTCCATACACTTTTCTCTCCCGCTAAATACGTGAGTAATGTAATTCCGTAGAGTTTTCCGTCCCGCATTTAAGTACGCCTGCAATGACGTACTTTCTCCCTTAACTTTGAAAAAGGAACAAGCAACTTTCTGAGCAGGTGTAGTATAAAAAGTTTTCCATTTGACCAGGTTGGCGACTCGATAGAAGTAACGATCGAGAAAGGCAAGACTCTCAGCATCAGAACCATCGCAGTCTCGGAAGAAATGACGGCGGCGGGAGAAAGAGAGGTGTTCTTCGAGCTCAATGGACAACTACGATCTGTGTTTATCAGGGATGAGAATGCTAGCAAGGTACACTTACCTCTTTTATCTATGACTAGCGACTAGGGCTTGCAAATATTCGAAAATTTTGATATTCGAATATTCGATTTTTTTTCGGGTACTATTCGAATATTCGAATATTATTCGAATAATAGTAAAAAAACTATATTTTTATTATAATCACATCTTCTTTTATTTTTTATGTGTTATTTGCATGAACAAACTTAAAATATCAAATTAACAAAAGGTTGTAACGAAACATTGGCGATTTACACGAACACTCAACCACAAATTCTTGAAAAAACATTCTTCTTAATTAGGTGAATAGGTATTTTAACAATATCTACAATAAAATTTAATACAATAACAAGTACATAAACACGGTAAGTAACTAGGGTTGCCACCCGTACTTTTTAATAAAGTATTGTACCTACTTTATTACTTGCTAACGTACTCTATACTTTATGAGCACAATAAAGTATGCGAAAATACTTTATTTGTTCGTTTCACGTTACTACGAGGTATTTTTTTTTAGAAAGAGATCACAAATAACTCAGCTGCAAAAGTCTTCAAAATGAACGCGGTCTCTCCGCATGGTGTTGCCTTAGCATGCTTGTCATTTTGGACAACAGCGGCTGTAAAGCCTGAAAATTATGTGTTGCTCACTACGCACACTTTGTAGCCCTTTCAGTTTGCCATTATCACGCTGTAACACTCCAAACCATCGTAACATACCCTACCTGTCCAATATTGATTATTATAGTTAGATTTGTATATTTTACCGTATCTTTTGTAATAAAATTATGATTTAAAGTGGCCAATGATCGTCTAGCTAGCGGAAGGACCCGTACGTTGTGTAGTAGGTAGTAACTCAGATTCTTTTAGGAGCTTTAGACAAACGAACTAACTCTTTAACTTACTTGAAATCATCGATTCTTCAATTCTGGTGTAGCATAATCAGCCTTTTTCACGGTCGGTTAAACCTAACTTTCTCTCTCTCTGAAACAGCTTAGATTAAGTAGTAAAATTAGAATTCAATCCCGGGCATTCAAGGTAAAGATAATTAGGTGAAGAAGTAGATTTAAGTATAGATTACGATATTAACTGGATCATTTTATGATTTCGGTTACAATGCCTCCACTGTGCGGTTACCAGAGAACTTTGCTTTGGTCTGTGCAGGTCCAGACCAAAGCTTTCTGCTATTTAGGGCTCCCATTCAGAATCACATTCAGCGCCTCGGGGACAGTCGAAAGTAGAAGACTATCGCCTGGCCCGTACTCAGTTGTAACCAGACATTTAAGTGCAAAGCGATTGAAAAACGCTAACTCAGTAGAGTTTTACGGGGAATGGTCTAAAGCGACCCAAATACACCTACCTACCTCTCCTACACCTATCCTACCTCAACCTATACCTATACCTACCTAGAAGCTGCTGCTTCTGTAAACAGGGTGGAACCACACTCCAGGCTAACCGTAGATCTAATCAATAGACATAATAAACCCTCAGTTCTTCTACAATCGGGATGATGCTTGCAGAGAGAACCGTTTTAACGGAAGACAATTCCACAGACTTGGAACGTAAATGGTCTCCCAAGTCTGCTTGTTAAAATTTAATATACATCCAGGGTCTACTGGATGTGCTTGATAAACATAATAAGAATTTAGATTAGCCAGCTCTGGGATGTAACACCATCCGTCTACAACGTGGAGAAACGATAGAATTAAGTAGTGTGTTTACGTAACCTGAATCCTCACTCTCCGGAACGATAGAATGCTTTCTCCGAAATCCTCGCTGGTCCGAAGGATCTCAACGCTAAAATCCGATCCATTCTGAAGCCGTTCATCATATGTACTAGGTCGACCCAGCATTCTCTCAATCAGGCACACAATTCCTCACAGTTTCTGGAAAAACCTAGCAAAAACCCCAAAGCCCACCGACTCCTTTTTCTACCTAGACCCGACTGTCTCCTCCCCGAAAAATGCCTTTTGTTTTCCTAGAGTAATCAAATTCAAATATTGTATTTTGCTGAACAAGATTTAAGAAGGTTTTATTCCTTCGGTTTTACAAGTTATATCAGAAAGTGTTAAATGTTTCTATATTTGCAAATTGAATGAACCAGCATAATCTGGACCGTTACAACGCATGGTCATGGTTTTCTTGCCATTTTTGCCAATTGCCACTTAAGTCTGAAAATTTTCGCAGCTCTCTCCGCTCGCCGTTATGTCTTTAGAGTTTGGTTCTTTGCCATTGAGGATAAGTACCGTTTTAATACTAAGTATTACTAATCTCTTACCAGGTAAATTAGACTCAATTTTCTTCAAAAAAAAGGTGGAGACCCTATAAGTAACGGTAACACCGCGAGGGATAGACGGGATAGACAGGTCCGTACTTCTAAAAACGAAATCAAATTTTGATTCGTTTTTTGCTATCGCTTATCTTATGCAAGCGACATAAAAGTTGGTTTTGCACGACAACGAAAATTAAACTTCGATTTCCTTTTTCCGAAATAAGCATACGCGAATGCACTACGCAGTCGCAAGCGGCACTCCCGAGTGTTTCCGAACCCTATAACTTTGCCATTTTGTTAGTTTTTGATTTAATCGAATATTCGAATATTGCAATTTCAGTATTCGAATATTCGAACCAATATAATATTCGAATTATTCGAATATTCGAATATTCGAATGCAAGCCCTACTAGCGACCCGCTCTGGCTTCGCACGGGTGCAATGCTGATACTAAATATACTACAGAATCGGCCCCCCGGCTGGTACCGCTGCAGCCGCTATGTCCCTGCATTTTAAAGCTGTGATATCATCAAAAATATTCATTTAAATTACATGCTGTAAAGTTCCATATTAATCTATATTAATTGCACAATGTATTTAAGTTACTTTATTGGATAAGGATTAATGCTGTGTTGCGTAAAATTGCTTCGTAAATAAGTCATCATTTCTCGTAAAAGTAAAGGATAAAAATGTTTATTGTGAGTTATCCCTAAGAGATAGACATATACCATCACGGACTTTTTTGTAGACCTTTTTAAGGTGTACAATACTGTGGTACATTATTTTGATCTATCTCGTAGGGTTCAGCCAGCGTTTGCAATGTAAGCGCAAAAAAATTATATTTACGACATCACATTAGAAATCTCTAAAATTATCAGAAAAATAATATTTTCCATGGTTATACCGGCTTCAGTATGTACACACCCTTTCAGTCAAAGTCACAGGTTGAGTTAACTCAAGTTAGAACAAGATAAAACAAGGACTCCTTTATATTCCTGAAAATTGCGTATCAACTTAAAAATCCTACTGTTCATCACGTACTGTGCTTTAGTAATTACGTCAGTACATCACATAGGTACTACTACATACTGAAGCCGGTATAACTATGGAAAATATTATTTGTCCGTAGTCCGATTGACCGGACAAGTGAACTGTACCACACGGGCAAACCACGGCGAGGTTGAGGCGTGCCTCACTCAATGTAGAGTCTAGGCGATATGCTTCCTCCATACATGTTCATTTAAAATGTCGATTCGCGACGTGAGCTGAGGAGTAACCGATCGCGTTAAAATAATAAGACATGAGTAATATTTATGCATCGCAACAAAATCTTACTTGTCCTTATCCAACCGTAACCAAAATAAACTAAAACGAAATAATTATGTAAATACTGAATTATGCCCGCGGCTTCGCACGCGTTGTTTCTATGGAGACATTTAAATGTGATTTCTATCCCATGGGAACTGATTTATGGGATAAAAAGTAGCCTATGTTTGATTCCAGCATTTGAATTACCTGTGTGCAAAACTTCAGCCCGATCCGTTCAGTAGTTTTGGCGTGAAGAGGTAACAAACATCCAAACTTTCGCATTTATAATATTAGTGTGATTTTTGATTCTAGGAAATGAAGATCCACCCCAAGGCTATCAAAGGTGATAAGAACCAAGTCGGAGCGCCTATGCCGGGCACCGTCCTTTGTAAGTAACCAAACATGTATTTACATAATCTTATTGTGATCATAGTCTGTCTACCCTTGGACTCATGAAAGTAGCAACCAGCGCTGTGGCAACCAGTATCAACCCAAGTTGCTATGTACAACCAGCCAATAGTAACTCGATTACATGACGTAATGGTCATGTGGTGCTAATTGGACACCTACATGACCATGTTATTGGTTAATCTAAAGGAGTCTTCACACCAAAGACGGCGGGCCACCGACAAGTTGACAGAAGACGCGCGGATGCCTACAATATTCATTGAAATGCCGCATCAACCCAACAAGGTCTGCTAGCGACTGTGGGATGTACGTAGAGTCCAAGAAATCAAATAATATCACAAAAATTGGAACAGGATTGGATAAACTTCAATGTTTCCCTGTAGGCGGAGCTCACGGAGTTAGAATCCGTAGGAAGTCGCAGAGACTTTCGACTCCCACGTCACTTGACCTCGTGGTTTAAAAAAAAATTTTTTTTCGATGTAATTTGATTTCTTAGAAAATGATTTCTTGGAAATTACCCGGAGTGTGGGGTTACGCACTATAACAAAAAACCTACGTAGAGTCCATTCCATATCTTCGCCCCATGTGAAAACGGGCCCTGATTATGTGTACATCCATGCAGTTGTCTTATGGGTCTTGCCGTGCGTAGCCGCGGTCGCCAGTATTGCATCAGTATTGCATGGACCACTATGGAATGTTGTTGACACACCGGTTTATTCGCCGTAAAAATCTACGGCAAATTCGTTACGAATGGAAAAAAACTCACTAGTTCGATCATCGAAGTAGTGAGTTTTTTCCCATTCGTTTCACTAGTTCGATCGTCGAACTAGTGAGAAGTTTTTTATTTTCCCAGCGTTTGTTCTCACTAGTTCGATTCATTACTTCGATCGATCATCGAACTAGTGAGAATTTTTTTCGTCGAACTTATTTAATCGCGAAAAAAAAAACAATAAAATGAAATTTAAAAAAAGCCTGTTGTAAAGTGTAATAAAATAAATATACTGACAAACATTAATTAATTATAGTAATCATACTACGTGTAGCTTTAAAATGAAAACCAGTGTTTTAAAAACACAAAGCTTCTAATCTACCATTGGTTTTTTAACCCTAGGTAGATTTTACCTTTAACAAACTTTCATAGTGCTCCATGCAATACTAGCGACTGCGCCTACGCACGGCGTTTTAACCGTAGCTTTTTACAGATTCTTACGGCAAAAAACTATGTGTGAAAGGCCCTTAAAGTATTGATGTCATTGATTGAGCAACTAGTCTTCTGGCGCCCTAATTCGACGACCTCAGTGGCGCAGCGGGCGAGAGTCCGCCTGCGACGCAAGAGGTTGCGGGTTCGATTCCCGCCTCGGAACATTTTGTGTACGATCTGTACAAATTTGTTCCGTTGGTCTGGGTGTTTTCTATGTATAGTAAAAAAAATATCTATCTATGTATATAATGTGTTAAATATATCAGTTATCTAGTACCCATAACACAAGCTTTGAGTAGCTTACTTTGGGGCTAGATGGTGCTGTGTGGATAGTCCAGCATTATTTACTTATATATTTATTCTTTTTTCTTCTACCTACCTACATAATTGTTTTTTTTTTCAACCATAAAAGTGAAAGAGGGCGACAAAGTAGAAAAGGGCCAGGCCATTGCTATTCTGTCTGCCATGAAAATGGAAATGATAGTTCAATCACCTAAAGCTGGCACGGTCAAGTCTGTATCCATCACCAATGGACAGAAGCTTGAAGGAGACGATCTGATCTGCACAGTGGAATGAGTCTGTAATATTCCATTTTGAATGGCATTTGGACGGACTATACGACTTTATATCGACTAGTAATTCACTAAAGACATTTTTTTTTTATTGTAATGTAGGCAGACCGAACTTTTGCACTTAAGGCTGCACGAGTCGTCCGGTCCAACTCATTAGTGGGTGCGGCCTAAATGTATGCCATCTCATCTGACATAATAGACATTCTCGCTGATAAAAGGCAAATAAATTTATTCGTAAAACGGCGCGTAAAGAAATGCGAAAAGACTTAGCACAAGGTTATTATAGAAAAACTATTGAGAGATCATTTCAAAATAAATTTAGTTCAACTTTTGGATTAATAAAATATGTCTATACGGGCTTTATTTTAGAGTTTTCTTTCTCCGTATGTTATTTATTTTCGCCCAAAGTTGGGCTAAAATCGGTGTTGAAATAAAGCTTTTTTTTAAATTAATACTTTTTTTAAGGTTTCGGGTGCATAAAGACATAGATTGACGAGATAAATTGATATATCCTTAGTTTTGGATGGTCAACATCGAACAGCGTTGTAGTTACCCTTCCACGTTTGTATGGAAAGATGAGCGACTCGTTCAGCCTTAAGTGATTATGTAGATTTTTTAAATGTTTTTTATAAGCTCTAATTATTGTAAAGTTTTGTAGTCCATCCAAACTAATTTGGTTTGTTTATTCTTAGTACTTATGGAATGTGATTGAATTTTGCATTATTTATGTTTTCGTAGGTATGTTTATTTATTTTTAATGAACTTTACATAATCAATAAATCATGGATATTAAAACTATGATAGAGCTTCGGCAGTACAAAACAAAAAGACAAATCTATAACAATAAAGTAGTTCACGGAGAGACAGGGTTCGCTAGATCACAAAATATTATGGACTTTGTAAAAGTTATTTAATATTTATTTATTATTTCTTTCTGGTGCTCATTTTGTTATTCATTGTTGATATTTTTCATCACGTTAATGTATTTTTTTTATTTAATAAAATGTGTTTTTTATGAGAAATGCCTTTTCTTTACCCTAGTAATAGGTACGTAGGTATTATTTAAAGGTGGTTTATTAAATAATAAAGGCAGGAATACTATGTCAAAATTATAATCTTTACATATTTATGTAAATAATTATAAATAATTTGCCTCAATTAGCCATAAACAAATGTTATTTTATACTAACACTAGCTGCTGCCCGCGGCTTCGCCTGCGTAGTTCCCGTTCCCGTGGTAATTCCGGGATAAAACATAACACAACAAATATATCAGTTATCTAGTACCCATAACACAAGCTTTGAGTAGCTTACTTTGGGGCTAGATGGTGCTGTGTGGATAGTCCAGCATTATTTACTTATATATTTATTCTTTTTTCTTCTACCTACCTACATAATTGTTTTTTTTTTCAGCCATAAAAGTGAAAGAGGGCGACAAAGTAGAAAAGGGCCAGGCCATTGCTATTCTGTCTGCCATGAAAATGGAAATGATAGTTCAATCACCTAAAGCTGGCACGGTCAAGTCTGTATCCATCACCAATGGACAGAAGCTTGAAGGAGACGATCTGATCTGCACAGTGGAATGAGTCTGTAATATTCCATTTTGAATGGCATTTGGACGGACTATACGACTTTATATCGACTAGTAATTCACTAAAGACATTTTTTTTTTATTGTAATGTAGGCAGACCGAACTTTTGCACTTAAGGCTGCACGAGTCGTCCGGTCCAACTCATTAGTGGGTGCGGCCTAAATGTATGCCATCTCATCTGACATAATAGACATTCTCGCTGATAAAAGGCAAATAAATTTATTCGTAAAACGGCGCGTAAAGAAATGCGAAAAGACTTAGCACAAGGTTATTATAGAAAAACTATTGAGAGATCATTTCAAAATAAATTTAGTTCAACTTTTGGATTAATAAAATATGTCTATACGGGCTTTATTTTAGAGTTTTCTTTCTCCGTATGTTATTTATTTTCGCCCAAAGTTGGGCTAAAATCGGTGTTGAAATAAAGCTTTTTTTTAAATTAATACTTTTTTTAAGGTTTCGGGTGCATAAAGACATAGATTGACGAGATAAATTGATATATCCTTAGTTTTGGATGGTCAACATCGAACAGCGTTGTAGTTACCCTTCCACGTTTGTATGGAAAGATGAGCGACTCGTTCAGCCTTAAGTGATTATGTAGATTTTTTAAATGTTTTTTATAAGCTCTAATTATTGTAAAGTTTTGTAGTCCATCCAAACTAATTTGGTTTGTTTATTCTTAGTACTTATGGAATGTGATTGAATTTTGCATTGTTTATGTTTTCGTAGGTCTGTTTATTTATTTTTAATAAACTTTACATAATCATGGAACTATGATAGAGCTTCGGCAGTACAAAACAAAAAGACAAATCTATAACAATAAAGTAGTTCACGGAGAGACAGGGTTCGCTAGATCACAAAATATTATGGACTTTGTAAAAGTTATTTAATATTTATTTATAATTTCTTTCTGGTGCTCATTTTGTTATTCATTGTTGATATTTTTCATCACGTTAATGTATTTTTTTTATTTAATAAAATGTGTTTTTTTATAAGAAATGCCTTTTCTTTCCCCTAGTAATAGGTGTATTATTTAAAGGTGGTTTATTAAATAATAAAGGCAGGAATACTATGTTAAAATTATAATCTTTACATATTTATGTAAATAATTATAAATAATTTTCCTCAATTAGCCATAAACAAATGTTATTTTATACTAACATTTATAGAAAATCCAACAATCGGAACGTACACAACACCGCCTTAGGCTGAAGTCGAGAATGCGTACCAGCACTTTCACAAATAAAGTCATGTTTTACCAAATCAACTAAAATTCCGATCTATTCTATCAGGCAGACAAAACGCCGGAGTATTGTTGAAATGCCACGTCGTAACGTTAGAATCGATGATGGAATTGGCAGTCTAAAGGTCTATTCTTACGTAGGTCTGAACAGGCCTGTATAAATATCGCTAAGGATCAATACAGGTGGATGTAGGTACGCTACGCGGTAATTGCTACGCAGAGCGGCAGCGAAAACCGAGTGTGTATGCGGACCGGGTATTGTGTATATGTAGCCGCCGGATCGTAGAATCATCCCGTTTGTAGAATGGCTACGCTTATTTCAAAACGGCCCAATTCCATTAATTGCCTATGCCGTTTGCTGAACGATTTATGGTAAACAATATTAGCCATCTCGTCGAAGGAAATTAAAAAGGTAGGTATACCCAAGAAATCGGCGTTCGTTTTGCAATCGGTCTTGCCATTCTACAAACGGGCTGTCTCTACGATCCATACATATACACCGGCGGGATCTGCGCGAAACCGAGCGTAAGGGTGACAAATCAACATCGAGCTATGCTGCGCTGTACTGCGCTGTGCTATGTTTGGTCAACTCGCTCGTCTAATATTTTAATGAGGATACAAACAAACCATGCTGTGCTGCGCTGTGTGAGGCTACGCTCTGTTTAAAAACGCAGCAGTCTCGAGCGAGGCGCGCTGTGCCGAACTGTGCTATGTTTTTTATGGAGCTCTATATTTAAAAAATCGTCTTCAGTGGCAGTATTCTTTAGAAAATTAAATTCTCCGTATTTTTCACGTATGGTGTGTGGTAACAAGCTACCGTGACTGGACTCTTTTAACGACAACATAACACATAAAATATCCATATCCGCTTCTTCTTCACTTTCATCTTTATTGGATTCAAATTATGTCGTAATGTTTACGTTTTTTTTAAAATGAAGTCATTTTTGACGAGATAAACGACTACACGAGCTGCTGATTACTTTTAATACTGAGCTAAGCAAAGCGCAGCACAGCATGATGTTGATTGTTAAAAAAACGTAGCCTAAGAAACACAGCACAGCACAGCGCAGTACAGCGCAGCATAGCTCGATGTTGATTTGTCACCCTAATTATTGTTTTTCTTTGCCGCTCTGGTTAGCGACTACCACGTAGGTTTGAACCGACCTTCATGCTCTGAAAACTACACCAGACAGACTTCTTTACATACTTCAGCCTATAGTACCTACCACTTAGTACTTCGCCATTCGAAACATCATAAAAATTACTTCTAACACATACTTACCTACTTATTAAATCTTACAAATTAAAAAATGTGACTTCAAGTTTAGATAAACTATTCTTTAGATATAGCCAAATACGTACAGTACAGTCAGCGTCAAATTGATACGAGCGTCTAGAGTAGTGGCGTATATCAAATTGCTTTTATGTTTTCAGATCATTTTGACTACTCTAGACGCTCATATCAATTTGACGCTGACTGTACCTAAGTGAAAAGTGTGCACTTAATGACGAGTAGGTAAGTAGCGACTTGAATACATTCAGCATTGTTCGACAAATAATGCTTACTTGCATACCTAGACTTTTTTTACGGGCATGTCAACAATATTTCTACATAAATTCCTTTTTACAACAAGAAATATTGATTCTCCTACATCTAGGTAGTTTTATATTCATGGAAAAATTCTAAGGTAGGATAACCGATTTTTTTTTCTATCTAACGTCTAATCCCATATCACAATAATCATCTAACAGTATCCAATATCAATAATTTAGAACACACATACAGTTTCTAAGTACCTACATATAAACTTAATCCGTACCCAGCGGTAAAGTCGTATAAAATAAAGGCAAGATACAGTCAAAATTATAAATATTTACATATTTGTAAACTATTTTAGATAATTGTCCTCACATATTCATAAACAAATGTTATTTTAAACCAACATTCACAGAAAATCTAAGAATCGGAACGTACACAACATCGCCTTAGGCTGAAGTTGAGAATGCGTACCTACACTTCCATGAATAAAGTCATGTTTTACCAACTAAACTAAAATCCCGGTCTATCAGGCAGACAAAACACCGGAGTAATTTTGTACCGCCACGTCGTAACGTTAGAATCAATGATGGAATTGGCAGTCTCAAGGTCTTACGTAGGTCTAAACAGGCCTTTCAGCTAGACAGAGATGCGAAGATTCTCTTTTTGGTGAGAAAAAAGACCAACTTCGCATCTGGTCTCTGCCTACACTATGGAAAATAAAAGTTTTACAGAGGCATTAAGAATAAGCTTATGATAGGTATCACAAACTGCAAGTTAGATTTTTGGAAATACCTTCGTTTAACATAATAATAAAATAAAATAGGTGGTGGCGCTGATTTGGGATGGGTATGCGCCGTTTTGCAATCGGTATCTGATTCTACGATCCGGCGGCTAATTAATACACAATACCCGGTCCGCATACCCACTCGGTTTTCGCTGCCGCTGCTCTGGGAAGCGATTACCGCTTAGGTTTGAACCGGTCTTCATGTTCTGAAAAGTACGCCTAGACTTCAACCTATAATACCTACCACTTAGTTTCTCGACATTCGAAACATAATAAAACTTACTTCTAATACATACTTATTAAATCTTACATATAAAAATAGGTGACTTCAAGTTCAGATTAGTTAATCTGAACTGAACTTGAAGTCATTTTTGAGATATAGCCAAATACATACAGTAAGTGAAAAGTTTGCACGTAATATTGAGTAACCGACTTGAGTGCATTCAGTATTGTTCGACAAATAACGCTTACTTGCATACGGACTTTTTTACACACATGTTAACAGTATTTCTACATGAATTCCTTTTTACAACAAGAAATATTGATTCTCCTACATCTATAGTTTTATATTCATGGAAAAATTCTAAGGTAGGATAACCTAATTTTATTTCATATTTAATGTCTAATCCAATATCACAATAATCATATAACAGTATCCAATATCAACAATTTAGACCGCACATACAGTTTCTAATTACATAAAAACCTAATCCGTACCCAGCGGTAAAGTTCAGTAATTTAGAAACTAGAGCCGAGATTTCACTTAATAATAATTCACTTACAGTTCCAAATACTCAATTTCACGTCCTTTATACCCTTTCATTTTCAGTAACAATCCGATTATTGATAACACATGACTGTCAAAAAACTAAATAAGGTACAAAAATTCAGTGCTAATTACTACTATTCCCGGGTAGGGATGTCAATAAAACTGGATTATATATTAAGGTTGGTTAATAGTTATAGTAACCTATCAATCAATATCCCCAGGATGAAATAAAGATTTATCGACCAGACTATTTGAGAATGTATCGAGCATAGTAGTGATCTGCTTGCACTCGTCGAGATCGTTGATAGAGTTCTGGTCCGATAGACTGAGACTCGTGTCAGTATCTTCGCCGTAACACCGACGCTTGTGCTCCGACGGGAAGTTGTGATATGAATGCTCCACGCGTATTGCTTGCATTGTGTTGCTGTAACAAATATAAACTATTAGCTTCTTATATCATGCGTCAACTATGTACTATTCTATTTGCTAATCTGTCAGGTAAAAGAAATTGCGAAGACAACTTAATGTATACCACATTAAGTTCGAGCGAAATTAAACTCTGAATTATTTGTATTAACGAAAAATTTACCGACTATGCCCAGAATCTTAGTTTCACTAGCACAGAACGCAATAGTTCACTAGTAACCGAGTTTAAATGGCTAGCTAAAGCTTAGGTAATTTATACGGTCATATTGCTTGGTACAAAGAAAAGAGACAGTCAAAATAACTAATCATGCCTAGAATAGTTTAATTCTAACGACTTAAGAATAATTGAGTATTAAATTATTCTAAATTTATTTTCTTTAAATTACTCCCAACATTCTATAAATAGGCACATGCATATACCGTCACCACCGGTGTAAAATGAAATGCAACTACATACGCGAAAGAGAGAAGTATAATGTTTTTGCCCAGTTTGTAGGTTTATCCATTCAATCACCTGTAAATTCGTAACAATTTGATTTTACTGCTGCTCGAAACGAAATGGCTTCATAGAAAATCTTATTGCGTTTTTAGTGACAAGGTTTGTGGTTGGATGAAAATTTTATACAATAGCTTTTTTAACTTACCTCGTTTTTCTCAAAACAGGTCTTCCCATTTCAACTTGCAACTCCAATGAGTACAGTTTGGCTAGTGACTCCAACTTCTCCCTTTCCTCTGGATCATTCAAACTTGGCAATTTCAACTCAGTTTGGCAAGAATCTTGCAAGAACTTCGATAGCTGCTCATTTGCAGCACTGAGGATCAAGAAACCTGGTCTTTCCTCTCGTATTCTTCTACAACCAGCTCTGATTTCTCTGACTTCGGCGGCCGCAGCATTGCCCATAGAATGTTCACTGTAATAGATCGAATGGTCGCTTTGCGGTGACTTTTCGCTGAGGTTCAGATCACTCGACGACGTCTTTTGTAGCGCAAAGTTAGTGCGCGGCGCGCGGCTGAAAGACGCATCCGCCGGTCCCGACTTCTCCTGGTACGACTGAAAGGACTGAAAAAACTTTTCGTTTGCATTTTGGCCTGAGACACCAGCGTTTTTAATATCGCTAAAACTGCTGAAGGAGGAATGCGGTTGGAGGATATCTCTACCTCTGCAAGCCTCTTCTTCTAAATCGACGACGGTTTTGGAGTCTGACATCATGGCATCGTCATCGTTCCCTGAGTCGACTTTAGCTCGCTTTTTCTTGAACCTGTTTTTGCTGCTCGTCCATCCTCCTTTGACTAGCATTTTCTCCTTTTTAAATCTTTTTGGTGGAGCCATAACGGTTACTGTTTTCGGAGGATTTTCTGCAACTTTTGATGGTTTGAATGTTAGACTTTTATTAAAAACTTTGAGTTCCTCTATGCCGGGCCAATCAGTTAATTCGTCGTCGCCTTCTCTATCAGTATCGTTAGTTTCAACGTCATCATCGCTACTGCTAATGGAACTTGACTCGTTCCCATCAAACTCCATACCACCCTCCTCATCAAAGAGTAAAGGGTTCCTCAAACCATTCGGAGGATGACTCTTGTTCATCATATACCTGTATTTCTTAGAAAATTTGCCATCGAAGTAATTTCTATTAGTTGATGCATTAAAGAAAGGTGGTAAATCGGTTGGAATTTTATACCCTGTCATTTTGTTTAACACTGGAATACCATTTTTGGAAGTATTTTTGTATACAAAGTTAAAACTTGAAGTGCCTGGTAAGGTCAGCGTGTTGGTGGATAATGAAGGATTCTCATCATCATTTTGGGATTTGAGTATGATTTTTCCAGGTTGCACTACAGACTCTTTTCTGGAGTGCTTGGACAGTTTGAAGAATGGTGACTTGGATGAGCAGCCTCCACTGAATGACCTTTCTCTCATCTCACACACATCTTTATCTCTATGTGACCATTTTCTTTTCCCACAGAATGTATTCCTAGAATAAGAAATTACATAAATAAATAAATAATTCTGGACATTCCACACGGCATCATCTAGCCTTAAGCTAAGCTGAGCTTGTGTTATGGGTACTAGATAACTGATATACTTATTACAATAAATAAATAAATGCAATACATTATATTACATTGATTTAATTTATCAAAACAAAAATATGTGTTAAAGAGAAAAGCATTTAGCAATTTAAGACCAACATCTAGGCATTGTATAGGTAAGGCTGATGATTATGAATGGGCAAATTTAGGAAAAGCTTTGGTAAATGTAGTTTCTGACCTTTCTGATTTTTGATTGTGGGCATTGGATGGTGTCCATGTCCTATCAGCTGAAGATAACTTTTCAATGTCAATAGGAACATGTTGGCCACCTGGCTGAAATAACACATAGTAATTAGTTTATACTTTAATAGTTAATTTTTCAATAATCCAATAACAGCTACGCTAAAGCATTACAATATTAAATTATATACATGGTGAAACACAAAAAGTACATATTATTTATAATAGGAACTTACACTTTAACATTACTTAGTAACACAAAAATAAAACAGATCAGCTATTTCAAATGCAATGAACAGAAAAGTGAGGCTAAGATTGTGTGAGTAAGTGTTCTATAGAACACTAGAACACATTTTGTTTTATGTTTACCAGAAAATTACATTTTTATTTATGTTTTTGACAGAAGTATTTGTACAATATGACAGTCAACCAACGAAGCTGCTCATTGTCCAATAATTTTTTGAAAAACTGGATCAATAATAAATTTATCAATATTCTAGGGTGGTCCCCAGAATATTAATTTATTCAATAGTAGCTTCTGCCCGAGGTTTCGCACACATTTTTCTGGAATAAAAAGTAGCCTATGTCAGTCCCTGAGATAACATCTACCTCCCTGCAAAATTTTCCATTCAGCCATTTAGGCCTCAAAATGTAACAGACGGACAGATGGATAGACTGAGTTGCTTTAAAGTAAAATCAAATAATAATAGTATGGATTGCTTTTGATGAATCAAAATTAATTTAAACATACCATTGTAGAAACGCTTAATATATCAACATCTGGTGACTTATTCCCATCTGTGTACTCAACTGGCATCTTCTTATACTTTCGTTTTCTCCTGGCATTAGCCGGCCTTGTTGGCGAAAAGTTTTCATTGAATGAGTCAGACTCAAAGTTCCCGATTTGGCAGTAGTGACGTGACTTGAGGTTTGAGTTTTTATGAAGGTTGAGTTGAGGGTCATCAGAGTCAGACAGCGGCTGAGTGATGAGTGGTGCTTGAGGTGGACTGCTGGAGCTCCCATCTTCAACAATGCTTACGGATACTGCAGCAGCTGGAAAAAAATTGCAGTGTTAGAAGCTATAGACAAAATATGCTTACTTTGTTTGAAAAGTGATCTTCAGGGCTATTCAGACTCTCCGCTACAGAGTCATCGACGCAGAATCCGACACAGATTCGTGCGAAATTCTATTATTTTAGCAGGGTCATTCCAGCGAAGATGGATCCCAGGTCAAATAGATAAATTAAATAAGTAAGTTAAATAAGTAGCTGAATCTGTGATCACAGCAAAGCCAATGAATTGATTCAACAGGAATCAATCAACTTTTTAAACATTTTTACGATTTTCGAAATTGTTATTGATCTTGAAAACAGCTGTTTTGCGATTGCCTATGGTACTGTATTTTTTCTTCAAGTTCTTAATAATTTACTTTGCCTTATTTTTTTTTAATTGCTCTGTTCATTTAGCTTTACATGTTTACTTATTGGAGAAAATTATTTTGGTTTATGTTTATTTAAGTTCTGTATTTTTATGTATTATGTACTGTTTATTGCCCAAATAAAACAAAATAAAAAATATCAGCCGGTAAGTACTATTGTTTGTGTGCTATTGTTTTTTCTAACACCTATGAATTAATAACATCAATGTGACATGCCATGAATGAAATTGTTTATTGTTTACAAAACAACACTTACGCAGGTTTCCTGCAGACCGAGTTCGCCGTCGGAGCCCTATTTTTCTTCTCTCAGGGCGTCCACAGTTGCTCTCCTCTAGAGCCAAGTTCAAGTCATGCGAAAGCCGCTCCATCTTCGATAAGTACGACATAAAACGCTAATCAACCCATAGTACAACAAAGATCTAGAACCTACCATGAATTGAATAGGTACGTTTTGATGTCTCGTTAGAAAATTGAGACTTGATTTTAGCGATTTACTTTCTGATTTATAATAACGAAATATTCATTCACAAACACTTTGAACTGTTTATACTTTCTTTCATCATAAAAATAGCACGTTAACCTGAAGTCTGCAAAATTTACGGAGGTTACAGACAATATCAAAATGTTCAAGGACTGTATCCATCGACCTGATACCTGTATCGAAACTATTCTATTGAAATTATCTTCAATAAATTGACTAGGCTTTGAGGCGATCGTCTCGTAGCCACCGCAATGTATAAAAGTATTTATTCACAGTAAAGAAAACACAAAAGTTACAGTTCTCCGAGAACTTTCTTTTTCACCTTCCTTTCTGTGCAAAAATTGTTTTGACTGGATGAGTTTGAGTTGTTTCTTCCATCTTGTGTACCGTGCACCTCTTGTCAACGTTAACGTTTGCTTCATGAGGTTGTCACTGTCAAAAAAAAAAAAGACGGGTTGCACTCCGGGAGTGACGCAGAAGTGAAAACTTGATTATTAACGTTGAGCATGTTTGATATTTTGGAATGGTTAGGGAATAATTTTGCACCAATTGCTTTATCAGTATAAAAGTACTATCATTTATGTGGTAGAATACAATATTCATTTATTGCGCTATCGTACACAAACATAGTTAGGGAATAATTTTGCACCAATTGCTTTATCAGTATAAAAGTACTATCATTTATGTGGTAGAATACAATATTCATTTATTGCGCTATCGTACACAAACATGACAATTTATATTACAATAAAAACTGTAGGGGCTCGTCGAAGGTGTAAGACTTAGAAGAATAAGGCTTAGAATGATAGTTGACACAAACGAGGTAAGTCTAAAAAATTGCGACTAAACGTCGCAATTTTCATTAGTTAGTACAATACTTCAAATGACGCGGAAAGCAGCTCTCACATAAAAATATAAATGATGTGTTGTGCGGTGAAAGGGTATTTAAATACCAGTAGCAAGAAAAATAATACTGCAGATATCTCATTTCACTGGTATAATACATTTGTAATTTTGCCTAAAACAGTCATCAAAACTCATAAATAAATTTAAAAATTTCGTCCACCATTTTCGTGAAAATGTTGCTATGCTCTGGGGAAAAAATACCCCGGTTTTGTCACATAGTATATGTATATAAAAATAGTACCGTAAAAATAATAACAGTACCCGTGTCTCGGAAAGCACGTTGAGCGTTGGTCCTGCGCCTGACCTCTCCCCGGTCGTGTCGATCTGTCATCCCATCGGATTTTGAGAGTGAGGGAACAGAGACTGCACCTACGTTTGCACACACACTTGTGCACTATAATATGTCCTGCGTATCTGGCTAGTCTCCGATGGGATTGGCCGCCGTGGTTTTTATTTTACATTATTAATATGGTTGAGGAGAGGGTGGACTTCACTTAAGTTAGGACTTAGGAATCAAACTACGCTACTACGGAATATCAGTTTTAGAATTTCTGTCACTCGACGATATTCTGAATAGATAGAAGAGAAATCATATTGTAAACTCAACTTACTATTTTACAAAGAAAATTGTACATTATTACTATTAACGCTGAAGAAGTCGTAGGAAATCCTGGTTTTTATTTCGGTGTAGGTGCTTGTCTAACCTGGGCATTATTATTCGTGGAAAAAATGCTGGTCGTAGGTGGTGTGAATTTTAAAGGAAAACTGCACAGCTACAATACACTTCACTAGTTGAGTAGGTACATAATAGTCCTAATCAACTTAAATTATGTAATTTGGTGGGTAAAAAGGAAAATTTGAACAAATTTATTGGAAATAACTTTATTAAGGTTGTTCGATATGTAAAACACGGAAATATGTTTGTTTAGATAGGACATGAACCGTGCAATTACTTACATTACACTGCACGTGGTCGAACACGCACTTGACCGTCTATTTAAATTATTGTTCCGAACACGATCGGAGCCCATCTTATTTTGCGGACTTGGAGTAAAACCTTTTTGTCGTTAGATCTAGGAAGAATGATAGTTACCAAAGCTACCTGCTGATATTTCGTCAAATTAAAAAAAGAAATAAGATAATATCGAAAATAAATGTAAGGTGATAAAAAAACAATGGCTTATTTTTTAATTGGAACTTTGCTTCAGTTACCCAATTTTTTAGGGAAAATGCTATTCACTTGCAACATTCAATCATACGAATGTGTGAGTGAAAGCACTGTATTTACGTGCTGTCAAAACACACATAGATCTAGAAAGAGTATGCTATAGAACACGCGCAAATGCTATCGCATTCACACATAAAGGGAGAACGACTTATGCCTAAAACCTAAGAAGAAATGAGATAGAGCGAATGGCTTGCTATCACTTTCTCGCGTGCCGGTTTTTTCATTGAAAAGCAACTCTAGTTGCTAAACAAATTTCCTACACATCGACGGAGCTCGAACGAGAATCATCGAAATTGTTGTAAAATTTTGATTTCTAAGTATAAATGTGAATAAAGTGTTCCTGTGGACATTCCCGCACCTAAAAACAATAAAAACTAAAGGCAACAATGGTGCGGTGCTGTGTTTTCGAATGTACAAGTGACAGTGAAGCAAAAGTGCCGAATTTATCATTCCACTCGTAAGTACAAGTTCTTTTGACTACAAAAAGGTTCAAAATTTACAGATTCATAGATTTACATGAACAATTAAGAGGTACAAGGCTCAAAAGTTATGTTTTATGAAAATTTTAATTAATATAACCTAACATTGCGAAAATTTAGGGCTGCCTGCACTAGACAATAAAATTCCCCAAATGGCGCGTTGAAATATATTTGAATACGTACATAACGAGAAACATTATCTTGAAACTAGTTTATGCCCGCGGCTTCGCACGCATTGTTTCTATGGAAACGTTTAAGGGTGTGATTTCTATCCCATAGGAACTGATTTATGGAATAAAAAGTATTTTAGAATTAGATACCTGTATGCAAAATTTCAGCCGATCCTTTCAGTAGTAAGTAGCGTGAAGAGGTAAACATCCATTCATCCATCCATCCAAACTTTCGCATTTATTATTTAAGTGTCATGTTTTTATTTGTTACAGATTTCCTGCAGATAAACATCTACGTTTGCGTTGGAAAGAAGCAACGGGTTGCAAAGATTGGGGACCCAAAATATAGTCCAAAATTTGTACCTAGTAAACATTTCTATGAAAATTTATTAATAAAAATGAAACAGCGAACTTATCTTTTCCCTCATGCTGTTTCAAGGCTGGTACGTAATATATATAAAAAGAATGAAAGTCTGTTTAAGAATCTGAGAAAGTTTGTCATACCTACTTTGTATTATAATCTACCTTCCAAACAAATATAGAAATAACCAATCAAAATATTTAAATATTGGGTAGTATTACTTTTATATAGGGTGTAACAAAGAGTAAGGACCAAACTTTAGCTTCGATCAAAGACCACAGGAAAATATGAAAATTTAAAACAAATAAATAAAAACGAAATTATCACTAGACTGGGTAATGAATGAATGACTGTTGTCATTTGCTTATTATCATAAAACCGAGGAAAAATGCATTTGTAAGACCTACCTATCACATCTAAGAGGCGTTGTCCGCTGCGATGACGTCGCGGGTCGTTGAACTCCACGGTCAACGACCCACGACGAAGGTGTTTTGTGTTTTAATGGAGTTGTAAAGAGGTACGTAGGCCTTTTTAGTTTATTTTACCTGAAAAGAAGCACAACATTTAGTTTACTTTTTTTTCGAAACTATTCGGGAATTTTTCTTCGGTTCTATAATCAAGTCGGAACCCACCCATGAAAGTTTAGTGCTTACTTTTTGTTACAACCTGTATATTATTTATAATCAATAATTATGATTCAATATTCTTACATACCATAAAGTAGATTTAATTTGAGAAAATTAAATCTGAGAATGTAAAAGAAATGCAATCCAGTATAAAAAATAATAAATTTTATTTAACTAAAGACTATTTGATTTGATTAAGAACATATTGAAATAATCGTCTTAAAGACTGATCATACATACTTATTAATTATAACAGAATATAAATATTTGGATTAGTAGGCAGGAATGTTGGTAATATTGTGGTGTAAAAGTGTCATTGAATTTTGTTGTATTTGCACTTTTTTCTTTTTAGCTGCATAATAATTTTAAAAGTGCCATTAAATTTCGTATTAAAGGTTACCTTAGCAATATCTAAACCGTAAGATTTAATTTATTAGGAGAAATGTGATTTCGAAGTCTGTTGGCTAAGCCTGGTTAACGTGTAAGAATTTAATTCCCTAATAAAAATGTTATTTAATTACTATTAACATAAAACTATTGATATTATTTTACTATATTCTAGTGTTTAAAATTATTTCTACTCGTATCGTAATAAGTGAATATACCTACATAACAAAACAAAATTGATAGGTTCCTAACTAAACGTTGTTTCCTTTCTAGGCTTAGTTAAATTAAATGTTTACCTATTCCCACATTCGTACCTAATTTAAGTATATACTTATATATTTATTTACTAGAAAACTAATAACTTTACTGGAACTGGAACGATTAAACTTAACCAAATACACAAAAAAGTTAAAAGTTTGCTTTAAATCCTAACAGAACAGGATCAATAGGTTGTAAGTGCGCAAGTAATAAAATAAGACCTACCGGACCGAGGAATACCCGCAGGCTGTAACAAAAAGTAAGGACCTAAACACACCAGTACTTAAAACATTCACTACAAAGGTCAACCAAGGTTTGGTGGAATTTCCTGTTCTGAATTTGAACACCCAAATTTATGAACTGGAAAATCGCAAATCCAATCCACCAACAGAGACATGAAATAAGAAACCTAAAATCGGGGTAATAAAATTGCATGGCAACACTTTCCCCCCACCACCTTGCAATCTTTGGTCTTGCTCATCGGCACGCTTGCCACACATCTGGTTATATTTAATCTGTGCATAGATCGGTTTTTGGTTACACAAATTGTCAAATTGTTGAATGACACTATCCCTCTGCCACAGATTAAATATAACCAGATGTGTGGCAAGCGTGCCGATGAGCAAGACCAAAGATTGCAAGGTGGTGGGGGGAAAGTGTTGCAATGCAATTTTATTACCCCGATTTTAGGTTTCTTATTTCATGTCTCTGTTGGTGGATTGGATTTGCGATTTTCCAGTTCATAAATTTGGGTGTTCAAATTCAGAACAGGAAATTCCACCAAACCTTGGTTGACCTTTGTAGTGAATGTTTTAAGTACTGGTGTATTTAGGTCCTTACTTTTTGTTACAGCCTGCAGGTATTCCTCGGTCCGGTAGGTCTTATTTTATTACTTGCGCACTTACAACCTATTGATCCTGTTCTGTTAGGATTTAAAGCAAACTTTTAACTTTTTTGTGTATTTGGTTAAGTTTAATCGTTCCAGTTCCAGTAAAGTTATTAGTTTTCTAGTAAATAAATATATAAGTATATACTTAAATTAGGTACGAATGTGGCAATAGGTAAACATTTAATTTAACTAAGCCTAGAAAGGAAACAACGTTTAGTTAGGAACCTATCAATTTTGTTTTGTTATGTAGGTATATTCACTTATTACGATACGAGTAGAAATAATTTTAAACACTAGAATATAGAAAAATAATATCAATAGTTTTATGTTAATAGTAATTAAATAACATTTTTATTAGGGAATTAAATTCTTACACGTTAACCAGGCTTAGCCAACAGACTTCGAAATCACATTTCTCCTAATAAATTAAATCTTACGGTTTAGATATTGCTAAGGTAACCTTTAATACGAAATTTAATGGCACTTTTAAAATTATTATGCTGCTAAAAAGAAAAAAGTGCAAATACAACAAAATTAAATGACACTTTTACACCACAATATTACCAACATTCCTGTCTACTAATCCAAATATTTATATTCTGTTATAATTAATAAGTATGTATGATCAGTCTTTAAGACGATTATTTCAATATGTTCTTAATCAAATCAAATAGTCTTCAGTTCAATAAAATTTATTATTTTTTATACTGGATTGCATTTCTTTTACATTCTCAGATTTAATTTTCTCAAATTAAATCTATATTATGGTATGTAAGAATATTGAATCATAATTATTGATTAACATCAATCATAATTGTTGTAACAAAAAGTAAGCACTAAACTTTCATGGGTGGGTTCCGACTTGATTATAGAACCGAAGAAAAATTCCCGAATAGTTTCGAAAAAAAAGTAAACTAAATGTTGTGCTTCTTTTCAGGTAAAATAAACTAAAAAGGCCTACGTACCTCTTTACAACTCCATTAAAACACAAAACACCTTCGTCGTGGGTCGTTGACCGTGGAGTTCAACGACCCGTGACGTCATCGCAGCGGACAACGCCTCTTAGATGTGATAGGTAGGTCTTACAAATGCATTTTTCCTCGGTTTTATGATAATAAGCAAATGACAACAGTCATTCATTCATTACCCAGTCTAGTGATAATTTCGTTTTTATTTATTGTTTTAAATTTTCATATTTTCCTGTGGTCTTTGATCGAAGCTAAAGTTTGGTCCTTACTCTTTGTTACACCCTATATAAAAGTAATACTACCCAATATTTAAATATTTTGATTGGTTATTTCTATATTTGTTTGGAAGGTAGATTATAATACAAAGTAGGTATGACAAACTTTCTCAGAGTCTTAAACAGAGTTTCATTCTTTTTATAAATATTACGTACCAGCCTTGAAACAGCATGAGGGAAAAGATAAGTTCGCTGTTTCATTTTTATTAATAAATTTTCATATAAATGTTTACTACAAATTTTGGACTATATTTTGGGTCCCCAATCTTTGCAACCCGTTGCTTCTTTCCAACGCAAACGTAGATGTTTATCTGCAGGAAATCTGTAACAAATAAAAACATGACACTGAAATAATAAATGCGAAAGTTTGGATGGATGGATGAATGGATGTTTACCTCTTCACGCTACTTACTACTGAAAGGATCGGCTGAAATTTTGCATACAGGTATCTAATTCTAAAATACTTTTTATTCCATAAATCAGTTCCTATGGGATAGAAATCACACCCTTAAACGTTTCCATAGAAACAATGCGTGCGAAGCCGCGGGCATAAACTATTTTTAAGATAATGTTTCTCGTTATGTACGTATTCAAATATATTTCAACGCGCCATTTGGGGAATTTTATTGTCTAGTGCAGGCAACCCTAAATTTTCGCAATGTTAGGTTATAATAATTAAAATTTTCATAAAACATAACTTTTGAGCCTTGTACCTCTTAATTGTTCATGTAAATCTATGAATCTGTAAATTTTGAACCTTTTTGTAGTCAAAAGAACTTGTACTTACGAGTGGAATGATAAATTCGGCACTTTTGCTTCACTGTCACTTGTACATTCGAAAACACAGCACCGCACCATTGTTGCCTTTAGTTTTTATTGTTTTTAGGTGCGGGAATGTCCACAGGAACACTTTATTCACATTTATACTTAGAAATCAAAATTTTACAACAATTTCGATGATTCTCGTGTCGAACTCCGTCGATGTGTAGGAAATTTGTTTAGCAACTAGAGTTGCTTTTCAATGAAAAAACCGGCACGCGAGAAAGTGATAGCAAGCCATTCGCTCTATCTCATTTCTTCTTAGGTTATAGGCATAAGTCGTTCTCTCTTTATGTGTGAATGCGATAGCATTTGCGCGTGTTCTATAGCATACTCTTTCTACGCCCTCTGCTGAGACAGCAGCGAGTTTTTACTCTATGGTGTAAGACTTCAACTAGGGCTGGTCAGGAATGATATCCAAGTAAAAACACTTCAGAACACTTCAAATCGGTATATTCAACCGTATACACTCAACTACGTTCTTAATACAAAAAGTCACTGCACTGCACTTAATAATTCACTTTCGGTATTTTCCTTAAGACTTGTTCACTGTTTGATTGCTTAGAACTGAATGAATAATCTGCCAGAAGGCTCGGTTTTTATACCTATTTCTATCCTTTCTAGATAATTCTACGCGTTTCCGGAAGCTATACCTATCTCTTTCTTTATTCTAGAACATTATTGAAGTGAAAACTTCTTTAGCGGCGTTGAGCACTTTTTCTGCACTATTACGTAAGCTAGGGCCTATTGTTGTTGTCGGAAACTAGTACTATTATCTATTCTGTTTACCTAAAAATAATGTTCGATTGTGAACTCTATCTCAAAACAAAACTTCAAGAAATTTCCTAGCTATAATGAAGATATTGTCCTGCACAATTTTGAGCTTTATTCCTTCGGCATAATGTCGTCGTTGCTAACACTCCATCCGTCTTACGCTTTTTCGATCAGGTCACGTGTCCTGACGCGAGTTTAAGATTTTATACCCATTACAGAAAAAGTGCTCAACGCCGCTAAAGAAGTTTTCACTTCAAAAATTGGTGAAAAATATCGTTCTTCTGAGTGAAAAATAGAATCCGGCTCACAGATCACTATAATGTTTCATCCGGCTGACAACCGACGACGCGCGACGTCATGAACCTTGATTTAACTTGCTGGACTGTGCAATATTTCATAAAACGAGCAGAGTGAGCGGCCCAAAGTAGTAGTTCATCTCTTTCTATTAGGATGTCTATGCATCTGTACTTTGTAAAATCTAAATTTGATGTGTTTGTTAAAAATACCTTTTCTTTTTACGATAAAACGACTCGTAGGTATATTAAATTTCTATAATTTTGGATTTAATTAGTGATTCCGGAACCTAGGAAGGCTATTAGGCTAATAATTATTATTACAATTTGTAAAATTGGTTATATTTGGCTATTAGGTTATACCCTGGATTAGGTAGGACATAGGCTACTTTTTATCCTGGAAAATATCCCGGCAGAAACCGCGGGGCGCAGGTAAGGTAGGTAAATAAATAGACATGCTCTCGCGAATATTACCGCTTCGGGTGTAATGATCAACTTTTATACCTATCACTTATTCTACAATTCTAAGAAATATAAAAAAGGAAACAAAAATGTTACTTTAGATGTTTTATTAGTTTGTTATTATTATAATAAGTAGCATTATAAAAAAAATATAATCATAATTTCGATGCGACAAAGATTGATAATAAATAGAATAGTTACTTAATAGGTACTGTAGTATTACGTCTACCTAAACGCTGAGATAAAACCTATATTTTTCGTTTTAAGTTTGTCATCCGAGGCGTATCGGCATTTAAACAACCCGTTTGAGTCGATTTCTCAGATTCTTCTGCCATCTTAGCTATTTTCTCAGCTGGTTCTGACGAACACGGATCTTCTGGGACACTTCCTTTTTCTTCTGGGTTTTCTAATTATATACTACTCAAACTAAGTTTTCTCAGTTGATACGATCTTTATATAAACATAACATCTTGACTTGCATACAACACATAAAATAAATTGTAATAGCACATTGAGAAGTATATAATAAAACTTTTAATGAGGATCATTAAAGTTTTTGCAATTTCAATAGAACCATATATATACCACGTTATTCTATAGCGTCTTATAGAATAACGTTGATACACGTTATTCTTTAAAGACAAAAGAATGATATAAATGTCCTAAAGCGTCAGGTCTGTGAATATTTCAGAAACCTGTATTGGTTCATGGACACCCAACACTATAAATTTATCAAAATTATGTATAATAACTCACCTGTGGAATGATATGCCGCATCCGCGAAACTATTATTTTTAATATGATTATGAAATACTACTACTATGACATCACTAACTAGATACTAACCTAGCATTTAGTAGCACTTTTACTGTCAAAAATAACAAACTTGTATGATAAAAAAAATGTGTCACAATACTACAATTAAAATAAACTAGGTATTTACGTTTAATTTATTGAAGATTATGAAATCTACCAAACATTATAAAGGTAATTTGATTTAGCGTTGGTAACTTACTAGACAAGGGCAAACTACTACTTCTGAGCCCTCTCACTCGGCTCGTTTTTCAACTCTGATGTCACAAAGAAATAAATCTATCGCTTATCAGGGTTTTGGATTGGATGAATGAAATTTGTTAGTGCGCGATCCAGTTCACCTAGAAATTCATGGACGACGTCAATACGGGGCGGGGCGCCGCCGCCGTGTCGCCGCCGCGTCGCACAGTGGTCCCAAATCGCTAAAAATCGGATACAGGATTTTTTTTCGAATTTCCTTTTTTTTTTAATTTCGCCATTCGATAACTCTTTCAGAACTTAGAAACTTTTGTTCTATTATAGATTTGACTAGGCCTTATTGTATAGGAGTTAAATGCAAGAAACTGATTTTTTTGTATCAGAAGCAACCCTAAACTTTGATTATGTACCCGTTTTTCACCTTGTTTCGACCTGAATTGATTATGGTTTGTTTGTGGCGTTATTTGGCATCAACTAGTCATAAAAAGATGGGTGCAAATGGTGCCCTTTTGAGTTATGGCGCCAAACCGAATTTTTTTTTGTCGGTAAGTGGATTTTTATAATTTTATTCTTCTATTCGATAGTACTATCTTTAATATGTATATTATGTGTTATAATTATAACTTTTTCAGCCTAGACTTATGGTTTAGGAGTAAAAAACAAATAACTTATCTTACTCAACGAGAACTAATTATAAAACGGCTATAGAAGGCACGTTTCACGTTTATAACATCTGAGACTTATATAGGATGAGTGTAGCACTAGTATTCTAAAAGAAACATAAGCCTTACTTAAAGAACCTAGCAAGTTTATATAGAAGCATGAAGTATGACTGAACAGAGATATATGTTGGCCAACATCTCGTTGGCTCAAAATAACAAGGTTCCATGTCAACTTTTATGAAGTTTGGTAATTTGAGTTTTAAATTTTTGACTTTTGTAAAATTGCTATTAGTAGCCCTAATGTATAAGTGAAATTATTATATCATAGCTTAGGACTAAATAATGCATTCTGATAATAAAAAAATAAATATCTTTTTATAGATTTTAAAATATAATCGAAAATAAGAAAACATAGGACTTTTTGATTCCCAAAATATTCATTATCTTGTCTAAAACCAAAACTTAGAACTTTGTTCCTGTAAAATAAATAAAAAAAAAGTTAATTTCTAACAATTTTTTTATTTTTGTCATGAGCTAATAAAATGTATTAAAGTTATCATGCTTCAGTGGCATTAAACCTTACGCCCACTCGATATGAAGAAGAAGTAGCAATAAAAAGCATTATAGGTACATGAAATATCTTTATTATCATTATGCTTAAATAGCTAAATTGAAATTAAATGCCATTCGTAACTGTTTTACTATTTGAATATTACCTCATAGTACTCCTTGTCCACCGTAGGTATCCATCGATATATAGACCGTACATTATCTATCATAATTTTAGTCTTGCACAATAGTTTTGGTGCATCAAATAATTTGTATTTGCATTCCTTCTGGTTTTCTGAGGTCTTGTATTAAGTACTGTATAGGATTCAGCAGTATGTGAACATTTAAAGCTCACTTCAAATTGTGACTTCGTAAATCGAGGCTCTGTCACTTTGGAAAAAGGAACTAGAGAATATTTTAGCCCCGAACAGGTTTCTTGAAAATTTAAAAAGTCATTGCTACTCATTTGTACGACAGAATAGGGCTTGGCTTGATTTACCTACAATAATAATCTCATAAGAGATATAGGTGAATAATATTCAGCCTTTGAGAGGACTCTATCGATACAGCTATGCACATTGTCAATTTCTTGAATGATAAAAATTGTTATCCTTTCATCATCAGTAATCTTTTAAGTACATTTAAGCACTCAATTATTGAGACAATCCTTTCTGCTTCTTATCTTCTTTGCTGGAATTAGTTTCCTCCGGCTAGACACGTATTCGAACCCCTCATTTTTCGCATCTTCCCGTACAATACAGTTCCATTTTTCTTGATTTTTCTGTTGTTTACGTGATCGTTTTTTAGGTTGAGCTTCACTTACAATCACAACATTTCCTTTATAAACGTTGGACTCTGGTAAATTTTCCGAACCAGATTGATGGCCCCTAAAAATAAAAGAAATAGGTAGGTACTTAGTTCAATTCTAAATTTACAACTCGAAAAGTTTTTAGATTGTGTGAAATTTAAATTATCTCACCTTCCCACTACGTCAGAATCTGCGGAACTCATAGGACTTGAAGTTATACGACAAGGAGGTGATGGAGGCACGAAATCTTTATCGGCCACTGAGTCATCACTCGAATGATCTGTAGTTTCATCCATTTTACACAATTTTCATTCACCAATTTACCAATCTATATTTCTTCCGCAGTTTGGATCACCGGTTTGTAGTTCTTCCGCACTTTGCGACTAAATGTATTCTGTCTGCACTGGACACCAAATCTTAAAAACAGTACTATTTAATACAGAGCGATAACAACAGTTCGGGTTTGTTTCTCACGAAGCTTTCGTTCGCCTAACGGTAGGTATTTGTGGCTTATTCTTCCAGTTCTAACCTACAGTCTTAAATTATCTGTATTGTTACAAAGGTTCACCGTCTATTACGCGCGTTAATTACCTACCCTATAACCAAATGTACCGTTAGGGATAAAGGTCCTGTTTTCTGTTTGCGTCCAAGCCGTCTTTACAATTTTATTATTAAAAATTTTACTATTATTAGGGTAGTTAAATCAATATAGGTAGTTATATCAAATAAAACATGACAACTAAGTTAACATTTTCATCCCTAAAACAGTTAGCATAGAACCTTGCTATTGACAAGTCCATGTTTTTTTCTCCAAGCAAAGTCCTATGTTCCACATAGGACTTTGTTATTTCCAAGTCCGTGTTTTTTTCTTAAAGCAAAGTTCTATGTTTAGCATGGAATCTTGTTATTTTCTTTTCGTAATAAAATACAACATAGGACTATGTAAAATTGAATGTTTTGAAGTATAGAACTGCCATCTAGTGGTTTATTTTAGCTACAAATGTGGTGAATGACACATAGAACCTTGTTACAATCATAACTTAAATAGTGCTAAAATTGTAACATAGTACCTTGTTATTTTGAGCCAACGATCTATCAAAGAGAATTCACGTACATATTTTTTTTTGGTCTTTCGCCCTGTTTCTGTGTGGGGCTCATATGGTACGTATTTGGCATTGTTTTGCATCACATGAACACATGCGTGCCAATAATGCAGTTTTCGAGACAAAGCGCTTTAAGTGAAAAAAGATAGTAGGTACCTACCTCCTGAGTATATCTGGTTCTGTTATTTTTTTCCTTAGTTTCGGAGTAAATTACTAAAAACTGATTTAACAGTAGGAGTAATAATCTTTTGAGCTAGGTAGACGGTGGGATCCGCCTTTTTTTAGGCCGTAGCTTCTATGGTACGGTTATGGCATAGATAGTGTAAGATCCTGTATACAGAGACATGGGCATGCAATTTGTGCCCTTTTCGACTTATAGCTTTATGAGTAAAAAAAATGTTTTAGGGTACAAACATGTCTAAAAAGCGTTGCAAACAGTGCACAGCACGTGCGAACATTTTATTTGAGCTACTTGAGATGAAACGCACAGGAAGAAAGGTTGCTCCGGAACAAATGTAAAATATTTTTTTTTCATATATATCCCTATAGCTTAAAAATACACAATGTGGCTTGCATGTTTCTGTAAAAATATGATGGGGCACAGTGTTACACTCATCCTATATAAGTTTCAGACGGTATTAACGTGAAATGCGCCTTCTATAGCCATTTTATAATTGGTTTTCGTTGAGTAAGATCAATTATTTGCTATTTAGGTACTCCTAAACTATAACAAACTCCTAAACTATAAACTTTTTTAGTCTAGACTAAAAAAGTTATAAAACGTAATATACGAGATAGTACTATCGAAGAGAAGAATAAAATTTATTAAAATACGCTTACAGAGCAAAAATAAAAAAAACGGTTTTGGCGCCATAACTCAAAAGGGCACAATTTGCTACCCATCTGTTTGTGACTAGTTGATGCCAAATAACGCCACAAACGAACCATAAAAATTGAGGTTGAAACAAGGTACCTACCTACATAATAGACATGTGTAAGTAATGCTTGTAATATCACAAAAGTAATATTACGCGACGAAGTAATACAACATCACTCATCACTCGAGACGCCGAAGCATTACGCATTACACACATCACGCGACGCTCGGTTGGTGATAGGCAGGCACATGCACGTTCTTCCATCTCCATAACTCAATCGTGCGGATCCGGCTTTGTTCGGAATGTTTCGTAGTTTATATGGCACTGTATTGCGTGCGAATGAGACGCAGATAGATAATGCGTGCGAATGAAAGTAAATACAAAAGTAAAGTCATCACATCACGTTACCTACATTGCATTCGGCAAACATTACGCGGAGTTCGGTTTGGTTGGAGATTTTAATGCGAGCGAGTGATGCATTGCGTTGCGCGGACTCGCTTCGTAGGTACCTACCTACATAATAATTATATTTGGTTAACAACCAACCTACTTGCTCATTCAGTCTTATAATACTTACCACAATACCTACGTACACTACCTACCTAGCTTATATAAAATAAACTGACTACCTAGCCTACCTACACTAAGATGAATCTCTCTCTAGCCAGAGAGAGATTCAGCTTAGTGTAGGTAGGTTAGGTAGTACGGGCCTAAGTATGAAGGAAAATCAACTTTACTACCCATAAATTCCATGTATTCTAAGATTAATTTGATTCTACCTAACCTATGGTATGTATGTACCTACCAAACAACAGTATTACCTAGGTAGGTACCACATTAACTTACCTACTAAGCCACTCCGTCCGTACTCGAATGTAGGTACCTATAAGTATCGTTTCTATGGGAAGGAGCTACATGTAGAAAGTAATAAATTAAGGAAGCATTGCATTTGGTAATTGTAATATTACCTACCCTACTTATTACAACCATTCATAGCCGTGTTCGACATCACGGACATCACCGTGCACGGGTAATGTTTCGTGTAATGGTAATATTACAAAGTGATATCACCTTATCGTAGTGCAATAGTAATATGGCATCACGTTCTAGTGTACTGTTTTGCGCATGTCTACTACATAACAATGTATTCAACTTGCCTTTATGGTTGCCTTGCCTCCCATAAAAAAGAAGCAGTTTTTTGCCTTCAGCTCCTGGACTATAAGGCCTAGCCAAAAGTATATGATAACAAAAGTTTCTTAGTTGTGATAGAGTTATCGAATGGCGAAATCAGAAAAACGAAATTCGAAAAAAAAATCCTATTTCCGCTTCTTAGCGATTCGGGACCACTGTGCGCCGCCCGGCGGCGCCAACACCGCCCCGCGCCGCTGCGCCCCGCCCGTTACAGACGTCACTCAGCTGATTGTCCCCCCTCTCTCTTCACCTCACCTCACCTCCTCTAGCTCCATTATTCGGAAGAGAAGTCTCGCTCGCTCAAATAATTGAAAAAAATAAATAAATAATAAACATTCATTAGTGATTGATTGGATGGATTGGAGAGCCGAATCCAGTGGTGATAATCAATTAAGGTGATTCAGTTGTGAGACACGAAAAGAAGCAAAGCAATTAGTGTTTGTGTCGCCTTGCCAACTATAAACTGAGCATTCAGAACATCACTTGCAGAGTACGGAAGGTTTTTATCAACAACAATTCGCTAGACGGACTAGCTGCTCAGTTCTGACGAAGGACAGGGTAAGTAAACAAATCCAATCTCTCGTGATGTGATCGTGAAACTATAGAGTGCTTGTATATCGATCGTTAGAGCCTTTGATTTCAGCTCAGGAAGTGTATATTTTCGGCGATATTGGGCGTCAACCCAGAAGGTCATTCTATGCGTGAGCTAGGCTAGGAACTTGCCTACAAAGACCTATCAATTTTATTCTTACTTTAGTAACCATGCTACTTCATTTAATCTCAATGGAGTTCAAGTGTTGAAACCCAGTAGTGCAAACAAGTGAAATAAGTAATTAGGTACACCAAATTGAAAAACGTTTGTTTGTGATACACTTTGTGTTGATAAAATTCCTCTGCACAAAATATGCAATAAATAAATCTGAATTCTGTTATATTCTTAAAAACAGATTTCAGATTTATTTATTGCATACCTAAAAATTATTACAGAGTCGCTTGGGTGGTAATAAGCTTAAACATGTACACTGTAAGGGTCAGCAATTGATATTTAAAGATTATAATGGGTAGGTACATAGTCTATTTATCGCTAGGAGAACATAGAAGTCTATATAGGAAAATATAGGCAATGTCAGCTGCAAGAATAAAAACAATTGTAATAATAACTGGGTAGGTAGGTATGTAAATTTTTTACTCAGGCAGCCTAATAATTACAGTTTAGATTTATCATTTAATAATTCATCAACGGAGTAGTAACATTTAGAAATAAGGCATTCTTTGAGCATTTCAGAAAAATCTAACCTTTTTTAAGATCTTTGATGGTTATGTATTTTATTATAAATATTTACAAATTGTGAGTAAGTGCCTTTGCACCATAGTGTGTCAAACATTCTAAGAATTGAAGATTGTTGTCAGATTGTTATATTCCACCAGGATGGATATCACATGATCTTAGAACACTAAAAACTTATTAAAACTCACATATAATTTTTTTTAGGGATATGAGTATGTATTTGCATTGTGTGGGAAGCTCTTAATAACTGATTATACATCCCAATTGAATGTAAAAATCTTGATGAATGTTAAACACAGTATGGTACTTGCCTACCTATTTTTTCTTATTTGGATTGGAGAATTAAGGGTTGTAACAAAGTTTAACATGGTGATGGTAGTGACGTGTTAAACTCAACTGAACAAAACAAAAATGGCATGACTAACCAGTCACAAAGCTGATAACCCTGTTCTTGACCCCATATTACTCTTCAAGGCTATTCCCATAATACTGCAGACTGAACTCATTTCATAAAAACTCTTGTGATCTCACTCATCGTCTTGTTTGTTTAAGTGGTATTTCAATTTATTTTATATTGGATAAGGCTTTTAAACCAACTAATTAATCTGTTTTCAAATTCATGCTCTGTGCCAGGTTAAACTGTTATACTTATTTTAATTATTTTTCTTTTTTGTTACAAACCTCAAAATTGGCAAGACAATAATTCAACATAGATAAGTCATAAAAAGGTTAAAGAAACACTATAAAATATTGTACATAAGTAAAATTTTATCTACAGAAACATAGCCTCAGTCTGTTTGATACCTATCAAAGGGTTTCTTAAGAATGGATATTATAAAACTTGAAAACTGAATCATAAAACTGCAAATAGCACTTACATAAAATAGATTTTTTAACACTATTAAAAGGAGCAAAACAATTTTATATGCTTCAATTTTAATAATAAATGGTTATTATTTATGATGCCGATATTGAAATCATCTGATAGAACCAGAAAATAATTTTGGCCTGACTGAAAATTAACATAACTCTGAAACTTAAAACAAAGAGAGAGTGCCAGCTAAAGCAATGAACGCGTTAATCACACAAATATTATAAATGCGTTTAAAGTTTAGATGTATGGATGGATGTTTGTTACCTCTTCACGCCAAAACGACTAAACCGATCGGGCTAAATTTTTGCATAGATATAGCTCTAAGCCTGAAATCAAACAAAGGCTACTTTTTATTCCAAAAATCAGTTCCCATGGGATAGAAATAACCTTTAAACGTTCCCATAGAAACAACGCGTGCGAAGCCGCGGGCAGAAACTAGTGAATGTGTAATTAGGGCACTTGCTCACTCAAGTTTTTTTTGCCGTAAAATCTACGGTTAATTCGTAGTGTCTTCACACTACGAATTAACCGTAGGTACATACACTGACGTCGGTGTCGTATGGATCACAATGGAAGCTTGTTCATGGCGCGCCGTCAACAAGCTTACATTTTATATTTTATTGTGTTTCTTTAAAAATTTTATCACATAGGTATCTATGTCGAATTATTGTCTTGCCAATTTTGAGGTTTGTAACAAAAAAAAAAAAAATAAGAAATCAAATAATATCATAAAAATTTTGGACTTCGACGGGACTTGACCTTACCCTGAGTGTGGGGTTACGCACCATATTAACAAAAAAACCTTAGAAATAAAATAAGTACCTATAACAGTTTAATCTGGCACAGAGCATCAACTTGAAAACAGATTAATTGGTTGGTTTTAAAAGCCTTACCTGATATACCGCCGTGCAAACACACGGCGAATTAACCGTTTATTTTTGCGACGAAAAAACCGGTGTGTCAAAAAAACGTGTGAGAACAGAGGCCTTTACGCACCTTTAGTGAATATGAATTTTGACAATTGTTTACTTTATATTTAATTTTAATTTAATTTTGACTTATATGTAATTCTTAAATTTACAATATTGGACTCTTGAATATTTCATATGATAATTTAATTGTGATTGATTATTGTTTATTATTTGACATGGTATGTAACTATTTCTAGCACTAACTACACTAATATCTAATGTTAAAACCTACTGTAATTAGTATAATTGGCCTAAAACCGTTCTAATTACATCAATAGATAAATAAATAAAATAAATAGTCTTAGACGCTCAAGCTACCTCAATGATTGTGTTTACGCTACGCTTATCTATATTTTTTTTATTTAATCCTATCTAGTAAAGTACTTATGTACTGTACTACCCACGTACCACATACCAGATGTAGCTCTATTGTATCAATTATAGCAATCAGCGGGTAACCGGCACGTCCTTGATAAGTTCAGTATCGTCGTAACGGGATTGTTCGCTTTTGGTACAAGTCATCGATGGTTACTAAAACTATTATTCACGTAAACGTTTGGCGAAACACGTAACAGGGACAGAGGTTACCACTTTAGAAAAATTACCTTCTCTTCTAAAATTAACGGTTAAAAATGTTTTTAACACCCGTCTACCTCAGGTAGGCGTGCATGGCAGTTAGACAAAAAAATAAAACAATTCATTTAGGTATCTATATATATATATATATATGTTTCCCGTGGCCTCGCGCGTTGTTTCTATGTTGTTTTTTAAGGTTATTTCTATCCCATGGGAACTCATCTTTACATAGTATGAAACAAAACTGCTCCCGCTGTTTGTCTGTCTGTCTGTCCCTATGTATGCTTAAATCTTTAAAAATGCGCCCCGGATTTTGATGTGGTTTTTTTAATAGATAGAGTGATTCAAGAGGAATGTTTATATGTATAATACATGCACAATGTAGAGAAATACTGATAATATTATTAGTATTTCTCTACAATCAATCAGAGGTTTCTAATGTGATGTCGTAAATTAACACTTTTTTTGCACTTATATTGCAAACCCTGGCTAAACCCTACGAGATACATTAAAATAGTGTACTACAGTATTGTACACCTTAGAAGGGTCTACAAAAAAGTCCATCGAGAGTATACGTCTATCTCTTAGGGATAACCCACAATAACCATTTTTTATCCTTTACTTTTTACGAGAAATAATGGCTTATTTACGAAGCGATTATAAGCAATACAGCATTAATCCTTATCCAATTAAGTACCATAAATACAATGTGCATTTAATATAGATCAATATCGCCCTCTCCAGCATGTAATTTGAATGAATATTTTCGAAGATATCACAGATTTAAAATGCAGGGACATAGCGGTTGCAGCGGTACCGGCCGGGGGACCGATTCTGTAGTATATTTAGTATCAGCATTGCACCCGTGCGAAGCCGTGGCGGGTCGTTAGTTTAGAATATAAAAACCAGCTTATGTTTTATTCTAGGTCTCTTCACCCATGCAAAATAAGCCCAATTTATTCAGTAGCTCAAAGCTACGCTACTAAATAGATTGGACTGATTTTGCAATTTCATTTTCGTGAAGAAGTAACAGACATCCATCCAACACCATCCCCTGGCTTAACCCCGCTTCCGCCTGTGGCTTAACATCCCTTGTAGTAATTACTTGCCCTATACAGTATTTATCTATGAAACAAGCCTACTTTTATACGATGAGGCAGGTGCCTAGGTTTTGCTTGTTTTGTTTCGGATCGGTTCGATCGATCTCCCATTCGTTGCCCGGAGATCGAACGTAATGGAGCTTAAAGAAAACCAGTGAGTTTTTTAGAATTTATTAGCTTTTGCCTCTTCTCTAGTTATAACTAAATAAATGCACCCTGTTTACTGTAGCTATAGAAAAATTTCTTGCCCTGGAAGGGTGATGCCATGACCGTGACGGTTGCGGCGCAAGAATAGACCCTTCCAACTCGGCCCATGGATGCTAAAAGAACCGACCCGTATACTCTTGTAAGGCCAGCAGGGGTATTTTAATTCACCGATTCGTTTTCGAATCGAATCCGACGGATCTTTAAAACGCTATTTAGTTTTCGCCTCGGGTTTTAAAATTACATAAGTAAAATTGGGAAATAAAATGGTCACTGATTTTATGTTGCAGTGTAGGGAAGAGCGAAAATTGATAAGTATTAGATACAAATTCTATCAAAAAATCATCTGGGAGCTATGTTTGTAAACATTGTAGGTATCTTGACTTTGGCCAGAGTATCGGTGGGATGCCACCACACAACATGTATTTTTCTTCCACTTTCATCACTTTTCAGTCGTCATAATTTCCCTTCTCACACCTTTCTTACCCATGTCATCCAAACATATTTATTTCCCATCTCTCCCCTTATATTCCTATTTATTTATTATTGTTGTGCCTAGTAAGCTTCTCGTCGATCAGTCTTAATATATGATAATGATTTGAAACGCTCTTACCTACTACCATTGGACCATAGCCAAATAAATATATGTTAGCTTTACTACCAGAAAGAATTCATAAGTGTGTTATTGTGGATGATCTAAAATAACTCTTCTCTCAAAAACCTATCGGAAAGTGTACGTAAAAACATCGTAAATAATCTGCGTATTGAATATTGCATAAAAATCTTGAGCTATGGTTTTCCCAGTTTCGTATGTAAAATCCGGCTTGACGCCCCGGGAGGGAAACGTGACCCACTGCAAAAAATCCAACTCGATTGCACGGGGAAAACATATTGATAAGCTCAATATGTAGCCATGACCGGGGAGAGGATAGGCGCAGGACCAACAGCTTATGGAATGAGGATATAGAGAGTGCACCTGCGTTTGCGCTCAAACTTTGTGTACACTTGTGTAATATGTCCTGCGCAAATAGCCAGATGCGCAGAACGAGCATTGAGACTTGTTGAGACTGGCCACCGTGGCCGAATTTCGGCTAGGAGGGAATCATGTAGCCATAAAAATAAGCTAAATATTTGGCCAATCAACACGTGTGAGATATTCAGAGTTTAGGTTTTTTGGCAGATATGACCTCTGAGCCGACTATCCCTACTTTCATCTACTTCTTAATACTGGTCCACGGCTGATAGCGTCTTATTGGCTTTTATCATACGAGGGGTAATGCCCATAATGCTCACGCTACTCATGTGGCTTGGGGATTGCAGTAAGGTGTTAGATTTGTTCTGCAGAAGGCGCTGCTGCCACTCGTGGACATCCCTTAGTCGCCTCTTACGACCTTTGGGATGAATTGTAAATTCTAAGCTGACACTTTACCCTTCCTATAGTATAGGTTATCCTATAGTTAGATAAAATAGTTGAAATAAGTATTGTGTTGTGATTGATTTGGTTAGTTAAATAAACATTAGGTTTGGTTTTTCCTTGTTTCGTGGGTAGATATTTATCCAGACGAAGTCTCGATCACTCTGTACGGCAACACGCTTATCTTGGCGTTTTTCTGACTCACTAGAAATCCGACCATTTGCTCCTGTTCGTCATATTTATGGTGCAATTTATAAAGGGTAAAACATGTTGCAATTTTATAAAATTTATTCGCAGAACGAGTAGGTGATTATTAAAAAAAATGTCACCTATAGGTACTCTGGTCAAACTCAAGATACAATGTTTACAAACATTGCCCTCATACTTAACTAAAAAATCACATTCTTGTCGTTGATTTTTTGACAGAATTTGTACTTCTTGTCGATTTTATCTCGTTCCTACAATAGGTACCTAGTGCTGACAAATACACAAAAGACAAAACATATTTCTAACTCGACGCCAAAATGAAAATTTTGGATTTTTGTGTTGAGTTGCTTACAAACATTATTTTTTGAGAATGGATCGAGTATAGAATAACAGTCATAACTTTTATACATGGTAGTAGAGCGTAATTATCTTAAGGGAACACTGAGCGCTCAATGTGTAGGAACTAGCTCTTAGGTATTTACCCATTAAATCACAGTTTCTATACGTTTACTTATCTGAAGAACAACCGCATAGCTGCTAACTTTATTAACCTTTCTAATCTATTCAATTTTTAGTTCCAGACCGCACCCAGAAGCCGAGAAGATGGGTCTCCCTCACGTCACGTCGTTTTGCTGGTGCATGGGTCTGGAGATGGGCTCCAAGTTCATTGGATTCGTACATCTGGTAAGAAATATATAATTCCTCTCTCACTAATATTATGAACTGCGCCACCTCTTAGGCGCGGCGGGCGAATGTCCGCCTGCGACGCAGGAGGTTGCTGGTTCGATTCCCGCCTCGGGACAAATGTGTGTACGACCTCCAGATATTTGTTCAGGGTATTCTGCATGTTTTGTATGTATAATAAAAAATATCTATCTAAGTAGTGTATTGTAATAAGTATATCCGTTATCTAGTACATGCTAGTACCCATAACACAAGCTCTGCTTAGCTTGGGGCTAGATAATGGTAAGTAAATTATCCAACATTATTTATTATTTATTTATTTAATACTTCTTCATTCCAAAACTACTGAACTGCATAGCCAGATGTCTATTGGGATGACCAATGTCTTGGGCTAGAAAATAATGGGGACATGATAACTAGTTAGAAACTAATTCAGTTAAATCTTTCTAAGTGAATGTGATATTTCTTTTTTTATACCTATCACACTACACAAAAGGTTTTGTCGCTGAGCGACCTCATCGCCTAATTTATACATAGGTATTTATATCAGGTATTTTACAAATGAAAACTAAAACTTATCTCTACAGAAATAACACAAAGCAAGGTTATCAATTGGGCGGGCTTCTTCAGACAGTAGATACATTTGCAAACATCATACAACTTAGCCACTCCAAAAATACGAAGTCGTTCGTTTGCGTTTCGTACCTACACATTCCATTATAATATGATAAACATCATCAAACAGAAGTCACAATTTGGTGAATGAAAATGAAATTCTTAAGACCATGAATGAAAGTGATTGGAAACTAGATTGTGTAATATTTGTTATTTTGTTAACTCTTCAAATACACAAGCAAAGATAAATCTGATAAAGTCATTACTCTACATGAACGCGATATTTTTATCATTTTACTTATAATTTTTTTTTCATCTTTCCACCTTTGTTTGTCTACAATTATTATTTCACCTGATGGAACTTTACGATGTGGCCGACGATGTACCACGAAAATATAGAAGATGCTCTCGTTTTAAACAAAGAGACCCAGGTTGTAGGTTGCAATATTTTAAAGTGGCATCCATAATAGTGAACTAACATTATTTTCTTGCGTATAAAATTATGGAAATACAGTTGTTTAAACACAAAGCGCGATTGTGTTGAATTATTCAAAAGCTGTTAAGAGAAAAATTCTACTCGTAAGGACTTTAAGAGGGTACGAATAATTCATACCACGATATGTAACTAAAACACCAGCTTTTTACTACTGCTCTTTTTATTTGGCCTGTAGAAACACAATTATTCACTTACACCGCCTACATTCATAATTAATAGCAATGAAATATTATAGATACTAATTGATGAATAGGTTACAAACTGTCCACGTATACTTTTAGAGACCTTTTCACTAAACAAAATAATTGCATAAATAATTAAGTACTGATATGGATCAGTTGAGCTACCTGTAGATTGTTTGCAACAGTTTGCAAGCTCAATTATTTCAATTATAAATACTAGTACTAATTTATTTCTTTGATTGATATTTCTTTGTCAATTATGTACTTAGTTTACACTGATTTTTAACAGACTTCGAAATGATTGAGATATGTTCGGCTGCATGTATGTTTTTTGTTATGAACCTATGTCCGTCAATGAGGATCCCTAACGTTTTTAAATTGAGAATGCAGATTTATAGAGCTAAAAAATCCATAACACACAGTGCAAAAATTTTTGATCTACGACAAAAATTTACGAAGTTATGACCAAATTACTAGCGAAGTTCGTTGAGTGACCGCCGCGGTCGCTGTGACGTTACTGAATCGTGAAGAGTGCCAGCTCCGCTCCGCTCGGTTCGCTCAGCCGAGTCAGTGACGTGACACCCACCCGCGTAATTTGATTTTACCAGCAGTCACGGCGCAATGTTTATTACTTAATATCTTCGTAAGTAATGGTCCGATTTGGACAATTCAAAAATATATATCATTCTTATGTCATAAAGAAACTCGAGTTTTATTGAAATTGCTATAGCTTTACTGATCCTCATTTTTCCGTCATATATGGACCGATTTGGATGATTCTTCTGCAGTTGTATAGAGGATGATCTATCTTTCTGATTTTTTTTCCCGGTACGGAAGACTTGAAAAAAAAACAGTTTCAAACGGCAAGAAGGGATTTGAAGTCAGTCTTTAGTTTTTTCAAAACAATCAAATTATATTACACTCAAAACTATTAGACTTATGATTAAAAATGGAACCATAATTCAACGTGGAAAATTAACTAGAGTTTTAATTCTCGTTTCAGGCTGTATCATTAACCATGATACTACTGTGTTCAATCTTCGCCGAGAGCGCGCGTTCCAACATCGGTACCGTAGAAGATGCCGGGGATCATCTGTACACCAAGTCCTACAAGGTGGCTGTCGTTATCGCTGGTGTGACCACTGCCCACGTGCTCCTGGCGTTGACTCTTCTTTATTCTGTATTTAAAGTAAGTTTTCATCTACCGTAAATACCGCCTCAGCTATAGATTAGGTAACGGTAGAAGATACCGGGGATCATAATGTACACCAAGTCTTATAAGGTGGCTGTCGCCGTCGCTGTTGTTATCACTGCCCATATGCTGACATGGTTCTGGTAGTGCTTCTCATTATTTCTGAATTTATGGTAAGTTCCACGGAGTTCTGCGATCTATGCTATTCGTGTAAACAGCATAGTATAGCGTAATTATCGCCTTCGTCATAGATTAGGTATGACGACACATCGTCACGTCTAACAAGAATACCACATAAATAGAATCTATTTTTTTGTTTAGATCATTATTAGAAGTATTAAAGTTACTTACTAACGGTAATACGCTTACCTTGACCGAGGTTACATAGTTGAGCCGTTTGGGGTAGAAACCCTTGGTCCTTGGGGTCCTGGGGCACACGCAATTTATAAAGATCTTACCAAACTTCTTATAGAGTCGACAGGTGATCGGAATGCTGGCTTCTATTTCGGTCAACGAATTAGCATTGCCATTCAACGTGGCAATGCTGCCAGCATTCTGGGCACTCTGCCTTCTGGTGACGGCTTAGATTTTTAAGAAATAGATATAAGTGTAGATATTAGTTTTAATGTTTTTATTCTGTTACTGTTATTTTCTACACTTAATAAAATGAATAAACTTTCAATGACACAAAAAAAAAACTGAAGGTAATAACTGTATGTTTTCCAAATAAACATAAAATACTACCGACCCGTCCCGGCTTCGCACGGGTGGACATTTATTTCTTAAACATATAAATATAGTCTATGTTACTCAAGGATAATGTAGCATTCAGTGGCGAAAGATTTTTTGAAATCGTTCCAGTAGTTAGTAAGTAAGTCAGTAAGTAAATCATTTATTTGTCAAATAAAACACACACATACAATTGGTTTACTTATTACGAGGCAAAATTTAACCTACCATAATTATAAAAATTAAAAGTAAAAACAGAAAGTAGAGGCACCTAGTTTTTGAGTTCATTCGTTACAAAAATACAAAAAATACAAATATTTCCTCTTTATAATATTATAATAAGTGTAGATTTCAGTTAATATAGCAACAATATGATTGATTCCAGCGTTCAACGACCGGCCTCAAGATCTGGCTGTGGGTGATGGCAGTGCTGAGCGCCGCCGCCATGCTCTTCATCCTGGTGGAAATATGTATGCACGGCATCTCAGGATCCGGCTCCGAGATCTTCATATCCTTCCTTGAAGGGATTCTGTTCTTTGGTAAGTTCCTACATACATCGGACTAGGAAGCGAACCGTTTATATTAAAAACAATGGCGGAAAAGCTCAAGTTAAGGCGGCCTTCGCGTTCACGTAAGAATCGACCTCTCCAATTCATCCCGTGGATGACGTAAGAAGTGATTAACAGAACCAGAGGAAGGGGACCAGCTTCCTTCTGTATACAGGGTGGTTGTTTGAGAAGGGCGGTGATGGCCAAGTCAAGGAGAAAAATCGTGAAATCATGCCCTCGATTTATAAGAAAACAATGACTGCATATTTCGTTTTTTTTTAATTAATTCTCAGAAAGATCTTTCTTTAGCAATTCAAATACTGATCGATCATCATTATTCGAAAAAACATGAATGGAATTCTACTTTGAGTAAGGTAAGTATGTAATACCAAATCTTTTTTTTTATTTGTAATTATCACCATAGTACCCCGCTAATAAGACAAATAAGTTTCACACATAACGATCTAAAAGTTTGGATAGGAGGTAATTTTTCTTGCGTGTAAAAACAATAAAAAAGTGAAAATTTGCTTTTTCCTTTCATTTTTAGTAATACATTTCTTTACAAAGATTGATCCTTATCAGCAACAAAAAAATCCATTGGTTCAATAATACAGGGTGTCTTTTTTTTTTAAATCTTATTGTCCATTATCGTCAAAGTAAAAGGTTAAAAAAAACGAAATATGCAGTTATTGTTTTCTTATAAATCGAGGACATGACTCCCTTCACGACTTTTCTCTAACTCTCGTGGTTTTTTGCTTGGCCATCACCATCCTTTTCAAAAAACCACCCTGTATATTTTAACGGAAGGTTTGTCATCATGAGATATTTCCGTTGAAATTAGTAACAGCACAGAATAACTTTATGGTACTAAGTAGTAACAATCAGAAATCCACTCTAGCTTATATTGCCTACAAAAACGTACACTGGATGTTATCTTAGACTTAAATAAATCAATAATGTTGGACAATTATACAGCATTATCTAGCCCCAAGCTAAGCAGAGCTTGTTTTATGGATACTAAGATAACTGATATCTATACTTATAATAAAACTGTAACAGGTCCAATTCTGTACATGGAAGATATTTTGAAAATTTTTCTTGGAGGGCACTCTATTATCGATACTGAAGCCAAAACTGCAATTTTTTTCATTCATGTCTGTCTGTCTGTCTGTCTGTCTGTTTGTTAAACGCGCATCACGCCGAAACTACTGAAGGTATTGAAATGAAACTCGGCACGATTTTAGGTCATACTACGAGGAAGGACATAGGATACTTTTTATCCCGGAATTCAGTCAGGTTTCCCTGGGAGAGGGGATGAAAGTAAAATTCTTTAACTGCGCATCACGACGGAACTACTTAAGGTTTTGAAATAAAACTCGGTACGATTTTAGGTCATACCACGAGGAAGGACATAGGATACTTTTTATCCCGGAATTCAGTCAGGTTCCCCTGGGAGAGGGGATAAAAGTAAAATTTCTTCACCGCGCATCACGTTCACGCCGAAACTACTGAATGAGTTGGACTGACTTGGTACGATTTGAGTTCAAGGAAGGACATGGGATACATTTTATCCTGGAATTCAGTAAGGTTCCCCTGGGAGAGAGGATGAAAGTAAAATTCTTTAACCGCGCATCACGACGGAACTACTTAATGAATTTGAATACAACTCGGCGTGATTTTAGTTCGTACTATGAGGAAAGATAAATTTTATCCCGGAATTCAGTAAGGTTCCCCTGGAAGAGGGGATGAAAGTAAGATTCCTTCACCGCGCATCACGCCGAAACTGCGGAATGAGTTGGAATGAAACCTGGCACGAATTGAGTTCATACTACAAGGAAGTACAAGGAATACATGTTATCTTGGAATTCAGTAAGGTTCCCCTGGGAGAGAGGAAAAAGTAAAATTCTTTAACCGCGCATCACGACGGAACTACTGAATGAATTCGAATGGAAGTCGGCACGATTTGAGTTCATACTACGGGGAAAGATACATTTTATACCGGAATTCAGTAAGGTTCCCCGTGGAGGAGGATAAAAGTTAAATTCTTGGGTCGCGCATCAAGCCGAAAGTACAGAATGTATTCAAATGAGCAATACTTTTTATCCCGGAATCAGTGCTGTTCCCTTGGGATGAAAGTAAAAATATGCTACTGAATGAATTCAAATGAAACTTGGCATGATTTGAGCTCATACTACGAGGGAACATAGGATGCATTTTATCTGGGATATCAGTAGGCACGGTTCTCTTGGGAGAGGGGATAAAAGTCAAAATGTGTTCTTATTAAGAATTCATTAACGCGTCGTCCGATTTCATGCATTCTTTTTGTTAGTAACAGTTTTGCAAGATCGAATTTGACTAAATCAGTAGACAGTCAAGTAGAAAATTAATAGATTGAAGAAAAATATCGGTAGATAAAGGGTAGGTAAGTTCCTATCTATATGTATATTTTTCCAAGACGCACCCATTAGTAAAGTTCCTACCTAAGTAGGTATATAGGAACCTAACTAATGAGTGCATCAATGCCTATTTCAGGCAAAGTAGGTAAAATGTGCAAATGGCCCATGCGATATTCATGGACATGATATTTGGTGGTTTAGCTGGTACAGTTAACTGTACCACCAAAGTTTGGTTGGAGTAAGTGGTCCAAATAAACTAACTAGACCACAGAAAAATATTTTTTCTGTGGTAAACAACCAACTGAGCCTACATACTAACGAAAAAAAAAAATACGGTGGTCCAGTCAAATGGATCAGGAGCCCAATTCTGTAATAAAATGGCTTCACTATGACAATGGAATCGTCGCAGAATCATCACATAGAATCCTTAGATTAATAAAACTCCAGATAGTGCGTGCGAGATAAATTAATAGTTTCAAACTTGACACTTTGACGCACGTTTTTCCATCTGCATTCATCATAATTTCTTTCATCTAAGGTAGAATACCAAAACGTGTCATTCTTTGACGATACCCCTGTCATAGTGAGGCCATGGAACCATGAGTAAGAAGTGAAACGAGTATGACACTTCTTAACACTGACGCTGGCCGAGTCGTAGCTAAAAGTCATGTGGATAAAGAATGGGATTGAAGATGACAACATACTATCCCCCGTAGACTCTACACGATTTATACACAATTTAACTAGGTACCTAAATAAAGATACTTATGTTAGAAGTGTAACAGGTCCAATTCTGGGCATCGAAGTTTTTTTGCACGGCGTTTCATAACATGAGAGAAACTATGGTTAAATGTGAACTTAATTAGTCGGCAGGTATGTCAATCGCGAACGAAGTCGCGGGTACAGCTAGTACTTAATACAATACACTAAATAGATAGATATTTTTTTTATTTTATATAGAAAACATCCAGAACACCCTGAACAAATATTATGCAGATCGTACACACATTTGTCCCGAGGCGGGAATCGAACCCGCAATCTCCTGCGTCGCAGGCGGACCTTGGCCGCCGCGCCACTGAGGTCGTCACTTCATTTCGTAAAATGCTGTTGTTACCATAATAGTACCACCACTGGAAGGCGGCCAATTAACTTTTGCACCGAATGTTCCGCATTTTCTATCATGTTACGGCTCCATCTGCGTTAGCGTTGAAGTTAGTGTTAATTTCCATTAACGCGTTAATTAAGGCGCTAAAAATGCACCTTGGCTATGTAGCCAAGGGAGCTGGAACATATCGAGTTTATTTAAAACAATAAATAGGCACATCATTGACATATCAATGCTCTAACTCAAAATAAATATTCACTTTGTATAACTTTGTCGTAAATGTTTACATAACAACGCCGTCAAGAGGTAATTCCAAGTGAAGTAGGATTAGCATCTAATGCCATTAGTAATGCCGTTAATAATGAACACTTGGCAACATCTGCGTAACGCCCACATTAACGCGTTAATTGACGAGTTAGGACGCAGGTGGAGCCGTAGCATTATAGAAGGGCCTCAATAGTCCGACCGAACCCCAGCTAATCCGAACGCCTCTATAATCCTATCTCTATATCTACCCCTTTTCGTGCAACCGCTGTTTTTGAGTATCGTGTATACATTTTACATTGCTATACACGTATGGTTTTGCTATTCCCCGCACGCAGCATTTTTCTATTCCAAAAAAAAATTAAAGTATGGAGTTTGAACGTGTTTTCTATGTCGCTAAATACTACTCGTCAAAGCTCTATATTGGAATTCTAGAAAAAGAGTGTGATTAGAAGAATTTTAATTTAATTATAACAATTTTGCAAAAGATAACTTAAAAAGATATTCTCAATCATAAAGAATATTGTTGTATTTTGTTGTTATATTTAGGAAATCGGCTTTAAAAAATATCTACATACTATAATCCGAACGCTCCGGACATCCGTACATTGTTTAAATTTTGTCAGTTCGGATTATCGAGGGTCAGTATTTCTATTATTAATATATATATTTTATTTCAGGTGCGGTTGCATACAGCATCCTTTGCGTCTACAGTTACTACCTCATGCTGCGTAGCGCAGAAGACATGTCAGGACCTAAGACTGTCTACTAAACAAGGTACCTTCCGAAGGTGACCTAGGTAGGTTGCCTTGTAGGCAGTAGGTGTAAGCTATACATTAAGGTAGGTAGGTACCTATCTTTGTGTATTGTATAGCGTCTCAGGATACCGATTGTACTTACTATGTTAGTGCACATTATCGAAGCAAAACCACGCTCAGGATACTCGAAGAGAACTTAAGGTGCCGTCCTAATTGGCGTCGATCGTACGAGCAAACGATGCGATTTCGTCGCACGACGAGATGTAACATACACATTTATTTTTTTTCACATTTACTTGGTCACGCGTCATCGTGCAAGCACTGACATAGAGATCTGTCATCTGGCATCACGCAGTCGTTAGCCAATTAGAACGACGCGTCGCCTTAATCAAAAAGCCTTGCATAATCAGCGCTTGATCGTTTCGTACACATTTTGTAGTAAACCTCAAAAAAGAAGTAATTTCGTACGCCCATACGGCGTGCAAAGCTTAATAGAATTTTTTTATTGATTTCTTTTTCTAATGATAAGAAAACAAGAGGACAAATATAAGTTACCGCGAGAGGTTAGCTTCGATTATGTGCAATAAACATTATTGTAATAGAAACCCACGTACAAAAAAAAAACAGTAAGACAAAGAGGAAATAAATAACTTGGAAACGAAATAATAAGGTAAAAACATGCGCCGCCGGGTCACCTTAAAGTTTTCCAGAAACAATCCTTCGTCACTTCACATTCGTTTTGAATGTGACGAATGGTTTACTTAGATTACTTAATACGGTGAAAACGAGAATCCTATAGAACCAAAGTTCCTGGCAGAAAACTGCTAAACCAGATGCAGAACCACCGTAATCAAGAAGTTGAACACAAGTTCTCAACTCGTAAGAATGACGAAAGCACAAAGTATCTACAACTAAATGGATGAAATTTTTGCTCCAAACGTTACAAAAGTGGCCAAAAAATATGTTTCGCCAGTTTTACAAGAAATGCTATACTTTGTTGACGTTAGTTTACCAATTTAATTAGAAGTACAAAATATAACAACTTAGAGTAAGTAACTATGTTAATCGAAATATTTTATTTTATTTTTTGTTAACGAATGGATCAGCTGAGAGCATTTTTATTGATCTGAAAACGTAAGTTACTAAAATACATGTGAATCTAAGCTGCACTGGGGGCCTATTATCATTCTCCAACACGCAATTGCGGGTTTCGATTTGGCCAATTGGTTTTAGACCCACAGATTACAGACTATCCAGATGGCGCGTGCGGTGCTATTTGCACGGAGCGCTGTGTGCTGAAAACATGTCATCCTCACCCCCCACTTACCCGCGTAATGTTGCTCGTTCGAAAACATTTACCAATTTTTGGGGTAATTTTATGTTGGATAGATCATGATCTTCATCATATTATGTGTCCGGTGCCTGTACTTAAGGATATTATATAAGGAGGTTACGAATGCATTCATAAACCTCGTTCGAACCATAGACGAAGGAAAGTATCCTCATAGGGTCTAAAATGTTAGAAATTCTACATGCCTGATATACCAAATAGAAACTAGGGTAATTTTTTTGGTAGTGTTGGCAACAATCACAATATGGACGCCGAAATTTATTTCAATTAGTGCGCAAAATGAATTATTTGAACAATGACCCCTTCCTTTTAAGCCTAGCTGAATGTGTATGCCCTGTGAACGACACAAAATTTAGTAATCATAACAAAAAAAATTGCGCGTTACGTCGGACGCCTTGATGCTACCTACTCTAACCTTTATGAGTTTCAACCTCTTCTGCGTCACTAAATCTGGATATTCTGAAATCTGTGAACACACCGAATAAAAGTACCAATTTGCACAAAAAACGAAACACGCAATTGCGTATTTGGATAATTAAATACGCCCCCTGGTGGCCGCCAATTATTCACTTTCTTAATATACTAGAAGCAAGGAACGTAAAATTCTTGGTGATATTACTTATTATCTACATCTCCATATAAATACTCCCTACTCCTACATACAAGTACTTAATAACAATAGAACGATATAATTCTAAGGTAGCTTTATAATTAAGCAAAACAATATTCTTGAGTAAATACGTTATTTACATAAATAATACGTATTAAGTGGAAATAATGTTCAAAATGTAAAGCATTTAAAGTTTTCCGACTGATTTTTATAGAACATTTTATATTTTACATTCAATTTTAAACTTTAATACTTAAAGAAGTCAACTGTGTACCCGTAATATTGCATTTTACTTTATACAGAGACATAGTTTTTGTATAACTTTCTGTGAACCTTCTACATTATTATATTCGTAAAATAAGGCATGTATAATCATGTAGTTATAAGTGTGTGCAAATGTTGTTTGCCGATTTAATAAAAAAATAGAAACAGCTATAAAATGTATGTACTTATGAATGTTTCGTCCAATTTGTGCACTTACTTTATATGCCTATGTATGTATTTATATTAAGATGGTAAATAAGACAAATCGTAAACAGTACCGACTTATTCGTCAAAATTAAGACGTATTTATTTTTAAAGTGTAATTCTATGCTAAGGATATTATTCTTATTTTCTATTCTTTTATTCTATTATATTTATTACAAATTAGTATTCTTTTATTCTATTATATTTATTTACATATTATTAAATTTGTACGTAAGTTATTGTTCATATAAAAGTATGCTAACAATAAAAATACTACCGCAATATAAATATGCGCTGATGCCATAGCTGTCAGGCCATATTTTATAACATTTAATATGTCAACGTGCTATTATAGTCTGGGCTCGTACTCTTAAAAATTAAATCGAAGTTTCGTTTTCACGCAAACGCTAATCTTATAAAAGCGATATTAAGAGTTGGTTTTGCACGAGAACGAAAACGAAACTTCGATTTGCCTTTTCCGAGAAGGCCCTCTGGTCTGTGGAAGCCATTCCTATTTCTACCTCATCATTTTCAATCCAAGTTTTGTAACTAATAATTATAAATAGAATTTAAGCAGGCCTTGTTGCTTTTAAAAAATGCAACCAATTTTGTCTTTTTCTTCAATTAGAATATAGCGCTAGGCGTAAGTCTACTTCTTACCCGACTGCGCAAGAAAGGGGCTTATGTTTTGAGGATACCCTCAAAAATTTAATTTTGTTTAATTTTATTAGACTAACAGCCGGTTTCTAGTACGCAGATCATAAACCTCTTGTCATTGACAAGTTGTCAAGGAGTTGATTTTGTTGGACAAAAATTGGTTGACTGTCAAATCATTGATCAAAATCTCTTGTCAATCGATCTTTTGGATTTCCAGAAACTTGCTATGCATTTTTCTTTGGCCAAGCGGTTCCGGGGGCCTATTTTTATTATCCAACACGCAATTGCGTGTTTTGTTTCAGCCAATCCTATTCACCGAATTAGAGTACCATTTTGCCTAAAAAAAATAAACGAAACACGCAATTGCGTATATATAGAATTAAAATAGGCCCCCTGGCTAAGCGTTCTTGAAACTGGCTGCTATCGTAAGATTTTGAGCGGTAATAATTATTAAACAATTTACTCTTATTTTAACATTTACTCTTATCTAAAGGTTCGGGTATTTTCTACGAATAAATAAATATTAAGTATTGGGAAACTTAAACAAGTGCCGTGATGTGTGCCTCAGAAGAACGCCCTCTCGTGAAGATTACCGAAGATGTTATGTAATGTAGTTACGAGCATGTTGTATAGATGTCGCTTGTAGTCTTGATATAAAATTGTTATGGCACTAAAGTGTACCATAAGTGTACCATTTACGGCCTATTCTTTAAGCTGCTACTGAAGCTGGGGGCCGATTCTAATTCTCCAACACGAAATTGCGTGTTTCGTTTCGGTCAATTGGTGTGCTCTAATACACCAAGTGAGACTACCAATTCGCACAAAATAATTTGACGTGTTTAAAAAAACTATAAACCGACTTCAAATTCTAATAAATACTTCGATCAGGGAGTCGTAAGATTTTTTTCGCGATGGGTAAATTATATTCTCCACAACTATGCTGTAAGCCGGACCATGGCAGACTAGAGATACAAATATAATTATGATATAAGACCAATGTAATGTTACCAACTAGTTATACAACAATAAATTCATTTATCATTTATTCGTCTATGTACGAAATCACCCCTTCATTACTTTCCCTGATCGAAGATCTGCATGTTCACGCGTAAAAGTTTGAGCTTACTGGCGACGTCTGGTTATATATTACTTACTTAGGTACTTACTGGCGTGGTGCAGTGACCCGAAGTGGATCTTGGCCTCCGACACTAGGTGATCGCCAGGTGTCCCGGTCTCTAGCCGTTTCAGTCCCTTCGTGCCGTCGACTGGACTGGTTATTATTATTCAAGTCTAATTAAGTTTGATGGATTACACATGGATAAAACTGTTAACGCCCGTTGCCATGGAAACTATTAGGTGATAGTGAAAATATATTGTGATGAAGTTGTACAAACCTACGTTTAACGGCGCTGATAGCAAATCCGCGAGAGTTAAAGTTTACCTCAAAATCAATCTACAAAAACGAAAGAAACATTAAAATCTATTAGCAATTGGCGGAGATATCACCAAAATTGTTGTAGCTAGTCATGATTCTTCAAAAATAATATAGTGTTTTTTTTTTAATTTTACGGGATTAATACTAATCCCTCGGAATTAAAATTCTCATGGGACCAACTCGGGATCCAATACCAATACAATAGTGAAAGAATCAGCAAAAACGGTTCACCATTGGCGGAGATATCAAGTAACATACATACATTAAAATATACAGACGAATTAAAAACCTCCTTGTATGAAGTCGGTTAATAAGAAAGGAAACAAACGTTTGCGTATTTCGGAGAATTACAAAAGGCGTCCTGGTAACTGTGTTGATGTTTTATACACAGAATATTATACTTGAGACCTTCTAGATCTGTAATGGTTGGTGATCTGTACTATATTTTTCCTCAGTGCTATTAGTAATATAGTAATATACTTTTTTATAGATTCATTACAAAACCGATCACAGTAGATGTACATTAATATTTGTACCTTATAAACCTTGTGAGTTTTGTCTTGGTACTATCGTTTTGACTTTATTTGTAGTCTAAGTGTAAGTTCGGCGAGGAAATTATAATAAAATAAATAAATAATTCGCCCCATACTACCAGGAGTGGGTCTCGCATTTACAACTAACTAAGGCCTACCGTACCTACTACTGCATCGGGTTTCATGTTCACTCTCGCTCATACTTATAAAAATACCAAACTTGACAAAACAAAATAAATGTAGACATCGATGCGTCAATTACAGCTATCTTTTCACCCGACTACCAACGGAGGAGGGTTATTTTATATCTACGGATACGTAGTTATAAAATAACCCTCCTAGAGTAGACAGAAAAAATATATAAAGTTACTTTGACCGTGTTATCTATATTCTGTGTATAGAACATTAATTTATATTTACGTACAGTACAGTACCTTCACTATTATTATAATAGGATAAGAATGTACGTTGTAAGTTTACGTGTCGACTTGTAGCACTTTCTGAAGATTAAGAAGAAAAATCTACAAAAGAATCAAACGCGTATTTTGAAAAATAACATAAACATTATAGTATAATTCGTGATTACCTATGTATGAAAAAAGTGTAGAGGAAAAAGTCTAGCCTGAAGTTTTTAAAACAGAGTACTTCAACCTACTTTCCTATGCTATATATATATATATATATATATAGTTGTTTATTTTATGATTCAATTGTAATTCTTCAAAAATTATATAAAATATTTTTGAATTTAAGCAGAAGAGGACAGAGAAGTTTTATTATTCAATTGTAATTCTCCAAAAATATATAAAATTTTCTTGAATTTAAGCAGAAAATGCTACTAAGTCACTAATTTTGATGTAAAATGTTTTTATATTTTAGCTGCTGTTTTATGTAATAAATGCTATTTACAAGGCTTTGTTTTGGCCTAATTAATAAAGTTCTTTTATTTCCGAATAACCTTCCGAATTTAAACGGGTAGGTACCTCCTTCGTAGGTTAAATATATGTACTTGAAGTAAATAGTCTAGCTCTCGTCCTAGTCGTCGCGTCCCCGCTGCGCTGGCTGCATCGCCCCGCTGTGTGGCAATGCTGATGCGCTGCGCCAGATACTGACCAGCTCTCGGGTCATGCGTCGCTTCGACCAGACGCTTAGAGTGTTAAGTATGGGTTGTACGCTTTATTTTTCGAATACTTTCGTCGTTTTCGGGTCCTTCCTATACATTGAGCGCCTTGCAGCGCCCCTACCTGATCGAGAAGAACTACTTTTCGTAGTATGACAACGAATCCAATCGTTTCTTACCAAAGATCCTATGACTACGTCCCACAATATCTTTGTTTCTTACAAACTGGATGATAGTTTTCGAATGATTTTGAGTGATTTGTCGCACTTTGACATGACAGTGGCAGTCACGTTTGCGCCATTAATGTTAATAAGTAGATAGAGCACTACCAACATAGCTTGGTCAAAGAAATACCTTCAATTGGTGATTTAAAAAAATAAGAACAAACAGGAAAACATTTCACTCGGCAGGTACTTGCACCGAATCTAAGTTTTTCCATTGCGATCTATGAGCGTACCAAGTCTAACCCAAACACGTCAATCATAGAGGTAAAACACGCTTACTCAATAATTCTCTTGATTTCGAAGACAAAAACTAATCTAAGTGTGAGTTGACAAGCATCATTTATAACTGCAGTGCTTCCGCGCATTTTGGCTGCACCTCGTTTGTGTCTACTAACATTGTAAGCTTTTTCTGTGTAAGACATCAATGGTTCTCGATTACTTTTATCGAATGTTTCTTGTATAAAAGAGCAATTCTCGGAATAAGGGTACAAACAATGATATTATATATAAACTGAAAATATTTTTTTAAAAACTCGTAGCGATTTTCATTTATTACTTGTTTACAGTGGTTTAACTACCATATGTCAAAAAACATCTTTAGGTACTTGAGACTATCTCAAACTTCATCGTCACGAAGTAGGAAGTAAATGAAAGATGTGAAATCTTTTACACGATTTATTCATCATAGTCTTAAACAGGTAGTTACGATGAAGTCCATAATATTTTATTCAATAAATATATTACAACTCTATGCTTAAGTACAGGGGTGAAGTAAGTACTGATTTATCACTGTAACCTTTGATACTATATGTAATTTATAACTAGAAGTTGCAAACCGCCCACTATACCAGAGACTAAAATATTTTAGTTAGCAAAATATTAAAAAGACATGTATGAACAGATGCTTTCTTCAACAGGTTAGGTACGTTTTAAAAGAAGACGGTATGAAGGTATCTTCTTTTAGGTACAATAAATTAGCTATTGAGAAAAATGCAAATAATAGGTAAGTTTTAACTACTGAACAAATCCAAGTTATGTTATAGATACAGCTAAATATAATTTTACAAATACGAAAGGAATGATTTCGATGTGCTTATTCGTAAATACCAATTCAATTCAAATTATTTCGTTGTCTAATATATAGTAGGCCTTAGGAGCATGTTTTAAAAGTACAGTTTGTAATGATTTAGATTAGACAGTTAAGGCCTTTAAACGTAAGTACATAATAGATCTACCAGCAAATTAAGTAGTCATAGTTATGATTTGTCAGGTCTAAATAGTCTTTTTTAATTTAAAATATCTTAAAAGTTATATTCTACAATATAGGGCATAATTTATTTCTATAATTTTCATTATAATTTTAAAATTACTTAATCATGGTGAGATGGTTTAGTCAACAAAGTAACATAACTTGTAGTACTTTAGTAGTAAAAAAAAATACTTCTGCTATGTTAGCAGAAGTATTTTTATAAAATAATTCTGCTGACTAAATCATACTCAAAAATGTCTACATCTAAGTGCACAGAGATTTTATACAATGTATCTAACACAGGGCTACATAAATAGCTACATAACTAAGGGTATTGCACGAAAAACTTGATTTAAATACGCATAACAACAATTTACATAATTACACTTAGGTATAAATATTTTTCTTACACTTTGCCAATTGCGTTGTTTCGAATTTCTTTGAACTAGCCAATCATATCACTTCAAAAATCGATTAATATAAATTTCTCCAAGATTGCGGTCATGAGCCGTTATATTTTCATTTTAAAAGTACATTTCAGATCCATATTCATTTTACACCATTTTCCTGCATCCACTAACTACCTCTACATATTTTTTTAAGTATTCATCCAGACACGACAGTGTGTCAGCCAAGTCAATCTACCGTGATTGAAAATCAGCATTTCAATCGTGGGGTGCCCCATCAAAATTCAAACGTGGCACTGAATGTGTAATATTATGAGCGAGTAGCTTTACGATAAAAAAACTACAAACGTCATGAACTTTCAAAATAGTTTGCCGATTATACAAACAAATTATCTATTTCTCTCATTATTAACAATGTCTGACTACGGTTCATAACGCTTGTATGAAAACAATTTTCAGCGTCAGTATTTAACCCAAAATGTTCAGTGTTGATTTTTTCATGTAGGTCAGTTCTACCCTTATTACTTCCGATAGGTTTATCAATCCCATCGTGTTTTTTAAACAGTAAATCAGTACATATTTGTGATGATGGCGTGAGGGGTCCAATGGCGATGGTTCTATGCCGACGTCGACGTAACGTCCGATAGATTTGACAGGTCCCTTCAATGAAATATTTTAGTTAGGATCGTGTTGAAAATACAGTAAATCAATCCATATGTGCCGGATGAGGGTGTGAGGGGTCCATTAGCGATGGTTCTGTGCAGACGTCGCGTCGATGTAACGTCCGATAGATCGTCCAATACTATCGTATTGAAAACACAGTAAATCACTACATACATATGTGGCGGATGATGGTGTGAGGGGACCAATGGCGTTGGTCCTGTGCCGACTTCGCGTCGATGTAGGTAACGTTCGATAGATTTGACAACACCATCGTATTGAAAACACAGTAAATCAATCCATATATGCCGGATGATGGTGCGAGGGGTCCAATGGTGGTGATTCTGTGTGCCGACGTCGATGTGACGTCCGATAGGTACCTAATAAGAGGTAATAATGCTGGCTAATCCACACAGCTTTTAAAACACCGATTTCAAAATACCATCGTATTGAAACATAGAAAGTCAATACATATGTGACGGATGATGGTGTGAGGGGTCCAGTGGTGGTGGTTCTGTGCCGACGTCGATGTCGCCGGGGCCGTCGTCGTCTACGGGGGTCCCTGCCGGGGTCCGCGAGAGCCCTCGCACCTGGAATTACGGAGGTAAAGTTGAGAGACTGCCTAAAAAAAAAGTAGACTACAACAAATAACAACATCTGTCTTTCGAAGGAAGCTAGAAAAAAGCTGCGACAAAAATATTTGTTTCCATCAAATGGAACCCTTTTAGGTGCACCGGGCTTGAATCCCGAAATAAAAGCTGCGCTGCCTGATTTTTTAGCTAAACTCTACACTATTTCCACTATCTTTAGCAGTCATTGTGCGTTTGCTACTTCAAGAGTCGACGAATTATGAGGGAGTTTGAAAGGACATCAGTACAAAACACATCGTAAACTAAACAGGTATCTGTAGACGAGTACAATGATAACTAAAGCTTTATAAGGATTATAGGCATAACGTTTGAGCAATCTGTTGTGAAAACAAAGCTGTAAAATTGTCTTCCACTTTTGTCTTTCCACAAAAGTGGGAGGTTTTAAAACTGTCCCAATCAAAGTACTGGGCAGGCGGGATGATGCCGCCTGCCTAGTGCTGTGATCGTGCTGCTTCGTGAGATTATTTGTCAGTCACTTTTCAATTTCCTGAAGTAGTTAGCAGATTGTTGGACAGTATCCTGCAGGGGTATTTTAATTCATTCGATTCGTTTCCGAATCGAATCCTACGGTAAAACTTTTAAATCCAACATGGTTATTAACACTAAAGTCATAACCTCCGCCGAAATATTGGAAAGCTCAAAACTCAAATCATGGCAAATTTCCCGTTATAAATGACTTTAGTGTCAAATCCTCAGGGTCTATAAAACGCTATTTTAATTTCGCCTCGGGTTGACGATCATCCGAACATTCGAAGCAAATCTGTTGACTCATGACCATGTCAATGAGGAGGAGCTCCTTATTTCGATCATCAACCCGAGGCAAAATCAAAATAGCTTTTTATAGATCCGTCGGATTCGATTCGGAAACGAATCGAATGAATTAAAATACCCCTGCTTGCCTGGTGCTCCTGTACCTTGGCCAGCAGACATGCGATTCTGTTATTACTTACAAAAGGCTTCAGGTTCTCTCTTTATATGCCTCAGATAGATCTAGATTATTCCTAGTTCACCAGACTTTCACCTAGCCATTACCTAAATGTCAAAAAAGGTAGGTACAGAAGAGTCGGATGACCAGTGGTGAGATGGCCAGACGAAATCGTGCACGTCATAGAACGTCGAACTTGGATGAGATTTGCGCCGGACTGCAGGGCATAAAACTTTGGAGCCATACCTTTACCCAGCAGAGTGAAGTCGTAATGTGAATGATAAAATTAATAATTACCTGAAGGAGCAGGTTGTTGGAGAGTATCCTGGCCTGGTGCTCCTGCGCCTTGGCTCGCAGACACGCGATGCTGTTGTTGCGGAAGGCTTCGGGGTCCTCATAGGCCTCCCGGGGGTCGGGGGACGCGCGCCCCTTCGCTGATGAAGAGGCTGTCGTGCTGCTGGCTGGAGAGCTTTGGGCCTGAAGGAAAGAAAACATATGAAACGACGACACAGCCTACGAATCACAATCGATAGTTTCGCATCCAGTCTTGCCATTAACCCCAGAGGACAAAAAGAGAGTGCTTACGACCACACGTTAGAAGTGAAAATTTCGGCGTCACCACGTCAGATTCATGCAATGCTTGGAAAGTTTTCACTTCTAAAAATCATTGGTGTTTCCAAAAGTAAAGTAACGACCATGCTTCTTTCCAATCTTGCTATGGCATTGCAACCGATTTGACGATCGAAGTAAATTCCTTAGGTACACTCCGTTTAACTAATGAACCGATTTGGATTTAGAGTTTTTGTCTAAAAGGCGACATGACGAGAATTAGTCTGAAATCTGAGCTATGTTTGTAGAAAATTGGCGTAGCCGTTTTATTAGGTAATATGATGAGAATTGCCTTAGACATCCAGATCGGAAGGCAGAAATAATTCATGAAGTTATTCTTCGATAAGGCTCTGACTAGAGTTTTTACCTGGTTATCATGATTGTCGTGATGATGCGGCGGTGACGCGGACGTGGCTCGTTCTGGTTCCGCCTCCGAACCCTCGCGCTCCGACCCTGACTCCTTGAGGTGCTGGGCTGCCTCCAGCGACTTCCGGTGCATGCCTGCAACAATATACAGTCAGTTAGTATTTGGCGATGCTTATTTATGTCGTAGGTAGGTACTGAACCCACGAGTGCGTGATGTAGAAAGTCCGACTATGTAGAAAGGAAAGTTGAGCGAGCCAAATCTAATCTAAATTGAACGTCACGGTCACAACGTTCCAAAACTTTTAGACAAAAGACTTCCAAAATTTGATGATATCCAAAATTTGATCAAATCAAATCAAATCAAAAACTCTTTATTTCCATAAATACAATAAATGTACACTTAGAAAAGGTCAAATTATAAAACTAAACACTAGCACCGAAATAAAGTGATATTATTGATTTCTGTCGCTTCGGTATGTAGACTAAAGTAAAGAAGCGACGAAGAAACCTTTAGCCTGTTAGTTGTAATTTTTCGAGCTGGAGCAAAACTTGTCCTCAGCTTTTTTATCCTCTGGATAATCTGATATTTTGTAGTAATTTAGTAGATATCTAATCTTATCACAAAAACTGATTTGGTACCGCCTAAAATTGTACTCAAAACTGTTCAAAGAAAATACCGCGTGTAAAAAATGCGAATAGTTGAGCAATGAGGCTTCCCTTTTGCGTGACGCATTCTGTTCCCCATAATACCTATACAAAATAAACCTACTTTCACAGATTACTGGTGTTCATAATAACAATTTTAATAACTTCAACAAAACCATCTAAAATACTGATTGTCCCCCACAATAAATTAACAAGGCAACCAGCTATGCACAATTCGCTCATAACTTAATCTCTATAATAGTTTAATCATTGCATTCCGCGTATTTGCCATTAATATCGAGATGCAAGAATGCAGATGCTGTCTTGTAATACACTCCCGTTACTCACACAGCAGCAACGTACAGTCAGACTCGAAAACAGAGGACCGTCTACGTCGAAGGCTATTACAAGCCCAAAACTTTAAGCCGGGTACTGATCGGTATTACGGGGCGTAATGGGCGCTATTAGCAGCGAGATACCGCCGTGATACGTTACGCCGTGTGCAAAATTCCGTTTCGATGCTCGTTGTGAGCCTTCTTTCCCTGTACTGACTGCACGAATGCTCGCTGATTAACACGTTACATAACCCCCTGTAACGCGAATCAGTACCCACCTTTAGAGGTTGCGAAGAGCTGAAAGACTGATCGTTTCTCAGAGCCAATGATCGAAAGCGAAGGTTAAACCAGTAGAACATTGCTAAAGCCTAGCACTGAACGCGATAAAACCTCATGAAAACTCAAGCGCGACTTCGGCGTAAACGTAACGAAGAAAAGAAACCACTGTTCGGAGGGAGGAGCGTATGTATTCGCGTACTATGATATTAGGTTATTAAGTCGTCGTTTAGCCCGTTGTTATGCGAGCAAAATCCACGTCAAAAAGTTTTCGAAGAAACCGACCGATGCATTTATTCTCATACTCCGTAACTGTAAGGGGTCTTTTGCAAGGGGTCCACTGCTTTACCCTGCAATGGCAATATTAACTTGGAACATTCAGCTGAGTGTCCCTAACACTCGCCTCTGACTGATTAGGTATGCGTGGTCGGTGACGGCGCTGCAGTAAAAATCTCGTAAAATTCTACAAGTTGAGATATTAAAGTTGGCTGCGGTGCCGGGTGCTTTATTACCAGGGTGGTTTTATTTGCGGCTGGTGGGTTGTGTTAGATTAGGTGGGGATGGAAAATCTTAAGGCTTGCTGCGTTTGTTTTTGGCTTTGGCTTTGAGATAGATTTACTTACAGCCGGCTTCGTCTCTCATATCTTCCATGGTAAGATAAATGACCAAAATAAGTGTCTTACACATTTTTTTCTGTACCTATCTATGGCACAGAAAAAATATAAATAGATTTTTTTACTACTAAACTTTTAACAAGAAACTTGAGAAAATAAGGTAGGTTCTAGGTCTAGTGAGGCATTGTTGTCGTAGAATACGATCACACTTTTAACGTCTCAACAGAAATATATACAAAACCAACCCCGGCTTCACTAAAAACATTTTTTTAAACTTTTAGCGGGATATTTCCCATGTTATGTGGTGTTTTTAAGACACGGCTTGATCCGATGACGAGTCGAGTTAGCTACTCCGTCTTAGAAGGGCAAGATATTCTTTGATAGGTATCATAATATTATGAAAACACACATATTTTGCTTCCCATTCGTCCGATCAAATTGTCTGATCTGCCTAATGAACGTCAGTTTTCCCCAATGTAATAAGAAATCAGTTACAAACTCCCAGCTTTAAGCAAACCGTTCCATCTGTAACGTTCGTACCCGAATCTGCATGCATCGTGGTCCTTCATTAATACGAGTAGGCTGTGGGTAGATTCATCTCCCCGTCATGTCACCACGAGACGAGAGGAAGGTGTCAGCTCCGCCGGCGTGTTTGTGACTTTATTATTTTCTGCTTTATACTTTAGCGGAGATAAACATGGCATGTTACGCGATTTGATCACAGCTAAGTAGTAAGTAGCTTGTTGTACCTATGTAGACCTATACCAACGACCTCTGTGGCGCAGCGGGCGAAGCCTCCAAATGTTTGTACGATTTGCAGACATTAAAATTTGTTCAGGGTTTTCTGGGTGTTTTCTATGTATAATAAAATATGTATCTATGTCGTATAAATATAATATATGTATATATAATATAAATATAATAAAGTCGGTATATCAGCTTGAGGTAGATGATGCTGCGTGATTTGTCCAGCATAATTTATTTATTTATATTTAGGTGTAATATAAACATTTCGATACAGAAACCTTGAAAAGTAACGACGATCTTCTCGCGGACGAGTTGTCCACTTCACTTTTGGTTAAGGGTACAGCTTGTCGAATCAAAAACCAAGAGACTTTAGATTCGGACGAGATATACCCTAACCCATAGATTTACCTATTGTATTGAACAATGATGTTCAATACTTATGAGTTCAATACAATGAAGAGGGTAGTTTTTATTTAATGGGTCGCCATACGACAAAATTGCAAAATAATCAAAAACTGGAATAGGTACCTACACCTTGTACACACCCAAACCATTTACCCAGTTCAGCTATTTTGTCGTTGAATGCTTATCGATCGGTGTATGTAGTGTAGGTATTATTAATCCTAAAATCATTTACAACGGGATATTTACCGTGATTAGAGTTTTGATTTCTTATTCCGTGATCATGATAATGGCGCTTGAAACTGTGCTGAAATAATGGAAAGCTCAAATCTCAAATCATGGTAAGTATCCCGTTGTATTGTAAATGACTTTAGTGTTAATAACCATGATGGAATAACCATGATGGAAAACTTTTATTATAATAGGTAGAGATGATCAGTTGCGAAGTTTATCTGTGGTTACCATATCTTAGATTTTTACACAACAGCGCCATTTCAGAATGTATACTTGCATCTTCCAACGGATTTATTGTAATGCATCAACAGATTGGCTGTTCAAAGTTAAAACGTAGTAAAGGATACGAGCCAAATTTTACAGGAGAGCCCAAAAACGTGTTCATCATTTTAAGAGCATGCCCCAAGAAAAGTATGTGGTGATAACTTAACTATTGCCCGTCTACAGCAAAATTGTATTTAGTGTACTTTGGACGAGTCATAGCTTCATCATTTAATTTAAGCAACAATAATTTGTACATTTTTTATTTGTTTTTTTTTATTTTTTGTATGATGTATGACATAAATAAATAAATAATAAAGGAATCTGAATCTGAGGCTGAGCGGAATGAAAGTTTTAGTAGACTTTTGATAACCAAAGTTGGGATTAAGCAGTATTTTTAAGATTAGCAGGCTATGGGGATCGGTCCGGTAAGGTCAAAAAATGCAAAAATACAGTTTAAAAAAATATCTCTTGTGCGTTTTAACTTTGGGCAGCCGAGATTGAGCTGTAGTTTCTTTAAACTCCGTTTTGAAATCCCTTTAGCAGGTACCCAAGTCTTTAATTATCCAGGCTAATTCTCAAAGAATTCCCTACCATATATCCAAGTAAATAAGGATTAGTGATTAGCTAGACTCTATCACAGTGAAGGAACATTAGCACGAAGTTCGGCCATTACCCGGATATAAATCCACATGATCTACGTAACGAGTGTTTAGTTTCGTGATATATACCCGGGTAATTTCCATCTAGCCATTATTCCACTAGAGAAGATTGGTTTGGTTGGAGGGAATTAGATTTGAGAGAATGTGATCGTTTAAAAGAGATTAGATAAACACACTCAACTTACGCAAAATTTCAAGTGTAGCCCTGCCAGCGTTCTTGTCTTCTGTCTACAGCACTAGTTCTTTAGTTGACAAAATTTTAAAGCCTTCTCATTTGGTCCCGCCTGGAATTTCATTAAAAATTTCATTTTTAGACGAAGCTCGAACGGCTTGGCATAATGCTTGCCCCGATGCTGCTCCCCCAAAATCACTTTTGTCTCAACGGCAATGGGACGGGCCTCTGTGTGAGTTGACACGGAATTGTTTGTTACAAACGTGCTCCAACTCTGCGGATCGTGCCCGCCTCCTGGCCGTTTCTAAATGGGAGTCAGGACATTGGTTGCAAGCATTTCCTTCATATAACACTGGTACTTTATTTGATCCCGTAACTTTCCGTATCGCAACATGTCTTCGGTTGGGTGCAAGGTGTTGCGCGCCTCATCAATGCCAGTGCGGTACTGCTGTCGAACAGCTTGGTCATCACGGATTATCGTGTACTAGGGCAGCCGGTCGGATATCTCGCCACGCCAGCCTTAACGACATCATCCGGCGGGCCTTTGTCACCGCTAACGTACCAGCTATTCTCGAACCGAATGGTCTGTTACGTGACGATGGTAAAAGGCCCGACGGTATGACACTAGTCCCATGGGAGTTGGGGAGGCCCATTGTGTGGGACGCTACATGCGTCGACACACTTGCGCCTTCCCATCTTCCGAGGACATCCGTGAGGGCAGGCGCGGCGGCAGATTTGGCCGAAGATCTCAAGAGGCGCAAATATGCAGGTCTCGACAGAGCCTACACATTTGCTCCTCTTGGAGTCGAGACCCTAGGTCCGTGGGGTACCGAGGCTCTTCGGGTTTTCAAAAAATTATCTGAGCGTCTGGTCGAAGCGACGCGTGACCCGAGAGCTGGTCAGTATCTGGCACAGCGCATCAGCATTGCCATACAGCGGGGCAATGCAGCCAGCGTCTTGGGGACGCTTCCGACTGGTATTGATATGGATCAGTTGAGCTACCTGTAGATTGTTTGCAACAGTCTGCAGTTAGCTCAATTGTTTCAATTGTAAATACTAATTATATTATAATTTTCTTTGTGAATAAAGGCTTCTGCCATTTTTAATGGTGTTTATAAAATAAACTAATCACTCAACTTTAATATTAACTTAAGTAGATACTTAAATTAAGTACAAGATTAATTTTTCTGATTTAAGTGAACTATATTTATGTTCTTTGAGAAAATAAAGATTCTTTAAACCGATTAGTTGGTACTTTCAGGGAATTTTACTCTTGAATTTCTATATTATTCACTGTAAAAAATTTAAAAATTATTGTGGAAAGTTTCAAAGATATCTATATTTTTTCGATTGGAGATATTTGATAGATAGCAGTCTTAGAATCCACGAACTGTATTAAAGCTTAACTAGCTTTGAATTAGCCAAGACTTATGAATTTCATTGAGAATACATAATGCCTCTTTTAAATTATTTAGCTGCTTGCTAGACTGACGAAATCGTTTTCAATTTATAGATGGGTTACAAAAGCAAATTGTCCCTAAGTTTGCCACCAAAAATTAAGTATTTTTGATTACAAAAGTGACGAAGGGCCACTCTAGCAATCAATAACGCCACTAAAACGATCAAATTATATCGCTTTCTTCCCACTATACTTACAAAGAACAATTTACCTACTATACTATACCATAAATGCCTTTAAAATCATTTTCATCAAACGCCTAGTGTAAAATTCTTTGAGTCGAAGTGCACAGATGCAGGTACTTTTGCCGCAGAATGATATCTTTCTCTCTAGATAATGGAAGAATCCATTCATTGTGAGATGAAAGGATGGAACAAAGCAAGTGGATAATAGGTAGATAATTCTATAACATGCTGTATGGGTGCATTAGAATCCATTTGCGGATGTATGAGTGTCGCTTCTGCACTTTTTAACTCTTTGATATCTCGTTTGTGGAGGATTTTTGAGTAATTGTGGGTTTTTAGGAAATTGAGGATTGAATAATTACTGCCTTTTTATCTTTTTGCTGGGGTGGCGAGGTTAGTCATCTGATTTAGTTTAGAAGATATTTTTTTTCAAGTCTCTTGTTACAACACTTCAAATGAAAAAATACATAGTTAAGTTATTACAGAAACAAAATAAATGCCTTCTTATTAAATAATTGATTGCTTTTAATCAAATCCTATACATATAGATCAGTCTTTAAATTAATCGTTTACAGGAAATTTACCAAGTTCCCGCCTTCGAGATGAGCAAGCGCATGAAAATAATGTACCGGAGTCCTTTCGAGTATAAATTATTGTGATAAAAACCCGAAAACAATTAAACCTAAAAATTTAATTTAAAACGCGATTAAAATAATCGAAAAAATACTAATTAATTTAAAATTACGGGCATTTTAATACAAGTTGGCTCATGAGCAAAAACTAAAAAAAAAACACAATAATTTTAAGTAGGTACTTAAATATCAAGTAAAAAGTAAGTAAATTCCAAAACAAATCCCCACCAACCTTAATGTAAGCAGAATAAATACCTATCGTACCTACCCTCAGAAAAACCGGAGTGCATAAGTACATAATTAATATGTACGTTCCCAGCCCTCAAATCTGCGTTAATCAAGCCTTAGACAATGTGGCCGCCATCTTGGATCCCACCCCACCCCACCAGCCACCCCTCCCGGCGGGGCGGAGGGGGGAGGCTTAAGGGGAGAACTTAGCCTTTATTAATTCATATCTGTACAACTCGTTTGCGTATTCAATTTTATGCACATGTGTGAGTGGGTATTTGCCTGTGCTTATAGGAATTATAGGCTTGTGTTGCCAGATTACAGCAATTAAAATAAGAATAACGTTTACGTGAAGAAATAAATAACGTTTTTAAACGAATTAACGTTGATCGTAGCTGCGTAGAGGTTTCGTAGATGTGCTACGAGATGGCTACGAAGCTCTACGAAATATTTTATAGTAGGTGGTTTTGTTTCTTTTTATGACAAACACTATCTATAAATTTTCTTTGGTGATATAATTTGCCATTTATAAATTAATTTGGAATAAGATCATCACATTTTGCTAAAAGTTGTCAATTGTTAGTAAAAATAAACCGAAAAATCTTAAAAACCAATCCTTTCGAATATAAACAAACTTAGCCAAAAGAACGAACAATTTCAAACAAAACATGTACGTACATTTCCTTATTCTTACAAAACAACACAGTACATAAACCCCACTAGAACAAATAACTGCTCATAACCTGTCAACGGATTCTTGTTTTCGTAAACAACAAAGCCTTTTATCCTTATTTTTATCACGCCAAGGTTCATTTCAGCATGAGAAACCGTGAAAGCCTTCGTGAAAAATGAACATCTCAGCTGTTGGGATTAAAAATTATTCTCGTCTTTGTTCTGAGTGTAGTTTCAGGGATAGACGCTTTATTTGTCGGTTACTTTGTCTCCCGGTTAGGTATTGTTTTATAGGTTGAATGTTCGTTGTTGTTTTCGCTGTCTTTAAGAATTTGAGTAAAATAATTTCGGAACGAAAATTACGAGTCATATTTGTGTTATTAATCTTATTATTTTGTTGTTCATCGAGTAAAGAGTTTTATTAAACTGTATGTATCTTTTAATAAATCTAGAAATTTAAATAAAACTTTGTTATGGAACCTAAGTAATAGAAAGTGATGACAGTTGGAATTTTTCTGAAAAATTTAGCTTTCTAGCCAATAACTATACCTAATAGGTACTTCATTGGTTCTAAAGCATTTTTTGCAATAGCCTCTGGTAATTATTCTCATGCAACTTTGTTCAAGTTCGAAGCTAATATCCATAGACAATGGGTGTATTTTGTGTTACTCACCGGGCGCCGGCGGCGGGGAGGCGGGGGCCGCCGCTATGGAGCCCCCGGTGCGCTCGGTTCTTGAACAAAATTACCGATGTGAGAATAGAACCTAACTCTGTTACTCTGAGCTGATCAAGTGAATGGTGTAAACTTGTAAAGGATGGATGGTAGGAGAGAAATAACATTTAAATTGTTTTAAGGTGGGTTTTTAAATTTTGAACAAAATTTCCGTTGTGTGAATAGAACCCAACTTCGGTACTCTAAACTGATCGTGTGAATGGTGTAAAGGCGATAGGATAGATGGTAGGATCAAATAACATTTAAATAGTTTTAAGGTGGGTTTTTAAACTTTGAACCAAATGTTCCGTTTTGAGCCTAACCTAACCTAACTCTGTTACTCTGTGCTGATCGAGTGAATGGTGTAAAGGCGATAGGATAGATGGTAGAAGAGATACAACATTTAAATTGTTTTAAGGTGGGTTTAAAGTTTTTTCGAAAGTCTTTAAAGGCTTTCCAATATTTCGGCACAGTTTACCTGTGAAATATTGGAAAGCTCAAAACTCAAATCATGGTAAATATCCCGTTGTAAATGATTTTAGTGTTGTTAACCATGATGGATTAACATTTTTTCTACCTATCTGGCACCATCAGATGTGCTTTAACTTTTTAAGTTGTTGGTTGAGGTAGGTCTAAATTTTCTCTTGAACAAATAAAATTACCGATGGAGCCAGAATTTCTTTGTTTTTCTTTCTTTCTTGGTTATTTTTAGAATTCTTCAGCCTGTTCCCATCTCATTTCATTACGGGTCCACATAGTCGGCTAAATTGTAGGATTGGACAGAACAATACCTACACTGGACTAACCATTTTCTTCACTGGTTTCTGCCCGCGCCTTCGCACGCGTTCTACGGAAACATTTTAAGATAATTACTAACTGTTCCTAACTGATTTATAAGATAAAAAGTTAGAACTACATTTATGAAAAATTTCAGCCCGATTCATTCCGTAGTTTTGACTTGAAGAACTTACAAATATCCGTACATGAAAACTTTCGCATTTCTTTACATAGTATAAAACAAAACCGCTCCCGCTGTCTGTCGGTCTGCCCCTATGTATGCTTAAATCTTTAAAACTACTCAACGGATTTTGATGCGGTTTTTTTTAAATATAGAGTGTTTCAAGAGGAAGGTCTATATGTATAATACATGCATAATATAGTAGAGAAACTGATAATTTTAGACGTTTCTAATGTGATGTCGTAAATACACACATTTCTTTGCGCTTACATTGCAAACGCTGGCTTTACCCTACGAGATAGATCAAAACAATGTACTACAGTATTGTACACCTTAAAAACGACTAAAAAAAAGTCCCGAAGAATATACGTCTATCTCTTAGGGATAACCCACATTAATCTTTTTTATCCTATACTTTTTACGAGAAATAATGTCTTATTTACGAATCGATTTTAAGCAATACAGCATTAATCATTATCCAATTAATTTCCTTAAATACAATGTGCATTTAATATAGATTAATATGGCCCTTTACAGCATGTAATTTAAATGAATATTTTCGAAGATATCACAGATTTTAAATGCAGGGAGATAGCGGTACCGGCCGGGGGGCCGATTCTGTAGTATATTTAGTAACAGCATTGCACCTGTGCGAAGCCGGGGTGGGTCGCTAGTATAATTATAAACGTGAATTGTGGTTAGTGGGATTCCAGATATTCTAAAAGACTGGACATTGTCGGTGAGAACGGTGAAATAAATTCTGAGCCTGAAATAGACATTGAGGGCAAAATTACCGCCTCGAACCGAGCCTAACTTAGTTACTCTGTCTTTGGGCCGCTCGCTGATGAAGCCGTGTTAATGGTGTAAAGACGGGGTTTTACACTTTTATTTGCGGTTCTCTTGATTATTTCTGTCTTGGTTTAGTTCTAGGGGTATTATATGTGATCGGATTTCATTATAGAAGTTCTTCACCTCTAATGATGAACAATTTACGGACGTTGCTTATAACAATATTAATACGCATACTCAATATCAAAATCGCATATCATATTCCTGTCCGATTCAGCCGAAAAAAAGAATGAAGGAGCTGAATTGAATCAAATGAATTCTGTCCGACTCGGCGTCGCCGCTGACTAGTGCCTGAGAATTTCTTACGTTTCGAAGATTTGATTCTATGCACGTTGAGTGTGAAAAGGTGGTAGTTCAAATTGAAACCATCCTCTCAGAAAAGCTAACAGCTCAAAGGATAAATGTTTAATTTTTTTCCAGATTACTTAAAGATTTACTTAAAGACTATGTAATCTTAAAAATTAAGACAGCAAAAAGAGGTTTAGCCAAGTCTTGTAATGAACCTCTTTTTGGTATCTTAATTTTTTTTTAATAAATCAAATAACGACCATGCCTTTTTCTGCCACCTATTGATATATTTTGGTAATAGAAATAGTTACCGGTGAAATTACAGGCACAGAAGTTTGCAAGACCACTCTTCCTGTAGTCATAGAATCTCTAAGCTCCTTTACAAAGAAGAAAGTTCTCACCGTACTCACCTAGCAGCCAGGCCTCGTTCTCCTAGGCGCTCTTGAGGATGGTCTCCGGCACCGGCAGGGAGTGCCATTTTCATGGACCAACCCGAGCACTTCTCTGTCTTACTACCCATGCTAGTGCATATGAAAGGGCGCTTAGTGTCTTTCTACTTGCCGCCTGGCTTGCCACCATTGCCGTGCTTTCCCGTCTTAGCGCGTCCAGTGTCAAGCGATGCGACCCGGAGAGGCGCGTCGTCGTCGCGTGGCTAAGAATCTTGCTATATAGGTACATCAGCATGTGAGTAGATCACTCTATCAGTTAACGGCTGCCTAGCTAGAATAAACCTAAACCTATCGAAACGCTATTTCACACAGCATAAGCGACAGAATCCTTGTCTTTTTAATCCTTATAAGCAGTTCCTTTTGGCGACTTAGGTCTATCCGGAATAATGCAGTTGCCATTGAAAATGAGTGACTGTAATCTCCAAGGGTTGCTGTACATTTGTCACAAAGTATATTCGTCACATTATTGTACACTCCATAAATTGAAAGTAACCAAGATAGTCAGAAACAAAAGACGGTCTAAAAACAAAAGACAGCGAGTGTTTCGTTCCTCTTCTTTCTAGAATGCGACCTCGCAGTCTCTTTATTATCTAGGCTCCCTGACAAAGTGATAAAGTTCTCACCGCACTCACCTAGCAGCCAGGGCGCGACGGCCTCGTTCTCCTTGGCGCTCTTGAGGATGGTCTCGGGCAGCGGCAGGGAGTGCCGCACCATGGCGCCGTACAGACCGTATTCCGCCATAATCGTGGACCTGCCCCAGCACTTTTCCGTTTTGCGCCATTTCGCTCGTCTGTTTTGGAACCACACCTGGAAGAAGAGATAAGATTAGGTGGGGAAATGTTAAACGGCTGTAATAGGCATGATGATTTGTATTTGTAAGTTATTTGTTCAACAGGCGAAGCAAAGTTGGTTTTTGTGTGGTTGTCGATATTAAATCCGGAGCTAGTGAAGCAGTCAAGATAAATTGGAATAGACCACGGGCGTAGCTAGTGGCTTTTAAATTGACTGGTCATGAACACGTATACATTTTTTCAACAATTTTTTTATTTGCCTTTGAACAGGATCCTAAATTTATCGCTTACCCATGCTTTAATATTATGAGCCCTGTAAGGATTTTTTTCAATGGCGTGGAGAATTCAAGATTAATCTGAGTACGTTTACTATTTCTATAAATTGGCCATTTACTTACCATTTAAACAAACTACATAATTAGATAAACTAAGGGCATAAAGCAGTGTCTTACGCCATGGGCGTCATTGAATTCCGAACGTAACTCAGACTACTAAAATCCTGAGTACAAGAGGGATTTAATCACGTCCAAGACGAATAAAGCTTTGTGCACAAGAAAATTACTCTACTTTTCACACTTTCTGCGAATAATAGTAAAAGTTTGGTTATTGTTTTACGGCATTAATTTTTTATTCCATGTTCTGAACAGAGGTTAGTTCGAGTTTCGAAGATCTTTTTTTTTTTTTTTTTTTTTTTTTTTTTTTTATTTTTTTTTTTTTTGTTTAAGAAGATACGCTTTACCGTGGCAAAAATATCTACCGATCCGCGCACTAGGCGTAGCCTGTATCGCGTGGATCTGAAAAACGATTTTCAGCAAAATAAATCCTCAGCTAAAGGCATGTTATTAATTATTACATAATAAGGTTTGCTTACAATTTAGTTTTTTTTTTATATCTAGCTAAAATACTTACAAAAATTAAAATTTTATACTTAATAATTTAGTTAAAAGAATGAAGATTAGAAATAGACTAATATGTTAAAGAAATATCACTAAACTGTCTTTACTAGTAGACTTTCAGTGTCATCATATGACAGTGTGCCTAACCATTTCTTTAAAGTGATTTTGGCCTGATTGACAGTTTGACCTATCAGTTTTTCACTACAGTGTTTTATGACTCTGTTGTAGACTAGATGTCTGCTAAAAATACCAAAACGTCGAGCAAAATCTGATGAGATGGATGGTAGCGGTATTTTATATACACGGCGGTTTAGCAACTGTTCGTAACCCTCAGATGTTACGACAGACTTGTGTACTGAAAGAAAAGTTTGGAAGATGAACAGCTGTCTTACGGATAGCACGCCACTATCCTTGAATACGTTGACCGTTGGATAGCGACGCGGCCTACTGAGCATTACTTTTAAGACCGATCGTTGAGCTCTTTCAGCCTGAATTAGGAAACTTTTACATGCCGATCCCCAGGATGTGATACAGTACAAAATTAACGATTGACACAAAGCAGTGTAAACAGATCTGAGGGTGCTGATATCCGCCACATTACGTAGTTGCTTCATGACAAAAATGACTTTTCTTACACGACCAGATAAGGCGTCAATTTGTTTTTTGAAAGACAAGTTTTCGTCGATGATAACACCAAGGTATTTTATAGAACCCTCTCTAGTGAGTTGATCGCAATTGCAATTGGATATGGGGCTGGCGCAGGTATGTAGTTTAATTGATGGCAGAGTCGAGGTAAGGGATGAGGACTTCGTCTTATGAAAACAGAGGTATTTCGTTTTATCTGAGTTAAGAGTGAGGAGATTACTTTGTAGCCAGTTTTGAACCATAGTCATACCGGTTTCAGCAACAGAAATAACTTCCCCCCAAGAAGACCCCCAGAACAACAAGGCTGTATCGTCTGCATAGCATAAAGTATCAGCATTTTGTATATACAGTTCATGAATATCATTTATATACAGTATAAACAAAGTTGGTCCTAAAATGCTACCTTGTGGGATCTCACTGTAGGGATTACTTTATTATTAATTTTCACATGTATTTTGATGTTCCAATCTTTATTCCTTGGGAGTTATGCTCATTATTCCCAAGGTAGTAATGAGTTTTGAATTTGCAACCTCAAAATATGTATGTAATGTTGACCACAGAGACTCGGACTAAGAGATCTAAATAGATTTGTTTGAATTTCAGTTCTATCTAAGATCTTTATTTCTCATTTACAACAAACATGTTACATACCTGAGAAACTTAAGCTAAGTATTAATGTTTTCTTATTTGTCTTTCCAAGTTTATTCTAGTAGTGTTACATCCTCGGATAAATCTTTTCAATTTGGTTTTAAGCACGCCAAACGTTTCAGCACCTGTAATGTCTTCAGGTAGCCTGTTATAGAACTGGGCCCCTTTGAAAGTAAATTTGGTAAAACTAACAGAGATATTAGTACGTTTTACGAGCATGGAGGTAATGCCTATAATCCCCACGCTGGGCATGCGGGTTGGGGATCGCAGTTCGGTAGAATTCTTCTGCAGAGGGCGCTGCTGCCCGCCCTCAGTGGAAATGCCTTAGTCGCCTCTTACGACACTTGCGGGAAGAGTTGGGGTGGTGCAAATTCTTAGCCGGCACCACACAGCATATTTATACCTACATACATACCTTTATTTACTGCCTCTACTCTACCTACTAGTCACTAATTCAAGCCTTAACATAAATGAGTGACTACGACACGGTAGTAACTAAACGAGTCACTACGACACGCACGGTAGTAACTAAACGAGTCACTACGACACGCACGGTAGTAACTAAACGAGTCACTACGACACGCACGGTAGTAACTAAACGAGTCACTACGACACGCACGGTAGTAACTAAACGAGTCACTACGACACGCACGGTAGTAACTAAACGAGTCACTACGACACGCACGGTAGTAACTAAACGAGTCACTACGACACGCACGGTAGTAACTAAACGAGTCACTACGACACGCACGGTAGTAACTAAACGAGTCACTACGACACGCACGGTAGTAACTAAACGAGTCACTACGACACGCACGGTAGTAACTAAACGAGTCACTACGACACGCACGGTAGTAACTAAACGAGTCACTACGACACGCACGGTAGTAACTAAACGAGTCACTACGACACGCACGGTAGTAACTAAACGAGTCACTACGACACGCACGGTAGTAACTAAACGAGTCACTACGACACGCACGGTAGTAACTAAACGAGTCACTACGACACGCACGGTAGTAACTAAACGAGTCACTACGACACGCACGGTAGTAACTAAACGAGTCACTACGACACGCACGGTAGTAACTAAACGCCGCCCGTAAACAAACCAATTAGCAGGAACAAAACTCAACTAAATTAAATTTTCAAATTCGCCCGCGCTGTTTACCCACCCACTCACGGGCCGGCAGGGCTGCCACGTTTGTGTAGCATTTCAAATGCGACTGGCTTTTCTATTCTACTTAAATTTCATAAATTGATTTTGAAAATACGAATTTGTTGCAATCCTAACTATTAAGAGCTCTGGATTTTTTTTTAAAGTTCGTGTAGAATAATTCATTATTAACACCTAACCTTAGAAGAACATAAATCAAATTTCTAATATTATCGATTATCAAACCCTTTTTAATTTTAAATACTTAGTAAATGAAACCGTTATAAACGTAATTTTAAATAGTACCGAAACCGTAAACGAATTTTTCTATCGAAAACTAAATAGGGAATGAATAAAGTATCAACCCTAACCGCTGTTACCGACCACACAGGCATCTCAACAAAACAGTTAATTTCTAATTAAATTTGTTAATTAAACTCGATCTGAGCTCAACTAAATTAATACTACTCTGTACTAAATTAATAATACTCTAGTATTGGGTTACGCAGACGGTATTCCTCCAGCCATTCTGTTTCGGATTAATTAAGTTCAATTATATTGCTTTGATTCAGTAGATTGAGCTCCTTTAGCTTTGTATTGGTATTATCAAACCGTACATAATTAACAAAAATAAAAATTAAGTCTTATTACAAATAATAGGTATCTATTGGGTGTTTTGTTAACAATCGTAGGAAAGTGTCGGTCGTATACCTAAGTACCTAAATGTATCTGTATCTGTATCTGTATCTGGTCGAAGCGATGCGACGCATGACCCGAGAGCTGGTCAGTATCTCGTATCGCGGTGCAGCGCATCAGCATTGCCATACAGTGGGGCAATGCAGCCAGCGTCTTGGGGACGCGACGACTGGTATTGATATATGGATCAGTTGAGCTACCTGTAGATTGTTTGCAATAGTCTGCAGTTAGCTACTAGTTCTTATTTATTTCTATTATTTGATTGTAATTTATTTTTGTGAATGAGAGTTAAAAAGTCCCTTAATTATGTTACAATATTAGTAAAAAAAATTGAATGTGGGTAGGTTTTCACATTCACGCACCTACTTGAGTTTCGTTTCTCTCTTTTCCAATATGGTTTATGGTTAACCATCATATGGGTAACCATCGATCAAGGTGTCCGACAATGGGCACCCTGAAACCGTCTGTTCCAAAATAAAATCTATATAACAGTTCGAGATACCATTTTAACTCAGTATAATTTTTCGGGCATTGAAAATCACACTTCCAAGACACAAAAAGGACGGGATTTCCTATTTTTGGTAAAGTTTTATTGCATTTGTACTACTGTACTCAAGTAATCGGCGTTGAAAATTATTTTTTGTTTTGCCCATGTTAAGATTTTGACTTTATTGTAAATTAATGAATAGAAAGGCTATTGTTTTATATTTATTTCTTTATTTTGGTTCAAACATTTCTATAATAATAGCATTAGCTAGTAATAGTAATTCAATGAGCAATAGGTAGATATTTTGATTTATAATTTTTTTCTATTCAAGTAACATTATATTTGTTTAGTAATGACTACACAGAAACAGTTCTGCGACTACACAAACTACTTACATAGGTACCTATCTGTTGTACGAAATAAAAGTTTTTTTTTAATTTTATTTTTAATTCGAAGGAACCAAATGAATTTAAATATTATCAGTACTAGGTAACGGTATGATTTTCAGATTCTTCCTAAAAAACAGCGTTTATAATTTTCAGGTACCTACCTACCTACTTATAGGTACCTAATTAAAATATAATAAATTCGACTTCACTAATCTCTTGTTCCGTATTCAACTTCAACTTCTTGTCTGATGGCATCTGCATAACAGAACTTGTCACGGCGCGGGCTGTGCGCAAACTGTCTGCTTCAAAACAAGCCGTAGAACCTGAGCGTAGAACTCATGAACAGTTTCGAGTGTCATTCTTGTAAGGTTCTATGTATCTACGGAGGAGGTGCTAGGCGGCGGATACCTGATCGAAGGTTGGAACATATATTTTTGAACGATACAAAATGTGAAAAACTAATGCTTAGAAAAAAGTTTCATAATTAATAAAAATTCTGAAACTTTTATCGGTATTGAATCTCAAACAATCAAGCGGCGATAACTAAGTAATCTTCTTACTTACAAAAATCCTCAGATTAGAAGAACCCCCAAAAGAAAAACAATTAGGGCAAACCACAGCAACATTAGCACTAGTCTAATGAAAAACTTATCCACTTAACCCGTCTGTCGACTAATCTTGATCCATGAATTAACGGAGAAGCGAATTAAGGGGTAATAACGACACAATTGCCGTGCGGTCCACGCGACCCTCGGGTCTAGTCGACCCGCCTCGGGGTCTGATGGACCCAGCGGTGAGTAAGGCAGGATTACTGTCGGTCGAGTGTTGGGGATAATCAATATTGTAAGCTTGGGGATTGAGGTTAGTCGTTTAGCTGTTTCGGCTGATAGGGTTGTTTTAATAAGACTGTTGCAGGTTAGTAATGTTTTTCGAGAGCGTACTGATCTATATTTATATTGCCTCTTAGTTGGCGTCAAAATAGTTGGAATGATAAATATCTCATTCAATACAAACAAGAATGCATGGTAGCTGCAACATATCGAATTTGTTTAAAACAAAAAATAAGCAAATTATTGAGCTATTACGATTTAACTAAGTTCTCATAGTCACAGAAGACAAGATCTTATCAGGCTCATATGGATTCATGTGCGTGGTCACATTAGACAAGATCTTAATCAATGTAAACAATTTTTTTTAGCTTGTATTATGAACATAAATGACAGATAAACTTAACCGTAAACAGTCAAAAATTTTATGCGTACCAACCATTTCAGCATAGAGCTAACCAGTTCTATTGCAGAAATGGTTAAAGAAGAAATGGATAGCTAAGGTCAGCAGGGGTAAGTAAGTAAGGGCGTAAAATAGGTATGTTATGCAAACGGGTTTCGCAGGAGCCTGTCCGGTAATTGATCGGATACGACGCCGGATAGATCGCTGGGCAATGAGCAAGTGGGCCGTTTATTGCGATGACATCGATTCAGTACAGCTTGTGGTAGGTCTCTTGTTTGTTTGTTAATTTTGAAAGTAGCGAGGACATTCATTTTAGGTTTGTTTATTCGATAATGATTTATGTTAATATTATGAAACATTTTTCTTGCTATTAAGTGATAAGAGTGCCAATGGTCACATATTTTGTAATTTTTGTTTTGTATTTTGTTTGTTGTAAATTATTTCGATAAGTGTGCAGTAAATAATTTTATATCTATCTAGCGGGCTTGAAGCATGAACACCCTAAACTAGGTTTTGACTTGGCCAATCTAGAGAAACTGAAGAACAAATTTTATATTTATAACGGATGAAATAACTTTTGAAGTGAAAACTTCTTTAGCGGCGTTGAGCACTTTTTCTGTAATGGGTATAAAATCTTAAACTCGCGTCAGGACACGTGACCTGATCGAAAAAGCGTAAGACGGATGGAGAGTAGACAGCTATCCCCTCTCTACGGCGCGCGGCGCGGCGAAAATGTATGCCTGGGCCTACTGTTTCGTTTAGGTTGTCATGTTTGTGTACGATAGCGCAATAAATGAATATTGTATTCTACCACATAAATGATAGTACTTTTATACTGATAAAGCAATTGGTGCAAAATTATTCCCTAACCATTCCAAAATATCAAACATGCTCAACGTTAATAATCAAGTTTTCACTTCTGCCGGCACTCCCGGAGTGCAACCCGTCTTTTTTTTTGTGGGTATCTATTGTTTAATTGACTTAATTTTTTAATTTTATCTGACATTATTATTAATCGCCAGGCCCTATTACAGCCAACAATTTGCTATTTTATAATTGTGTTTATATAGGAATCACTGTCTTGTCTGCTTTTTAGGGTTTTGATGATCGAAGATCGGTTTCAAAACCCTTATGGTCTCGCTTTGTCTGTCCTTTTTTCCCTCCTTAATAACTCAAAAACTACTGCAGCTATCAACTTGAAATTTAAAACAATAATACATTTCGTGCGCCTGTACAGATTTTGATAAATGAAAATAAATGAAAAATGAAATTGAATATTTTCCATACAAATTGTGATGCCGAAATTTTAAAAGATACCTACAGAGTCATATGGGGTATCAAATGAAAGGTACCATTTTGTAAATTTCAAAATATTTATTGAAATTAATGTAGGTTTCATACTTTTCACCCCCCCCCCCTATCTCCGAAGATTGCAGAGCGATCCATGTAAAATGTATGGAGCGTTTATAGACATGGTTCTATATTTTACAGGAAAAATATAGAAAAGTTTGAAAAAAGAACACTTTTTGAAAAATGGTCAAAATGGGGGGGAATAATTTTCAAAAGGGGGGGCTACCTCACCGAGTGGGGTATCAAATGAAAGGTATTTGTTTGTAAGTTTCAAAACAGTTTTTCAAATTTCTGTAGGTTTCATACTTTTTGAAATATTTTGAAAAAAGTCGAAAAAATACCCATTCTCCCCCCCCTATCTCCGAAGTTTGCAGAGCGATCCGTTTAAAATGTATGGAGCGTTTGTAGATATGGATCTATATTTTACAGGAAAAATATAGAGAAGTCTGTAAAAAGAACACTTTTTGAAAAATGGTCAAAAAGGAATAATTTTCAAAAGGGGGGCTACCCCACCGAGTGGGGTATCAAATGAAAGGTATCGGTTTGGACATTTCAAACCAGTTTTTCAAATTTCTGTAACTTTCATACTTTTTGAAATATTTCGAAAAAGGTCGAAAAATTTACCAATACCCACCTTAACCGAACCACCCATTTAACCGAAGCATGCAGAGAGATCCATCTGAAATGTAACCTACTATTCTTAGGTATTCGTTAAATTGCGAAGTCTCTAACCGGTACTTTTGGTACATATTTGTTGACAAACGTTCAAAACCCTCCGCGCGCGAGTTACACTCGCACTTGACGGATCTTGTTTTTCTTCGCTCTTCTTCTGCGTACAATCCCTTATGGTGTTTTCTTCCCTCTCAAAATCTTGTGTGTGTCATACATAATTGAATATTAGGTGTGTTAATTATGCAATAATAGTAAATTATATTTCAACAACATCAAGTGTATATAAATATGTTCCTACAGTGAAATAAATAAATTAAATTAAATTTTTGTACGATTTCGTCTCGCTCTAAATCAATGGAAGCCTAACCATAAGCAGCTTCACATTCCATTCCCTAAAATCATAACTCCCACATGAATCATAATCAAACAGTGAGTATTACAGCAATGCACTTGATAATGGCGTTGCTCATCGCCGCACAATTTAATAAACAAATGAGCGCATTACAGTGCCCCCCGGCTCCGCTCGTCCCTCGAGGCTGTCCCCCCGATATCGGACAGCACAGTAACAATAAAGTTTTATTGTAGGCAGTAGGGATAGTAGCAATCTAACACACATTGACGTGTATTCTACATCTGTTTACTTGACAAATGTCAAAATAGAATTGACATTTGCCGCCATTAGCAAAAGTAGTAGTAGTAGCTTTTCCAATGGAGTGATTACTTTTGCTGTATAATACATATTTCAATACAATATACCCAAAACAATTTGATGGCTTGGAATAAACTATTTGGAAATATCAGTAAAATCACTGTATTTGCTACTGGCTGCTACATGTTATTTGATGGTAATTACTGAGAAACGAGAACAGTGATCCCGCCAACGGTCGTCCCGAGTTAATTAAAAGGCTACGTTACCTTTTGTTTTTCCGTAAACGGTATCAAACGTAGGATTTGCTTAAAATCTGACTTATGACCTAGTCCATTTTTATGAGAATACATTTTATTATTCAGTAAATATAAAGACAGTTGTGTTGCATATTAGCATCTAAACTCAAGCTTAGAGTCCTAGATATTCTTTGTAAACAAAGGGGTTACAAAACCGAAGAAATATTGGTCGAAAATATTGCACGACACTGGTATCATCGGAGCAAAAACGCAGAAGTTCAAAACAATTTTTGGTTAAGAAAGGTTTTATTTACCATCTGGAACCCATAGCACAAGCTCTGCTTAGCTTGAAGCTATGTGTCGATTGTCCAGCGTTAATTATAAATCATTTCGTTCGTCTCTCACTCGTTTTTGAACATGAATTGAATTTTTTGGTGTGCTTCTGTGTCTGGTGTGCGTTTTGAAGTTTTCGTTTTTGTTAAGTTTTCATTCATTTATGTCTTACTTGACATAAAATATCCTGGATTCCAAAACCGAGTATAATAAGTTGCTTTAGGTAGGTACATTATAGCTCTGCACACATTAATCCCACGCAGCCGCTACCACGCAACACTAAAATCGGCATTCAAATATGGACTTTAACTTGTTATTTTCAGACACATTTTACAGTGACAGAATGACTTCTCACAAGCTACAAACAAGTGACCCGGGAGCTGTCCTCTGATGCCATCAATATGAAATGCATCTAAATTTTATAAGTTTAAGCCCATTTTTGAATGAACATTTTTTCAACCTTAAGTGTGCCTACTGCTTTACCAACATGTTTTCCGTCGCGGACAGTGTAAACGCGGCATTATGCGCTTACAATGGATTACATTGGGGGAAAGTGTTAATGTTATTGTTTGTTTATCGCGTTTTTTATTACATCGGGGATTTGACTGGTACAAGTGTTTGCGAGCACGATTCAGTTCACGATCACAAAAAATCTATAGGTTACGTAATAAAATTTTATCAAAAATTTAAAAAATCTGGATGAGATAATAATTTGTCTTGTTCCCAAAACTTCCCAAACATGTGAATATGACAAAATTTTATAGGTTTGTATATAAATTTTTGAATCCTTTTTGAAATTTCCTGAATTCCCGATACAAAATCTTTCGCCTTCGTAGATGCCTTCATAAGTGTAGGTAAGCCCTTTCCACGTGGAATCCGCGTAACTCCTGGAATGCAATATGTCAGTGTGTCTGACGCGAGTACTAATTATCCACGGAACCCGGTGTAATTGTTAATTTGGCACATTCACGCGTGCTAATGACGCAGGGTATTACGCCAGACAATTTATTACTCGTATGAGAGGAACCCCAATGTACGTTGAGCTCTCCGCGTGTTTTGGGTATTGTCGAGTTTTGTTGTTTTAAGCAGGTTTACTTTCTGGTTGTTTCTCTGAAAACTCTACCCGTGTTTCGCATAACATTGAAATTTTCATTGCGCTGTAGAATTGATGGTTAGTTTTAATCTTAGTTAAAGTAAATTTACTAATAAGTACCATGCATGATATGTATTAGGTATAAGTTTTATCAAAAACTAGTTTACAATACTAGGTTTTGTTTTTGGAGAAGTGTGGAATGTTGGCAAAAACTTCAGTGTTTTGTTTTTACTATAATTAATTCCATTGCCTGACAAAACAGATTTACGTTAACAACAAATGAGGTATGAACAATTTCATACGGTTAGGATTAGGTATACATAACTAAGGCCCGTATTACGAAAGGTTGCTTGAGAGGAGAGCGTGGTGCATTTTATTTTGAACTTGTAGATATTAGTTAAAGTCAAAAAACATTTAGTATTAGGTAAGTAGGTATCGTCTGTAAGATCATTTACTATGGCTATTTCTTAACTTGATCTCATTCAAAATATTGGGCAAAAAAATTATTTAACAACCTGATGTGGCATGAGAGGCCAAGTAAAGTGGACGCATTACTTCTGGGCGTTCTGGGCCGTCGCGTCCTAGCGCCGCGGAACAATTTGTCGGAGTTGGGTGTTGGCAGATTTCACTCGCTACCCTCACTCACTGTTTTACTAATTTTGTAACCGTTGAAATCTACGTGTATTGTTTTAGTTAGAAAAATTATTATGTTAGAAACAAGATTCTTTATTTAATAATAAATAAAAATAAATAAAAAATGTTGGACAATTCACACAACATTATCTAGCCCCAAGCTAAGCAGAGCTTGTGTTATGGGTACTAAGATAACTGATATACTAAATACAATACACTACATAGATATTTTTACTATACATAGAAAACATCCAGAGCGCACTGGACAAATGTCTGCAGATCGTACAAAAATTTGTCCCGAGGCGGGAATCGAACCTGCAACCTCCTGCGTCGCAGGCAGACCTTCGCCCGTTGCGCCACAGAGGTCTTTTATGAGCAGAGAATATTTTTTTTTACTTTAATTGTCTCAAGCAAGGGGCCATAAAATAACAGTCTGCCAGTTTCTGGCAGTAGTATAGTTTTTTATAACAAAACCGTTTTCCAGATAAGATTCTTATTAGTTATTGGATTCTCTGTCTGTGTCGAGAAAATTATTTGGTCATAGTAAAGTTTGTGTCAAACAAAATTTCAAACACCATTGATAAAAGTTAGCTTTTGGCAATCAAGATGCCAAGTTACGACACCTTACGAACTGACACTGAATACTGAATACTCATTATCGTGTTCATTACGCGAACACAAAGCCACTTTCCACCCATCAACTGGACAGCACGATATCATTAAGCTAAACACGTTAAATAACCGAACAAAAGCATCTTATTTACGGAGTGCATAATTTCATTTCTTCAACGGTGTGAATGGAGCGAGCGAGGGAGGCGTGTCGACCAATCAGGTGCAGGCGTTCGGTAAAATGGAGTTGGGATTGCGTCTGGTGGCAATTTGGCTGGAATCTGCGGACAAAGCGTCGCCTGTCGTGTCAGGCTAACAGGTTATTACTCAATTTGTGCGGCGGACACATTTTGATTAGTTGATGAGGTAATGCGCGGTGCTGATTGTGAGATTGGGGTGTTGTTTCTTAATCAGGCAAGTGGCAACGATTTAATAAATTAATTTATACTACACCTGCTCGGAAAGTTGCCTATTCCTTTTCCATTTATAGAATATGTAAGCAAATCAGTTCAAACACAAATCTCAAGTAATACATTACTTTAATTATAATCAGTTGACCTTAGAACTTTGCCTTTTTCCCTATTTTTCTACGTTTTACATTTCTAATTCTTCTGCTATAATTTCCCAATAACCTCCCATTATTAATTCTTCAACTTCTTTTTCGAGAGTCGCCCTGTCCCTATAAATGACATTGACATTTTGGATCGGCTGAATCTATTTTGCAGGCAAATATAATTATAAACTCTACAAGGATGAGAGTAATTTTGTGATGCTAATAGTCGGCTATCCTAAGTACGGAATGTCCTCAGTCCGATCCGGAATGAACGCAGTCCGATCCGGAATGTCCTCAGTCCGATCCGGCCATTAGATATTTATGTTGTATGTCCTCATTACAATTATACAATTTCTTACTCCTACTCAACGAATACAAAACAATACCGTATGGTTGAAATATAACTAAAGTAGATAATTATCTTTAGCGACACAAGTTATTACTAATAGGCCGAAAGAATATTATGCATATCTTCATCATCGTGCGAGTAACGCAATGGCAGTGGGTAACGCAATGGCGATGGAGAGCTCAGCAGGCGATCAGAGACTTCAAAATGATACAGGGTCTGCGTGAAAGAAAACAAGAAAACGTTAGTAGAGTTGTAAATAATAATAACAATATATAACATATTTTTATATATATATGATATATTAAAGATAGTATACAAGTGAAATAATTATTTGATGTATTATTATTATTTGAAATTATTTGAAGAATCCAAATTGTAATTTCTCATTATTGAGATAATTCTTTTCGGAGTGATTAAATAGCAAAATTATAAACTGTAAATGTTACCACCATTTGAGTCCTCGTAATCGGGCAAACTCATTATTGTGTTTTGAGTCCTCGTAATCGGGCAAACTCACAAACAGGTATTTGAGTCCTCGTAATCGGGCAAACTCATTATTGTGTTTTGAGTCCTCGTAATCGGGCAAACTCACAAACAGGTATTTGAGTCCTCGTAATCGGGCAAACTCATTTATTGTGTTTTGAGTCCTCGTAATCGGGCAAACTCACAAACAGGTATTTGAGTCCTCGTAATCGGGCAAACTCATTATTTTGTTTTGAGTCCTCGTAATCGGGCAAACTCACAAACAGGTATTTGAGTCCTCGTAATCGGGCAAACTCATTTATGCGTATTTGAGTCCTCGTAATCGGGCAAACTCACAATACTTGAATCTGTAAATATGATAAAAATATTATATATAGACCCACATTTCCTTATTTCAAGTTATTCAAGGTGGCCTTAGATTTTGCTCTATTTATAACTATTAAATGCATCTGTTCTCTTTCCCTCTGCAACAAATTGTGGGAATAGGATCTATTCATACGAATACATAAGATATCAGTGTCTCTGTATTTTGAGAGTGGAATATATTCGTATTCAGTGAACTTTACTTATTATTATATTTTAATGCGGTAAAATTGTCAATAATTGATATCACATTGTGCTCATAATGATAATCACATGTATATCAACACTGTATACTCCAATATAATGAAATTTGATGTATATGTAAGCTCACTTAAGCATTTTTTTATTGGAGCTAGTTCTTTACAAATACTAGAGAAGTATAATAATATTTTAATAGTGTATTTGGGATCAGATATTATCATTTCGTTCGGTCATCCCCCAATGAAATACCATTATCATTTTAACTTTCGCTTTTCAAATTATAGGTTTTCTCTTTTTTTTTTGTACTTCGAAGTAGTCTGTTTTTTTTTTTTTTTTATTCGCTATTTCGATATTTTGTTTTGAGAATTGATGTGACTTTGCAAGGTTCTTTAATACAGCTTCTTACTTTACCATCACAAGGAGTGTTGTGGTTAGAGATCATAATAGGATCACCAGTGTTAAAGATTGGTTGTGTGTAGTTATTTTTATTTTATTATTTAATTCAAATTAATTATTGTAGGTGGTCGTTTGTGTGATTGTTCACTTATTAAATAAAATAATTGTAATTGGTATCGTCGTGCAAGACCCTTTTATTAAGAGCTTGGCTATAATTATTGCTGTTATATTTATTATTTCAAATCAGCATACATCCGCCACACTGTACAAGTTAGTACTCGAGATCGGGTTTGTATTAGTAGCATCTTCATGTATTTGATAACCATGTCGATAATGTAATGTAGTTCTACTACTTTTCAAGTCGATGAGTAGATGATTCAACTTAGCTGTATGTGTAGGTACTGACTGTAAGTTATGATGTTGAAGCATGGATAAATTCGGTAACCAGTCGCTACTACACTACACATAGCATACTCAAAATGCAATGTCTATGGTTCTAGCTAGTCTGACGGTCTGACATCTGAGCAGGAGATCGACAGACACCATTTTGATTTGTCGCTACCGACATCTTTATTTAAATCTTTGCTTTTATTTAAATCTAAAGTAACTAGGCACCAATATTGTTATTGTTCTTTGTAAATTATAATAAACCTCTTAAAGGTGCAAGTGTACTGATTTTTTTTTTTTTTAGGCTATAATAATCATTTGCAAATCCCTTAATGAATGGTGTGGTGCAAATTTTGTAATTTATCTCACGTTCTTATTGTGACTTCGACGGCATCGTGAACATTTAATGCTTTTGCTTCTTGTGCTGCCGTGAGAGCTCACCATACTTTGAAGAAAACAGGTGACGACAATACTATTTGCAACTCTGGACTAACATGGAGACAACTCTTGTGTTTTAGTTGTTTAAATGTATATTAAAGCATCTAGCAACTAGCACTAAACAATGTGATAAACATTGTTATATTTAAATACAAACTTCTTATGATTGCATATATAACATATTTTACGCTTGCATTCATATTTTGACGCAGTTTATATTTATGGAATAGAAAATGTGTGAAAATCTATTATGTAGTAAGAACAGAACCACATTTTTTTTTCAAATAAATAAATGATTATGGAATTTAAATTATTATGTAGTGATCTGCATGTTACTTAACGTTGAATTGATAAAAACAATTTTTTCAATTCATTTACCTTATCCTTTATTTTCAGGTTTACTTTTATTAAATTAATTTTAAAATTTTAATTTAATGTAAAATTTAAACATCTAATGGTAGATCATAGTGTTATTAAATTTGAATTTGAAAATCTCTGTGATACCTGTATATCACAGGTTTATAAATTAACTAATTATATATTATTTTTATATATATAGTAATGCTTTAACGCGCGTTCCATGCTTCTAGCAAACTTCTTTACCCGCCTGACTTCTTAAGAGCTGTCTCTTTTGGACCTGGACTACCAGTACTCGATTCTCATAAGAACTGTCTTTATTTTTTTCGATCTAATCATAGCTCAGTTACCCCTGTGATTTATAAAACCAGGAAGTTATTAAAACCGGTAGATACTCAAAGCTGAGCCAATACTCAATAGAAAAACTGTATTCTTGTAGAGTAGCAACCACCATCTAGCAATTAGACCACATTGCAGTCTGTTTAAACTTAAACGTTTGCAGATAAAACAGTGATGTTCAAGCAGGTAATTAACTATATATTATAAGCCATTATTTATTTATTTATTTGATTGAGCATATAATACGAATAAGTTAACCAATTACATTAGTTACATAAAATTAAAAATTAAATAAAATATTAAAATCATTGTTACACCTTTAAATTAGTCAAATAAATTAATAGAATGATCAGGTGATAACATTCAATAAATAGATTACGCAAGTCAAAATTACTTAGTCAAAGCACAAGTACATGCATATAATTAGATAGGTATCAAATTGAAAATAATAAAAACTAGGTACACCCATTAATGTTCTTATTATTTATTTTATTAGAAAAGTTTGTCTTATTTAGTCTAACTATCAAATTAATTCTTTTATACTAAATTAAGTACCCTCGGTAAGGAACCTTAGCGTGATTATTGACTCAAAAGGACTGTTCTCTGAACACAGAGATGCCACCATTAATAAACCATATAAAAGTCTTTGGTTTATCTAAAAGGTAAGCTGTCCATTCTCTGATGTAGCTTGTGTAAAAAAATTCTAAACTAGTCCTATGTAAGGAAAATTTTAGAGTTTTGCATCGTTACTTCGATTGCGTGCCACTTTATGAAACGGATAAGCATAGGATTCCACGTTTACGGGAATGGGACGGAGCACACGTTTTTGGAACGTGTTGTAAGCGTGAAAATCAGGTGTTAGCTTCTTTACACTAAAACTACACAACATTATGAACAGATCTTGTTTTCTCATAGGGATACTGAGATCTAGGACTAGCTTTAGTTCGATTCACATCTTAACTATAGATGTTACATAGGTTTTGATGACAATCAAGGTACGGAGGGTTGTAGGTAATATTTGTTTCAATTACTGATAATGTTAGGTACACACTTAGACTTAGTGAATTACGTGTATGACTGTGACTTAGAATAATAATGTTTATCTATAACTTCATGCCAAATGTGTGGCAACACGCTGAAAATGACTACACTAGACAAACCTTCTATGTTTGAAACTTTTAAACTGTCGTATTTACAAAAATAGAATAAGTTTTTAATTAATAATTACAACACCAATGCAAGAAGCATGTGTTTACCATTTCTAAACAACTCTCGAAGACCGAAGAGTTATGGCAGACATTGTCTTTGGTATATGATTGTATAATTATGCAACGGGTATATTAACTGTAAAAATTTGTTATCCAAGTTGCTGCCTGAATACACTGCGGACCAGGACTGGATATGCAGCAACAAAACTTTATGCCTTCATGTCAACAATACTAAATATGCACATGGTGAATACTCACGTGACATTTGGTTTGGTAAAAGCTTTAACATTAGATAATGGTTTTTTTTTTTTTTTTTTTACACTGAAACTTTTATGCCTGATATTTTCAATTATTATCAGATTTATGTATAGCGCTACATAAATTATTTATCTTTTTAAGTATTTGTAACGAAAGATTTTTTTTTTATTATTTTTATTTATACTTTTACTATTATTTATTGAAGTTATTATGTAACTACATATAAAGTAGTATTTTACAAATGACAAGATTCTTGACAAATAACCAGTTGATTTAAATTAATATTCTTATTTTATTATTAAGCTACACCTATTTTATTTCTTTTTAATTTTCATTTCTGACACTAAAATTAATTCCGTATGTCAGTGTATTATTTTATCTGTTATTTTTTTTATGTTTTTCTGTCTATGTGTCATGTTTCATGTATAGATAGTGGTATTATAGTCCATGTAAATAGACAAAGTATGTTTACTTAAACAATAAAAAAATTTATTTACTTTACTTTTACTAACTAAGTATTAGTTTTTATTTATATAATTAATTTGTAGGTATATTATGCATAAGATAAAGTTTACTTTTGGACTAAAAATGTAGATTTTGCATTTTAGTCCATCTAAATTTCTAACCATAATGTGGTGTGAATTAGTAAGGGTAACTGGATGACCTAGGTACCTATTGACAGATCGTTCTTTTTTTTTTCATTATAATAATGTAAATCCTTTTATTGGCTGTTGGTGATTTATAAGAAAAAATATATTTTTAAGGGCTGGTGTTTTGTTCATGAATAAATACCTCAATAAATAAATAAATCAAATATGTACATAATTATATTATGTATGTACAAATTCGTTTTTAACTTTTAGTGGTTTTAGTTAATCGTTGGGCAAAATATCATCTCTATTATGTTGAGGACCTTATCAGAGAGAAATAAATGCACATCTCTTTTAGAGAGTGCTCTAGTGTAGAAACAATTTAGTAGAGTTTAGCTGAACAGGTAGTACACTCGTACAACCTGTGTGTAGTGAACTATCTCTATATTTGTATGATTTTTATTTTGTTTGTATACTTGGTGTAGCAAGTATAAATATAAACAATGTAAAGTATCAAAATATCAGTAATCTGTATATTATAATGGTGCATAATGTTTGCAGAAATAAAACCGAGTATTTTTTTAAAAAATAATTATTACCATGTTTTATGTCTGCATATTAAATGTGCTTGATTAGGATCTAATATAACGCTTCATTATAATAATAATAATAATAAAACTTTATTTAATTTTGAGTGGTTTTTACAAAGTAGGAGTTTTACCTATCTTATAATTACTATGGTAAAACTATGAAGCTACTTGAGACTAATGAAAGGGTACTAATTTATACAAACAAAGTAAATAAGGAGATAAAAGAGTTGTAGAGTAACTACGTACATAGTGCTCTACTATGTGTGTTTTAAATAACAAGTAAGATTTGCCTACTTCAAATTAAAACCTATGTGTAGTGATACATTAAGTCCTTGCTTTAACTAAGTATAAACTTGTGGGTAGAAATTGTGTGTGAGTGACATTTTATGTGCATTATTGAAAAATTAAATTATTCATCATTAAGGGTTAATAAAATAATGTGCAGCATATTAAGGGTTAAGTGCTGTGTATAATCAGGGTTAAAATTATGATACTAATTGAGGATTTAAATATTCGTGATTTAGGGTTAATAAAAATAATGTGCATTAGTAGGGGTTAAAATAATATTTTTGAAACATAAGTAGTTATACTAAATAATTTTTCGCATAAATTTTGTTCAACATAGAGGAGAATGATAATAGATAATTTAAGGAGGTTAGGGTTCCTGAAATGTCTTTTTTTTTCTTCTTGGTTAAATAATAATTATAAAAATCATCATAGTTAGTACTTTAGTAATGTTATGAATAGAGTTATTTGGAAAAAGTAGGTATATACATACCTCCATGCTCTTCATCATAATGCCCAAGGCTAGTAAATATAGACAGATTTTTAATTAGCATAATAAACTTTTAAATCTTTAATAAATTTAGTTTCTTTTATTTCTTTGAAATAGTTTTTGAATACAAAGTAAATACATAGTAGGAACCAACAGCCTTTCAGGATAAGGATAGCAGTTTGAAAACCATTGATGATCATGTGCATGGTAACATAACAACTACAATGGTAATAAGCGCTGAGGTAACAGTGTTAATAATGTTGTAAATTAACTCAAGTGATTTGTTTGAATGTGTAGGTAATGCAAGTTTATTTAGGCAGGTAGTTGACTAAACAATATTCATAATTTATAGATTTTCGATTCATGATCTGTAGGATAACTATAAAGTTGTTTTGTCACTGACGGAGTTAAACCAAAGTTGGTTTTGAGTTGACACACTTGAGAACGGGAGAAGGTTGCTTATTGCTATACATTACTTATAATCATATTATATATATTAATTATAATAACTAGGGTTTTGTTTAAGATTATTCTTTATACAGTACTTATTCCTTGACGTACCAATATATAATAAATAATAATAATAATAATGTAGGTAATGGTCAATAAATTGAATATTTTCTGAAGTCCATAATGTAATTGTCCTCACTCAGTTTATTGTATGAGTTGATAACTGATCTTGAGATACCTGCCCAAAGTGGTAGACTAAATAGTATTCAAATTATGTAGGTAATAATATTGATGTGTTGTCCGAGTCTTTGGAAACTTTTATCATAACCAAAAATTTTTCTTTTCACCATTAAGTATCTAATCTGATCAGCAGTAGGATAAATATTAATAGGTATCCTGACTATTTTTTTTTTTTTTTTGGATAGAAAAATAGTCAAAGTACAAAGTTGGTATGTCCGTAGTGAGCGGACCCCGGACGGGTTACTTGCTGATAAGTTTTAAAGTTGCTGGTATTATTAGATTCCTTTTTATTACTTTAAGTACAAAGTTGGTATGTCCGTAGTGAGCGGACCATGGACGGGTTACTTACTGATAAGTTTTGAAGTTGCTGGTATTATTAGATTTATTGGTTATGCTATATTGATGCTGGTATTATTACCTATTTATTACCATAACATTTTCATATTCCTGTACAGTATGTGATGAGCTTTGCGTCTAGGTACTCTGTAAGTACATAAGTTTTACTCCATGAATATACATAGGTATGGATTCATTGCTTGATTCATACTCTGGCGTTGCATCTTGCTATATCCAATCATGTTGGAAATGAAGGAGTGATCTCGTGACTGTTTACACAGAACACAAAACTTCCTAGGTATGTTTGTTACTTATTCAAAAAGGTTTACAAGGGAATCGACAATTAACCTTGACGCCGAATTTACTTGTGATCCGAGCTGTGTGGCTGTTTTACTTGAATTAGGTACCTACTTACTGAAAAGTACCTAACCTTGTTGTATATAATGTGTGCGGGACCATTATTCAACAGGTATCATAGTAAAAGTCTACATACCAAAGATCCAGTGAGCGTAAGTTTATCCCACTTCTGATTTGTAAGCAAATCAGTTCAAACACAAATCTCAAGTAATACATTACTTTAATTATAATCAGTTGACCTTAGAACTTTGCCTTTTTCCCTATTTTTCTACGTTTTACATTTCTAATTCTTCTGCTATAATTTCCCAATAACCTCCCATTATTAATTCTTCAACTTCTTTTTCGAGAGTCGCCCTGTCCCTATAAATGACATTGACATTTTGGATCGGCTGAATCTATTTTGCAGGCAAATATAATTATAAACTCTACAAGGATGAGAGTAATTTTGTGATGCTAATAAATAGAAAGTATGTCTTTGCAGGCCTATAGGAAACCGGGAGGAAAAACTCTATGGAATTTAATTTCTAACTTGTTTTAGCGGGAGGAAAAAGTGTATGGAAATGACACACTCGGTAGGAATTGATCACTTTCTCGCCTTGGTGTAAAATGCACTATTGGTCAGTGCAATGGAGCTGATTCTGCTAGCCAATCGCTTAACTATGGCAATGCAAGAAACTCTAGATACGTGCTCTAGACACGTGCGAGCGATGCTATTTGCACGGAGAGATTGATAGATTGGTTTACCTTTACTATTTTACCTTTTACTTTTTTACTTTACCTTTTAATCTATTTTAATTTAATTTATTGTTATTTGTTTCTGTGTCAGTACTTATGATTCGCTATATGGACTTGTGTATGTAAAACTGTGTGCATGTGCTATGTCTGAAATACATGATTATTATTATTATTATTATTTACACTTTTGAGACGCGCCCTGTCATCTATAGTTTCTTTCAAGACAGGAAAATGCCCAAATGTGTTATTCTGAGACGATACCATTGTTATGGTGACGCGATTAATTTAGTGAGATTCGGCCCCAGATCTAACCTACTGTGCCGTTTTAGGTTACGTAACCAGTAACAGTTTTGCGAACTTTGACCTTAAAACACCTCGGTACTGAATAATGCTTGCCTCAATTACCTGTAATTGGTCAATTGGTCGACAGAACCAATGTTGGTTTCTTTTCTTGAACACATCTAATAAAAAGATAATGAAATGATCGGAATTTTTGTATTTACAAACATTGAATAAATTTTTTTTTACAGTACCTAATTAAGTAGGTACCTGCTACAATTTTACCTGTGATTGGTCAATTAGTCGACAGAACCAATTTTGGTTTATTTTTTGAACACATCTAATTAAAAAAGAAGGAAAATGATCGGAATTTATGTATTCACAAAAAAATTGTATTGCATTAATATACGTTAGTTATTTAGTTTTTTTTAAACGTCTCATTACCTACCTAGGACCTACTTATTCCGAGTTTTGTCGAGATGTAAGCCGCTTTCGTATCATGTCGACGGTTACGAAATGTAACACTGAAGTTCATCCGAGTAAAATCGATACCGACCCGATTTCACGGCTCATAACTGAAATTTATTTCCCTCCTCCCTTTTTATTTTAAGCCGTTTGAGATGATACCGATATTTTTGCAATAAATATGGCAAAGTTAAGATAAACCAGTTATTAAATAAATATAAATGTACCTACTTACAGGAGGTTTGGTGTTATAATTTAGTTTATATAGTTACTAATTTCTGCCCGCGGCTTCGCACTCGTATTATCGGTATCATAAGGAGCCTATTATCTAAATTAGGCTTTGTTCTAAATTTACGCTAAACTTCATCCTGATCTGTTCAGTAGTTTTAGCGTTCTGTAACAAAATTAAATTCACAAACTTTAGGCTTTATAATATTGGTAGGTTAAGTAGCATGTATTCGAATAGTAAGCCGGAAGTACCTATCAAGTCACCTATTTCATACTTCGTGGGTTATTTAAGTAAAAACAACAAATTCTTATATATCTCCTCACAAAGTTATCCTAATTTTATTTATTGAAAGAAACTATTAATTGAAACAATTACATGTAACAAGTCAAAATTTCAAAAAGCTCGTAGAATCTCTTAAATAATTCAGTTATTTTTATAACCACGATCGTAGAAAAGAAACTAAATATACCCTTATCATTGCCCTTGTTATTTTAAAACGCCGCAAATTAACGAAAATACTCAAACATCGGTTACCTGTCAATTGTTAACAGCGGAAGTCGAAAGAGCCACTATTATTGGTAGCCAAGTCACGGCCCGCAATGACCGATAAATGATAATAATAACGATAATAATGAAAATATAATGTTAACGAGAGCCGATGACTTCCGACAGCGGAAAATAAACAAGATATCTCGGTCGTGGAGTGTGTGTGGCGCGTGGCATAAGCGGTAGCGGACGTAAAGGACTTCAACTTCTTGTCTGATGGCTCTGCGTCTGGTCTGGAAAGGACTTCGCGCTTACATCCAGTATTACTACGGCACGGCACTATAATAAGCATCCAAATATGGGCTAAAACTCGTCACCTTTACTTTTATATTAATTTTATAGTGATATAATTGCTTACCGCAACCTTCAAGCGCACTCGCTTGTGCCTGCGAGGCGCGTGCTGTCTGTTATTTTATAATCACTGTAAAATGTTACGAATTTAGCGACAGTGGTGTGCAGTCCGGATAAAATACGGTAAAGTTCATGTTTGTGCATTTTGTTTTAAAATTTCTAACGTCTTCTTAAAATGACTCAATATTTTAACGTGACGTCGTGATACGCATCGTCGGTCACATCGTCATTCTCCATCAGGTGAGAATGTGGACAAACAAAGGTATGAATAGACAATAAAAAACACATATATCCTACCTAAAAATAGCGATATCCATAATGTAAATACTAAACATTAACATAAACTCGCTGTTTTAATTTGCTTCACACGATTGATGTACCTATCTTTTAAAGGACAATGTAGCCAACATGTGGTTGGATCTAACACATTTCAACTCCACTAGTAGGAATAACCTTCCTTTGCCTGCCATTTCACACATAAAGAAGACGAGAATGAATACATAGTTGTCTTCTAGATCTTCGTGAAACATCATCGGCCAATTACCGTCAGGTGAGATTGTGAATGTAAAAGTTTGTATGTATGTATGGATATGTATGTAACTTTTTCGGATCGGGCTGAAATTGCATAGATTTACATAGGTATAATAGACCGGGAATAACACACAGGCTACTTTTTAGCACATAAACCAGTTCTATTTGTACGTGTGTGTGGAACTTAATTCAGTAGGTACATATGAGAAGCGGTAAATAACCTTTAAACGTTTCAAAGTTCGCAGAGGCGGTAGCTCCAGTACTCCAGTCATCCCGTGACCACGACAGAGTGTAAACCTGTTGAAACGTCGGGAAAAATAGGTAAATAAACGCGATAAATACCCGTGAATAATTATAATAATGTTTCCAAAGGTATCTTTAAAAGTTTCCATAGAAATAACGCGGGCAAAAACTAGTTTAATTATTTAAGGAAAATCCACACCATGTAATGTAATATCCTTTTAGCCAAATTTCGACCACGGCGGCCAGTCTCATCGCAGACTAGCCAGTATTATAGTGCACAAGTGTGTGCGCAAACACAGGAGCACTCTCTATTCCCTCACTCTCATAACCCGATGGGACGGTAGACCGACACGACCGGGGAGAGGTCAGGCGCACCATACCGCTTAGTGGAAACGTATCGCTCTGTCTCCCACCTTGGCCCAGCGACCAGCTGCTCTAACTAGGCAACTAGCGGCCGTGAATAAGCATGTCCGAGCCACACTCGCCATAATTACTATAATAACTCGACAATTTGCCCGCTGACGTCCATTCAACTGATCAACGTTTGTTGTTTAAATGATTGGTATATAATGTCAATTATTTGTATGTAAAACAGCGTGGTGATTGCCTCTTCTTTTATGGAGCTTGTGCTGGACTGAAGGTAGTAAAATTATGAAGGACAATACATAGTGTGTTCGAGTAATTTAAATTAGTTTTGCGAGTAGAGAAACTTACAGAATATGGTAGGTAAGGTAGTACATACAAGCCTAAGGACGCATTTGACTCGGTCCATATACTTAATCACACTAATATTATAAATGCGAAAGTTTGGATGGATGTTTGTTACCTCTTCACGCCCAAACTATTGAACGGATCGGACTGAAATTTTGCACACAGGTAATTCTAATCCTGGAATCAAACATGCTACTTTTTATCCCATAAATCAGTTCCCATGGGATAGAAATCACCTTTAAACGTTTCCATAGAAACAACGGCATAAATCAGATCTTACAAAAGTTCTCATATATTCAGTTCTCATGTGATCGGAATTCTGGCTTCTATTTCGGTCAACAAATCAGCATTGCCATTCAACCATGCTGCCAGTATTCTGGGTTTTTGCCGGTGACGGCTTTGATTTTGAAATAGATTAATTTAAATACTAGCTGTAATTGTTTTATTCTGTTATTGTAATTTTCTATGTGCTAAATAGGTATACGTGCTAAATAAATTTTTCAGTTAGTTTTTGACTTGAATCACATAGCTCTACGTTTTTCTTAACGATTTCAACCTTTCCAATTTTATTGGCTAACTTTTTTTGTTGTTTTTATTTATAGGGATTTAATTATTTACAATTTTATAAACCTTTGTTTTAGAATCATATATTTTGCGGGAATTGAATACCTACATAGGACTTAAAAATAAGTTTCTTACTCCATTAAAACCGGTTCTCTCTTATTTAAAGAGCCGTATTCTCTAAGTAACAGACAGTCTATTATAAATTTGTTGTATAAAATAAGCAGTCGCAGTGTGCACAGATGTTCGAAAGCCACATTTCATGTGCTCGGCCACTCAGCATGTTTAAATCTCCTTGAGAGATACTTGGCCGGGATTACAGAGGGACTCTAATATGTTTTTTAATTAATCGCATTGGCATTTTGCCAGATTTGCCGATGGTCACTCAGTTACGTTAGTAACAAAATCTATATTTAGTAATTATATACTGTCCGTCTGTTTCGGTCTGCGCAGAATCCCTAACTATCCGTTGTTTAAAAAAAAACTGTGTTGTCATAACTAATAATCCTTTTTATGGTATTATCTATAAACGAATTAGAAAATAACGACATCAAGGTATATCAACATTTTTATACATGCTGTGGGTCAAATACCTAAACAGTGAAATACTAAACATAATTCATTTCAATAACTTTATTCGCAGACAACATAGACAAAATAACAGAAAAATAAATTTTACAAAACTGTAGATAGTATTATACCTAAATCTAAATAATAACTAGTTTGACCCAGTGTTGAAGAATTGGACAGTCGTTCTTTTCTGATATTATTTTCAGAATGCTTTGTTTCCGCATAATCGCCGCGAGGGAGGAAAATTTTAATTTTGTGTGTTTGATATTAGTTACCAAACAATCTGCGGATCTAGAATTCTTTCTCTGACAGGTGATATTCGGTTTTAATTCTCGTACTGATTATAATGGGTCTGCAGCCGTAATATTTGCTAAAGTCTGTTATGACGTTTATTGCAATAAATTTGAATCATTTTGAGTCTTTAACGGCAAGTCCTCATCGGGTACCAAGTAGGTAAGTAGGTCCAAACCAGGAGTGCGATATTCCATTTTACTCTCTACCTTTTACTTACAACTACAAGGTACTAAAGTCGACACACTGCACAAACAACTAAAGCCAAAACATTAGCCTAATACGAACAATCGCCCTGATTATGTTGGCACAAGTGCAGCAGGAATTCCAACGTCCGACTATTTGTGAACCATTCTACTAATATTGGGTTATCGTTACATCGCCTTGGGAAGTGGGCTTCGCCAACCTGTAGTTTATCAAATATTTAATCTGGATTAAGTTGGATATTTACTTGATCAGGTAATAGAAAGAAAGAAGACGAAATAGTGATACTATTAAGACTATTTTTGTAATATTTAGGTAGTCTTAAAAATTTTAGACAAAATTTTGTAGGTAAAAAAATATAAGGTGGTGTACTAAGCCAATTTTTTGATAGATCTATCTGATAATTCAGTTCTATGATTGAGTTTTTCAAATAAGAAAGTAGGTTTAGTTTTAATAAAAAAAACATCCTTATACTCAAAAAAGCTCAATAATTTAAAAATACCTCTATAATTTGACGCATCAACAGCTACGTCCTAAGAAAATAATCTAAACTTCTAAAGCAACACTCCAGCCGAGGTCTTTCGTGTTGACGTTGGGATAATCTGAGTGACTCTGAGTAAGCACTTGACGGGCGAAGGCTCGGCCAATTATTGAAAAAGATCTAAGTTTATCTTCTCAATAAACTAGCACTTTAAATGCTGAAGGAAAAGACATGGAAAAGATCAATTCTGATGGTTGTACACAGCTCGTGGACTTGCGTTTTTATCATAGTAAAATGGATGTATGGAGTTAACGCAAGTAATTTAGTATGTACTAGTGGTCAGCTTTGAGGAAGTATCTCTTAGTACCAAAATATTAAGCACCGATCAACTCAGATCCGATTGCGTTCCACTTTTTGCATCATAAAGCTCTGTGCAACGCCGCTACCGCGCAGTATAAAAATATTCGTTCGATAATGGGATTAAACTCGTTATGCTTAGATACATTTTACAGCGATAAAATAGCTTCCCACAAGCTTCAAACGAGTGCCCTGCGAGCTGTCTGTCATCTGATGCAGTCAATATGAAATGTTAAGATTAACTCTTAACATTTCATATTGACTGCCCATATTTGATGCACATTTTTGTGTTGTGCGGTAGCAGTTCGCCTCTGATCTGCGACAACCTTAACAATGATTGAAATTGGTGATATTACAATAAAAAAATCTGAGGTAATTCCAATAAATTGAAACACAAGTTTCACGCTCTGCTCTAGATTGTAATAAAAAACCATACATCGTTCGTTACAATATTGATTTAATACGATTCTCTTATCCCGTCATCTATTCACAAAGCACTATTATACTAACAATATTATTTTAATATTGTTGCTTCCAACAATACTTCCATCCTATTTGTATTAACCCTAATGAGCGTGTAGGCACCTCATTTCAAAGCCAACATAACACTACACATTTTACAAGCAAACTAAACTTTATCTCGGGAGCAATAAAGTTGCATTTCTGGTGGATGATGAGCGATAAGCTGGTTGTATAGACAAAGAGATGACATGGGTAAAGCATGGGTAACATCTCGAAGTGTCAAGACGAGTTTTGAATGAAAATAAACGCGTAGTAATTATGTACAAAAAGGTGTGTGGGCACTTGAGTTTTTGTTAACGCTGAGGTGCGTAATTGGCAAGTAATTGTTGTTCTCAAGATGGAGAATTTCCTTCGCTAATTAGGTATGCTCTTCTTAATTTGGGAGGGCCAAATTTGCGCGCAAATACGGAAATTGGAGGAACCGCGAATTGGAATTTTTATTTAGAAAGAGCCACCAAAGCGAGGATAAATTAGTGTTAAGGATGTGTTGATATGACCTATGACTTCAAACCTAAAAGCATCAAAGACCCTATGGGTTATTTTTCATGCTGACAAACCCACGGGAAGCACGTAGGTACTGCCAATGCCATTTGATAATCCGAAAATACGACTATATGCAATTCATTGGCTAAATACGGATTTAACAAATTAATCTGCCTACACTACTCCACTTCAATCAGATAATTCTCTTATTATCCCACAAACGATTCAGTGGTAACCATATTGTAATGTAACCTATTTCTGCAATACACAAATCCAGATGGTGAACGTTTTTAATGTGTTTATTACGTAACGTAATAGTTACGTTCCTTTACGTTGAAGATTCTGACTTAGGTATGTATTGACCTGATCTTTATTATTGGTACTTACTGGGAGAGAACAATAAGATGAACCGACAACTCAGAGGATGGTAGGTGTACAAGCTATCGCATTAGTACATGCAGTAGGTATATGTTAACCTGAACATTTCATGTATATTTAGCTTAGCTTGCATTGACCTCAATTATCAACTAATGTGGAAACAATAAAGCAGTGTTCAATCATCACTCAACGGGTTCGGTTATTTTAATCTCTTCGGAGTTTTTACCACCCTCAGCTAGCTAGCATCCCTTAGCGTTTTACCCCAGCTTAGCTTATTGATAGCAGCCCTATCATTTGGTCCTTCGAGCCGGATTTAAAGCGGAACCATTTGATCCTTCGAGCATACGTAAAAGCGGGATCATACGCGGGAGTGAGAATTCCATTGGTTCTGCGAACATTGACCCAGTGACAGTGACGACACTAGTTTACGTGTCACTACCCCGTGACTGAACTATCGGGACTCAGCTAACTTTAACGTTTATCTGTGCGAACTAAGTGCCGTTTAAACGGGTTTTAAGTATTGTCGTGAATCAATACTTAGACCACAGCTCAAAAAAGTGAATCCGGAGATTCGCGCAGCAGCTTCCGTGAGTCAGGAGACTCATCCAGCACCAGCTATCCGTTTCTGTGCCAGGGCCAGGAGGCTCACACAGCAGCAGCTCATCTTTCCGTGGGTCAAGAGACTCACACAGCGACAGCAGCCGTCTTCGTGGGTCAGGAGGCTCACCCGGCACCAGCTCAACACCAGCTCAACCCTAGCTTCAGCTCCAGCAGATCTTCTTGGCGTGAATCGAGTGACACGCCTAGCACCAGCTTTCAAGTAAGATCGTTCAATTTTACTTGCATAAATAGCGATCATGACGAACTACGATTCAATCTTCAACCGCCAAGCGGAGATCGTCACCGAGCTTCAGCGCATCGGCACTAACTTTGACAAAGATTCAGCTCATCGGAAGACCTCGGAGTATCTCAAGTTAAGGTTAGACGCTTTAGATAATCTCTGGGGAGAGTTCGATGTTAACAATAAACGTCTTGAAGTGTTACCTACTAAATCGCAAAGGTACTTTCAGGAAACGATCTACGATCGTACAGCTAATTACTATCGTGATACTAGAGCAAAAATAGCAGCTTATGAGCCATATAAAGTAGAGAAATCATCAGGGTCGGGTACAGGTATAGGTACGAACACCGAGACTGGTTCTACTAGCAAAATTGATGAGCTTTTGTCCCTACAGAGGACTAACTTTCGAGCTTTTAGGCGACTAGTGTCAGGAATCAAAGTCAGCGAAATAAGCGAGAAGTGGGAATTAGAGGATGAGCTACACAGCATCCAAGCTCGATGGAATGCCATCGACAAGCTTCATCTAGAAATAGATAACATTCTTGAAGGTCAGGATGAGATCTATCAGGACGAATTTATCAGGCAGGAGACTTCGTTCAAGGTTACAAAAAAGGCGCTCAACCAGAAACTAGCAGCTTCATCTCACATTCTTAAATCTACTCCTTTGCTAGAAATACCAACTTTTTCAGGCAATTACACCTACTGGCCTACATTTTTTGATCTATACTCTGAGTCGATTCATAACAATAGCTTTCTATCTAAAGCTCAAAAAATGCAGCACCTTAAAGGTAAGCTTAAAGGAGAAGCTGAGCGCCTCATTCAGCATTTAAACATCTCATCTGAGAATTATGATATAGCTTGGGAAATATTGACACATCGCTACAACAACCCGCAAGTGTTATTTACTACCCAGATCGAAACTTTCCTAAATCAGCCTAGCCTCAGCAAGCAAACATCTTACGAATTCAAGCGCCTCTACGACACCACTACTGAATGTATACACGCCATACATAACTTAGGTGTGGATACCAACTCTTGGGATCCAATACTAGTTCACCTTTTAACTAAAAAACTTGACAGCGACACCTATAACGCCTACAAAGAGGCACGTAAGTCTCCTAGAGAATTACCAACTTTAAACGAGCTTATGCACTTTCTCGAGGGTAAGTTCATAGCTTTAGAACCTACTCATAAAAGAGAGAGAGATCATTCATCTTCAGCTAAACCAGCTCCACAGCATCCAGCTAAAACAAACTATAATAATAAGCATACATCGAGGTACCAAGCAGCTTTTACTTCCACGTGTAAGTGCCCGCTATGTAGATCAGAGCACGAGCTTTACCGATGCCAGCGCTTCACCAGCATGTCCCCAATCGAAAAATTGAGGACAGTGACGAAACTGCAACTTTGCGAGAATTGTTTATTCAAACATTCCAATAAATGTGTTTCGATCAAACGGTGCAAAGAGTGCAATGACGATCATCATACGCAATTGCATGACTCTTTCGCCACCGGGTCATCAAACTCTAGCGCAGCGATTATTGCTGAACAAAAATCACCTCTAGAGACCACTTCGTCAACAAAGACGCCCAGCAACAAACCGGACACAGCAAGTCTCGTGTCTGCTGACAATGAAGAAGTCTTACTAGCTACTGCTCTAATTAAAATAAAAGCGATCGACGGTAATTTCGTAACTCTGCGTGCATTACTCGATCAAGGCTCTCAGATCACTTTAATATCGGAGAACGCCGCTCAGCTGTTAGGGTTGCCACGCCAGAAATTTAGCGCATCTGTCTCTGGTGTAGGTATAAGTAACAAACAAAGCAAGCAACTTATTTCCCTTGATTGCCAATCTATCTACAACAACTACAGCTTTAACACCGAGGCATGTATTATTCCTCGTGTTGTTAGCGATCTTCCTAACGTTTCATTCACCAAAAAATCTTGGCCTCACATCCAGCATATGAAACTAGCAGATCCTGAGTACAATGTGTCGAAGCCAATCGACATATTGTTGGATGCCTGCGTGTACTCTAACGTCATCATGAGCGGGTTGGTCAAAGGTCCACCCAACGCACCTATAGCTCAGCAAACTAGATTAGGATGGATCCTTTCTGGGCCCGTCAAAACTTTTAGCTGTAATATAGTAATAAATAATTTAGAAGATATAGGGAAATACTGGGAGATGGAGGAAACGCCCCACTCACGGTCAAAGCTCACCGCAGAAGAACAAACCTGCGAAGAGCTCTTAGCTTCTTCAGAGCGACTTAAAGATGGTGCGTATGAGGTAGCCCTACCAATAAATTCAAACTTTAACGAAAATTTTAATTTTGCACAATCTAAAGCTACACCACAATTTCTCCAGCTTGAAAGCAAGTTGGCAAAAGACAATGAATCGTCTTTGCCAATGCGTACCCTACGTCAGCTAACTATAGACATACTCCAAGGCGCAGGGATAATGCTTTTTAACGATTCTCAGCTCTTACAAAACTTGTCCCACGAACAGCTTAGTCACATGCGCCCAACAGCGCAGGGTGACAACACTAAATTGTCCACCGAACAGCTTCACAAGCCCTATGATTTAAAACGTAGCGAAGCTATAAAAACATTAGGGTTTCGATGGACATCACACTTTAACTTTCAGCTTACATGGGCTCCCTGTATTGGAGGGGATGACCCGATTCCTGAACAAACTCAAATCTTTCAGCTAAGGAATGACCTTCTAAAGGTGAATATACCTAGGTATTCCGTTGACACACTTAGGGCATTTCAACTACACGGCTATAGTGACGCATTGATATTAGCTTACGTTTGCGCCGTGTACTTAGTAGCGTGCAACAATAAGGGTGAGTGCACAATGTGCACATCACGCCTTGTCGTCGCGAAAACTAATCTTACTCCAATAAAGAATAAAGCGTTAGTGCCACTTCTAAAACTGTGTGGCGCTTTACTTCTAGCTCAGCTCTTGCTCAGAGTTCAACAGAAAACTCGAAAATTACCATCCTCGAAATGGAATCACGTCCGTTCCGAGGAAAATGCCGCCGCCTACGCCACCGGAGGTTTAACAGCTAAGCTTCAAAAAGAATCCCTTTGGTGGAACGGCCCGGCATGGTTAGCTAGCTTAGAACCTAACAAAATTATAATCAAAACTTACGGCACACCGACAACAAAAAGGGTCCGTGTGTACACAGCTTTACATCAACTAATTTTATCATTCATAAATGATTTGGTAAACTGTGGTAACTCGATCACTCGTGTCGTCAAGGTAGCGTTACGACACAAACCTACTGACAACTCATCTGTTTTACCTACTTTAGAAATAAATAAAGCGTATGAACTAATTATTACCTTATCTTACAAATATATCTTAGCTACGATCAAAAAATTAGTTATCAAAATGAGCGAGATGAACATTGAATGCTCATTCAATGCTCCAGCGTGGCCCAGTGCAGGGGGCCTCAGGGTTGTGTCTTTTAAAACAGGACACAAAATCTTCACTGCATCGAAACTAGCGTTATTACCGATCGAAACAGCTAATAAATACGGTAATGAAAACAGCTCAGCTCAATATAGCGACCAGCACGCAGCAACTCCTCCGCCTGCAAGCTCAAACAGAGCCACTGCACGTGGAAGTAAGCATAAGACTTTCAAAACCTACTTTACTTTAGCTCTCTTACTGCTTACGATGATGATCTCTCCAACTTCACAGCTAAATTTGTCACCTATCAGTACTTCAGCACTTAACGAATCTAAACCACTTTATTTCGACAAAATATCCAACTTACAGTATATTCGAGATGAGTGGAAGCTTGTAGTGTACTACAACCTAACTGGCTATTTTCAAGCTATCACTGAAATGGAGACTTACGTGAGACATCTGACAGGCATGACGATGAATGGTAGACCCCAATATCAGCAAATAACTAACCAGCTTTCACACGAACTTACTGAAATCGAGCACTACAACCGACTTCTTCAGATTCCTAGCAAACGACAGAAAAGAGGTATCGTAAATGGTGTCGGCAACTTAGCTAACTATCTATTTGGCGTATTGGACGACAATTTTGCAAAGCAATATGTAAAGGATATTGAAAAAATTGCATTCAACGAAAATCATCTACAAAAGCTCATTAAAAATCAAACTGTAGTAATCGAATCAGAATTTAACATCATTAAACGCAACGAGCAGATAATGAATAAGCGATTTTCTCTAATTAACGAGCATTTTTATAACGTATGGGCAGTCCTTAATAAATTGAGTTCTGAAACTGAAAATGGTCTCTATATTACCTCATCAGCCTTATCTGCGAACATCATCCTAGAGAACCTGAGACGTATACAGACGTCACTGATAGACACCGTGACAGACATAAGTCACGGCCGCATCGACTCGCATCTTATAGCTAGCGAACAACTAGAAGAACAACTTAACTTCATATCGGCACAGCTACAGGGTGATCTAAAAGTACCCTCAGAGACGGGAAGCATACGAGATATCTACAAGCTACTGAAGGTATCAGCGAAGGTGTTTAAAAGATATCTCATCATCGAAATTAGAATCCCACTAGTCAGCAACGAAATTTATGAGCTCGATAAGATAATTAGTATTCCACAGAACAAGGAAGGAAAAACTTACCTTACCGTACCTACCTACCCCTATCTAGCTTTCAACTTACGAAAAGACGCAGTCTTGTTCCTGACAGACTACGATCTACAAGCTTGTCTTCATGCAACTGAAGAAAAAATATTATGTCCTCTATATAAACCTATTTATGATTTTAATATACAACAGCAAAGCATTTGTAATCTTACTTTAATAAATGCAGGCAAATTAACATCGCCCTGTATTTACGAGCAATCCCTATGTGTAAACAGATGGATCAAGTTACACAGACAGAACTCTTGGCTTTATTCGTGTTGCGACAAATGCAAAATTCGCACTTTTTGCACAGCTGATGTTAATATGAGTACTTTATCGGGAACCGGCCTTCTTGATATAGGTCAAGGTTGCACTATTAAAGCTGATTTATTTACAATTCACTCTCACAATAACTTCTTACGAAAGGTTAGTATAGAGCCAACTATCGAAGCCCCAGAGGTATCTATTTTGAATAGCGTCATGAAGACTTCTGGAGCCAGCTACAACTTCACAGCGGAGAACCACGAGCTAGCTTATCGTCGAGTATTGGACGAGATCGACAATCTGAAGCAGCAGTCAGATTCCAACCTCAGCGTTCACGATGTCCATCAATACTCCATCATCTACGGCATGCTCGCCGTACTGGTAATACTAGCTATCTTAGCGGCATGTCTTCGAGCGAGGAGACGGTGCATGCAGCTGGCGGCTCCTCCCGGGGGGTTAGCCCCGGTGAGCGCAGCCGCCCACACCCGCGCGCGCGCCTCCACGAGTGCGTTCAACGAGCGATATTTATCTAGCGAGTGTGGTTTTCGGGAATCAGTGAGCATGGGGAATTTAAGTGTGAACAAAGGCATCGCGCCTCCTAAGCCCCCACGTCAATCAGTGTCTATTCCCATACCGTGTGACTCTTTTGGTGACGTAGTAGAGCCCACCGGGGGCAATTAGCTTATCTTATTGACAATGGACATTTATTAGATTACATAAATTAATTTTATAAGCTTCTAGCATTTTAGCGTTATTGTTTTCACGCCTTAAGCGTTTTTATTGTATAGCTTATTACCTTAGCATTTTACGTTTGTAACTTTATAAATTGTAGGTTCTTTTTTCTCTTTTCTGGTTGGCAATATGTACAAGCTATCGCATTAGTACATGCAGTAGGTATATGTTAACCTGAACATTTCATGTATATTTAGCTTAGCTTGCATTGACCTCAATTATCAACTAATGTGGAAACAATAAAGCAGTGTTCAATCATCACTCAACGGGTTCGGTTATTTTAATCTCTTCGGAGTTTTTACCACCCTCAGCTAGCTAGCATCCCTTAGCGTTTTACCCCAGCTTAGCTTATTGATAGCAGCCCTATCAGTAGGTACTCCTTTTTTGTAAATTGGGCATCATTTTTGCTCGTTGGAGTGCAGGGTCGCATTTGTAGTCCGTTTCCTTAAGGGGTCCTTAAGGGACATAGTGCTGGGCTAGCTTTATCTACCAAACACTGCAGCATCTCATATAAAGCATACCTAAATATCTTTTCCAGTCACTATGATTAAACCCGCGGTATTCCGCTGTAGGGCCCTTCGTTTCATCTTTTCATTCTATTACAGGCAGGTCTATAAATCTGCATCTGTACCATCGATGCGGCCTTCGCTTATAAGAACCCAGTCCAAATAAAACTGATCACAAAATCTAAATAAAAATCACCCTTGGACATCATACATTCCGCTTTCCTCAAAAGCGGTAAACATAGCAAATAGAATAATGAGAGTGTTAGCAAAGAGGCACTCCAAATAGTTTTGTGGTCCCACACCTAACCCTTCACCGGTCCGTCCAATTTAGACCCACTCCACTATCAGAGGGATCTTTTTAAATTTTTCAGAGGTATATATTTTGGCTACTAGAGAGGCTTGTAAATTGGGCAGGCAGCATTGTTGGAGTGCGGGGTCGCATTTGTAGTCTGTTTTATCTGAGACGTGTCCTTTCTAAGAGGTAGGGACAGTCAAGCAATTTAGTGGTTGACTTTGCAGGTGCGTGAAAGGTTATATTATAGTTTTCTTTCATTGGAGCATAGAATGTATTGGCTACAGTAGTATTGATAATTAATTCAAGCAGAAAATTACGAGCACACTAAATTATTGACCATTTTGTCCCTGTGTTTATCTACCACGCAGTAATTATCCTGTTTCCCAACATCCGGAAAATTTACTCTAGATGGCAATAATAGTATCGACCCCGAATATTTTTTAATTTTATATCTTTGTGACAATACAAAATAAATGCATATCGAAAATGAATTTACGTGGAATATCTTTACTTTTCTTTAATGGTACTTGAGATACAAAGTTGTATCACTAGTTCCATAGTAATCGGTTAACATTACGGAGGAATATCCTCATTTTTCTTTACTGGTACTAAGGATACAAAGTTGTGTCACTTGTACAATCAATGGTACAAATCAATGGTACTTCTGACACAAAGGCATTTAAACAGGAGGTTATGGTAAACCATTCTAAGAACCTTTCTTAGATGTAAGATAGCCCAAGTCGCCTCTTACGACACCCGCGGGAAGAGTTAGGGTGGTGCAAATTCTAAGCCGGCACACGGCAAGCGCGGCAGTAATGCTACATGATGTCCAAATACATAGGTAGAATGCGTCACCAGATCTTGCAAAGTAGCGTTATCATGTTGGAAGCAGACTGCACCTAACAATTGGCTGTGTGTAATGGAATGGTAATTAATGGCATACAAACATAGTAAAATAAATTTATGGAGAGATAATTGATATTATTTGTACCGTGGCGAATGGATACAAACTGTAAGGCTGCGTTCACAAAGATCAAAGTTTTTGCGCTTGTCTAGCAGTCCAAGAGTAAAAAGATTTTATAAATGTTTTAACCGTAAATTGTTTTAACCGAATTCCGGCCACGGCGGTCAGTCTCATAGGATACTGGCCAGATGCGCAGGACATAATATTATAGTACACAAGTGCGTGCGCAAACACAGGTGCACTCTCTATTCCCTCTCTCTCATAATCCGATGGGACGGCAGACCGACACGACCAAGGAGAGGTCAGGCACAGGAGCAACGGATTAACGTGCTTTTAATATTAATCGTATTTGTGCCATTTTTTTAAATTTAATGTTTCAATTGTTTAGAAGCATTAATAATTGATAATAATACTGATAATTAAAAGTTTAAAACAAGGAATTAACCATACAGCTGTAAACATAGGTTTACAGTTAATTATATTTGTGCAGTTGGGCACCGTGTAATCAATTGTTGAATACATCGTTTGCGTCTGGCCTGTTGTATTCCTTATCCTTGCAAGACTTTGTAGGTCACGAAATGTTCCATTTGTTTTGCCATCCAGAGGCCTCACAGGAAAAAAATGTTCAATGTATTTCCAATTTAAAATCATTTCTTGCAAAAATTATCAGTAATTTTCTGTGTCCATAATACTGAAAATGTGACTACTGTGTTTACTGTCTGCGTGTCTTTGTGATTGGGCTACTAGAGTCTACCAATAGTAACATTGTGAGCGAGGGTACAGAGAGTGCACCTGTGTTTGCGCGCACACTTGTGCACTATGCAGTTCTGCGCACTTTGCTAGTCTTCGTTGAGACTGGCCGCCCGCGCCGTGGCCGAAATTCGGTTAGGAGGACATCATCATCATCAGTATCATTAGTATCTTATAGCATAATTATCGTAAATGAGTAATTTCTACAAAATCTACCTCAAAATGTAGTGTTCGTGGATTTCAGCAAGATCTGCGCTAAGCTGATTTTGTTCATGTTCATTCAGTTTTAAGTACAACATAGGTTTCAATGTGAAAAATTATTAAAATTAATAACATTGTGGCTCTATCAATATCAAATTACCAGTTCACCATACTAAAACAAGCTGCTAGAAGAAAGAATTAAAGAAAAGTGAAATTTCCGCTTCAAATATCAACTTATAAACTAAAAGGCGCTCATTAATCAAGTCGCACAACGGATACATTAGCAAATGAATTGCGTGCTTTTAAAAATAGTGCTATAACTGTGCTATAAACCTGCTCTAACGTTCTATTGTGAACAATAGTGCTATAACCTTCCTGTGACGTTAACTGACAGCCGGGGAATTGATTTGCCTGCTCATTGTTTGATAATTTGGTTAATAGTTTTAACGGTTATGAATCAATCGTTGGTTTAATGGAATTAATTTGATGCATTAATGGGTATTTAATGGGTCTGGGAAAGCCACTGATACAAATGTTTAAAAGTTTTTTGCTGACGAGACATACAATACACACTTGTCTATGTTTGATTGTATTTTGTGCTGTCCATTTGTCAGCCAAATAAACCATCTATCTATCTAGCTAACCATAATTATAACGATCTTCTGCCTAGTTACCCACTACCTAAATAGAACGACCAGTGCGTCTAGTATGAGACACAACTTAGTGCAAAATACCAAAACGATAAAAGTTTTTGTGAACGTGATTACATACTTTTTACTATCGCCGGCTTTTCAAAGTTACCTCGCCGTCGTACTATGAGAAGTAGTTTCTTACAGTATCCGGTAGGGGTGCTGCAAGGCGCTTTAGCAGATTTGTTAGTTAAACTACACTTAGATTTCAATACTCATGGGACCCCCCAAGGTAAAAAAGTTGAATTACATAAAATTCAACATTCTTTCTTTACAAAATACGACGGAGACAAAATCATAAAAGTCCACTGTTTCACACATTAGTAATTTGGTCGAGTACTCAAGAAACCCGCGGCCTATTGAATTTACTTATGGTTATAGGTTTGATTCGTAGGTTATCACTAATTATTTGGTTCCTCTAAGTCAAGTTTGATAAAATAAGTTAGTTGTGTAGCTTTCTTTAATTAAACAATAACTGGTTTTTGCGCTTACGTCTTTCCAAAAAGGTATGCTCTGTCCCGCTCCAATGAACGCGAAATACTATGCCTATCCTATTTGCACAAATGGCTGTAACGCACCTTCTTAATGTATGGTAGGTAATGTAAACTTTTATAGTTTTCGTCAACTATGCAAAAGTCGTATTAAGATAAGATAAGAAAATTCCTAGCATTTACAAAACGTGCACTAAGCTAGTTTCTTAAATTACCCTACACTAATGCTACTACTTAACAACTATCTATGTAATAAGAAAACTTAATGCTATAAAATGGCGTCCAACACAGTATTATGTTGTATGTGTATTTAAGTCTTTAGAACGTAGAACAGGCTTCCAAATCTGTATGTCTGTGTCAAACGCCGTCTCTGATGACTCGAACAACATGAAACTGCACCATTAAGTTTTCCTCGTACACATTTTAAACTTTAAAGTGCAAAATTAAATAATGACGCATCATAAAGTACAATTCCTATAATCCCCCCGCTAAAGATGTCCTGTCGACTCTTCACCATCATTTGTCTAATAACAAGGGTTCCGTGAGCTACGGAACCCTAAGAGGGCTGTTATCAACTTATTGATGCGCCATTACCGCACTGCTTTACATAATTTGATAATGTTAAGTTAAAATGTTACAATTTGTTTTGAGCTAATGTGATTTTTGGATGTTGCTTTGGCTTTTTAAAGTGACCTGGGTCCTCAACCTCAACAGCCTGTATTGGTCCACTACTGGACGCAGGCCTCCCCCTGATAAGAGCCTTATTGGCTTTTAACACATGGGGATATGCCCGTAATCCTCACACTGGGCATGCGGGTTGGGGATCGCAGTTCAGTGATAGATGCCCGCCCTCGGTGGATATCCCTTAGTCCATTAGTAATGTGACCTTGAGAAGATACCAATGTATCGGAAGCGATTAATTCAGTGAAATTAGGGCCCAGCTGTGTGGTACTTAGAATTTGCACCACCCCCCAACTCTTCCCGCGGGTGTCGTAAGAGGCGACTAAGGGATATCACCGAGAGCGGGCAGCAGCGCCCTCTGAAGAACAATTCTATCACTGAACTGCGATCCCCAACCTGCTTGCCCAGCGTAGGGATTATGGGCACTACCCCATGTGATAAAAGCGCTTATCAGGGGCAGGCCTGCGTCCAGTAGTGGACCAATACAGGCTGTTGAGGTGAGGTATGTCACATGTCAACGCTTTTAAACATTTCTACTACACCAAGAGTTAGCAATTTTCTAAATCTCAATGAATAAAGCTTCAGACCGACGAACTTACTTCAAAATAAATAGTGTTCGAGCACAAAGGTAAAGTTGGGAGTTTCTTAACTAGGTACAGTTCAATTATAAAGTTTCACCGCTTTCTAACTCTATCGGGCAAAAGATGTGGAGTTTATTGGTCCTTTTCAACATTGTTAATATCATCATCATGAAAAGTAGGTAATCCTCACATTATCTGAACTACTGAAATATATTTCAAACCAGGTTTGTAATCAATTTTGAGTCTCAATACAATTTTCAACACAAAATTCCCTGAGAAATCCATTCGATATGACTTGGTGGAATTGCCCGCTCTGGCAACATTATTCTGCTATTCCAATGCCAAAATATTGCCATTTGTGCACATTTATTTATAGCAAGCTTAGAATCAACAGTAGCCGTATCATTCGAAATTCGGCTAGGAAGATATTATCACTTATAAACCTCTCTCTAATTTAAGCTCGTTTATTTTCTTCTATCATAACATAACATAATGTACTAAATGTGTGTAATCAAATGGTAATTAATATCAAGGGGTGTATTATATCGTTTTCATTAAAGTAAATAAATTTCTTCCGTATTATTTAAATTATAATTAACTCACTAATTAAAATAGAAATAATACGGAACGAAAAAAAAAACATTCTTTAGCTATTGTTAAGGTTTACAGATTTTTTTGTAAGGTGGTTAGTTCCGATAGAGACACCTAAGCTTGGTTCGGTATGACAGCTATACATAATACTTAGAGGAGGTACCAAAAAAAGTAACATATTAGGTCCTTACATATGAAATTGGCGTTTTGTATGGGAGGAACAAAAAGTCGAATATTTTTTAATATAATATATTTAATTAATCAAAGTATGAACCATTATTTTCTATGCACTTTTGCCATCTTATAGGTAGTTCATTGATCCCTTTACTAAAAAAACCAGTCGGACGGGAATCAATAAAATCTTTGAAGGCGATTTGGACTGCCCCATCGGAGTTGAATTTTTTCCCTTGCAAGAAGTTATCCAAATTTCGAAAAAAATGGTAATCTGTTGGAGCAAGGTCCGGGGAGTACGGAGGATGTCTTAGACTTTCCAATTGAAGCTCTTCTAATTTAGTAGCCGTCTGTTGCGCAGTGTGTGGTCTAGCGTTGTCGTGAAGCAGCAGTGGCGTGGAGCGATTGACCAGCCTAGGTTGTTTAGCCGCTAGCTTTTCCATCATGGTTTGCAATTGCTGATAATAGACATCAGCCGTAATAGTCTGGCCAGATTTGAGAAAACTGTAATGAACAATACCGGCACTAGTCCACCAAACGCTTACAAGTAACTTTTTTGGGGTTAATTTTCGCTTGGGGCAGGATTTGGCTGGCTGGCCAGGATCCAACCATTGCGCTGAGCGCTTCCGATTATCGTAAAGAACCCATTTTTCATCACAGGTAATGATTCGGTTTAAAATACCTTCATTATTGTGCCGGTTTAGTAATGTAACGCAGCAGTCGACGCGCGTTTGCCGGTTTGCTTCAGTCAATTCGTGAGGTACCCACCTTTCAAGCTTTTTAATCTTCCCAATTTGCTTCAAGTGAATTAAAACAGTTTTATCACTAACACCGCAGCCTGCAGCTAACTCGGACGTGGTTTGCGATGGATCCGCTTCCACAATAGCCTTCAACTCTTCATTATCAACTTGAGTCTCAGGCCGTCCACGGGGCTTGTTCTGCAAGTCGAAATTTCCAGAACGAAAACGTTGGAACCAAAAACGAACTGTGTTTTCTTTTGCAAGACGACCGCCATACACATCATTCACCCTTCGAGTTGTTTCCGCAGCACTAGTGCCACGGCGGAACTCGTACTCGTAAATAATGCGATATTTTAAGTTTTCCATTTTGTAAAATGAGTGACGCAAACAGAAAAAAACAGAAGAAAAAAAACAAATGAATGACGATCATCGAAGCACAAATACACGAGTCTATAGCTGTACAAATTTGAATTTGGAATTCCTTACCAAAGAGGAGAAATTTGTGATTAAAGTGGCCAGTACGAATAACGCCAATTTCATATGTAAGGACCTAATATTAAGAACCATTATGCCATATAACTGGTAGGTTAGTTAGTAATAATAATTAGCGGTTTTTTTCGTTATTTCTTTTAAATGTTATTCTCTTTTATTTTGTTATTACCAGAAGATATCTCTTGTTTCGTTTTTAAGTTTTTTTGCCTTTATAATCTGTACTAAACCTAGCCAACTGTCATGAACATGTAAAAAAAATCATAACTACTCTTCTGCTAAGCACACATAATCCACTTTCCGAAACCCAATGTTATTACTTTACCCACCAAAACTACGCACCAACAATTCCTCTCATAAATCGGCAACTCAAGTAAATTGAATCAGACCCACAAGGAAGTAAGTAAGGATCTGATTCCTGTAATTCGATCGGTAAGTCGATACGTCAGGACTATCACATTAGTGGACTATTCGGACGATTAACTAACCGAAGGCATTATTCGTAGACGATTGTGGGGGCTTGGTGCAAGTTGAAGCGGTTTCGATTTTATGATTTCGTACTCTTTGTTCTTTTTATTGGAATCTAGTTTCTGTCTACGTCTTCACACGTTTTGTTTCTATGGAAACGTTATTTCTATCCCAGGTTAATGCTATTTCTATTCCATGGGAATTACTTTATGGGATAAAAAGCTTATCTTTTATTCCGGCTTAGAACTACCTGCCTGTAAGCAAAATTTGACGACGACCGTTTCGATCAGTAGTTTTGGCCTGAAGAGGTTACAAACATTCAAGCATCCATACAAACTTTCACATAAATAATACCAGTTTCATCCCGCGGCTTCGCACGCGTTCTTTCGGGGTAAACAGCATGAGCCTATGTTTTAATCCAGGCATAGAACTGCCTCTATGTAAAATTTCAGCCCGATCCGTTTAGTAAGTTTTGACGTGAAGAGGTAACAAACATCCAATAATCCAAACATCCATACATCTAAAGCACTCAAACTTTCGCATTTATAAAACACTAGTTTATGCCCGCGGCTTCGCACGCGTTGTTTCTATGGAAACGTTTAAAGGTTTTTTCTATTCCATGGGAACTGATTTATGGGATAAAAAGTAGCATGTTTGATTCCAGGATAAGAATTACCTGTATGCAACATTTCAGCCCGAGCCGTTCAGTAGTTTTGGTGTGAAGAGATTTTTGACTACTACATCACTTGACCTCGTGGTGTAGTTGGTTAGCATATTCCGGTACTTACGGAAGGACGCGGGTTCAAGTCCCGTCGAAGTCAAAAAATATTGCGATATTATTTGATTTCTCAGTAAAACTTTACTTTGCTTCGAAACAGCTCTATAAATCAAGTTAATTCAAGAGGGTTTTAATTAAACTCTACCTTACATTATAAGTTTCAATTATACTCTACCATAAAATAATAACATTCACATTCAAAATATAAATGAATGAATTTACCTTCATTATGAGTACGAAGATCTAAAAACGCTATGTCTCTTAACCCACACCCCGCCCCCGCCCGGCCATAGAATCCGCCCGGTATTGTGACCACGATTCAAGAAACTTGTGGACAGTGGGCGTGGACAATGGTAAACGGATCACATGTCATAAATTACAATAATGTGAATTGGGGAAAATAAAATAAAATGTCCCAGAATAAACAACGTGGAAGCATTTTATTGAGATTCATGGTATTTTCGTTGAGAAATAGAGTTAATAGTTGGCGCATGGTCAGTGAGATAAATGGATAATGCTGGACAATCCACGCATCATCATCTAGCCCAACTAAGAAGAGCTCGTATTCTGGGTACTGTGATACATTACAATAAATATAATTTATGATGTTGCCTGAGAGATTTATGTGGTGCCTGAGATGATGACACATAATTGAGTTTGGGATAGGCTAAATATTAAACTGGTTTATTTAACAGTATTGAGAATCCTTTTGTTTTTTAAACAAACCCAGACGTTAGTTACTCAAGTAATTGTCAATTAAATGACCATTAAGTTTTCCATGCATTATATAGGTAGTATATATTTTTAAATCAGGTAGTTACACGTTTTTGCTGAGATTTTAAATAACTTCTGAATGGAAAATAAATATTATATTTATTTCTGTAGAATTATAAGTACCTACCTACTTAACTTCCACATTAAGTTGTACAAATAACACCCAACAAACACTTTAACCCGTTCACTGAGCAGCTAAAACAAATTGGCAATTCGACTAACAACCAGTTACAGCATCAACCCATCATTTACGAATCATAGCCGCAGGCGACGCGTTAGCTCTCTCATTTGTCATAATCACTGTCCTGTCACGTGGCGGCCCGGGCAGGCGGGCAGCCGGGCAGGCGGGCAGGCGGCCATTCCGGGACGGGCATAACGAGTGCGATTCCCGGCCACCCGCTGCGCTGTGCGTGTTACATTATTTGTTTATAGTTTTTAACAATGGGGATTTTTGTGGATGATACTGTGTGAATTATTTGTGTTTTTTTATTTGGATATAATGACGCATTTGGGGGTGGATTTTAAATTTGTATAGAAAGCGACGCAGGAGGTTGCGGGTTCGATTCTCGCCTCGGAACTAATTTGTGTACTATCTGCAGAAATTTGTTGCGTTGGTCTGGGTGTTTTCTATGTATAATAAAAAAAATATCTATCTATGTAGTGTATTGTATTAAGTATATCAGTTATCTAGTACCCATAACACAAGCTCTGCTTAGCTTGGGGCTAGATAATGCTGTGTGAATTGTCAAGCATTATTTATTTATTTTATTTATTTAAAGCCTAAATAGAGCAAAAATATATTTAGTTTTTCATTACCTTAACTGACTTAGGCGCTTACTCACAAGCAAGTACGAAATCGTAATAAAAATACATAAATGCGCAAGCTTTCCCAGGCAGGTTTAAAAAAAACATGTATAATTTTTTTATTGACATTTACACTAATACCATATATACTTGTAAACATAACCATACTTTTTACTTCATACAATATACTCAGTCAGTCTTACGAGTATATATCTGTAGGAATCTGTAGGAACCACAAAGTTGTTATAAAAACTTATTTAATTCCCACAAAAGTGTGTTTAAGTTATTGCATCGGATGCATCCCATTGTGTAATACACCACATTATCCCACATTAGGGCGCAATTAGTGGGTTTAGCGGCGCGCGCGCATTGTTGCGGGTGAGTGGGGTCAGTGCAATAACAATTTTGTTTAAAAAACATTATTATGTAGACCATTTGCTAACTTAGTTGTAGAACCATTTCTGACTGAACTCATTTAGAAACATTACCTTAATTTTGAATTGTTGTCCCTAATGATAAAAATATTGATATTTAATTTCTAAATGATTTTATGGAGCAAGAAATATTTTGTTTGCTACGCGGGTCATATTCGACCTTCAGCCCCAAGTTTCTCCATCATTATTTTTATGAATAAGATTAAGAATATCTTTATTGTAAAAATTGTGTACATCGGGTCTTAAATTCAATTTAAGTCATCATCATCATCATCATCATCAGCCCATATTAGTCCACTGTTGGACATAGGCCTCCCCTAATGAGCGCCATAACAATTTAAGTAAGAATCAGAATCAGAATCAGAATCAATCATTTATTTGCAGAATACAATAATTACAAGATCTTAAAGTTATGTGAAGACAATGTATTCGACCCGCAAGCAGGTGTGCAAATGTTAAAATGTCATTATTATTATTAGGTATTAATTATACATTAAAATATCATTAACTAATTCTCTTACTATTTAAAATTTAGGTATTCGTTTACACTATAGAAACAATTTGAAAGTAACCATATATGTAAATGTTTCTTAAATAGTAATCTATAATAATAAGTATCAACAATTGTATCCATTTCTGACATACAATAATATTATAACAATTCAATTCTATTAAATTGTTCCCTAGTCTAGAATAGATCTAGGATGGTTAGTTACTGTCAAAAAACTCCTTAAGGTTATAGTGTACACTCTATACAAGCCATTTCCTTAATAAACAGATTTCCATTAAGCTGCTTTATGTCTTTTGGTAAATTGATAAATACTTTATTAAGTAGATATGTTTTATAAATCAATAAACGCATAAGAGTTTTGAGGTAAGTAGGTACTACGTTTACTAATAATTAAGTACCAACTTGCCACTGACCAAGAATTTAGATCAGAGCCGGTACAAACCTATTAATAAACTGTATGAGATTTTATAAAAACCAACAAAGCAAAATAGAGAATGATGTGCCCCTAATCAAATGAAAACACCATAAACATTCTCACATGAATAGTTTACGAGGGATGCTACTTAATACAATTATCTATTAACAGGGGTGTCTCATAATTTGGCAGTTTTAACATTATGGCCGGCAAACGGTGTCTGGGGGCTGGAGACCCGAGGGGCAGGATATCAGTCAATGTCAGTTCTGGTTCACATACCAGAGCTTTTACCAGAGTACCAATTTATTGTTTGTCCAGCATTATTTATTATTTATTTATTTATTATTTAGCTATATTTTATATATTTCTACTAACATAAAGAAGAAAAGTTTGTATGTAGGAACTAGGTAATCTCCGAAACCAACCTAATTTGACAATAAATTTATTTATTAATAGGTATTTATGTTTTATTGAAGGCTGTAGGAGCAGGGGACGTCGGCCGGCGCGATGGGCCGACGTCCTAAAGACGTTGGGCTACACCTGTCCCAGACTCGCGCAGGACCGAGGCGAATGGCATAGACATAGAGAGGATTATGCCCAGCAGTGGGTCGTGAAGGGCTGATGATGATGATGAGGTATTTAATAGGAATAGAATATAAATGTTTATCCCAAAGTTTTTAATTTAATCCCTTAGGCAACGTTTTACACAGGTACCTTACTTTTGAATTGTTGTACCTAATGATAAAAATATTGATATTTTTGTTTTCTAAATGATTTTATGGACCAAGAAATATTTTATTTGCTATGCGGGTCATATTCAACCTTCAGCCCCTATTTTATGCATCATTATTTTTACGTAGATATGTTTTAGAAATCAATAAACTTATAAGAGTTATTAGGTAAGGAGGTACCTACCTTCAACGTGAGGAACAGGGTAGGAGATATCGAGGGAGTAGAATTATCAAGAAAAGAATTACACATATAAAAAAAATTAACCAGTAGGTATAGTATTCTATTCATTCTATGGGGACAGTTGTTCGCAAAATTTTCTATAGAGGGTCACCCTCCGGTGACCTACAACAGGGAAAATAATCCGTTATACTATTAGAATACAGTGCAATTTTCAAGAAAATGGAATTGCATGATGATAGATAGTTAATAGTTTCATGGAAATGAATTCTTGTTGTCACAGCTACAATTTTACAGCTAGGTCACAACAGATTTAAAGATAATCTGTCATTGATTGATATTTCACATAAATGTAAAAAAAAATCAGTTTCAGGGCAACGACACAACTTATTTGCTAACACACAATACACACCCATAATCCAATTTCTGCTAACTTTGGGATAGATGAATCGATCAATGTGAGATTTCTTTCTTGTTTGTATTTATTTATTATTAGTTTCCACCCGCTGCTTCGCATGCATTATTTCTAGGGAAACGTGTTAAGTATCTATGCAACCCATGGTTACTGATTTATGAGATAAAATGTCTAGGTACGTTTTTAATTTGTAAAGAATATGATTGTGACTCTACTTGACTCTTTATTCACAATAAAAATTACAATTTAATAATAGAAATAAATTAGAACATAATTTCAAATAATTGTTTTAATTATTTTGTATATAATTTTTGACATAAATTATCTTAAAACGTTCTACATATTATGTATGAATTTACAATTTATAAATTAGTCATTAAATAACCCGCCCCTGACCATTCCCGGTGCAAAGGTGCCCATAATGCTTGCAGCATTACCTCGCTGAATAGCGATGGCAATCCTTTGCGCCAAGAACGACCCGGAGCGGGAGTCTCCTGTCACTTCCTTAATTCTACGGCCTAATTTTCCCACTAAACACTTCGCATCCACACTCCAACTGCCCAAGGTTTCCACTGCTATAGGTGCAAAATGGTAAAGCTGCTCCAAGGATGCGTACTTATGCCTTTTTTTTGGATGAATTAGAACTAGTATTAACAATTGAGCTAACTGCAGACTGCTACAAATAATCTACAGATAGCTCAACTGATCCATACTAATACCAGTCGGACGCGTCCCCAAGACGGTGATTCTACTTATTATGGTTGTGAATAGATAAGTACACTATCGAATTAGGTGTGCCTGTAATGATAGGTGTACCATATTTTTTTATAAATAAATGTTTTATTTTAAATCTAGAGCTAAACCCATGCAAAATTTCAACCCAATCTGTTCAGTAGTTTTGGCGTGAAGTGAAGAAGTAACAAACATGCATCCACTCATCTAAACGTCCAAACTTCCGCATTATGGGGATTATTGTCTGAGACGATGCGAAATAATTTTTCTGTATTCTATACTGAAAAATGACTTCGCATCGTCATACAATGCTTAAATTTATTGAAGTTGATGGAATGGGTTTCAAATATTTTACGCATTCGGTGCCGATGTGGCGTAATTTTTCTCTATTCTACCTTAGACGACAATCCTAGTCCTTGGTCTATTGATGGAAAGTGACAAGTGACTGAGTGATTAGTGTTATTTCTATATTGAACCAGCTGTTTTATCCCGACTGTGGTCAAGTGCGTGTATATCACACGCAAATCGGATTACATCGTCTACTTGCGGTGCGAGTTTTTATGAGAACTTTAATTTGATTTTAACTTTGTTATGAGAGTCATGATTGCGTCCATTTATCTTGTGATGGTCGGAAGGATTGTTTGCTTCGTAATGGTAAACATATAAATCAGAATGGTGTCTAGCAGGTTGCAATAAATATATTTTTAATGTATCTCTACTTAATTTAGTTATATAATTTTATTTCACAACTTTATGAAAACGAACACAAAGGCAAAGAAACGATTTAAATTTAAGTACTTTGTCAACATTCATCAAACATCCGAAACCGTTGTTTAGCATTATTATTATTAATATAAAAAAAAAATTATTTGAGTGAAAAATCTCATATATTTTTTTTTCATAATAATAATGATAATGCTGGACAATTCACACAGCATTATTTAGCCCCAAGCTAAGCAGAGCTTGTGATATCGGTACTAGATAACTGATATACTTAATACAATATACTACATAGATAGATATTTACTGACGACCTCCGTGGCGCAGCGGGGAAGGTCCGCCTACGACGCAGGAGGTTGCGGGTTCGATTCCCGCCTCGTAACAAATTTGTGTACGATCTGCAGAAATTTGTTCCGTTGGTATGGGTGTTATCTATGTATAATAAAAAATATCTATCTATGTAGTGCATTGTATTAAGTATATCAGTTATCTAGTACACATAACACAAGTTCTGCTTAGCTTGGGGCTAGATAATGCTGCGTGAATTGTCCAGCATTATTATTATTATTAATTTTTTTACTATACCTACATAGAAAAACATCCAGAACAACCTGAACAAATATCTGCAGATCGTACAAACATTTATCCCGAGGCGGGAATCGAACCCGTAACCTCCTGCGCCGCAGGCGGACGTTCGCCCGCTGCACCACTGAGGTCGTCAAATAATATGTAATTGAAGAGAAAGTTTCTGATTTTTTTTGGGTAACGGCGGGAACGGAGCTTTAGACTTCTCTGAGTCAGTGTAGGCTTCTATATTTTCAGATTGCGATACCGTACTAAAATCATCGAGCGAAATATCTAACGGTCGAATGAAATTAAACTTTATTTGATAAACAAATAATTATGATGATTTTTACAGAAATTGTATATTGTATTGTATTCCTGCAGCAGTAGGCGTTAGGTAAAACGCGCGCCTGCCAAGCCGCCGCGCTCGTGTTTTTTGTATTTATTTAAACATGGTGATTAAGAAAATCATTTTATCAAGTCATACTCTGCGAATTTGTTTAGAAATATTAAGTGTCCTTAGTTGAGTACAAAAAAAAGTGTGATATCAGTAGTTCCCTAGTCATAGTATTGAAAAAACGTTAGAAAAAGGGGTAACTTTGGGATTATTTTCTATCGAGTGAAGTTCATTAGATCTTGTAATTGAATGCGACTTTGACTAGACTAGATCCTTAGGTAATATATATCTTTTTTTCAGAATTTGAAACACTATTTTCTAAGTCTCAGGTGGTTTTAAAAATCACAAAAATGCGGCCTCTGCTGGCCTACCAAGCCTGTTGTGTAAACTGAGGCAGATTAGCGCAGTGCGAGTAACGGTGACATACGGACTCTTAATGAATCCTCTCTGAGGGGCGGTCAAGAGGGATTACTCCCTGGCCCCCGATATTTGTGAGCCACTCTACTTTAAACTATTCAATTGACTGCTGGTGCTGATGCAGCGGAATTTAGTTTTTGTTAATTTTAATCTGTTTTATTTATGGAAAAGATGATTCCGAAATTTACGAGATACAAGTCAGATCACTAAATGCGCAGGAAGGTATACTATAACAATACCTCACCTCACCTCAACAGCCTGTATTGGTCTACTGTTGGACGCCGGCCTCGCCCTGATAAGCGCCTTATTGGCTTTTATCACATGGGGGTAATGCCCATAATCCCCAAGCTGAGCATACAGGTAACATGACAATACATGGTGTTCAATAAAATACCGTTACATGCCATCACAACTGAGATAGGTAGTTTAACCCGTTACTACATGATTTTTTTCATTTTAACCAAAAATATATATATATACACCTCTGTACCCATATTTCAGGTGTTTTTGCTTTGGTTCATAAATGGCACATCATGCGGGAATCGAACTCTTGACCTAGGCTTTTGAGCCAGAAACTGTGTGTTATAGTACTATATGTATGCATGATGTGCCAAATAAGGACCAGGATATAAAGTGTATCTGCATGTTGGCTCAGATTTGGACCATACCGAAAATAGCTTACTTTGTGCATCAAAATAAACAGAATTGAATAAAACTTTCATTTTCCATGTAAATAAGTATAAACTCCAAACGTTATGTATTTTTAGTAACAAAATTAGTGAGTTTTACTATTTTTATCAAAAAATATTTATTTTCAGTAACAAAATTAGCGATTTTTAATATTTTTGAATTCACAGTTCCGCACGATCTGTCACAACTTGCTAGCCGAACTTGCCACTAAGATTTACTTCGAATAAAGCACAGAGATGGCGTTGTTTTAAGTTTTACGTGCTAGTGCACGGTCTGTTTAAGGTACAGCATGCAAAAAACGTGAAATTCTATGAACAAGAACAAATATATTGGTTAGTTTGGTGGGTGGCTCATATATAATTAGATCTGGCAAATACAATATCTGTATACAATACAATATCTGTATATAATAATCTAAGATACCTATAGGTATAGGTACTCTAGATTGTCTGTTCTCACATCTGTTTTCACTTCTTTACTTAAGATAGCGGGTGACAGTAGTAGACAAAATAGTGGTTACTTATCCATAAATTAATACTTAAGAGGTACTAATATCATATCATATCATATCATATTATATTGTAAATACTAGTTCTAATTTATTTCTATTATTTTATTGTAATTTTCTTTAAGAATAAAGGCTTCTGCCCTAAAAAAACTAATATCATAAATTCGAAAGTTATTCTGTTGGTCTGTCACGCCTAAACGGCTGAACGGATCTTAATGAAATTTGGCAGGGAGGAAGAAGGTATTCCTAGTTTTTATCTCGGAAAAGAGTATGCTAAGCTGCGGGCAGGCGCTAGTAAAATATAAATCAAAAGCAACTCTTTCGCAAAAGATGTAATCAGTGATCACATAGTAGGGGAACGAGGGGCATAATGGGGACGCTAAGGAAAGACAACGATAAAAGTATCAAAAGGTTGTATAATAATAAAAACATTAATCACAGCCTGTTTGGCATTTATTCAAGTAGCATTTGGCATATTCTTCGGTAACGATAACATTTCAATAGAATATATTTTTTTACATTTACTAAAACCTTACTAAAACCCCATTATGCCCCTACCCCGGGGCACAATGGGGTACTGAAAATGGGGCACAACGGGGTACCTAAAAATGTTCTAATTATTCTCACAATGGATGCAAACGTGAATCTCTTCAGTGTCAGAATTATTAACGGCAGCACAGGCCGTATGAGACCAACAACGGCCGCACAGCTGGCAACCGACCCAATCCTCTGTTGATTTGATATCAATATAAGTATTATTAACATTATCACAGTAAAGACATAGAGTATCTTCGTGCTCCTTTTGTGCTTTGGAAGCAGTTTTCTGTTTCTTCTTCTTCTTACTATTTTTTTTTTAACCTAGGATCATTCGACAGATCCGAATGATCCTCGGTTAAAAAAATAGTTTTTGGTATTTTAAGAGCCTCTAGCTCATTTTCAAAAGGCGTTGAAGTAAGGACGACAGTCTTTCCACGGCGATAGTTTTTCTTACTTTGGGGTCTCGAAGGGTAGTGGTGTAAGATTTCTCTCAGCAGGTCTGGAAATGTAATAATGGGGTACCCCATTATGCCCCGTAGCTACGTCCCCGTTATGCCCCGATGTTTACGTTTCTAATAAATCATCAATAACAAAATCAAATGAATAGATAAGGTATTATCGTCCTCAACTTGACAACAACAAAGAACTGAAGAAAACATAGAAATTAAACCATACAGTTATCATAAAAACTCACTTGTTTACAAGCAATTCAGTCACAACTCAAAATTAGATACAATGTCGCGAAAAAATATGAATGCCTCTAAAAAATTAACGCATGCACTCTGCACGCCAGTCGCTTACGTACTAAGCTTCGATGCAAAATGCCCGCTCGACGGTGGATAAAACATGTGACTAAAGCTTGCGGTTGCGGCTACAAGTGGGGGACCCCGTTCTGCCCCGCGACCCCGTTATGCCCCACTGTCCCCTATTTTATTTTCTAAATACTTACGAAATCTAGTAGTAAGCTCCGTTTATTTGTATAGTTTTCATCATTAAAATGGAAAAAAAATAATATTTATTTTGATTTTCTACTTATTACGCATAAGTACGTAAAAATCGTTGATTTATTTATCAAGCACAATACACACAACAGCACCACAAACATCCAAATAAGCTATAACGAGTAGGTATATCTACCGGGCCGCGCTGTGTAGCGCGTATGAAGTAGAGACACCATGCGGTTGGGAATTTCTAGGATAATCTTCCTAGTTGTCAGAGCAAATAAGAAGATTATCCTAGGAAATCCAAAATATAAAAAATACAGTTATCGTTGTCCACAATGATAATTTTGAAGGATGGAAATGAAGATGAACAGAAATTAATTCATAGATTCATTTTGTAAGTTCCTACTTACCTAATATTTATGCTTTGTTTCAGTGTAAGAAGTTATCGTGGTTAAAAATATTGAAATAGATATATATTAAACGAGAAAAACTGTTTTTGTTTAGAAAAAAGTAGATTTGAAGATGTAAATTGAAAGTTTGGTTAGAAAATATATTGTCTACATGCATAAAATTATATGAATCACAAACCAAACGTTTTGATTAGATTATTGAAAAAAAATATTTTCCAGAGATGACGTTAGTTGGCAAATAGTAACTATTACATATTTCCGTAATTAATATCCTACCAAAAATTTTCTCTGTAGGCAATTACGTAAGAAACAAGAAAAGTAAATACGAGCAATAAAATGTTTAAATCCAAGCAGAGACCGGAATGTCCGTGGTTCCGCCGCTACCTGGGCAGCGTCCGGCTAGGTGGCTATTACGTCCGGGCGCGCCGGAATGTGCGCACGCACGCTAATTGCTAAATTCGCCCGGAACAACTCCCCATCCCCTTCCCCCCATCAGGGAGAAAGGAGGTGGGCTTATTGTCCTCGCGGGGTTGCGAGAGTTTGTTATGAAAATTACACTCAAATTTTGTGTACGAATTAATAATTTTCCATTTTCAGATTGTGTTTTCCGTGTTCGCTGTTGGCGTAGAATTAGAAAATTAATTTGGCTTGTTAGATTTAGATGGATTTGGCTAATGAGGAGTGGAGTCTCGAAAGGCACTTATTAGATTCTTATAAAACCAGATTATTTCGGAATTGGAGGCAGTTCAGTCCCACCTAAGTAGTAATGATAAAAACTAAAAACGATGAAGCTAAACTTATCTTATTTGGTGTGTAATTTTGTTTTAGATGCAAGATTTACACCCCGATGGGTATCATTCTAATAGCACTCAATTCTTAGCATGAAAGGATCGCAAACTGAGTGATCCTTCCGGTCTATTTACCGAAACACTCAGTATCGCGGTAAAAAGGCTCTCAGCGAGCCAACAAACAAGTCCACAAAACAGACAATCCATTCTCACCTTTCCTTCCGTCTCGTCGATATCTTCTCGAGCACATTATCGGGTCCACCGGCCCGGTTTTCCAATGCTATCCGGTGCCACAGTGCTTAAGAGACAGATGGTATACTTAAGTTTTTGGTTCCTTCAGGTAAACTAATTACAAATTCCGATTAGATTAGTTTTTCTTAGCGGATGCCGTTTTTTAAGTTAAGTCTCTTGGGTTTATACCAAATATTTGATACTTATAGAACTTTAATTTGATGCATTCCAGTCGATCATATAATTTTGATCACGTTCAAAGTTATTCATTAGTATTCTAATGAATAACTTTTCGTCTCATTTCGAGACCACTCGCGATAAAAAAAAACTGAAATGCTGCCTTTGGCCTAATAATTATGTATGTTATAAATAACTTACATGAACGTGTCGTTATGTTGGTTAAACAATTTGAAAATTCTGTCTATTTCCAGTCGCACTGTGTCGGATAGGGCTCGTCGGCTGAACGGGAGTAATTGCCGAGAAACGCGATCATCGCATCCGAGACGGGCTCGGAGCTGCCTTGTGCAGCAGATATTGAGCTTAAACTTGCACTCCGCTTGCCGTGAGACGTTCAGGATAAATCGATCTGTTGTGTGGGCAATATGGAGCTCGAACATGTGCTCCTCGTTGCGAGATATTGGTTATATTGGGCTTTTAGAAGCGACTTTTAGCCGTAAAATATCGAGAGTTAGCTGAAGAATTCAAAATACTAATAAGACAACAAGAGACTGTTATACGATATCTTTTTAGGAAAATATGATTTTTGTTGATATAAGACTGTTATTCATTTTGTGATACATCCTAGAAAAATCTATACCTACGTTTGGCTGTGTAATGGACGCTTTCCTGGCTTTACTTTTTTTTTTCTAATTTTTCAATCCAATTATAGTCGAAATATTGAGGTAGAGATAGAGTTTGTTTAAGAAACTAAACCTACTTAGCCCAGTATTGAATTTTTTAGCGAATAGAGATCAAATTTGACAGAGTTGTTAAACTAGAAATGACACCTAACAAATTGAATTAGCTGAAAAACAAATTTTAATGTTCTAGTTTTGGATGTATTAATTCATCAATGATAACGTCATGTAACTACATATTAGATACGCTTGTTGTCGATGCTTTAAGATAATAGCAATCAATCACCATAGCACGAAAACTACAAACCTGATATTGGGTTCATCAGCCATCAGCATGGTGAAAATTAATAGGCGCAGTAACAGATATCTACCAACGTGGGTCGGTTGCCGGCGCGTAATTGGCGGGAAACGCAATCAGGACCGTGTTGCGATACGGATTACTTTTGAAGCCGATGATGGGATGTTGGTTGCAGCCCTTAAATTCACCCTGCCTAAAATAGGTCCGGTTCTCCCACTGACGTTTGAGCGTCTTGCTAATGAAACAAAAATACGGCGATTGAGGCCTTGACTTTAACCGCATTTAATATAGAAAGCAAAGGACTAAAAATATCTACCTTCATATAACAAATTCATTGATACAGGTAAGCATATTTGCGAAACAAACTGAAATAATGCCTTGGCAGCACCATGAAATTAGTAGTTACTATACCTACCTACAACGCAATTTTTCAAATGATAAAAAGACGTCCTAATATTTCAAAAAATATGGTCAACATCACAAAGTCAGAAAAAATATGTAACAAAAAAGTTGTTCAAAAACTATTAGAGATAAGTAGTCTTAACTAAACGGTGGGTCAGGAGAAAAAGAGCCAAAGTCGGTTTTCAAAATGAAAACGAAATAAAATGAAATCACGGCTTTTCTCCAATTTATTAGTTAAAACTATCCAATCTCTTTAACCCGTCGCGTCTCGACTCGACTAATCACATTACCGCAGATTGCCTTTGATTATAAAAAAATCAAAGCTCACACATTTTAACGCATACATGCACACACATATCTATGTAGAGTGAGGGGCACAAAACAAAACAACGTAAAAAGACACCGTCCGCTCCGCCATGCCACTAAGAAGGGCGGAGCTAATCAGAATTCGAAAACAGAAAAAAAACTTATAAACTCTTCCAACCCATACTTGAAAAACAACTTTATAACGAACCACCAAAGACCTGTTTCACATTGTAGATCTACGGTGGTTTAAACCATCCGTTCTGCGAGTCGATTAGGAAAGTGGCCAATCAGCGCGCGGTTGCCATAGCGACGAGTTGGCGCAAGAGCTCAATAGATGGCGCGGCGCGCAACTTGTCTTGATTTATTGAAACTCTTAGGTCTGGAGTTGAACACTCGCTTGAAATTGGATTCGAGAGTTGGTCTCCACCGAAGAAACGAATTATGAAAATTTACTTATTTTTTATTCTATAATATTAACAAAAATTCATTCTTCATTCATTCTATTAAAAACAAAAATGATAATACACTCTATTATTTTAGTTGATAGGTTTATTGGTCAGTAGGTACCTAGGTTTATGACAATTTCATACTTATGAAAAATTAATGAAGGTCGACATAACAAAACTAGCTCTTTTTCAGAGAGAAGAAAATGTTTTCTGTTTAAAGACTGCATGTTTGCTGTGTTTTTGTTTAGCTTCATAAGCAATTTTTAATCACTGTCAAAGCATTTAAATTCGTGTCCCCAGGATCAGCTTACAGGCATTAGGTGGGTACGGGTACACAAAAGTGATTGCATAATAATCCATTTATTGCAACGTCTCACAAACCGCCCTAAAATTGGGGAAACCTAATCCCCGTAAACCATTATACCGAAAATTCAACTACCATCACTCATAACCAACCAATTTTCCTGTAAAAGAAACTTTGTAAGCAACAAAATAAATTTCATTTTCGTTCGCAGAGGGATGTTTTCCTGCCCCCCACTTTGTGCGACAAAATTAAGTGGCAGTAAACTTTAGGCGGTGAGATTAGAGTTTATTTTAGACTGTCGGAGACTGCGAGTTTGGAAATGAAATTTTCATAAATGTGCGGTGTTTGCGCGGAGAGGGGGGAGGAGAGGGGTGCTGTATTTGTATTTTCCCCGCAGTTTCCGCGATACTTGAGCCCCCGTTGTGACGGACGGAAAACTATTAATAATAATTATGACTCCTAGCAATTACTGTTGTAACTAGGCAGCTAGGAGCATTCACTTACAAGGGGGCAAACATTTTAAAAGATGAGTAAAACCATATAAAGTTCGACTATTAGTATGTACCGATGTACACAAACATAAAAAACTTAATTACAGTAATGATTTTTTAAACACAACTCACCTAGAGAATTAGGAAATTTCATCAAATCTTATCGCTTTCTAAATAAATTCAATCGTTCAATAAATCAATTGTCTGAAAAAACTTCCTTCCGCGAAGTTTACAAAAGGTTGAAGAAAGCATTGTTTGCGCAAAGTATCGTATGACTGGTGTCAAATTCACTACAACACACATTGATTTGGTTTGACAGCCTTAAAATAGATTGCTATTTCTTAGTAAAAAAATCTTAAGGCCGTTTTGCACGCACGGGATGTAGTAAAAACGATTTTAATTCAAATAAAATACGGGTTTGCACGGCAGCTGATTTTGGAAAATAGGAAGATGAGTACCTATTTGAATTGTTCTTGAAATAATAGCGCTTTTAATTATTGAAATATAGCTCTGTTAAATTAGACTTATTATGCTTATCTCCTCAAAACATCCTAAAATTAAAAAGATACAAAAGGTTACCCGAAATTAAAGATAATACGTTTTTTTTGCAACCGTCTAAAGTTAGTTCTATTATTTCAGTCGTAAACACTTGTTCCTTTCAATATGTTTCTATTATTTAAAGGTAGTTTATTAAATAAGCTTATGATTTTTTAAACGATATTTCAATTGACAGAAACGTAGGTTAGCATGTCCACACAATTATCAAAATCATGGTCACCCTGATAATTCCACCAAAATGCCCAGAGATCCTACTGCGAAAGTCTCGAGTTACTAAACGACACCAATCGCTGGCAATTGACGCGCTAACGATGTAATAATAGAACTTTTTGCGACATCCTACACTTTACAATGGATTTTTTGTGGCACTCACCTACCTACTTAGAAAGCAAAAACATAATGCTTTAATCTCCTAGGTAATTAGGATTTAACTTACAAGTTATCAATTCAATTGGGAAACTTTATTATTAGATCGGCAGTCAATGCAGAATGGCTTCTAAGACATAATTGCTGAGCATTGGTATTTGAAAAAAACCCATGCAAAACTGAGGTTGTGATTAAAATACAATTAAAGAATTCAACGAAGTAGGTACAACTTTTGTCGCTTTCTTGGGCAATCTTAGTGCCGACACTAAAGCGCCTGCAGGTACAAAATAATTGATGGATGATGATTTAAATTCAATTCAATTTTTTCAATTCAATCTGGATATTAAAACCAAACATGGTTGTGGTGATGATGATGTTCTCCTAGCAGAATTTGCGGAGACCCGTCTCAACGGAGACATGTGCGCAGGACATTATTATAGTGCACAAGTGTATGCGCAAACACAGATGCACTCTCTATTCACTCTCATAATCCGATGGAAACATGAGAGATGACCAACGGCTTATCGTGCTTTTCGAGGCACGGTATACAGATATACCTACTCATAACATGATTAGGTGTTATTATGTTTGTATGTTATTTAAAGAACTTAGTATATTTGGTGACGATTTCGTATGTACACCATTGTGAGTAAAAAACCTTAGCTAGATACTTGTATTAAACTTCTTAAAACAAGTATCGACTTTTAGCGTTTGATTTAGCATGAGCAAGGAACTCACTACTGAGGCCATAAAGTGTGTCTTTTTCATATATCAGGTAGGTACCAATTATTTTAAGAGCAAACCTGTACCTATTTATATTTAGAAATGTTGATGTTGTTACTTAAGACAAAATAATCATTTTTATCTCTCTCTTTATAACACATAATTTTTAAGTATGTACGTAGGATATATTTTTATATAACATATATATATTTAAGTACTTTGTTTACTTATGTAACGTTAGGTAAACTAAGTACTTACTACTAAGTTTCTTCTAGTTTATACGAAAAGGCGAGTTATTCAATTACCTTCTTCCATAAAGATTGGTACCTAGGGATAAACCATTCTCAAAAATGAACGCCTCTCCACAAAATTATAACAGTTTAATACTCTTCTACTCGAGGCGTTGAAATAAAAATTGATTGGTAGAGTTCTACCAAGCAAGTAGACTTTTTTAAAGCTATATTTCCAATTTTGGCATTCTGGCGACGTGTCAAAAGGTGGGCTACCTTAGTGACCTCATGGAAAGGGCCTAAGGGGAAAAGTAGAATTGGCAGACCCCTAGCAAGATGGGCAGACGAAATTAGGAAGTACCTGAAAACTAAAAACTGGACAGACGTCGCAAAAGACCGCAAATACTGGATAGAACTGGAGGAGGCCTTTACCCGAGAGGGGTCCTAACCTAACTATTGACTTATGGAATAAAAGCCTTTTTTATTTTATTTTATTATTAATTATTATATTTCGAATCCTCGCGCAAAAGAGTAATAAACTGGTATAATTTTGTGGAGAGGCGTTCATTTTAAGAATGGTTTATCTGTACCTACTTACTTTTGGTCGAAATGTAGAAATATATGTAAATACTTATCATATTTGGGTTTTGATGTTAGGGATTGTAATAGTCTATTTCTATTATAAACTGACCTGAATCCTGTCTTCCGGAAGGTCTGTTTTGAGGGAGAGCATCTCTCTGGCGTACACGTCAGGGTAGTGCGCGTCCTTGAAGGCTTTCTCGAGCTCATCGAGCTGGTAGGAAGTGAAGATTGTCCGGCTGAGGGAAAACCATAACGTTTTAGGTTGCTGGTAGACTTATTCAGTGAGCCCTGGGGGTCTACTCGGAAATGGAAAATCGAAGTTTCGTTTTCATTGTCGTGCTAAACCAATTCGCATAAGATTAGCGTTTGCACGCAATCGAATCAGAAACTTCGATTTCGTTTTTGTACAGGGCCTGAGTCGGTATCAGAAAGTTAGGTGACATTTAAAAATAATGCCGCACTAATAATAATAGAAATGCGAAAGTTTGGATATTTGATATCCAAACTTTCGCATTTCCTCTTCACGCCAAAACTTCTGGACGGATCGGGCTGAAATTTTGCATACAGGTAGTTCTAGGCCTGGAATAATACAGAGTCAACCACTACCAATTACTTCCCGTATAAACCAGTTCCCATGAGATAGAAATAAACTTTAAACGTATTCATAGAAAAAACGCGTAGAAACTGGTCTCAGGTATACTCCATAGTCTTACTACTTACAAATTAATCTATATATATAAAAGAAAGTCGTGTTAGTTACACCATTTATAACTCAAGAACGGCTGAACCGATTTGGCTGAAAATTGGTGGGGAGGCAGCTTAGAACCAGGAGATGGACATAGGCTATGTTTTATCCCGGAATTACCACGGGAACGGGAACTACGCAAGCGAAGCCGCGGGCAGCAGCTAGTTACTAATAAATTGCCATTGTTGTCCTGTAGGTTAATTTTCTTTAAATATTTGAAGTTGCAGATTAGTTGGATTCTCTCTTCAACAAGTTTTGGCGTTAACACAAAAGAATGAGGTCCATTTTGTATCTAATGCAAGATCATTATTCGTTAAAAAACTTTTCCAAGCACAACTAAAATCCAAATTTCATTCATTTAATAGGCAGTTGGTTTTTCGTTGTAACTATCATCTGGAACTATTTTCAGCAGGATATCCGAAAAATAGAAAGCAAAAAATTGTAAATTCACACAGCGATTGAAGTCCGAATACACAATATTCACAATGTTCACAATATTCTATTCTCACTTCGTACCTAACCTTTGCTTTTGATCTTAGGTTCAAGACTAAATTTGCGTAATTTTCCCGACGTTTTATCAGGTTAAGCGATAAATATCTGAGTACCCGTGAATTGTAATACTATACGTTCTGATCGCGTAAGTTTAAAAGAAAACTTGATTCAACTCAGCCTAGCTTCACTGTAAGAACGTCAGCCTGTATTCTATTTAAGAAATTTTTTTCACTGTAAGAAAAGAACGAAAGCCTGTATTCATTGTAAGAATCTGTATTTACTGTAAGAACGAAAGCCTATATTCACTGTAAGAACTTGTATTTACTGTAAGAACGTAAGCCTATATTCACTGTAAGAACTTGTATTTACTGTAAAAACGTAAGCCTATATTCACTGTAAGAACTTGTATTTACTGTAAGAACGTAAGCCTATATTCACTGTTAGAACTTGTATTTACTGTAAGAACGTAAGCCTGTATTCACTGTAAGAACTTGTATTTACTGTAAGAACGTAAGCCTATATTCACTGTTAGAACTTGTATTTACTGTAAGAACGTAAGCCTATATTCACTGTTAGAACTTGTATTTACTGTAAGAACGTAAGCCTGTATTCACTGTAAGAACTTGTATTTACTGTAAGAACGTAAGCCTATATTCACTGTAAGAACTTGTATTTACTGTAAGAACGTAAGCCTGTATTCACTGTAAGAACTTGTATTTACTGTAAGAACGTAAGCCTATATTCACTGTAAGAACTTGTATTTACTGTAAGAACGTAAGCCTATATTCACTGTAAGAACTTGTATTTACTGTAAGAACGTAAGCCTATATTCACTGTAAGAACTTGTATTTACTGTAAGAACGTAAGCCTGTATTCACTGTAAGAACTTGTATTTACTGTAAGAACGTAAGCCTATATTCACTGTAAGAACTTGTATTTACTGTAAGAACGTAAGCCTGTATTCACTGTAAGAACTTGTATTTACTGTAAGAACGTAAGCCTATATTCACTGTTAGAACTTGTATTTACTGTAAGAACGTAAGCCTGTATTCACTGTAAGAACTTGTATTTACTGTTAGAACGTAAGCCTATATTCACTGTAAGAACTTGTATTTACTGTAAGAACGTAAGCCTATATTCACTGTAAGAACTTGTATTTACTGTAAGAACGTAAGCCTATATTCACTGTTAGAACTTGTATTTACTGTAAGAACGTAAGCCTATATTCACTGTAAGAACTTGTATTTACTGTAAGAACGTAAGCCTATATTCAATTCAATTCAATTCTTGGTTAATGGCTCTGCGTACTATATGAATTTGTAAACATAACTTTGAAAGGTACGACAGTTACCTACCTGTGTCTGCGTTTTTTCTTCTTCTTCTTTCCATTGAAACTATTGAGACCATCGACTGTGAAGTCTTTCGCAGCGTCTAGTGATGATACTCCTGTAAAAAAAAGTCAAGTTTGTAATTTATTTTTTCATCAAACTAAAATGAAATGCATGATTTTTTTGTCATAAAGTTTAGATGTTCATCAAAGCGATCAAAGCGTATACAAAATAATCATTCAAGAGTGCAACTAAAACAGCGCCAATAACACAAATAAAACACACTTTTAGGTCAAACTTTTTGGTGCATTTTTTTCAAACTAATCTTCATCCACTAATAAAGAGTTTATTATGCTAAGTCTATACTGGCGTTTAGACTTCTTATGAAACGAATCAACCAAAAGCCATTGCTTATTTTTAACCCCCGACGCAAAAAGAGAGGGGTGTTATAAGTTTAACGTGTCTGTCGGTGTATCTGTCTGTGGTATCGTAGCTCTCAAACGGATGAACAGATTTTCGTTTAGTTTTTTTTTGTGTCATAGATAATTTTGTCCCGAACGTTCCTAGCCATCTTTGAAGAAAATCTGTCCGGGGGTGTTTAAAATTTTTAATTTTGTTTGTTATTTTATTTAAGTAAGTATATTTTTTGTGTACCTTGTAATTATTTATGTTTTAAGTAATACCATAACAGATGCACACAGATCTTACACCATGTACATATCCGACGATTCTATCCGTACCAGGTTGTATGGCAGAGATCGCTCTTGAGCGATAAGACCGCCAATTGTCACTGTTATAATTATTTCATTCGTAAATTGTTTCTTAGTTTTAAGTCTGCAATAAAAGTATCTTCTATCTATCTATTTATTTTTGCTGAACAAACAAGGTTGCTTGTGTAAAAGTTGACTTCAGCGTATATCATATTTGCCAGTCCAACAATACAAAAACTTTCGTTAACAAAAACACTTGCCCAGATACAAATTAAATATTTCATGATTTAATTCGTGACGTAGCAAATTACGATTAGAAACTGCGCCAAGATGCAAAGAAAATAATAATAAATAAAATAAAATAAAATGAATCCATAGGAAGCGAAGAATATAATTATATTATAGTTTCCCAAGTTTATAGGTTAAAATGAAATGAAATAATATAATTCGCAAAGAAGTTAATAAGAATGTGACGTATAAATTTATATTTATCAATCAATTCTTGATTCTTCTTGGTTCTGATTTAAAACTTGGCACTTATGTATACCTAATGATCTCAGCTCTTTTATCGATGAAGCCAACTGATCCAACTTGGCTGACTTTCGAATTCATATTTTTTATGTGATAATGATAACATACTACCAAAATAAAGAAACCACATGCAAATAACAAGTACCTACGTAGCAATTAACCTCTGCAAATAAAACGTTTCTAACAAGTTATCCAAACAAGGCCCTAAGGCCGTGCCACACTATCGGATTCGTCACATAATTACCGAGTAAGATCCTCGCGTGAATTAGTAAACACAGGGAGAATCCCCCGGGAGGGGGAGTGGGGGATCCCCCCGGGAAACCGGGTAATTGAATTTGGCGCCAATGAATACGACAATGAATTATTAAATTTAGAACGCCCGCGGTAATAAAGATTGTGTTCCTACATTTCTATAGGTAATTTTATGAACTTTCTTATGGTATCAACTAGATTTTAAAAATTTGGTTGACGGATAGATTAATTTTCGTGACGTGTCCTAGAGTTCTGTAAGGTCTAAAGAAAACAAAGCACTTTGAGATTGAATTATGAACTCTAAAGCTTGTCACACACCTGAAAAGCACCGTTACGGCACAGCATAAAAAAATGTGCATACAAATATAGCCCATAATGGAATGCACATTTTTCGTGCTGTTAACTTGTAACATTTAGACGCATTTTATATATATTTGTACCTACTTTTTTGGGTAATTTAATTTATATTTAATATGTATTCAATATTTAGACTTAAGGCACTTTTGTAATTTTGTTGACTTAATTAAGGGCTCCTTTGCGATCCTATAATATAAAAATAAATTAAATGAAATATGGACGGCATCCGATGACAGACAACTAGCAGACCGCTCGTTTGAAGCTTGTGGGAAGCCATTGTGTAATTTTAAATAAATCTAACAATATGGAGTTTGAGTCCATATTTGAATGCACGTTTTGTGTGGTAGCGGTATTGGATGAATGTTCGCAAAGCATAAATAGGTAGAAAGTAACTGATGTGTTCCCCTCTCCTATATGGATATGTTTTGTGCGTAGGGTAATAGATGATAACTGATAATATTTATGATGTTTGTAATAAGTGTGTGTGATTTGATTAGGTATCTGTTACTAGGTAACCTTAATTTTAAGTTTTTTCTATATTAACAACATATGGATCTTGTTATTCGAAATAACATATTTTTTTTTTATAAAGGGCAAAAAACATTATTTGCGGCAGAAGATTGACTTCATACTTGCATGCATGATAATTCTCATAAGATTATAAAACTTGTCGTTTGGATTTCTTAATGAATCCAATCTTTGTTCAAATAAAATAATGTAGAACATTATTTCTGTGCTACCAAAGCCTGTAATTTTTTGTCCCGAAGACATGCAACAATGTGTGGACATGGGAATGTGGTGGCGCGAATCGTCGCTTGGGGTGCGTGACGGTCAGGCGGGGTTTCGAATCAATTTGTAGATTAAAGTGTTTATTTGTTGATGGAGCTGTTACATTCACCTAGAAACATATTTATTTTAAGGAATTATTTTATATTAATTATTGGAATATATAGGAAGGTAGATATAGAATAGGGCAAAAATTAGGTTTATTTTATAGGAAAATGGATAGAAATAAATTAGAACTTGAAATAACTGTTTTAAAAACTATGAGCACAAAAGACTGAGCACATGCAAGTACTTTTTTTACAAGAAAACTATAATCCACTAGCTTCATTCGGAGGCTGGATGCCTTCTCGGACGGACGTGAGGTTACGTAACTTTATTCGCGACTAGCTGTATTCTTACTACCTGTTATCCTATAACCCGTTTTCCCGTAGGAATTATGCATTTTCCCACGGTAAAAAGTAGCCTATGTTCATCAGGAATACTGTGGGATTCTAATAGTAAAAGAATTTGTCAAATCGGTCCAGTAGTTTCGGAGGCTTCAATACAAAAAAACAAACAATCAAATCTTTCCTCTTTATAATATTAGTTATACGTACATGAAAAATACCTAGAACACCTGGAACAAATATGTATCTACAGATCGTACAAAGATTTGCAGACATTCACCCACTCCTCCACAGAAGTCATCAAGAAAAATAAAATCCATTTGACAGGAATGCGACACTGCAAAATTAACAGATTCAAATCCTTTCACAAGCCATTCACGTACACCGGTCAACATGTAACTGGTACGGACCCCTAATGTTATTAACCCTAACATGTGTCCGAGTGTTCCGCACAATAGAGCAGGCGGGCGCGACTAATCCTGCCCGCTGATCGATTCGCCACACTTGTGATGGTATTGTCGCTACTGTTTGTGTTATTAGGAGATATTGCTTGTTCCTTTCTAGATAATACCGCCAATATGATATTGTAATGCAGTTTTAAGAACTTTCCTTGTTTTTTAAAGGACAGAAGCCTTTATTCACAAAAAAAATATAATAAAATAATAGAAATAAATTAGAACTAGTATTTACAATTGAAACAATTGAGCTAACTGCAGACTGTTGCAAACAATCTACAGGTAGCTCAACTGATCCATATCAATACCAGTCGGAAGCGTCCCCAAGACGCTGGCTGCATTGCCCCGCTGTATGGCAATGCTGATGCGCTGCGCTAGATACTGACCAGCTCTCGGGTCACGCGTCGCTTCGACCAGACGCTCAGATATTTTTTTAAAACCCGAGGAGCCTCGGTACCCCACGGACCTAGGGTCTCAAGAGGAGCAAATGTGTAGGCTCTGTCGAGACCTACATTTTGCGCCTCTTGAGATCTTTAACACATAACATCTATACTAATATTATAAAGAGGAAACATTTGATTGATTGTTTGTATTGAATAGGATCCGAAACTACTGGACCGATTTGAAAAATTCTCCATTAGCAGCCCACATTATTCCTGATGAATATAGGCTACTTTTTACCGCGGGAAAATGCTTCATTCCTACGGGAAAATGGGTAATAGGCAACGGGTAGTAAGAATGCAGCTAGTATAGGTATTATAGTATGCTTCCATCTATGTAGAGATAAATATTTTTTATATACACAGAAAACAACCAGAACACCCTGAACAAATGTCTGCAGATCGTACAAACATTTTTCCCGAGGCGGGAATCGAACCCGTAACCTCCTGCGCCACAGGCGGAACTTCGCCCGCTGCGCCACTGAGGTCGTCATATATAATTTGACTGTAATTTGTTCCATTATAAAGAATCACAAATAATTATAAAAATCGATTTCTTAGTCTTATTCGGCGCTTCTAGTTGTAAGTTGTAACGTTGTGCGTTCAAATTTCCAGAAAACATTTTAAGCGCAAAAATAACCCCAACGCTCAATGGTGCGTTAAAAGCAACGCATTCCTGTCGCGAGTTAAGACGTCGCCTAAGAACCTAACCTCAAACTCTAAGATTTCCTCATAATTTCCACTCAAAAACCATTCCCCTCTACAATATTATCGTAGCAGTGCTACGAGTCCGCTACGAACCAATAATGTATGCCGTTACACGACCTCACCTCACACTCGAAAGCCAACCTTACCGTCCCAAACAAAAGCCTTAAATTCCCCTGGCAATTTTAGCGATTATTTCACAGTCTGTTTAAAAGACTTTGGTCTCTTTGTTGTTGAGATATAAGGTTGAGTTTTGAATGTCTTTGGGGTATAATTTGAGCAGAAGGGGGGAAGTTGCGTACTCGTGACGAGAACCGCCACTTACAGACGAACAAAATGCTGAAGCGTAAATATTGTTACGTCGAGAACTGCAGTTTGTCTTCAGTTTTCAAATATAGAACTGTTTTCAAATAAAGAACTGTTTTCAAATCTCGAATGCGTTAGGCCTGGGTCCTGATTCCCGAATCTGAGACAGTTTGTTATTCGATATTCGAGAGTTCGATATTTCGGAACGAACGATATCGATTGTGTGAATGAATGTCTACCGTTACCGATTCGTTAGGTTGTTCCGTTCCAGATATTCAAACATTTTTTATGTTCTATTAGTACGTGTCTAGCTTACATAAAAAATGGTCAATTTTAAACATGGTTTGTAGAGCATCGCTGTATCAGATCGTTAAAAAGTAAATAATTTTAAGTAAAACCGTATTTTGGTCGCTTAATTAGGGGTAGCGGTCTGGCTCATTCATCACTAACGTGCCATAAACATACCAACATGCACACCTAGGTTTGCGATTACAGTTACATTCGTTAAAAGTTTCAGTATTAAAGCTCCTATCTTAGTTGTAAAAAAAAGGAAAAAAATATCTAGGTTTCTACCTACTCACTATCAGTAGACGCGATCAGAAAATCTACAAAATCAGGAATGCTCACCGAATTTTGTAGATTTGCTGGTCCAACAAGCATTATTTTTTTTAGTAAAATCTCCAAACATGCCTGAATCTTATCTCGTCCCAAAAATCTCAATTCAGCCCGTCCCATTTCTTATAATGGGCAATTATTTTGACATCTCCACCAAAGTCACGTTTTACCAACGTTTTCCACGTATGCAGATTGGCCCGGAGCGCTCGCAAACAAATCTAATTCTCTCGTTGGAGTAAATGGGCCAAAAATTGCCAATTTCGTCGCACTCAGTGAGATTGGCCCAATATTTTGTATATAAATAAATTTTATTTGAAGTTTTGTTGGAGTTTATGTATGGCACTTGTTATAAACGCTTTCTTATTTGCAACTACTTCATTATGTGTATAAAGTTAAGGTCGTACTATGGCCAAAGCATTGTAGCGGTCCCAGGAAGTCGATGGAAGGAGGCGGCTCGGGACCGGTTTTTGTGGCATCGTACCTACAGGGGAGGCCTATGCCCAGCAGTGAATGTAAATTTCGGAAAAGTTAGAAAATCTTAAAAATGTGACCTGGCCAATGATTACTTATTGCTAGTGAAAAATCTATCGTCCAAAGTAGGTGTGTGTGCCTACATCCGAAATATCAATTGATTACTTTGATTGAAAAGTAGAAAATTCCTCCTCATTTCCAATTACATAAGATCAAACGCAAATAAAATAGCTTGGAGTCAAATTCCGAGTGAAATTAGAAAGAAACCTCGTAAGGAATACGTCGAGACACGCAATTAAGGTGTGCGCACAAGAAATTGGCAATTTTCGCGTCAGGCCAATTGAGGAAGGCGCACACTTGACTATTTGATTTGCGAATTCGCGACACCGGGAAATGTGGTTATGGCTGCGTTGGTGTTTGTTTAGGAATGGAAAAAATATATTGATGATTTAGAAAATATTAACTTTTTCTCGCCGAGTGAGATGTCCAATCAGTGGGCCTAAGCTCTAACTAATTCAGTCCAATAAGGTAAACTTTGTCACAGAAAAAAAAAATCTGTAGCTCGACATTGTGGCTATGTATTAATAAGAATGTTCGAAATGTCCAGTTTATGGTACACACACAACGACAAAACAACGACAAAAGTGCTGAAAATTGACAACCTTCTAAATGGTTTAATTTAGGTGCGCATGAGCCGTAGATATACGTATTTTGAATAATTGACAATGTTTTGCCACGTTCAAAGTTCATGGTTGACTCAACGCACATAATTATTTAATTAGGTAATTTTATTTTTGTACGAGCTTAAAGCAACTAGCTCCAAATAAAATCCATGCCAAAAGTCTTTGCCTATTGAAATTATAGGCGCATGCAAAATTAAACTGAGTTCTCATGCAGAACGAGCTGAAAATATCTTTAAAAATAGTACATTACCTGAATAAAACTGTCGAACCGCTACGGATACATGAAACAAACAAAAATACAATATCAGACAGAGAAGCGAAGAGCATTACCATTATTAGCACAAAATAGCAGTTAGGTAATTAAAGGTAACCTACCTAATTATGTTTTTAATATATATTACGCTGATGAAAAACACTCGAACAACAGCATTCATTTGGTTATCAAGATAAATAATCATGTAGTAGACTTTTTCAAAAAACCGCTGCTGAAAAAAAGCATCTAATAATGAGCGCTAATAGCACCCTGTTTTCGACTTTCTGCATTCAGCTTCGGCCTGCACTGTCAAAAAATACCCCTAATTAAGTACAGCCAAATATTTTAGTACAGGTTTCAGTTCGTGACGTGTAAAATCCGATTACTATTCCATAGTTTTTATTAAAAATAAACAATTGATATGCGCACAATCACAAATTAATCCAAGTAGGTTTTTACGCCACCAAAAGATGGCGCAAAACGCGTGCTAAAACTCAAACCTTTCACACCTTATTATTCGTAGATATCACATTACCAGTGTTCCCACAGACGCAGGTGTGAATGAAAAACGAGCAAAGATACAAACAAAAGGTCTACCTTAGTACCACTACACTACAGCCTTTGTAAGATATCTTGGTTTGCATCTGGTTTTGTGCTCAGAGGTGAATGATACACTGGAGTAAGCTTCACATTTCGGACCTTAATCCGTCCACCCGTTTAATTTCTATGACTGAATGAAAGAATTCAATATTTTATAGACTGTGTTTTTTTAACAGTCACTTGTAAAATATCGGGACTAGCGAGAGCTTCGATATATATCGAACTGAGATATAACTTGTCTACGAAATGTTTAGTCAAAAAAAAAATGCTTGGACGGAGATAAGTGCCATTTAAATGTAGGAAAGCTTTTAAAAATAAAGCTATTTTACAATCACTTAGGGATAGAATTACCATGATATGTTTTGAGCTATTTATTTCGACACAGTTGCATGTGCCATGATCACGGAATGCATAACTGAAGTCACAGACGAGTGAGTTTTCTCAAAACAACACAAATATAGTAGAAAAACCATGATAGCTTAACAACTTTTAGGCTATTTTATGGACTTAAAACTCAAATTATATCACAAGAGATATTTGTGTTACCTACATATATCAAAACTAAATTAGAATAGCCACTTTTGGACACATTTAGTACCTACCACATGTATAAAATAGTCAAAATTGGGTGTGACGCAAATTTGTCAACAAAATACTTGTGTACCTTGAACAATTTCATTATTTAGTATATTAAATAGTCGCTTATCAATACGATAATTAAGAACATTGTGTGAAAGCAAATATTGAATCACGCCATCTTTCGTCTAAAAACAAAATGTGTTTATTAGACAATACTCCATTAGTAAGTTATACAGTGGTTGTACACTTGTCTTGTATTACTAATCATTATCAGATAACGAATCATTTATGCAATCATCAAGATCTACAAGTTTTAATGATTGTATTGTTTAAGCATTGGTGCGTAATTTGTACATGTGGTTTGTGAAATTACTGTCAAAACAAGTGTACGACTGTGCACTTGATTTGACAAGATAAAAATCGCTGAACAAGTTGGTCTGCCAGAATACTTAGTGTTTCTTCTAGTCTGCGGTGTGGACTGTATACTAGGTTGTGGATTGAAAGACTTGGCTGGGTAACAACTTAACTTATAAATTTTCACTGTTCGAATGACTGACTGACTCACAATTTTCTTACAAATTATTGTCCCGCCCCGCTATACGCGGTGGCGAGCGAACTTTTCTTTAATAAATTCTTAATAATGTTATATATACATGCTAACTTATTTATATACTTAGGATCTCTACTGTGTTTGTATATCTGTCGTGCACACTTAGTGCAAATGCTATTTGAATCTGGTAAATGTTTATCAATTTTGCTAGTTTATCATGCCTATGTTAAATGAGCCTCTCTATTATTATGGATATTCATCATCATCATCAGCCTATATTAGTCCACTGCTGGACATAGGCCTCCCCTAATGAGCGCCATAGCGCCCTGTCTTCAGCTCGCCGCATCCAGCATCTGCCTGCAGTCTTTCGCAGATCGTCATCCCACCTGGCGGGAGGGCGTCCTACACTACATTTACCGAATCGTGGTCTCCACTCAAGAACACGTATGTTACCTAAAGACATTGTCTACTATTATTTATGACAATCCTGTAACAGTTAAATATATGTCACATAACAGAACACAACATCTTCAATATTAATTTAGTCGGAGTCGAATAGACTGCTAAAATAAATTGGCCTGGATGACACTAAGTCGCTAAAATCACTCGTTCATTCTTAAAAAGTAGTTTATTTATACTCACTCTATAAACTCACTCTTAAAAAGTAGTTTCTATAGCATTAACAATTATTATTTATGGTCTCGACATGATTTTGACAGCATGTAACAAAGAAATTAACGTAGTTGACATAAGTACACTAAATAACAAGGAACCTTACTATTTAACTTTAATAATTTAAAAATTTTCGTCTAAACAGCCATAAAATTCCCGTTAAAATTATAACATTGCCATTTATTTAACGAGCTAAACGGCCTAACAGTGTTACCAGCCTCTGAGAAATCATTTTTGGGGGAAATGCCCCTTGGGGCTCGTTAGGGTGTGGGGGCTGCATTTTTGAAAACGATATTGTTGAGACTGAGGGTAGGTAAGGACGTAAGAATATACAATGGCGTTACGGTGATTTTTAGCGTGGTTTTAGTATTAGTTATTTTAACTGGATACGTTAAGTAACTAATACTAATACCATGCTGCCCAGCCTCGGCGGTGCGAACCATACGCGCCGGTGCTACACGGGACTGGAAGAGCTCATTTGCGTCTTGGGCCATGAAAGTGTTAATAGTATTTGTACGCTATCAATACATCATTTATGGCGTTGACCAGGTTTAAAATTATGAAAAGAGTTTTAAGGATAAGCCATTTTTGACTTCTTTTATTTCTTCTTCTCTTAAGGTGTGAAAAGGTAATGTTTGGTAACGATATACATGGTAGCGCAGGTCCGGACATAGGGTACTTTTTATCTTGACAAAAAAGCGTGCGAAGCCGCGGGCGGAAACTTAACTTATTATAATGAATACTTTACTTAATTTTATAACCTATTAATTAATTAATCATCCAAATACTATGAGAAATGTTTACCTACTGAAACATGGCCCATTCTATCCAAGCATTTAACAAATAGGTACTGCATGACCATTGAGCCAGAAAAAAACAGATCTCGCAAAGAATATTGTAACACATCGGAGGCGTTGAAGGAAAAACCTTATCGTTACCGATACAGCCGAACGGACATGCGCATTCGGGCGTGGAAATATAATGGTTTGTTAGACTATTTCCTTGTGATTGGCACAGCGTGGAGAGCTGCAGTAGGTGAAGTTCATTAAGGCAATGAAAATAAAAAAATTAGGGAGGGATACCCAATAGCGTTGGGTTCAATGACTTGAATTGGTATTTATTTCTGAGATGAATGCTACCAACATTTATTTCATGAATGCTTCTGGAATCGGGTGTGCATCTGTGGAAGCACCGTGGCATTGATGTAGGCGCTTGCGTACAACGAGTCAACTAGTTAAAGTATTTTAATGATGTGTGTACCTATTCAGTTTTAAGTAAATACTTACCTTGTTTTTTCCTTTCATTTTTAGTAATACATTTCTTTGCAAAAATTGATACATAAATCAGCAACAAAATCCATTGGTTCATAAATACAGGGGGTCTTTTTTTGAAAAATCATTCGTGTCGATTTCCAACACACGTAAAAGGTTAAAAAAACGAAATATGCAGTTATTGTTTTTTTTTTATCGAGGGCATGACTCCTTTCATGACTTTTCTCTACTCTCATGATTTCGGACTTGACCATCACCGCCCTTCTCAAAAAAACAGATTACAGTAGATAACTAGTGTAATTGGTTAAATGTAATCGTTCTAGTTATAAATAAATAAATAATACATAAATAATAAAATTTGGAAAAGGCGTTTACTACAAATTTCTTATTTGGAAAACGCCTCTTTTGCGAAAGATTGAAATCAGAAGTCAGTAGTTCTCCTATACTCAATACTCAATATTTTAAAAACGCCTCTTTTGCTAAAGATTGAAATCAGAAGTCAGTAGTTCACCTATACTCAATACTCAATATTTTAAAAACGCCTCTTTTGCTACAGATTGAAATCAGAAGTCAGTAGTTCTCCTATACTCAATCCTCAATATTTTTATTGCAAACATGTTGTACATGGGATCTTATAGATAATGTGTTTTAAACATGCACCCTGATAGGGCACGGCAACATTTAGCTAGGAGGCTAATACTTATAATCTAATGATTTATATTTCTATTTATATTTATATTCTAGGCGCAATAATATTAATAATTTAATGGGTAGAAATAGGCTTTATCTATCCTTATTACTAATGAGATCTAATTAGGTAGTTAAAGTTATAACAAAGAAATTACAAATCTAAAAACTCTTGTCACACTAATATTATAAATGCGAAAGTTTGGATGTATGGATGGATGGATGGATGTTTGTTACCTCTTCACGCCAAAACTACTGAACGGATCTGGCTGAAATTTTGCATACAGGTAAGTCCAATCCTGGAATCAAACATAGGCTACTTTTTATTCCATAAATCAGTTCCCATGGGATATAACTAAAACTTTAAATTTTTTCCATAGAAACAACACGTGTGAAGCCGCGGGCAGAAACTAGTAGAGAATAAAAACTATGTTTGATTAATGTTTTCAAGAGAGCCTTAAGCTTATTGATTTTGGTTTCATTCTGTATTTCTAGAATTTTATTAAGGAATTTTAATATAAAATTTTATAGACATGACATAGGGTCCTGAGAGGAACATTTGCAGTTTAGAGAATGGTATATCTAGTGTATTGTTGGGTCGGAGGTTTTGTGGTCTTGTGTAAACTTTAAAGACTTCCTACTGCATCCGCTGTACTGTGTCAGGGCGGGCGGGCGGCTTGGGCGGGGCGGACACTGTAACAGCTAGTTAGGCATTGGCCACTCTAGTCAACTACCTTCCGTTTACCAGTCCGGTTATGGTTTTACCTTATTGATCGGTGTACGGTAGTCAACTTGTAATTATTTTGGTATTAATTGGTGTCGATTCAGTTACGTTTTGGTGACATCTGAATTGACATCATTGTTAAAATTAATTGATGATGATTATTAATATAGGTACCTAAAATGGAACCATTTAACAGTCATGATATTTAATAGTCGTCGGAATAAGAATTCCAAACATAAAAAATAATTTATAACGTTTGAATACTTAACATCTAGAGTATAGGAGCCGGAAGTACTAAAAGTTTGATACAAAACCTTTAATTATTGTAGTACCTAGCAAGAGTTGTTTTTGATGACGACCTCAGTGGTGCAGCGGGCGAGAGTCCGCCTTCGACGCAAGAGGTTGCGGGTTCGATTCCCGCCTCGGAACAAATTTGTATACGATCTGCAGATATTTGTTCCGTTGGTCTGGGTGTTTTTTATGTACCTACATATCATTAAAAAAAATCTATCTATGCATATATTGTATTATTAAATATATCAGTTACCTAGTACCCATAACATAAGCTTTGAGTAGCTCACTTTGGGGCTAGATGGTGTGTGGATTGTCCAGCATTATTTATTTATTTATATATTTATATAAATATTTATTATTTTAGCACCACGTTACGCTGACTTTACAGAATAAATTAAGTATAAAGAAGTGAAAGATTTAGCTACCTAAATAAAAAAGGCACAAGAAGCTACGCAATCGATCAATCAATCAAACCACCTTTATTAATTTTTAAGGCTTATAAGCTCATAGACAAATCAAATTTTAAACTATATTATTATCAAATAACATCCATCACTCTAATATTGTAAATGTGAAATTTTGGATGTTTGTTACCTTTTCAACGTGACAGCAGAATGTTTTTACTCTTTGCCTTTCCACTTCAAAAGTATTGAATGGATTGCGCTGAAATTTTACATAGTGTGTGCTGCGAAGTTACGGACAGAAGATTGAACGAAATAAAGTGTTGATTGTTTCTCTATACTTCATTTTTTGTTAAATAGCCGAAGAAGTGAAAAACTCAAATGTAAGCTCTAAGCTTTAACGTACTCGAAATCAAGACTGGCATACCTAACCTAAAATAGAAGCTAATAATACAGTTTGGAATATAGATAAAACCCGCTGATTCAAAGTGATAAAATTATTATGCTTTTGTCATCACAAAATTTTCCAATGACGTCACAATCAAGTACACGTCTCGAGTAATTACCAACGACCAAGACCCATAATCAGCTGGTACTTATAACACAACACGGTTCTTATTATAATTGCCTATCGACTTTTGGAGCTTATTCTGAAAAACTCTATTCATAGAACGATAAGGTCGAAAATATTTGGAGGTTCTTGTGACTACAAATAAGAGCTTTATTAGGAAAGCTGTAAGGTTGAAATTCTTTGTAGGTTATTCATTAAGCGATCAGTGGCCTGAAGGGTGGGGGTGGATAATCGTAAAACGTTATTGTGAAAACGAATTCAATTATTCGGGTTTTTATGAATTGGGAAAAAATATATAAATTAAACCAGAACATTGCCAGACAGACTCTATAACATGTATAAAATAGTAAAAATATTTTTACTCTCGTTTTGATTCATTCTATGTCGAATTATGTTAAAAAAAATGTGGTAAGTTGGAAACATTCAGCCACATGTTACTTCTCACTGGCAACCCGACACGCACAATTAGTCGCCACTCAATGTTGACTACTCGCGATACAACTTAATGAAGTGTTGCCACTTTGTCTCGCTTATTTTGCCATTTGATATCTAAACTATACAGAGCAAATTGGTTTTGTTTCCTTAGTAAGAAATACTTAGGTAAGTAATTAACAGCTATGAAAAACATCATTATTTACTGTATAGGTACTTTCCTATGAGAAGTATTAGAACTATAAAAAAAAATCTTGACGTTTTTTAAAGAAAAGCTTTTACGAAATGTAAATAAGTAATAACTTCCTAATTTGTAGATATTCTACTAAAACCCAAGTTTGTTTTTTTCTATCACTTCTTATCGTTAAAACTAGGCAACAAAATGTTATACCGTCCTTTGTAAACTCAATCCACCAAAAGTAACAAAATCTGTTGTCAAAGCACCTATTAATAGCTTGTATCCAAATTAATTTACCGCTGAAACCTAATACGCAATCACCACTAATATACTACTTGTTATTACAACTTGTCGCCACTTAGCGCGGGAAAACAGCGGTTTCTGTGACATTTGACACCTTCTCCCAGCCCCATTCAAAAACCTGTCTTATCTCAATGAGATAGAAGTGTAATTTCCTTGGAATTTAACGCTGTCATCGGGAAATTTTATTCTGTCATACAAAATATTGCTAAGGTAATTTTATTTCTATTTTAGAAGAGTTTAAGGTTGAGTTTTCTTTGGAGTTGCAAGTGTCAATTTTAACAGGCGCTACTTGTCTTTGGTGTTGCTTGTTACAAAAAAGTTTCCAAATGTTTCGGGTAATCGAGAACGTTGTGGCGCTTACATTCCGTCTTCCGCGGAGTAGCGGAAGAGATTATTATTTTAGAGTATTTAATATATCCTTTGTTGCAAAGTCTTTAAGGATTAGATCAGTCCTTGCAAAGGTTTATGTTTTCTAATTTTCTTGTTGGTATCTCTTCTGTGTGTCATACTGTCCTAGTGACAAATACACTGCCTCATAATTTTGGGCGATATGATGCTAATTTTTATATTTTCAAACTATATAAATATAATAAAAAGCATTTAAAAGCAATATGAAAAATAGCTATGTATCAACTACACACTTCTAAAGAGATCATTTATAATCATTCAGCAGATTCGTGTTGCTATTAAAAATTAATTGTTTGGTATTTACGAGATCAAAAGATTAATTAATTTTACCCAATGTACTTGTGTTCTGTTCTGACTTAATTGTTTAATTTAAGATATTTTATTTTTAATGAGTTATGTAAATGTGTGTGTTGTAGTAAATAAATAGTATGTCAATGTCTAAGTATGTCTAATTACTCGTAATTAGATAGTTACTCAAGTACCTATTAGAGGTGTAAAAGTAACGAAAAAATGCGTACCCATATGTATTCGTTACTTTATCAATTAGTACTCGTTACTATCGTATCGTTACTCGTTACTTCTGATACCTCATCATAACATGCTATGGTATAGCATCGAATCGAATCGTATTGCGTACGCGTACAGGGCCATGATTCTCATGACGTCACAACGTGTCCTAAACACAAACGCGATTCCTAAATGCGCATTTGTGTGGCATCGAAAAATTAAATATTGTATTCTGTGAGCCACAAGACTAGTTGTCTATGCCCCGTGTTTTGTTTTTCGATTATTTCACATGATTTGTTCAATATCTATCATACATCTGGTCTACTCGGAAAATTATTTTCTTAGATCATGCATCGTTCTTTGTAAGGTAGGTACGTTTTTAAAATTCACCGAATAAGCGCGCGCATGCGTAAAACATACGATCAGCAAACATTTCAATAGACGCATCAACGGTACTTGCGTGAACTGAAACAGTGTTGGTACCCAAAGTACGAAAGATGCGAGTAACGAAATGTATTCGTGTGTAACGTTTCGTTACTCGGTACTAGATGGCGCACCCGTTACTCAGTACCGAATACATGCGGTTTGCTACAGCTCTAGTACCTATTTTAAAATTAAATTTATCTTGTATTTATCTTCTTCTTTCAGTATGTCATAATCACAACTTACCTAGGTACGTAACAAGATAAGGGTTGATATCACTTCCAATCAAGTTATTCCAATTTGTATCCTGTCAAAGTGAATCTGTTGTGGTTTCATTATAATTAAAGACAGACTTCTCTGTTACACAGTCAAGTGCTTACTATTTGTATTATTACAAAGGTTTTACTTATGGACCATCATAATAAGCCATAAACTAGGGGTCAAACCACCAATAGCAGTACCACATTTTCATCAGGTAAAACGAAACTCTACCCCAAATCTAAAATTAAAAATGGCGCCTTCTAAACAATACCGCTCGCAAGGCCAACACACATTGTTTTAGAAACAATAAGCGCCATGATGAAATGTCAAATCTACAGCGAATACCACCCCGCGGTATTCCAAATATGAAATATGCGCAGAAATGGCGGCGGAGGTAATTTTTACAAATGGCTGCCGGTCGGGGATCCAGTCAGGTGGTTTTGTGTGGGGCTTTTCATGGACTGCTGGGGCAGAACAAACATGCTCGCACACCGCACTATTTTACATGAGCATGACATGACTTTTGGCTGAAAAGAGACGACTCTTAGACATCCTTACGTAGAAAAAAAATACTAGCTATAGAGCGAGTTTGAGAACTCTAAATTTATCAAAAAACAAATCAATGTTCTATAGTTGAATTTCTTGCATTGTTTCCCTGTTCTGAAAAATTGTACCTATTAGAAACTCTCCCTACAACAAAATAGAGTTGACTTTTGACTTATCGTGAGCATTGGCTGGGCTTGGTTTGGCGGATTTATTACTGAGACAAAGGGAGATCCCCCTCTTGGCCACTTTCCTAAATCAGAAGCAAATGTATTGTAGTTGGTTTTCGTCTGCTTTATCGATTTGAGTGTATTGAACTGTCTGGGTCTTCGACATCAAGATTTCTGAGTTACACGATAAAGCGATAAGCATAGATTTTTTTAAACGTTTTTAATAACTGGATTGAATTCATTGTTTTTAAAAGAAAAAATTGCCGTACTGAGGTAGGTAATTATACTAATTAGATATTCTATCTAATGTCACACAAAATCTGTTAGAACTAGGTATGTGACACGTGAGCTTTTTTTTGTCAAGATATTGTGTGTAAGATATTTTGAACACCTTGGGTGTTTACAACAATATGATGATTCGAACGACGTACATCAAATTGCTTTTATGTTTTTCAGATCATTTTGACTACTCTACTAGACGCGCATATCAATTTGGCGTTGACTGTACCTACTTATTAAATGATATAACATTTTAGCCTGCGGAAATGAAAAATTTAAGAAATACTGGTACTTATGTACTTTTATTACGACGACCTCCGTGGCGCAGCGGGCGAAGGTCCGCCTGCGACGCAGGAGGTTGCGGGTTCGATTCCCGCCTCGGAACAAATTTGTGTACGATCTGCAGAAATTTGTTCCGTTGGTCTGGGTGTTTTCTATGTATAATAAAAAAAAAATATATCTATCTATGTAGTGTATTGTATTAAGTATATCAGTTATCTAGTACCCATAACACAAGCTCTGCTTAGCTTGGGGCTAGATAATGCTGTGTGAATTGTTCAGCATTATTTATTTATTTATTTATTTATTTATTTATTAGGTACTTTTCTGCCACTATCCAGAAACTGTCCTAAACAGAATCTTACCTTAACCGAACAATGGAGCCAAATCCCCGTACCTTGCATATGAATTTATTTTTCTATATTAACTTAAAGAAAACCCACCTGAGAGCTGCTGCTGGTGTGAGCTGGGACTATACGGTGATTTGATTTGTGGGAAACCTGCAACAAACACAAACATTAGTTAATTTACAAAGAACCCGCCGGCAATTAGTTTAATTATGCGACACCCACCCTCCCGGGGCATTTCATTTAAAAGTGCTAACTCTGGTTTAAGTAATTCTTAATTCTGTTTTGTCTTAATTTTTATGTTTTTGAAATATTACTAGATTGCAGCTCTGCTTAGCTTAAGGCTGGAAGATGCTTTGTGAATTTTCCATCATTATCTATTTATTTTATGTGTTTATGTTAAAAAAAGTAAACGTTTCTATAAAGAAAAAGGGAAACTACGATAAGGTAATCTTGAATGTAGATGATAGGTTTTTTTCAAATTTATAATATGAAGGGCCTAGTTTAGTATAATGTTCGACTATTTAGAGTCAAAAGGCTGTGTGAATTATCCAAATTTTTTTTTGTTAAATAGGATGCGGTTACAAGTCCCGTCTAGGTCGTAAATCTTAAGGATATTTTAAATTCCTAGAAGAACATTATGAAATTCTCAAAAACACCTTTGGAAATTATTAAACATATTTAAGTGCCTACTCATGGATTTCTATAAACTTATTTCAATCAATTTTAAAATTCTGCAAATTCTATTACCAAAGCTATTAGGTTACTAAAAAACAAAGCATTCCATAAGCTGGGGTATTCGAACACAGATCGAATTCGCGGACAATAGACAATCGTAATACGAAGACCTATTCTATTCAAAGCTCTATCGGCTTTGGGTTCCTCTATTATAAATTGCGAACGACGTAAACTATTTGTTTGGTCAAATCAAATCAAATCAAAAACTCTTTATTTCCATAAATACAATAAATGTACACTTAGAAAAGGTCAAATTATAAAACTAAACACTGACACGGAAATAAAGTGATAGTATTGATTTTAGTCGCTTCGGTATGTAGACTAAAGTAAAGAAGCGATGAAGAAACCTTTAGCCTGTTAGTTGCTATTTTTCGAGTTCGAGCAAAACCCGTCCCAAGCTTTTTTATCCTCTAGATACTAGTATAGTATTATAATATCTGTGCTCTAGATAATCTGATATTTTATAGTAAACTTTTTTGCACAGTAAGGTTTTGACAATTTGTTTGAATTAATTGACTGATAATTTTTGCATTACTTTTAATCTTTTAACCTACCTAAATTAGATTAAAAAGTTTGTTTAAGTTCCATTAGTATTGCTACCTAATTGTTCCCGTTATTTTTAATAATAATTTATATCTCTCTATTATTTTCTTTTTCATTAATCTGGGTTATCGATAGCTGGCGCAAAACATGATTATGATGTAGTATTATCACTATCACGCTCGCTTATTTTGCTGAAGGTACATATATAATGTACATTATCTTTTATATGAAGTAGGTATGTAGTAATGTACCAACATTAAAATTGTCGGTAAGAGAGCTACCAAGAAGTATGGTAGAGACGCTATTTTGACTCCATACTATTTATATTGGTTGTTTCTACAAAATAAGGTAAAAACTGATTAAAGCTTGCTCACGAAACAAAATGGATCCGGTTAGCTACGACCACTTCCTCAGTTTTTTGTTTTTTAGCGTGCCTGGTTAATCTTTTTGTATCGTTTAATGCTGTTATTAGGTATTTATAATGCTATTACTAGGTATAGACCGCCTTAAGTATGTCCACTTATATTTTTTTTTATGAAAGGGCTAATGTCCATTGATCATGACGTCATATGAATAAGAAAAACAAAAGACGATCAGTCTCGCTATCAAGCGCTTACTCAGGTTCCAACCCGTGACAACTCAATTTTATTGTTGGTAGAGAGCAACCATGGTACAACCCATGACTTTACAATTGTAGAGAGCACAATCAGAGAATTTACAGCACACTTTCTACACAAAGGCTAAACGCACATAAACACATCCTCAATTACTGCAAGATAAATAAAATAATTGGTGCGTGGAACATTGTTACTGCGTTTACCACCGTTCGAACCATTGTTGCTGTAAGGGCGCATACACACGAACGACCTACTCTACTATATATTATGATTATGATTATGATTACTCCAGTGGCTCAGCGACTCAAAGTTGATATTGGCACCAGACTTCTCCAGGCACTTGGTTCTAAGCTGTTTCTTCCCAGCTAGTAGGTATTTGGTTATCTTGTCGGTTTATTCACTAACTCGACACAAGAGATGTAGTGAAATTCAAAATTAGTATCACTTATTATTTCGTCATCTGGACACGCCGAGTGAAACTTTAATTAAATTTCTTTTATGTTTTCGTCAACTAGACACACCTTCGCATTTTACCCGAATTCATTACAGTCGCGCAGAAATCGGCCACTAAACGTCCCACTGCTGGGAACGGTTAATTTTGTATGTCATAGTAAAGTTATTCACCATTAATTGTAAATTTATGTCCCATCTTGTCAAAGAGTAGGTACCGTCGATCAACTGCCTTAATCTATTGGTCTAACCAACAGCATTAATTTTCACCAACGTTGCTTGATAGAAATCCCCAATCGTCAAATTCCTCTATGCTAGATTTAAGCTGTTTAAAAGTTGCTATGCCGACTTTTAAACAGCTTCATGTGAACAGTTAGAAAATCATATTCGTTCGTGTGTCTTCGACTTAATCGTAATAACGATTGCAAAAAGGCTGACGGTTGCAACGGATGTGGACAGTAAGGTATAAATTGCACTTCCTCATGCGATTTCATGTTGTTGAAAGTTGGCTTAATAACACTTTCAACAATCTTGTAGGACTCAAAACATTTTTTCACCTTGGGCTCTTATTGAGGCGCTGCTACCCCGACCCAAGTCAGCGCCACCACAGTTTGAATAGTGTAGGCAGAGATGCGAAATTGCTCTTTTTTGTCACCATGGTGGCCAAAAAGTGCAACTTCGCATCCCTGCTTAAAGTATACAAAATAAAACTTTTAGAAAGGCATTATTAAAAAGCTTATGACAGGTATTACAAACAGGCCAATCAATCTTTGAAAATTTCTTCGTTAACACAATAATAAGATAAAACAGGTGGTGGCGCTGATTTGGGTCGGGTATGCGCCTTAACTGCATGGCTTAGAAAATCCACCGTAATTGGCATGTCTGCACCGACCCTTATTTCAGAAACTTCTCGAGTAATTCACATCCTTGCAAGAATACTAACGGTACATCTGCCATTTCTTCACAAATAAAACACCCATGCCTTACTTGGACTTCCCTTATACCAACACACCGCCCATTCTTCAAATAGGGATCTTAAAAAAACTGAATGGAGGCATCACGTTACACTGACATTGTAAAGAGGATTACACACTCAATACGTCAACAGCGATTAGTGTACTCCTGCGCAGCTTTTGTTCTAAGTGTTAGAGGATCCTTTATCAATTAAGATGAGGAGACATAACGTTTGAATGGGTTTTGTTTATGTCAAGAGGTTTTTTATGCACGAATAAAATATTCTCGGCTATATTTTTTTAAGGTAGGTAACTAACTGTCGGATGGCTTCTCATTTCAGGCCGTAATGAATTGTTAGTAGTAACAATCCTCAGCTACTTCGGACACCAAAAGATGTTATACCTCTACAAATGCCAGGCAGCTACAAGATTGATTTTAGCTTTGGTCGCTCATACATTCTTAGGACAAACTAAAAGAACCATTGCCGAACGGATGAAAACGCACATAGCTGCGGTCAAAAACAGGCAAATAAACAAGTCAGCGATAGTGGAACACGTGGTAGCTACAGGAAGCAACCACTGGATTGAGCTACCTACATGACCCAAAAGTTCTATCCCGTTTAGTGACCCAAGCTCTCGGTGACCAGCTACCCGAGGGTAGTAGATTTAAAAGCAGCGCCGCATGTTCCTTGCATGTAGCACAATGCTGAATCTACTCCTTGACTATGATTTATAATTTATTTTTGTGTATAATTCTAGGTTCAAATAACATTTATTATTTAGTAAAAGACTTAAATAAAACAAATTGACAGCCAGTAAGAGTCATTAGTTGATCGTCTTGTTAACACATACACAACACAATAATCTAACATCTATAATGATCCACACCACCCCAACACTAGCTGACATTGACGTCTAAAAGTGGGCCCTATTACCCTAAAACGTTGGTCCGTTGGTCGACAGTGATGGCCTAAAGTGGGCTACATTAATTATAGAGGAATTCGATAGCTAACAATAGACTTATTGAGTTCAATGATCCGTTCGTGGGGTAAATATTTTAATAGACAATTAAGAGGACGGGTCGTTATAAGGATTTACGACCTTTATGGCGCGGTCTGCCTGCGACGCAGGGCGCGGGTTCGATTTTCACCTCGGGACAAATGTTTGTACGATTTTCAGATATTTGTTCCGGGTGTTCTGTAAGTTTTCTATGTAGTATATTAAACAATGTGGCGTCGTTTGGGGGAGGCCTATGTTCAGCAGTGGAAGTAAACGGGCTGATGATGAAATACAGAAATACATATTTAATTATCTTCAATTACATTAAAATTAAGTTGGTTTGTAAGAAATCGTAAGTGGAAACTATTAAACCCTACTAATATTTTTTTTTGAAATATTCTACGAATATTCGTTAGAAGGTAATTTTGGAAGTACGAAGACTTCTTCCAATTTCTTACGATTACATGAAAGTACATTAGTAATAAAGTATTTATTAATTGAGATAAAGTTATATCATCGTAATAGGTTTTTTTTTCAACAAATATATGGTGATACTATTTATATATAATGTAAAACACGTTACGATTGATGTAAACGTAAAAGGAGAAACGTTAGAAATTGTAAACAGTACAGTATTCTTAGGAATAACCTTAGATAGTAAACTTCAATGGGGCCCACACATAGATAAGCTATCGAAGAGACTTAGTTCTGCAGCGTATGCAGTCAAAAAAATCCGTCATCTTACAGACGTTGATACTTCTAGACTAGTCTATTTCAGCTACTTCCATAGTGTTATGTCTTATGGCATACTGCTGTGGGGGAACGCTGCAGATATTAACACCGTATTTGTGCTGCAGAAGAGAGCTGTTCGTGCAATCTATAATATGGGTCCCAGAGAATCCCTGCGTGATAAATTCAAAGAAATAAACATAATGACAGTACCATGTCAATATATTTATGAAAACTTGTTGTACACTCATAGAAATAAAAATCTGTTCCCTAAAAATTGTGATAAACATAACTTTAATACCAGAAATAAACATAAACTCGCTGTGCCCACAACTAGGCTACACAAAATTAATGTATCTTTTAAAGGGCAATGTATACGCTTCTACAACAAAACTCCTAGTGAGTTGCAACAATTATCAGTAAATAAATTCAAACAAATTGTCAAAACCTTGCTGTGCAAAAAGGCTTACTATAAAATATCAGATTATCTAGAAGATAAAAAAGCTTGGAACGGGTTTTGCTCCAACTCGAAGAATAACAACTAACAGGCTAAAGGTTTCTTCGTCGCTTCTTTACTTTGGTCTACATACCGAAGCGACAGAAATCAAAAATATCACTTTATTTCCGTGTCAGTGTATAGTTTTATAATTTGACCTTTTCTAAGTGTACATTTATTGTATTTATGGAAATAAAGAGTTTTTGATTTTGATTTTGATTTTTGATTATATAAAGAAAGAAATTGTGCATTTTTTGGTTCACTATGAAGCTCGCAATGTTTATAATAATTTATAATAATATTATTTATAATATTTATTTTATTTTTATTTACAGAAAGGTTTACAATATTCGTAGGTACTAGTCTAATTATTAATAGTAATATACATTTCAACTGATCACTATCTAGCACAAACATGCATAATATAAACCTATTAGGGTCAAAGAAAATGAGTCTTCGCTATAACTAAGTTAGAATAACTTGTATTGAGACACGAGGGCTCTTCCCTCCGGCTACAAATAAGCTCAACCAGCACCAAGTGCGACTAGATTTTATTCCTATAGAAATATGAGTTAGGAATTCGTGTAAATACTTTATACAATACAACTAAATAGAAGGAATTTAAAATTACTTCTACATTAAACATCGCATAAAAAAATAAAAGAATAAGAAGCTGGAAAACACAACCACACACCAAGATGCAGCCCAAAACTAAGATTGTAAGATTGTCCTCCAACAAGTGCTCTACCTACGCGTATTCAAGGTCTTGCAAGTACCGTGGGACGAAAAGTTTTAAATGTATCTATGATATCAATATATCTCTTATATCTATATCCATGAGTAGATAACTTAAAGTCCTTTTAAGATGAGACTTTTTAAGTTTCAACTTCCTGGTCTAGAATTAGCGTTCCATACGCCGTTCCATAGCGTTCCATTAGGTCCACTGTTTTGTCCAAAATTAGTATCTACCTATATTTTTTTCAGAAAATAAAACGGCTCTAATTGACTGCCTTATTAATACAGGTAAGCTAACCTACTTAGCGTTAATTCGTGTCACAATTCATTAGCACGAGCGTCGGCCATCTTGTCGTAAACGTCACATTTGAATTCAGAACACGTTCGCGCCAAGTGCTCGGGTTGTTGTCGCACGCATCGGCTCGTCACTAGTGTGAACTACCCTTCGAATAAATATCAAGATAATGTCTATGATGCTAGAATTTAATAAACACTACAAAAGGAACGTAATCCAGCAAGCCTTTTTAGTAACTTTTTTTGAATAGAAATAGAAAAATATCGAAGCTTTCAATAATTTGAACAACAAAATTAACATTGAAAGCTAGGAAAAATTTTAACTCCGATCTTTAGACTATGAAATCCCTTTCATGGTACTATCCTACCAACCTATTTATTTAATTCTCAGGCCAAAACTTGAGTTATTTGCGTCACCAATAATTTAATCAATTTTACCGCCAACTCGCTAAACAATTAAGAAGACTTTACTGTATCACGCCAATAAATTAATATCCAATCATTGGGGTTGCTTAATTGCGTTGGCGCGAACTTGTAATCCTACAAGAATGCACGGTGTTCCGACTTCACCAATCTAACTAGAACCTCGAAATCTGAAGGCTTGTTGGAAAATTCTATTGGTTCCGGGGTCGTGAGGGGTCCGGATGCACCGGTGGTTATACTCCGTCTAATGTGCAGAGCTATTTCAATTACTGGGGGTGGAGGCGTGGTATGCCCTCCGCATTTCGTCGGCTAATCCGCCAACAAAAGACCTCTTATAATTTGGTAGGTAATTGAAATTTTATTGCGAGTTGTATGGGATGGTTTGTTGATAAGCTGATAAGTCGGGATCTCGTTTGAAGCACTTGGCTGGTAATCCTTGAAGATACGGTTGTGTCATGGTTGGAGTTGTTGAAGCAAATCCAATGGTGAAAAGTTTACTATTAAAACTATCGTAGTTTGACGAATTTTGAATTTTGATTGAAAAGTTCTCACTCAAGACATGGAGTAGTCATCAATAATTGACTTTTCTGTTGGTTTTTTAATTAATAAATAAAAAGCAGTTAATCATCAGATTAATATAATAAATGCGTAAGTTTGGATGTTTAGATGTAAGGATGGATGTTTGTTACTTCTTGACGCCAAAACTATCTACTGAACGGATCGGGCTGAAATTTTGCATAGATGTAGTTCTCGGCCTGGAAAAAATGTTATACGTTTTAGCCGATTAATCAGTTCCCTTGGGATATAAATATCTTTAAACGTTTCCATAGAAACAAAGCATGCGAAGCCGCGGGCATAAAATTGTAGTTTATGAAGATTTCAGGTGCTTTTTAGGTGACGACCTCTGTGGCGCAGCGGGCGAAGGTCTGCCTGCGACGAAGGAGGTTGCGGGTTCGATTCCCGCCTCCCGCCATATTCCCATTATTTTTTCAAACTTCTAGGAACTTTTTTGCCATGGCTCTCCCTGTCAAAACACGAAAAAATCAGAAGTGCAAAATTGGGCACCAAAATCTCTTCAAAGATTTGCCGAATGTTTTTCTTCCGTTGCGGTAGCCTATCCAAACAAAATGTTCCGAGACATTATCCTACGAAAACGTACAAGTCAAATTATGTCATCGAAACAGCAAAAAATGGTGTTGGATTCTGTTGAATCGACAATTTTGTTAATTTTGTGAATCGATTTCTGAAGATTTCTTAGAAAATGTTAAAATAAATATTTCAGAAATCGTAAGTGGAAATTATTAAACTCAATATAAAATAAATATTCGAAAGAAGGTAAATTTTGGAAGTACGAAGACAGTTCTTCCAATTTCTTACGATTGCAAAGCTATTACGATGTGTTTTATTAAAATACCTATTGAAGGTAGGTATTTTAATAAAACTTTTAGATAGTCGATGTAAAGTGGCGGTCAGAAGTGGTAACCTAAATTCTAAAGACATTTTCTTGCAGCCATTCGTGGTACTTACGACCTTTTAAAAACTAACTACTACTTGGGTTCTAGGTTCAAATCCACAAAGTAATTTTATACTCAATAATTTCTTTAGATTTGAGGCTTTTTCGAGGTTTTCATTACGCAATAAAACAGCAAAAATAAACAACATAAAAAAATTATAGAAAAAATTATATAATAGTAATAAAAAAAAGTATAGAATACTTATAACAATTTGTCATAAGTATTCTATACTATTTCGCTTATGCATACCGTGTAGCATACAGTACCTACCTAATAATGTTGGGCTGAAATTTGGAATAAGATGAAATTTACTATGATAAATCGTAGTAGGTACCTAACATTCAAGCGAGTATGAGCTTTAATGTGTCTCCTGTTATTACCGCAACTGTACCAATATTTTGAAACAGTACATAAAACAGATGGATTGTGAAGACACTTCCTCTTACAAGTAAGAAACCCTTTCATTTCAAATGCCACCTTCAGATCATGTTAACAAAACTGAAAGAAAAAACCTCCCTAAACTTCTTACCGAACTGGAATCGCTACGTTTACCTTCATAGAGAAGTCACAATACCAATCCGGTGGTTCTAAGGGTGGCACAAAGCTTTGTACTTCTGTCACAATATTATGGGATAATCCATTGGACGCTTAGTACACCGATGCTCAAACTTTATTCAACCCTAATTTAGTGACTATCAAATGGGGCCATTAGACCTTGCTTAGAATAGAATAGAATAGAAAATCATTTATTGCCTTAATTCAGAATATAAACAAAATAAAACTATACTTATATTACTTAATTAAAACTCTAAGACAAAAGTAGTAAGTTCAGCATTTAGCTGTAATGCATTAAATAGCAGCGCTGATTTTCAATTTACTCCTCTCGGATAGATGGTCACCGAGAGGTTAAAGTGCTTGCTAGTTTATTAAAACCAAGGTATATAATTAGTATTTATTAGTAACTAGCCTCTGCTCGCGGCTTCGCACACGTTTTTGTGGGATAAAAAGTTGCTTATGTCCTTCTGCGGGATACCTCTACCTCTCTGCCAAATTTCATTGATATCCGTTCAGTTGTTTGGGCGTGAAAAGGCAACAGAAAGACAGATTGACAAAACTACTTTCGAATTTATTATATTAAGTATGGCTACCTTTTAAGCGTTTGTACAGATTTTCTGTTATAAATGGTGGCTTAGGTATGTTAAGCATGGATGTTCTGCTTTCAAAACATTCTACCTTTAACCTTACTTCTTGAAAATTTCTTTGAAATCTTTCATTTTTAAACCTGTCAAAGCTCTCAATCTGTGTGAACCAAATAAGTTGAGAGTGATGACAAGCTTGTAGGTAGGTCCTATTTATTCTCTATAACCATTTTCTATGCACCACGATTCATATTACATACTGAATAGATGTAATGTGGACCAAGTTTTCCAACTTTTTATTTAGTGGTTCCAATGTTGAGATCCTCTGTGTTCTAATGGGTGTTCAGTGCTACAATTACCTCGGGGTTAATAGTAACAATGTAATGAATACAAAACACCCTCTTTTATTGCATGTCGGGTAACGTGTCATTTAATCTAACACACTGGGATAATTATACATTTTAATTTAAATATTTTGACTGCATAATCTTGAGCAAAGCTTTTGAAAATGCATAATGTTAAATTGAATAATATTTATTTTCTGTAGTAGTTTTATGCACCTTATCTCATCTCAACTGCCTGTATTGGTCCACTGCTGGACGAAGTGTCACATGGAGAGTAATGCCCATAATCCCCACGCTGGGCATGCACTGACTAACCTACCCGTCGGGATATCGGATAGGTCTAATATAAAATTATAGGTAATGTACCAAAGTTGGAAAATAATCTAAAATTTGGTTCAAAACCTCTCTAATAAAATCACCAATATATGACCCCTAATACGAAACCCAAATAAAATTAGAAAATCAACTCCCCACACTATTGTCGGCCTACGGGCTCGTTCGCTCACCGACACAACCACACCACCCTGACCTCTGTTTACTTCACAACTCGTAAACAAACAGGGTCAACTTCTCCTGGCTGCTATAACCTATTGACTCTCCACCAAAATTCGAAGAACCATCAAAGACCGTAAAAGTACCCCGAGATTGTAATATTTTGGTTTAGACGCGGGGGATACGGAAGATCACAGTATCCTGGTCATATGAGTAGAGGCTATTGACTTGCGGCCAGATAAGTGAGAGCTCTCTCTACGCGTGTAATTTCTCCGTGTTTATCCATTTCGAGAGGTCGTGAGGGGAGCGGAGAAGGTCAAGGTAGACTGGTGGTGGGAGTAGTGAGTCGTATGCACTAGTGTTCACTTCACACGTACTACAAAGGTCCCTAACTGCCTACTATTAACACGGGTATACCCTCGGCTAGGGATGGGCTTAGCTGATTCTAGATTGGATTCTTGAAGGCTAATTTACCTATTAGACCTGAAGATTTTGACGACCTCTGTGACGCAGCGGGCGAAAGTCCGCCTGCGACGCAGAAGTTTGCGTGTTCGATTCCCGCCTCGGGACAAATGTTCACGATCTGCAGATATTTGTTAAGGGTGTGCTGGATATTTTCTATGTATAATAATAAAAAAAATATCTATCTATGTAGTGTATTGTCTTAAGTATTTCAGTTATCTAGTACCCATAACATAAGCTCTGCTTAGCTTGGGGCTAGATAATGCTGTGTAAATAGTCCATAATTCACACAGCATTAAATGTTAACATGAATAAATAAATATTAATAATATATAAACGAATATTAACATGTTTGTTAATATTTATTTATTATGAGTTATTTATTTTGAAATATCTTCATATATTTTTGGTCACATACATAAATTGGACTCAATTTATCGTTAAGTCATCTTCAGAGGAGCTTTTGATGACTCTACCATTCATAATAATACAAAAGGTAACTTTCAATAGAACTGAATGCCTACCAAAGAATATAAGCCAAATTTTGTAGGCGCCTGACCATAGTTTACAGACGCAGTTTGGCTGAAAGCTGATTAAAATAATATTAAAATCGAGAAATGTTATTCAAATAAAAGTACCAAAAAACCGCTATAAAACAATAATTTAATTTAAAAATCCCAAATTCTCAACAAGTTAGTGCTCACGACTAATTAACAGAACTCTGAAAGTAGCTCTTACTACATCACTACTCGACGCCTGAGGCAAGTTTTATTAAATTAAACCCTATACCTCATCTTATAAAGCACTAATTTGTGTGTGCATTAATTTTATTATTTCTCCCCGTTATCGTACTGTTGTTTATTCCGTGGCTCTGCCAATGAACACTAGACCTAAAACGTATAGTTTTAAAGTAGGTATTGGATTAAGATTTGAGGTGATATTTCGGTTGATGTAGACAAGAAAAAGTAGAGCCTGATGATGAGTTTCGATATATTGATAAATACCAAAGATATTATTATACCAACGTAGTCATAGGATCTTTGGAAAATGTAAATTGTTTTAAGTTCAGTGAGCGGTGTCAGTAAAATATGATAACAGGTAAGTCTTTATTCACAAAGAAATTACAATCAATTATTAGAATAGAACAACAATTCAAAAGAAAGAAAAAAGTAGAAACAATTCAATCGTATTTACAACTGAAACAATTGACCTACCTGCAGACTGTTGCAAACTATCTACAGGTAGCTGTTATGTTGATGTTAAGTTATGTAATATATCTATTTTTTTTTTTATCTGTAGTTAACTGTTATCATAATATTCTAAATGACTTCATTTTTGGACTCAGAATATTCAATAGAATAAAATCGCATTATTTTTGTTGTATTCTTGGCTAATTTGTAAAATACTAATTTCAATACTTTTTCATGAAAAAAATCATGTAAAAAAATCTTCGTAACATGTACTGCTCGATATACTAAGTCAAAAGAAACTGTGTCTGTGAAATATTTCATTCTGTCATTCAGTCTTCATGAAGATCTTCATTCACTCACCTGTCAAGAATCAGGGAACTTCATCGTCTTGCATATACCACATAGAAAATAAATTCCTAAAAATAGACGACGTCTGTGGCGCAGCGGGCGAAGGCCCGCCTGCGACGCAGGAGGTTGCGGGTTCGATTCCCGCCTCCGGACAAATGTTTGTAAGATCTGCAGATATTTGTTCAGGGTGTTCTGGCTGTTTTCTATGTATAATAAAAAAAAAACTATACATGTAATGTATTATATGATGTATATCAGTTATCTAGTAGGTACCCATAGCACAAGCTCTGCTTAGCTTGGGGCTAGATAATGCTGTGTGAATTGTCCAGCATTATTTATTTATTTATTCATTCGTGGACGAGGTTAACTAACGATTTTGTTCAGTTTTGTAAAATGTAATAATTCGGAAGTTATTGCTTCTGCAATTATTAGTTTTTGCAATAAGGCTCTGAATATTCTATCATTTTGGTACACTTACAGTACCTATTTAAAAGGTTTTTTTCAGTAACGATTGCTGAATGTCTATCGTTGGTAGGTAAGGCTAGAAGCTGAAAAGTACCTATAGAACCCATCTGTTTCGTTAGAACTTAGAAGCCACCATAAAGATTGTATAGAAGACTAAAATATCTCTGCCCAAAGACAAATAAACTGTATAATCCAAAGACAAAGTAGAATTTGACAAAGAACTGGAGCCTCTTGGCAGTTCAGTTCAGTTCAGTTCAGTTCAGTAGGGCAGGAAGGGCTCATTAAAAGTGGATTGCCTCACTTTGCACTTAATAAGCAAATTGCGATTTAAAATCGTGGACAGAGCAATTTCTCATGAGGATGAGGTACACTGAGGGAAAATGGTTGTTTTCAGCTTCGTAGAATGTTAATTACTTTATTTAAAAATAGACTTTTATTAAAAACTCTTTAGATTTAAAACTTACCCTAAAGCGCAAGTTCAGCGCTTTTTTATCTTATTATTATGTTATAAGAAGAAATTTTCAAAAATCGATTGTGTTGTTTGTGATTGGTACCTATCATAAGCTTTTTAATACCTCTTTAAAAGTTTTATTTTGTATCGTGTAGGCAGAGATGCGAAGTTGCTCTTTTTGGCAACGATGAGCAAAATGAGCATCTTCGCATCTCTGCCTCCAAAATATATTTTTGTAAATTCCTTCATTTAAAAGATAAAATAAGTGGTAGCGCTGATTTGGGTCAAAACTAATTTAATTACGAGACTTGGAACCTGTGATGGGGTGGGGGGGGGGGGGGGGGTTGGTCACACAAGTATGAAAGTTGCTGTACTTTGCAACATCGTTGCTGTACATTTTATATACCTACCTATTTTTCGTAGACCCTGCGTAGCGGCGTAGACCTTCCGTAGACCCCCTTTTGACAGTTTTTCGTAGACAACTTTTGTCTTTTTGATTTTCCAAAACAAATAAATTAAAAAAATTTAATAAACATACCAAACAATCTTACAGTCCGGAATATTCCTGACCCAGCCCAAGAAGTTTTTTGAAATTGTCAAATACCATAACTGCTACAAGTACTTCGTAGTAAACTAAAAATAGTCCGCTCCCAATGTACCTCTTTTACTGACCCGATTGTGAGTTCGCGGCAGTTAATTAACAAAGCCGCCCGAACCCTGCGGCGTTTCCGCAGCGCGCCGCGCGCCGCCGCAACGCAAGCAAAACGCATCCGCACCAAAGGAAAGTGTCAATTGGCCTTGAAGACCTAAGTATATCCCAAGTTTATTATAAAAGTTATAAAAATCCTGAAACAAAATATAAAATAAATAATATCTCTAAAAAAAACTAAGAAAAGCACATTCATTATCTGTGGAAGTCATTGTTTTATGGAAATGGTATGGATATTTGACTACGAAAACAAATGTGCAAAAATAGTCTCCTTATAAAGCTTGCGCACTGAAAAATCACGCCTTCTCATTTCGTTACCCTTTGAAGTGAAGTACAAAAACGCAACTTAATTATCTTAAAAACAGCCTCAGTTTTCTACAACTTAATGAAATAATTCCACACCCAAGGTTCTTGAATTCGGCGATTCAATTAAGCCATTTCTATAAGACAGGTTAATTATTTCGCGCATAGATCTTGAGTCAGACGGACGGAATTCGACTAATTAAATTTAATTGTGCCACGTCTGCCTGACCCAGGCTGCCGGGTCAAATAGCTGGGGACAAGTGTATTACACCCAAAAATTATCGATAATTTGTTATGTAACGTAATTTGTAATTTTGTATTTGTATTTCGGAATTCAGTAGGTTTCATTAATTTATTGTAATTTACCTATAGATACTATCGTCAATTACGATCCGAAAAATACCTATTTTTTTGTACGGTACGTACTAAAAAACCCGAAAAACATTGAACAAGATTTTTAAAACGTGAATCATGTTTTTAAGTATCAAACCATAAACCGTAATTTGTCATCCCGAGACTCCACTCAAGACAAAAGCGTTCCGTTCTACTTGCAAGCTCGCGGCACTTGCAAAAAAAACGTTCCTTTCCACGCATTGTCCGCAAACCTGCTAAATGCTAATCCCCAAACATTTCGAGGGACAAACAGGGAGGGGGAGGGAGGTACCCCCTATGCCCCGCTGAGCAATTCTAATGGAGTTTTTTAAGAAAGAAATAATCGTAGCGAGAAGGAAATTAAGCCATCTCGGGTTAAAAAGTCCAAAACTGGAGTGTGTCGAGGGTGGGGGAGGAAGGGAGATATAGATTTTTCGGGGGTGCGTTTTGTAGCTGTGAAAACAAGCGTTTAGACGCGATACGGAGTTACATAACAAAATGTAAAGGCTATTTGAGTCGGCTCTTTGGAAAAATCTTCGCAATTCGCTGTTGGATGACGCGATTGTGTAGATTTAACTTTGGGAATCTAACAACTTTACAAAAAAAATATATTGGTGTACAATAAATACTTTATTGTACACCAATAAAAATACAATGCACGAGACATTACATAATACACAAGTACAATGGGCGGCCTTATCGCTTAGAAGCGATCTCTTCCAGGCTCTTCCATACTTAAGTAACAAAACTTTTCATGTTTTTTTTTTAATTTTAAAGTCAAACAAAAATTCAGTAGGTATTATAAGAAATAATTATCAAGCTTTTGCGAAAAACCGACACTAAGCGTGTAAAAAGCGAAGAAGAATATGATTTATTTTCATGTAATAACTTCATATAAAATTTCCCATAAGTGACACATACGCACCATAGATCCACGGTAACAGGCCATATAATATATCCCGACACGGTTTCCGACAATATTATAAAATATATCACCATAATAAATTCATTACATCGTATAAACGATACTAAAATTTCCATAATAAGATCATGAAGTTATCGCATTAAATAACTCATTGTATAAAACCTACCAATTTGTATTCAGCTCGAGGGAATATTATCATAATCGGGTATAACTGTTTGTAGACAGAGAGAGAGGATATATATTCTTGTGAGTGGGAAAGGGACGGAGGATAGAGATATTTGGCGTCAGCTGAAATATGGACGGAAGTGGGGTTTATTGGGTTTTCAGAGGGTAATGAGGTATTATTGAATTATTGTGTCGACGCTGAAGCCCTTTCTTAATGGAGCCCAAATATATTTACATTGTTAGGTACCTACTGTACCTTACCTACTGTAATTTGTATTACCTAGTACCTAGGTAGGTAATACAAATTACAGTACTTACCTATGTAATACAAATAACAGTAGGTATGTGTGTCGCAGCTAGATCGTAGAATCGTAGCCTATTTGAAGAATGGCTAGGCCGATTGCTAAACCAACGCTGATTTGTTGGGAATACCTAATTAATTTTATTCGTTGAGATGCCTAAGTTACGTTATCGTTATTGTAGAACGTTAATAGCTCAACAATCGGTATAGGGCCTATACCGGTATAGGGCCTATACCTATACTATAGGCAATTCGCTGAATTGCGCCGTTTTGCAATCGGCCTTGCCTTTCTACAAACAGGCTGATATTTTTAGATACTGTGTAGTAGTTCGTGTAGTTCTAGAAATGTATGAAATAAATGATTTGTGATTATTATCGCCTAGCTGCGCCCGCGGCTTCGCTCGCGTGGAAATTTATGTTTCTAACTTTCTTAATTTTTTCTTTGATAAGAACTTTCTCCTGACAACAACAAATACTTACAACAAACAAAGAATTAGCAAAATTAGTCCAGCCGATCACGGATGATGTCGAGACCAAGGGAAATAGAGATTCATTTTATATGTATTTATACAAATAAATTACTGTTATGTTTTACTTTACTTTACTTTAAACGTATTTGAGATACCTAGTTGGTCAAGATTTAGACAAACGATCTAAAAAAAAACCATGGCAAATTCTCTTTTTAAGTACTATTACCACCTACATTTCAAAGTGTTTAGTACTTTACAAGAAAAAATAAGCCTCGGTAGAAATCTCACTACGAGAGGTCGAGTATCCTCTATTATTATACCTCTCACTCTAAAAAGCTACCAAAAACTACCATAAACATTCTAAAAAGTACCATAAACCTACTGGCTTAAGGTCTGAAATAAAAACTGTAAAAAATAGTTTCGTTTTCAGGCTAATTAGAGACGAGGGTGGCATTTCGCTGGAGAATGAATTTAGACTTTATTTCTATGATGTTATAAATGGTTTTTCAGGTAAGGGGTTAGGCGTAATAAAAAAGTGGAAAGTTTGTTTGTGAATTCGTTTATTTGCCTTTGCTTACACTTTCCATGTTTTCTTGGTCTTTTTATAAGCACGAAGAAATTGTTCGTGGATTATTGGATACAATGTAAAAGTAGAAATATGAAAAAACCGATAAATAGGTAGATTCCTAACCTAACAACGTAACGCCATTAGCTTATCTTACCTGATGCTATTTTCATCCCTGGATGAGAATTTTCATAAAGCATAATTATGCATATTTTAAATCTTACGCTAACTATAAGAGTATGTTGCAATATAATAATATTTTTATATTCAATTACATACCTCAGCTAAAGATCTTCTTCTGATCTTCTTTAGGATTCATCTAGGAAGACATGATCCCATTTTGCAATTTTTTATTATCATCATTATGTTACATAGCTGGAGATATTTATTTATTTATTCAGTAGCATGCAATTTTTGTCTTCAACACTAAAATATTGATAAAAGATCTTCTTCTGATCTTCTTTAGGATTCATCTAGGAAGACATGATCCCATTTTGCATTTTTTTATTACCTATCATCACTATGTTAGCTTGATTTTTTTATTCAGTAGAATGAAATTCTTGTCTTCAACACAAAAATATTGATAAAAGAACGAGTAAAGCCATTCGTCAGTACTAGTGGTGGGAAACTAGCTATTACGTGTCTTTGTGTCGAGGTGTCGGCCTGTACTCACTTCACACCCTCACACCCTTTACACACACCCTTGCCGCTCATCTGAATCTAGACCTAGACTACCCATGATAAAGTCTAATTTACCTAGACGCTATAGCAGGTTATAAATTTCCACTTATAATCCGCGTGCGGTCAGAATGGGACGGAACTTTGTAAAAGTAAATAACGTCACATTCACAACAATCCACGCGTTGTCGAAATGTTCTGGTACAATGGTACCTTGTAAAAGTAAATGTCGTGCTGCGCTTGTTTCAGTCTGAAATGGTTCTGTCCCATTCAGAACGCGCTTTTTTCACGTTTGCTTTTCGTCTGAATTCTAACCTAGGCCAGTAAGTATAAAGTCTAGATTTAAATACTGTGGTTATTTCCACTACAAGACCTTTCCAGCGTTTGAATAATTTAAGCCTTGGATGTTTGGGATAGAGTCCACTTTGGAAAGGATTATGATATGTTTATAAAATGCAAAGAATCGTACGTGTAATCAAAACTAGGGTGTGAGTAGAACTAGACTCTTAAGTATAAATAGGAATCTAGACCCCTGTGGAACAAACCTTTTTTAACGCTAAAGCCCACCCTATACCATGTATACGACTAAGTGTTCCCTGTGAATCTATAGAATGAATAAATAAAATTGAATTGAAATTGAAAAAAAGTTAAATTGAATATAAGCCCAAAAACATGAGTGGCAATTGTTTTTCACGTCTGCAGACCCAGGATCCGTCACCACAGAGTAGGTACTCTACCTAGGTACCTTGTCTATGATCACACCTAGGGAAATTACCTCGAAGTTTCCCATTACGATAGATACGGTAGCTACAGTACAATCCGCTCCGTATGTTATGGTAAGCAATAAGGAGTGGGTGCATTTCACACGTCGACACCCTCCCGCCAGCCGACGACAAATTGCACAAGTGTCAAAGGGATAGGCGACAGCGAGTTTATACTGATTTTACTAAAAGGTAACTAAAGTCTCTAATGTACGTACAATATCAAGCACAAAACTAAAAATTTTTAAAACCCCCCGACAGATTTTCATGAAACATGGCTAAGAACATGCGGGATAAAATTATCTATGACACAAAAAAAATTAACGAAAATCGGTTCATCCGTTTGGGAGTTACGATACCACAGACAGATACACAATACACAGACAGACGTTAGAGTTGTGACACCCCTCTCTTTTTGCGTCGGGGGTTAAAAATTACACTTTCGTATTTCATCCAGTCGCCGAAAGTTCATGTTGACCATCATTGAAACAGTTAAATTATTCCCTTCGGATGCAGCGACTTGTGTAATTATGGTCAAACTAATGATGAGCATAAAGTTCACGAAGTGTGAGTGTCACCAATAACCCTGTATCAGTACAATTTTATTTTATTCTGATCAACTATTTCCAGTGATTTGCCTCCTACATAGTTACAAATACCTAGTGTTAAAGTGCATTCCAAGCGGGTCACAAATGATTCCAGGTCTGGATGGTTAACAGCTAAACATCAAGTCTACCATCTGCCATAGATAGATTATTTTTTATTGTACCATCAATACATAAAACAATGAACAAAGCGCCTTCTCATCTTCCGAGGACATCCATTTCATCATTCAAGTCATCATTTGCTCCCCTTGGAGTCGAGGTCCGTGGGTTACTGAGCCTCTTTGTGTTTTTGAAAAAATATTTGAGCGTCTGGTCGAAGCGACCCGAGAGCTGGTCAGAATCTGGCGCAGCGCATCAGCATCGCCATACAGCGGGGCAATGCAGCCAGCGTCCTGGTGACACTTCCGACTGGTATTGATATGGATCAGTTGAACTACCTGTAGATTGTTTGCAACAGTCTGCAGTTAACTCAATTGTTTCAGTTGTAAATACTAGTTCTAAATTATCTCTTCTATTTGATTATAAAACAATTATATTACAACAAAAGGTCTGCTTAGCTTGAGGCTAGATAACGCTGTGTGAATTGTCCGTCATTATTATTATTATTTATTATTATTATAATTAAATAAGAATTGAATACTAGCCATATCTATCATGTATTGTATTGTATTATGTATATCAGTTATCTAGTACCCATAACACAAGCTCTGCTTAGCTTGGGGCTAGATAATGGTATGTGTGAATTGTCCAGCATTATTTATTATTTATTTATATCTAGTGTAGCACAATCTACAGGCTTATCGCTAACTGCGATCTCTTCCAGGCAATCACATCGAGTTTAAATATTTATCCGCTACATGTCATCATTTACACCGCATGAGACCGGTTGCAAAAGGGTTCGCACTCGTTGGTGTGAGTGCGGCGAACCTATATCCACCCTGACTTGTTTTTGGGTTAGCTGCCGACCAAGACACGCTCTGGAACTATTTGGAAGAGTGTCTTTTACTCTTGTGGTTCCCAAAAACAACGACATTTCAAGATTTGTTCAGTCGCTTCCTCCTGCGTTTTATTAACCTTAGCTCACAATATAAACTACACGTAGAGGTGACAGGAGTGGTTAAACATAGAAAGTTGCAAGAAGTCAAATAATATCCGAAAAATTTTCGACTTCGACGTGACTTGAACCCGCATTCTTCCCTCAGTACGGGAATATGTTGCTTAGCACTTTCCCGTACTGAGGGAAGGATCCGGGATTTCTTCGAAATTACCCAGGGTGCGAGGGCTTACGCACTATATTAACAAAAACCTTAGAATCGAAAGTTGGTATAAAATATCAAAAGGATCTTGTGTCCTAAGAGATTAATATTACTTCAATGCCTGCAAGTTGGAATACACGAATGCGGTCGATATATCAATAGAAGACTTGATCAAAAAAGTGCTTCATAAACATTATTTATCCTTGTTAAATTTAAAAAACTTTATTTTCATGTGTAATGTAGGTAGTATATGGCGTGTTAGGTATTACGAAGTGTAGGTAGGTATGTATTTTTTTCATTTCCCTTCAGTTTTTCAAACGCCATCTTCAGATATTGTTCTCTTATGACCAGTCCATCCCAAGGTTGCCTTGAAGAGATCGCTTAAAGCGATAAAGCCGCCCTTTGTACTTACTTGATTCTCAGCATTTCTTTCTGTATTGTATTTTATGTTTGTATGGTACAATATAGAGTTATCTATCTATGTAGTGTATTGTATTAAGTATATCACTTGGGGCTAGATAACGCTGTGTAAATTGTCCAACATTATTTATTTATTTATCTATCTATATAATAGACATGATTGTAGATTTTAAAAAAGCTGACTGTTTGATTGCAAAATGAACCTTGAGTTGTTACAAATAATGGTCGAAATCGCAACATCACCGTCCGATCGATGGAGCGTTCCTTTACTAGGGGGTACGTGGGTCGCTAATAACCCGTCTAATGCCTGTCTAATTGTACCGCGTTCCGTGGATGCCGGCCCAATCGATACGGAACCCAGTTTCACCCATATCACGTAACAGCTGGAGATTTTAAACAAATAGTACTGTGAAAAAAGTAGGACTTTAAACAGAATTGTAACAAATTTTCTAAATGGGCCATGAGCCTAGCCATTCATATTAGACATACCTACCCATTAATTATTTAATTAGCTTCAAGTTTCCTTTTTGTATATTATTTAAGTGTGCCTCCTAAATGTAATGTGTTTCCTAGTAAATAAATTATTGTATTGTATTGTAAAATGTTTTGCTGTGTGTGTTATTAATAAACTCTTGGACACGTCACAAAACTTCAAATTACATAGGAAAGTAAAACTAGGATATAAAATGATCACTTTTATTTTTTGAACAAGCAACCTTTACCTTGTTAGGGTGTTACTTTTCGAGCTGGAGCAAAACTCGTTCCAAGCTTTTTTATCCTCTAGATAATCGGATTTTTGTAGTAAGTAGGTAAGCCTTTATACAAGGGATGTGTTTGATAAAAATTTGTTTGAATTTATTTATTGATAATTTATGCCACTCACTTGGAGTTTTATTGTAGAAGCGTATACATCACCTAGGGATATAGCTACAGACATTGTCAGTAGTTAAATACAGTGAAATGAATGAATAATTAAAATCACTATGCCAAATGGAAGCACCATAACGTAGAGTTAGTATGAAAACTTATATATACTTATATTCCATGGCGAGGTCTGACGGTCAGACTGGTTAGATGGTCAGATGGTCAGATGGTCAGACTGGTTAGAAGGTCAAGCGTTAACCATGTTTTGTGGTAAAGAGTTTTTCATGCTTTACGGTTTTGTGCTGTTTTTAGTAGGTGTTTCGTCGCCGCCCTTTGTATGGTCGGTACAAAAGTTTAGCAAATTTCATGGTTAGGGATTTCTTATAGATTTATAGAGCAAAGGATAAATACTATCCCTCTTATTCATACGTCTCCTATATTTAAGTAATAGCTTAAATATTTTTTTTGTATTCTTTTGAAATACGTCAAAGTGAGAACAAACAATGCTAAGCAACTGTTTAGAGTTGACAGATGTTTATGATTAATTAAAGGGGTTACTATTTTTCTTCCATGGCGCAATAAAACAAAACCAGAAAGTTACAATAGAAACACGGATAATCTTTCATATCAACCATATTCCAAGGTCACCTACCAAAACAATCGGTCGAAAACCAAAACCCAATTCAAACAATATGACATACAACGCAAACACCACCAACAATATACCCATTCGGAATGACCACTAATTCAGAGCAGATCCTTTATCACGTCATCTTATTCAAAGTACTCTTCATCTCGTCTTTTGTCCTTTACAAAACGTCTCGAGGTGTGAGCCGTTTAGTCCTTTCTAAAGGACATAAAAAGTTTTTTGTGAGGTGTTGCTCTGTTTGACGTGTTGAGATTGGATAAGAATATATTTTAATTTGTAAAGGTCTAATGGTGCGATTTGAAGAGGCTATGATGTACAGATAATGAGAATGCTGGATTTACGGGATTTTTGTAGGAATTATTTTATTGACACTTGTTAAAGAAATAAAAGAGGTTGTGATTTTCTATATGGTCTTATCACAATATTAATATTGTATGTTCAGTCTGTGTTCGTTCTTCAAGCAATTTTGCAACACTTCTAGATATAAGTAGTTATTATTTTTTGTTTAATTCATGTGTCTCGTGTTGTGATTTTGGGTTTTTTGGTTTAGGGCTTAGGTATTTTGATACATAACAGAAAAGTCAAGGGGAGATTTCTGAAACAACTTCATTTTATTGTAAAAGCTTTCAGACGTGTAAAGTTACAATACATAACGTTTAATACAACGATCACCTTAGGATGAGTTTTTTTTTTTGAAAACTATTTTCGTTTTCGTTTCCGCCCATACATTTTGCGCCTTGCAGCACCTTTAGGTACCGTTAGAGAGGAACCACTTTTCGTAGTCGGCGATTCAATAAATAATAATAAATAATAAATAATGCTGGACAATTCACACAGCATTATCTAGCCCCAAGCTAAGCAGAGCTTGTGTTATGGGTACTAGATAACTGATATACTTAATACAATATACTACATAGATAGATATTTTTATTATACATAGAAAACACCCAGACCAACGGAACAAATTTCTGCAGATCGTACACAAATTTATTCCGAGGCGGGAATCGAAAATCGAATAGAATAGGCGGGAATAGTTTCTTACAAACTGGACACACAAAATCATTCGGAAACTATTCGAATGATTTTGTGTGATTTGTTGCTTTTTGGCTGTACTATTTTGACGATTTTGACAAGTCAGCGGTAGTAAATGATAATTTACTACCGCTATATATCTATAGTCTTGAATTTTTTTCCGTGTTGGTTGTTTCACGAATCCTTCCTAGCCACTCAGATTCAAATTCGTCCAATATTATAGCTAAAACAGTTAAAGTCGTGTGATTGGAGCAGCTGGATCCGCGAATAATAATGGCGTCCATTGTGCTGGCTCCTTTGTTCTACCTTCTGCGCAAGAGTCGGTCTCGTATTAACTAGCCTTTGACAGTGATTTCTTAGTTGACTAGTGATTGCCCGCGGATTAAATAGCATTTCTTTGCCGAAATTCTTATTATTTTCTTAGCCCCTCTACCACAAGATTTTTTATATGTCTTATCTTAGTTTAATTTGTCGTGTTTGTTTGCTAGGTCACATTTTCGCCAGTTAGGTAAATATCCTTCTGCAAGCGGACCTTAATTTTCAGAAGTGTAGGCGTGGATTATATAATTCTGCAGATATTTGTGCAGGTTGTTTTTCTATAGACATTAAAAAATATCCATCTAAACTGTATTAAGTATATCAGTTATCTAGTACCCATCACACAAGCTTTGCTTAGCTTGGGGCTAGACAATGCTGTGTGAATTGTCCATCATTATTTATTTATTTATTTTATTTAAATGTAGTATAATGTACTAAGTAAATCAGTTATCTAGTAGCCACAATACAAGCTCTACTTAGCTCTGGGCCAGACAAAACTTGTCATTCTTTCTGTATTAAAATTTTTCACCCGATCCGTTCTGTAGTTTCGGTGTGAAGAGGTAACAAACATCCATACATATAAAAACATCCAAACTACCGCATTTATAATGTATGTGTGATATTCGTGTGATGTCCAGTAGAGTCAACGAAAAAGTATACATAAGTACCTAGCACTTTCCGGTTCATCACCTTGCTATTTTTTCCGGATTTTTTTTATTAATGTGACGGTATAGTTTATTCAAGAGGAGTTACATTTTTCTGAGATCTAAAAATGTAAAAGTTTATCAATCAAAATTTACACAAATTACATAAATTATTATCATATATGAAATAAGGTTTTTTTTATATTCTCTTGACTCTAAGTTTTTGCTCACTAGTAGAAGAAGTGAAAAAGCTTTCAAAGAGTTTCCATATATACAAACCATCTCAACTTATTTGAGATGGTTTGTATAATAAAAAAATACATAATTTCTTGGTCAGCCTACTAACCAAGATAGGTATTTAATTATAACAATAAACTAGGTGTTTTCTCATGGTCCTATTATTTTGACAAAGTAATATGACAATATAAATTTAATTCTTAACTAATATTATTACCATATCTACAGTATAACAATAAACTTAAGATATTGTAACCATACAACTACAGCCGTTACATGAATTACCTAGGTATCTAAATACCTATTTAATTTGGAGATGAGGTCTACTTCATCCATTAATTGTAGTACAATATTAACTGTATTTTTTTTCCTTTTTTTTGGAATTTTTCTTGGCATACAATAAATCTAAGTACCTTTTTAGTATACGAACTTATTTATCAGGCTACTATATGATTAGTGAGTGGTTAAACCATATAAATTAGTCCAATTTAAATATAAAAAAAGAAATTTACAAATCGTTGTGCAAGCGGGCCTTATCTAGGCTCATTTGAATTAAGATTTATTCTACTGCAATTTTCATTCAATATCAGATAATCAGATTTACATGATCTGGATCACAAAATAAACGGTTTTTCGCCTCAAACAGAACGTCTGATACTGTACTATTTTACAATAAACAAAAGCTAAATACCTATATAGATTTAAAATAACGTCTACTATTTTCACGATCTTCATTCAATCAGAAAACAAATTTGATATAATTTTTAATTTGAACACACAAACTTGAGGTTAAAAAACTATATAAATTCATAAAAAACACACACACGAATTGTGAGCCTCCTCATTCTTTTGAAGTCAGTTAAAAAATTGAAATTTTTAAAATATTGACAGGGCATTATTAATTTTAAATAGGTATTCAAAAAAGAACCTAAAACTAAAGCCTCAAAGAGAATAAGGCCTTAATTGAATAAGGCCTAAAGCGCAAGCAAGTTTAGTAAGCTGATGTGCCAACACCCGACACGCTGCAACCCGAGCCGTGCGAACAGACGTATTGTCTGTAGACGCTAATTATATCGAAAAACAATGGAAATTAATCAAAAAGGGTAATTAAACACGTTCCACAATGTGGTGAGAGACGCAAAGGACGCCGCCGGCCGACGGCAATGTGCAAAGACGGGTACACGGTGCAAGTTCTATTAGTACACTTTTAAAATAATTAAGTTAAAAAAAATACAATATAATAGTAGTGTTGAATAAATTTTCTAACATTTATAAAAATGTTTGTCAATCTACACAAAAGTTTGTTCAGTTTTGGCCTACTCTACCTTACTCAAAAATCTTATTAGAACGCCCTAATCCATTTATACCATTTACATAATATTAAGTTTTCTTTAATAATTGAACTAGATTAGATACTACCTATTAATTTCTAAATAGCTACCTATCTATAGGCAAATCTAGTTTCATTCTTTCATCAAACAGATTGAAAGTAATCACATCTTTTATCTGTAATTTGAAATAAGCGAGGAAGATTTTTTTTATAGTATGTAATGTTTGTTTGATTTAGATTTTTGGTATCATCTAGAATTACACACCGTTTTGACTAAAACCACTAACATGAAAAATTTATTTTTTGTATATTTACTTATCATATATCGATAAAGTGTTTTAATAATTGTGTCTAAGCACCAAGAAAAATTGATATTATTTACCGGCTTAGGTATTTTATTATAAATTGCTCCATTCAATATTCCCGTTTCAGCGGAAAATAGCTTTTGTAGCATCTTCATCATCAAAACATTTTAATTTCACATTTTTGTCGACAAAAAAGGTAAAAAAAAATTGTTTTATCTATGTCCCAATTTATTCTCTTTTAAATCACCTATAACTCTACATACATCTTGGTAGAGTCGGATAGAGATATGACCTGTAGGTGTCTTATCAGAGTGCAACTTAGAGTTTTTCAAGAAAGCACTTACCAGGTGGATGGTGCAGCCCTAGCGGCGGCCCCGGCAGGAAGGCCGCCGCCACCGCCGCCTGCGCATTGAAAGCAGCTGCATACGCCACCCGACTCGCCACCGATGCCGGCAGTTGGAACTGAGGCGTATACGCACTTCTCTCTCTACCCTCAGATAAATTCAATACTCTATCTCCATCTCTATTCTCGAAGTAACGTTCCCGACTCTCGCGGCTGTCAGAGAGGCCAAGCAGTTCTTGGATTGCGAACGGCGATCGCTGCGGGGCCCGCGGCGCGCTGGCGTTTGCACTCATCGCCTGCATTTTTTGACTAACTTTACATTTCTTATTTATATCACAATTTTAGGCCTTGTTTTCAAGTCTTAATTTAAACACTGTACGATTTTTTTGTAATTATAACACTAAGGTAAATTAGGCCTGGAAAAACGCAAATGCAAATTTTTCCGAATTTAAAATTCGCGTGTAGGTGGTGTGTTCGCGACGCGAGCGCTCACCGCGGCGTCTGGAGCGCGTCTGTCGCCGGCGCCGCCCGTCGCCTTGTAAAAACGAGACCCCCTGGTGTATCGACAACAGGCTTCACTACCGAACCATCCTAATTCACCACCCCTCGCGAAGAACGTACGACGTTATCGACCTGAGTCATATTCTGGAACCTCGCCCCTGAAAGGTCGTAAGCGAGGCTGGTTTCGCAGCGCTTGCGACGTTTTTTCTCCGAGCGTAGACCCCTCCCCCCGCGGGCGGGGCCTACTAATAGCCAATACGGATATTTTGTTACCGCACTGTATTGGCCAGATTTCTTCCCGCCGGCCACGCCTCTCGCGCTCTTCGCCGTAGTAATATGAACCTTACGTGGGTTGCATTGGTTGTTTTATTCATTGCCACTGTTGGTGGTTGATTTAATTTTGATTAATTGTAAGAAATGAATAGGTCCGCGGTCGAGGGGCGCGGGCTCGGACTAAGGCGAGAGGCACATTTAGGCAGGTGGGTTTTTGTACTCCATGTCTTATTACGGCCTCCAGTCCCAGTCTCGATGGCTTCCTCCAAGTATAATTTACACGTCCGTTGCCGTGAATGTATAATCTACCATTATCAATCATTGGTCCTTTGCCAATATTTTTTAAATATTCTTGGTGGTAACCCTACCTGCCTGCCTCCTTCACACAATGGTTTAACTCACAGGATGTTAATACCTGCCTACTTCAATTAAATTAATAGTCATGTACTGTGTAAATAATTCAGTACGGTACGGTGTGCTCTAGGCTTAAAGTTAGAAGATAGATCATTTTATTTCATGTTATACATTAAAATAATTAGTTTTTCAACGTAAATAAAAAATATATAGAATTTTCAATCCGCTCATGGATATAAAACATGTAATAAATAGATGTGGGTTTCGAAAACTTTTATTAATAGGTATATGTAATAAATTTATGTACTTAATGCATAAAAATCACTAGAAAAAAGCCGCACACTTACATGTAAACACTTAAATAAAATGAAACATTTAATAGACAGACAAATTAAAAAAACACTTTAAAGTTGCTCTTTACTGAGATACAATAATATTTTGTTGAAAGTATCTTCAACTGAGTTGCCACTATCGGTTGGATATTTCTTAATTATATGTATAACTTAAGTATTTAATATTTATTTGACTAACTTATTTAGGCAGGTATATACATATTTATCTAGCTTAATTTACAGTACAGAAATGTATCATTACCAGTTTAACACATTTTAAAGATACGAGCTAGTAACCTACCTATATGCTTAGGTAGTACTTAGGTGTTTTGTCATTATGATGAATAGACATAAATGAATACTTATTATCTTGCACGTCATGTATTAAAATACCTTATCATTCACACAATCATTTACATCATTTACACAATCAATTCATTTATCGAATATAAATAATAAGAAAATAATATTTAATCCAACAAATGAATTTATATCGAAAATTATTATAAAAGTTTAAACATATCCTCTACCTGTCACAACAAAACCCAAAACATAAATCAAAATTAGAACGTCCAAAAATAAGAAAAACCACCACCATTCTGCGTAAAAGAGCTGTCAAAGATATTGTCAGACAATGCCGGCAGAGGGCGTATCGCGTTCGTGTTGTTGTTCCATTCCAAAACACGCATTGTGCGATTGTAAGACGACACGAAGACGATATTTCTCACCAGAATACTGACATGTCAATAGAATAAGTGACCAAAATAGTGATTGAAAAAAATTGGACGTGTGAAATAGTCGATAGAAATAGGATTGACCAAAATAAAGAAGGTAAAAAGACAAAATGGGGATATTTGAGATGGTGCTAGAAAAAAAAGTTCACCATGGTAAAATTGTCCAAAATAATGATTCAAAATAAAGGTCAGATGGAAATTTGAGTCGTTAGAAAATTGTGGGAATTACCACTGTAAAATATTAAAATAAGAACTACGTAACATAGGTTTATCCGTTTGAAAAAGGAGTCTAGGTTATTAACAATTTTTAATTAACTTCTTAGGTTCATAATTATCGTATGTAAGATTGTGGTGTGTGAGTTGTAGGTATGTTTTCAATTAGTTTCCAATTTCCAGAAAATAAATTAATGCAATACAATTTTTATTGCAACATACATTTTAAACATTTTGTTTCCTGTGTTAATTCAGTTCTTCATAATTTTTACAGGGTTATTGGTACAAAGGTTGCAAAGGTTCAAGGAAAAGCTAGAATAGACCATTTAGAATCATTTGAGCCGTGATTGTCTCAGATGAAGTCTCACGGTAGATTTTTACGAATCATTGTGTTCTTTGGGGAGAAAACCCAAAATTCAACAGTAAATTACTGATACCTAATGGTCAGTTTATACATTATGGAAACTTTTTTTTCCATAAAAACTATCGTACCTAGTTTGACGAATTCTTTACTTTGGGTTAACTACGAACCTTATTTGTGTTAGAAGAACACCAACGTTTCATCCCTCAATGAGGGACATCTTCCAACACAAATAAGGTTCGTAATTAACCCGTTTACATCCGTAATGAATAAGGAAACTGTTTTTTTTTGTTTAATCTTATTACAATAATGTGTAAGTAATAATAATATCCTAACTATCTGTGACTACAGAATTTTGTTTAAAGTCATTCAAAAGTTCTTATATGAATATCGTTTTCTGACGCCATATTAAAATAATTGAACGATGTATTATTTTGTTGAAGCCTTATTGAAAACATAGACAGTACCTACACGTGTGTGATACACCGCAATGGAAAGAACAATAACTGGACAGTTAATTGTTCTTTCTGTTGAGGTATAATTGAGTAGAGCCCGCAAGTAATTGAAATTAGGGCCCACAAACCAAAATAAGGAAAAAAGTTATATTTGTATGCTGACCAATTAAACAAAATTTTCGTTTGAAATCATTTATTTTTGATGTTTAAAAACTGCTCCGGTTCATAACAATTTAACAAATTCAACTAATTTTAAGTTTTCTCCTCAAAACCCAAAACAATTCATAAATAATCAACAGTGAGACTTCGTCTGAGACAACCGTGGCTCAAATGGTTTCTAGTGGTCTATTCTAGCTTCTCTTTGAGGCTTTGTACCCAGTTACCAATCACCCTGTAGACTAAGAGCAAGAAACATGTATTTTGTTATAACAAGATATAAGCTTCTGACTTCTTCGCTTTTTTCTTGACTGCTTTCCTGACTTCTTGGCTTACGGACAAAACGAATTACGGTTTAAGTATATAAAATAAGTACCTTCTGTAATACATAAAGAAATTAAAAAAATGTACCTAATGGGGGCAATAATCTCGATTTATGTTTATATTAGGTTACTTGTAGTCTAAATAAATAAATAATGGTTGGAATAGAAACATTATTTAAATAAAAGATGGCTCTACATTTTTCTTAAGTTCATTTATAACATTTTATTCAGATTATACATGAGCAAAGGTACAGGTAGAAGTTAGAGTTGAAAAAAGTATCAAAATAAATTTTGTACTTAAAGTTTGAATGTATTCTTACAAAAAAAATTATCTCTCTTCTACTAAAGTACCAGCCCGATCCATTTATCAGTTTAGCTATTGAATGGATCGGGCTGATATTTTGCAGTATTTGACTATTGGTAGTTTTCGACTTTTCTAAGATTATTCTGGATTAATCTAAGGCTAATATTAATTCCAGAATACTCGTGCGAAGCCGCTTAGCTAGCCGCTTTATAGAAGCTTGTTTGCAAAAATTATCAATAAGTAAATTTGATCAAATTTTCAAACAAGCCACTGTAAAAAGGCTTACTACAAAATATCAGATGATGAAGATAAAAAAGCTTGGGACGAGTTTTGCTCTAAAACGAATACCCTAACAAGGTAAAGGTTTCTTGTTCGCTTTTTTACTTACCTTATACCACTTCTATATTTCCTAACTTCACATTTTACCTACTTTGTTTGTCCACCACTTATTCTCTTCAATATTCTTTTATAGGTACTATTTGTGAAAACTTTTAATTGGCCGTCCTTATATTTATGCTTAAACATGTTTAGCCGTAAGTTTTCCTAAAATAAATAAATAAATATTGAGCAGAAGAAGAGGTAAAGAAGTGAACAAAAAATCAAAGGGAAAGACTTAATTAAGAAGACTTTATTTCCTGGTTTTACTTTTGTATTTATAATTTTGTGACGTGTCTAAGAGTCCTGCAAGGTCTAAAGGAAAAAAAAAGTTATTTGATATTAATTGTAATAATTAAGGTATAATCAGTAGAACAAGCAGATGTCCTTTAAAAGATAAAGCAAAGATAGATTTAGGTGTTAATCAATAATTATAATTGCATTTTTATGGTAAGTAGAAAGCGTCTTATAAATTGAATAGGAACAAGTCAACATACCAACATTTGTTGGTTTGTGGACTTGTAGAGTCATTTTCACATCATCATTGTGATCAAGTGTCTCTGTCTCAGAATCAGCATTCTGATACGTCCAGCGATATTTGAATGCATGAATATACACAAACATAAACAACACAATAATGAACAACAAAAGGTACTTCATTATTAAACCATTTATTTTAGCGAAATATGACAAAATGGGAATAACATTAAAATTCCTGGAAAATGGTACTTATAGGCTTTTGAATAAAAAAACTTATAAGAAAGGCTATGTTGGAAAACAAAAACACTGGAAAATGCTTAAAATGTGTACAAAAAGAAGGAAATAGTGGTGCCCTAAACCACTATTTTCTTATATTTTTTATTAGGTATGTATCATGTGCAAATGTGTCAAAAGGAAAACATGACTTCGAAGCGATTTGCGCGTTCTCTGCTAAAATGATATTTAGTTACCCTACTACATATATCTACCTTATTTATCTTTTAGGTTACTTTGTAATGAATAATGCTAGAAAAACCACACAGCATCTTCTAGCCCCAAAACATAATAATGTTTTTGAAGAATCACAACCAGCTACAGAAAATTTGGTATTAACAATGGTTAAAAGATTTCGATACCTAATTCTTTCGTTGTTGTACTTATAAAAGTTGATTTTGAGGTGTTCCCATTTAAGTTTGATTCTCGAGGGATTGCTATGTGCGCTGTAAAACGTAGGCATGTGAAGCGTCATCATAATATGATATCTATCACTATCACTAGGGGTTTACTCGTAAAAACGAAAATGGGAGTTTCTGATTAATTATCGTGTAAACGCTATCTTATGCAAGTGCCATTAGATTCAAAGCCTCAAAAATCTCTGTATTCTTTTACTAGCTGCATTTTTACTACCCGTTGTCCTATTACCCGTTTTCCCGTAGGAATGAATCATTTTCCCGCGGTAAAAAGTACCCTATGTTCATCAGGAATAATGTGGGCTTCTAATGGTAAAATAATTTTTCAAATCGGTCCAGTAGTTTCGGAGCTTATTCAATACAAACAAACAATGAAATCTTTCCTCTTTATAATATTTGTATAGAAGTAGGTATAGATAGAAAACTAAATACGTTCTTAAGTTTTGATCTTTAGATCTGTTGCCATACTCAATCCGACAGGGTGCCTTAATGTTTACAAAACTATGCCATATTTTAATAAGCAACAAAGTATTGAAAACTGAATTGAATTGGTTTTGCTTGAAAACGAATCAGAATTTTCGTTTTTCGAGAAGACCCTCTGGTACCAGTGGTTTCCATGGCAACGATTGTAAACAGTTTCGTCCATAATATGTCTTCACATCGAACTAATAGACTCAAAATATAACCAGATCGCCACTAGAAAAATTAGAAAGCGCTTTGAAGTATTCCGGGCACCACACCCAATTTGTTGTTTCAAAGAATTTTTATTCAGGAATGTGAACATGTAGATGAATACTATTTATCGAAATTAAATAACTATTTACTTACCTACTTATAGTTTTTTAAAACTCGTCAAATTATCATATACTGAAAACACTAGCCCAGCGGTGGGAATAAAATCCGCAGCCCACAACATAACTACAAATCTTTTAGGTTACTTTGTATTAGGTAAATAATGCTGGAAAAATCACACAGCATCATATAGCGTAAAATAAACTAAGGTTGATATAGTGGTCATAAATAAATTATTTAAAAATGTATCTTCTTTAAACTCTATACATCAGACTAATATTATAGATACGAATGTTTGGATGTATGGATGGATAGATGGATGGATGTTTGTCACCTTTTCACGCCAAAATGACGGAACCGATCAAGCTGAAATTTTGCATACCTAGATGTAGGTCTAAGCCTGGAATCAAACAGGCTACTTTATATTTTTATAACCTTTAAACGTTTCCATAGAAACAACGCGTGCGAAGCTGCGGGCAGATACTAGTACTGAATAATTAATTATTGTTTATTTTACATAAAACCCGGTAACTACAGCTATTTTTATATAATAAAAGTATCACCTCAGCGAGCGACGGAAATCGTGTAAACTAATGTATGCTGTAATTTGATTCTAATATTTTTTGTTTTTATAGTGCTTACTTACACTAAATTTTATTTTATTTCATATTTTTTATTTAAATTCTGAGTTGTTTCTATTAATTGTAATTTTCTTCGTTAAATAAAGATAGGGTAGGTACCTACTTACATAAATAATACACTACAGAATCTACCTACCTTCGTAATATTAATTTAGAACAATTGTAGAAAATGAAACAAAATGAAATGTAAAAGTAAGACAAATTAAATAATAAAGTAATAGTATAAATAAAGAGTAGGTAGGTGCCCAACCCTATTCGAAATCACAACAAAATCACACATTTGTCACATCACACATTTTGGAAGGTAAAATGTTTGGATGGATGTTATTTTACTCTCACGCCAAATCTTCTGCTAGGTACTACTACATATTTCTCTAGGAATCCTCTTACTATAATAACTATTGAAAAATGGTACTTATGGGCTTTTAGATAAGAAAAGATATAAGAAAAGTATGCTATGATTGTATAACAAAAACATAGGCAAATGAGAAATGAATAAATTGTAGCAACACAATGACGTTAACAGTCGCTGGTTGGACTGACATGATAAACAGAATGATATCACGCCTCCGATAATTATTAAATAATAAAATAAATATAAAATGCTGGACAATTCACACAGCATCATCCAGCCCCAAGTTAAGCAGAGCTTGTGTTATGGATACTTAGAAATACATAATAAAATACATTACATACAAAGATATTTTTTTATACTTAGAAAATACCCAGAACACCCCTAACAAATATTTGCAGATCGTACAAACGTATTAAAAATGATATAAGTTTATTAAACTTTGGAACGATACCTCTTCGTGTCGAATTTCTTCATCTTTATAGTTCTAAGCCTGAAATTACAAAATATTCTACTTGCTCCGGAAGAAACGCTACGAAGCCGTGGGCACTCTCGGATTTAGATTCCACTGGGTGTTTCAATCTTAGAGGATCAAATTAAGTAATAATAAATAATGCCGGACAATTCGCACAGCATCATCTAGCCCCAAGTTAAGCAGAGCTTGTGTTATGGGTACTAGATAACTGATATACGTAATAAAATACACTACATAGATAGATATTTTTTTATTATACATTCATAGTGTAGTAATAATTATTAGGTATTATTGACATCATATATTTATGAACTTGCACTATTTATTCGAAGAAACCCGGGACTATTTTCTTAAAAAACTAACAAGCGGCGAAAAGACTGTTTACAACTTAGGAATAACGTGAAAACAGCTGCATTTAATAACAGTATTTTTGTAGTGGCACCCATAAAACCAACTGACATGTAATGACATCATAATATTTAAATCTAACCTTTTTAGTTAAAAAGACATTTTACAATTTGCATTAATTTTTTTGACGCAGTTTAGTACCTAATAAGTACCTAAATGTAGAGTTCAGAGTGGTTGATACTCTTTGCAATTTAGTAAACGCATTATTTTTTTATTCTTCAAACTTTTCCTTAATATTCACTATTATTAATATTATTTTTCGGTATTTATGAATTATGCAAAATTTGTAAGCCTAATGGCAGATCACAGTGCTCTTAATTATATGTCTGAACATCCCTGTAATACCTGTGTATCACAAATGAATAAATGATTGAATTGAATTAAGTTCTATGATTCTAATTCACGTTGAATAGACTCTCTCCCTAAAAGGTAATCTCTACGGTTTCTATTTATATGCAGATTAATTTTTTTATTTCAAGAGTTATTTACTCAGTATACGAGTAAATAAAAAGTGAAAAACGAATGATGCATGAAAATGTAGGTATATTTTCATGAATTATTCTTTTTTCACTTTGATAAATTTCTTCACTTTAAAATATGGATTGAAGGTTTTTAAACCCATAACAATCTTTATTTTATGTAGGTAGTACATTTCACGTAGGCACCGTTCCAGAAAAATTCACCTTTGCTTAATTTTTATTTTTCCAGTTTTTTTTCATGTCAATGCATTAGGTACGCGTGAAATAAATAAGTACTTAGTGACCCTTCAGAACAACGTTCCTATATTAAATGGACTATGTACTTGGAAATAGGTTCATTTAATTTAGGGTACAAAAACAAATAAAAACTTAACCTCATCCAAACATCAATTTGCATATATTTTTTAATTTTTTAAAACCTAATCATCAACATTTGGTTTGAAGAATTCACGTTATCTATCCCTATACCTGGCTCTATAGAGCCATTTAAAACTTTGCAAATATTTCCAGTCTCAACAGTCGACTAGAGTTATTAATAACTATCCTATTAAAGGTTCTCGAGTGGTGACCGCGATGCAATGCGAAATAGAGTGTGCGAAGAGCTCCCACTCGATGGACCGACGACATTGCAGCGGTCGCAGGAAGTCGATGGATAGAGGCGGCTCAGGAGCGCTATTTGTGGCGTCGTTTGGGGAAGGCCTATGTTTACCAGTGGACGTATAAGGGCTGATGATGATGATGATGATCCTATTATGGATCTAGCGACTAATGTTATAAAGGTAAAAGTTAGTGTTAAGTAAAGTTAAAGTTAGTATAAAGTTGGGTAGAAACGACGACAAAACTTAAACAGATCGGACTGACATAGTGCATAGGATATAGACTTACCTAGTTCAAAACCTGAAATAACACATAATGTTTTTAGAGTAAAGTAGGAATAATCGCCCATTGCCAAAAATCCTTATATCTCAAAATCTAAATGAAGTATTGATAGGTAATATTTAGGTAGCTTATATTCCAGGTTATCGTAAACTGAGGCTACTTTGGAATTGCGGGTTACTTGGACACATTTTGGGGCTACTTTGACAAATGGATAATTTGAAGGATAAACGACATATTTTGTTTACTTTAAAAACAATATATGATTTTGTTCTAGGTAAATTATAAATGTTGAATATTAGTTTGAAAAATAAGGCAAAAATGGTTAGAAATTATTAGAAGAATATGTTATGTTATGAGGGAGAGTGTATAAAAATTACAGTGAAGATGATCTCAAAAAGGCTGTTGCAGAAGTTAGAAAGGGAAGAAAGTCGCAAAAAGCTGCAGCAGAAAAGTACAAGGTTGGTAGAACCACCAGTCTGAATAGGATCGATCACCATTGAGATATTTTCTAGATTTTTTTATGTTTCTATTATTAAAGTTCTATGGCTTAGTACTTCTTATTACAAAACTAGTGTCAATCGTGGATCAAAGTGCTTACCTGATGTTGTTAATATGAAGTGTTTTTTTGTAATTTTATATACAAACTTTAATTGTAGTCCGCAAAAGAACAATAACACGTTGATGTTCTACATATTCTTTTGATTTATATAATTTTACATGGTCTTTATAATGCAATATTGGGTGAAACTTCTTTTTAAGCGTCAGGCGTTGATATATCATTGATTTTCAATGCAATTAGCTGTTGTGTCAAAGTACTAAAGACATTTATAACGGGATATTTACCATGATTTGGAACGGAATAACGTTATTCCGTGATCATGACGCATGAAACTGTGCCGAAATATTGGAAAGCTCAAAACTCAAATCATGGTAAATATCCCGTTATAAATGACTTTAGTGTTATTAACCATAATGGATTTAAAAGTTTTATTGTGTCAAACAAGCCCACCCGGGGCAACGTCGACAGCAAATAAACAAAACGGCCTAAAAGAGAGTCTTGGGTTCTTTTGCCAGAAATGTAGCCAAGAGATCAGTTGTTACAATTAGGAAGAAAACTTTCAATAAGAACATCCTAAAATTAGACATATCAAAAACCTTCCTAACTACATATGTCAAAGTAGACCCAGTTTACGGCATATTGAAACTTGATTGCGATTTTCGAAAGTGTGTTTTTGCAAAAAGGCACTCACTCTATACTTCTTTGGCATCAATCCGGACTTTGCATAACCTAAGCTATTTTCATCGCAGAAAAAAACGAAGCTGGTATAAATAGAGTGGTAAAAAGTTTTACCAGGCTGTTAGAGGGCGCTTTGACTTTGGGCCTTGTCAAATTAAAATAGAATAAACCCTGCAAAGACTGTGCATGCATAGTTTCACAATATGGCATTCCAAAGACCACCTTTCCACCACTCTTTCATGATACGTAGGTGCCATCTATTGAGTCCTAATGATAAGTAATTGGGTTTTTTCTTTCTTGGAAAAAGCCTCATTCCAAAAAATAAACACGTTGACAGCCCTGGATCGTAGGGCCGCCACAAATTTGCACCACACTACTTTTTATTGAGTGGTGGGTGGAAGGAGGGGGTGGCAAGGGAGGAAGGGAGGGGTGCATAATTGCTCCTGCCACCTATGCAACCTATGGGGAACTTGATTATAGGTTTTTTTTTGTATCGTGAGATGCTGGCTATTTTTGGCGTCTGCTGAGTTTATAAAACATTAGGTAAATGTTAGGTTTTTGGACATAATCTTTTTTACCAAACATATTTTAGGCTATTCATCATTCACAGTGATGCATAGGTTCGCCTTGTTCCCACTGATTTTATGCTTATTGTGGAAGTCAGGTTGGACAAGCAAAGAATAAAAATTTTAACATATTATTATTATGTATTTGTTTAACTAACTCTTAGTATTACCTACGTTTTGGTATAGGTTTATTTTGGCATTTAGGAAAACAACTCAAATGGAATTTTTAATTGACAACTGTGTTTAACAACTTATTTGAGTTGGTTTTTTTAACTAGCAAATTTAGGTAGGTACCTATATATTCAACAAAATAGGCAAGGAATAAATATAAAATGACCAATAGAATAACCAATAGATGACCAATAATATTGTCTATTATACAAGTTTACGTACAAAAGTTGAAATACAGTACCTACCTAGTAGTAGCAAAGGCATGGGATAAAGACAGACACTTACCATGTAACGAAAATGATCTATTTGTAGAGAAACCTACATATATTTATTTAGTCATCACACATCAGAATCTATATTCTTATATTTGATTGCTTATACGTTGTACATACAGTTTAGTCAGGAAGTTACATACGCATAGTGTTTTATGTATATAAGCTTAAAGCTTACCCTTTGTACTTAATAAATAAAAACAATATATAAATTCAAATTTATAGAGATTTTTGAACCCTTACTAACAAACGTAATATATCAAAAATACAAAATGAACCTAACATAAAAACACAGAACGAAGTAAATAAAACAACAACAGAAACATTACATAACCTCAAAGTAAATAACGTAGGTAACGGTAGCACCTATAATGCTACATCGAGGGCTAAACGCATTACCGAAGTATAGCCCTACTAGTACCTACTCCATTATACGGAATACTAATGACACGGCGCGTTGATTAAAAAACCTAAGTTGCGGGGCGGGGCGACCTACCACCTCCCTGGCGGTAGGGTTGCCACTGGCATATAATTTTTAATCCAGTTTTATGAAAATACTAGTTTATGCCCGCGGCTTCGCATGCGTTGTTTCTATAAACGTTTAAAAATGATTTCTTCTCCATGGGAACTGATTTATGGGATAAAAAGCCTAGCTTATGTTTGATCACAGGATTAGAATAACCTGTATGCAACATTTCAGCCCAATCCGTTCAGTAGTTTTGGCGTAAAGAGGTAACAAACATCCATCTATAAATCCATCCAAACCTTCGCATTTATAATATTAGTGGGATACTGCTTTAAATATGAAATGGTTTCCAGGTTTTAATATTGATAGGATAAATTAACGCTGTTCGCCTAAGTAGCGATTCTATGCCAACTGACAAAAAACCTAACTTCGGCAAATCGCAATCAATAACAGTTTCAGTTGAAGAATAAGGGGCCCCCTTATTCTTCAACTGAAACTGTTTTAAGTTAAAATACCATTATAAATAAGCGGGTAAATACTTAGCTTCATTTTCAGGCTACATGTCAAAATTGATTGCGATTTTCAAAAGCTGTATTTTAAGAATCTTACTTAAGTATACATCCAAACTTTAGCATTAATAATATTAGTGTGATCCAAACATTTGAATGGCTGTGTTTGTTTGGATGTTTAATTTTTTTAAAAATTCGCGATTTGTTAACATGATTAATGATTATTATTTATTATTCATATGATTAGTGATATTTCTTGCGTACGTTTTCTTATTTTCGTTTGTTTTGTTTTATTTGGGGAACTAAAAACAAAAACTACGCGATATATACCCACAAAATAATTACATAAATAAATAAATAATTATGTTGGATACCTGTTATCTCTTCACGCCAAAACTACTCAACAGATCGGGTTGATACTTTGCATTTATAGATGTTGACCTGGAATATAATAAGGCTTTTTTTTATCCCGGAAGAACGCGTGAGAACCCGGGGGCGGATGAAAGTTTCAAATGTAATATAGAGCCACGAGAAGAAAATAAGAACATTATCAACCGGTATACTTACCAATAACCGATCTTCGTTCATTGTAAAGATTTACAGTGAAATACCAAAGTGTTTTATTTCCTTTAGACCTTACAGGACTCTTTGACACGTCACAAAATTCAATTCAAATTATCATAAGTAAAATTACGAACTAAAGTGATTACTTTGATTTTTTGTTCACTTCAATCTTTATAAGGTAAAGTAAAGAAGCGAACAAGAAACCTTTACCTTGTTAAAGCGTTAGTTGTCGAGCTGGAGCAAAACTCGTCCCAAGCTTTTTTTATCCTCTAGATAATCTGATATTTTGTAGTAAGCCGTTTTACAAAGGATCTGTTTGACAATTTGTTTGAATTTATTAATTGATAATTTTTGCAACTCACTTGGAGTTTTGTTGTAGAAGCCCTTTAAAAGATACATTAATCTTGTGTAACCTAGTTATGGGCACAGCGAGTTCATTCTTTTATTTTCTAGTATTTTAACTATGTATATGTCGCTATTATTAGGGAACCGACTAATATTTCTATGAGTGTACAACAAGTTATCATAAATATATTTATATGGTTCTGTGATGATGTTTATTTCTTTAAAATCACGTGTATCGGGGTACCATAAACGTGAATGAAATAGGCAAGGAAACAGTGTTTTTCTAAAACGTATCCGACTGAAATACGACCAAATCCGATGAAAAATATTGATATCTTGCGATAGTCCTAAAATGATTTGAAATGTAAGTAAGTACCTGCTATGTACCTACTATACTATACTATAATACCTACTATTACTAGGGAAATACAGACCCCATGTTTTGTTTTGGTTTCTTGATTATTTTGTTTCAGCTTTTGGCCGTTCCCAATAATTATAAATGTACCTAAACAGATCAAATCGATCTGTGGTGTTAAATTTCGCGATCGCAACAACGCAACGCGCATTGTTTTTTATCTCATCCATCTACGCCTACCCACTTTATTTCAATCCTTATTATGTACAGACAGCGTCAGAATTAAGTAACCACCCTAAACACAATGCAGACTAGAATCCGATTATTTTTTATTGAAGTACTCACTTATTCGTTCTGTTTTATGTTACCTAAACAAAAATATATTTTATTTTCGACTTTTAAAACTCCTACGATTAACAGGTTTGGATTTAAACCGGCATGTGTTATGCAGGGGGGTTACTTATAATTCTGACGCTGTCTGCACCTACCTTTTGTTGGGTCACTTATTTGTAACCTACGTGTTTGTGACCTGTATTATCTAGATTGTCAAACGCCGTAGATCTACCGTAACTTTACCAAAGTAATATTTATTTTTAGGTACTAATGTATACTTATTCTAAGTGGATTTACTTGTTATTTTTTGTGTAAGTATAAAAACTCTTTAAACCGAAATTTTGCAATGATTGTGATGTTTTGTAACAAGTTATTGAAATTCATTATTATGAGAAAACAAACGAGATAGGATAAGTACGTTCGTTCATTAATTATTTTCTGGTTGTATGATATCCGTTTTTAACCCATAAAAGCGGAGTAGGTAGGTATATGTTATTTCTGAATTTATCATGTGTGTGAATCATCTGAACAACATTGATGTAACATACATACACACAAATACATATATTTGTGTGTATGTACATATGTTACTTCAATTGAAAGAGACATACAATAGAGTAGCTATGTTCGATGAAAATCTGCGCTGCCATTCTATCATTACCTATTCGAAGGAAAATTGTCGGAATTAGATTTCTTTTAAGATAGCTTCCCGTACATATTTGTTCAGTCAGACGATAAGTTTTTAGTTTAGTTGGTTTCTTTAGGTAAGTACTTGCCTAACAAACCATATTGTAGCCATTTGTAGCTCGCTTACCTGATGTTTTCCAGGTGGAGCCTAGTAAGTTACAGGCCCTCCCTATTGAGTGCTATTTCGCTCTTCCGCTTGTCGCAACCAGCATCTGCCAGCAGTCTTTTGCAGATCCTCATCCTACCCAGGCCACAACGCGCAAACTAGGTAGGTATCTTCAAATACCAAGTCGTGATGTTCACTCACACACCACACTACCTATTTAATTAAAAAAGTGGGGTAGAAAGTAATATAGACATTATCAAAAACAACCATTTGTGCAGTAGTAGAGCCAGGAGCCAAACTTTCTGCATTCACTAATCCAACATAGAGCAAACTCACAATTTATAATTATGTAATAAAATTAAACACTGAAAACACTGAAACTATCACCAATAACCGAACTAGCAATAATCACGACGCCATTACGACTGGCGAGTCAGCAAATCGAGAAACAATACATCATCGCCGCCATATTAGCAATCAAGTCGAGCTTTTGTTTCGCGCCGGCCAATAATTAGTAGTGGGGAGCCAGCAGCCAATCAGCGGCGGCCGCGATTGGCGCGATCTGCCGCGGGCGACGGTCATTGGCGCTTGCGATCCGAATTCGAATTAAATTGGAATCATGCGGGAAACCTAATAAAATGGAACTGATTGGGTATTCATTGGCGGTCCGAGACAGTCGACGGGTTAATTGTTTAATTCGGACAATGTAGCGTGATTTTCCATTAAGGGACTATTCAGACGACTTCCAATTAGGTACCTTGGTATTTAAATCTCGTTTGATTACATTTTGCTATGTAATGCGTTCATGTCTATTATTCCAATATTTATGAACAAAACGTGCTAGATTTCTCGTTGTATTGTCTAAGAATAGAGAAGTGGAAATTATTTACTAACTAAACCATTGAAGAAATTGGAAATTACTTAAAACAAATGTAATTAATTTCAAAGTTAGTCCCTAACTACTATAACTTTTCAAATAGATTAGTTAAGTATAAGTAATACCTATTCCATGAAATTACTTTACTTTTGGTAGTTCTTCTGACAGTCAAATAGTCATGTACTAATGCTTTACCGATAATTTTTTTTATGATAATTGATTTTGTTTATAAATAATTTTTAATCGATTTTGTTTATGTTGCTCTACATTTTATATTATTTGACAAACTTTACCCAGGCATATAAATGACTTTATTTTAGGTATTAGAATATTCAAAAGTATAAAATAGTATTATTTTCGCGCACATTCTTCTTACTTTTTCATGGAATAATCATCAAGAATAATCTTCGTTATATATTGTCGGTTCGACAAAAATTGAAACTTTCGTAAGTCCTCATATTTTTCGAGTCAAAAGATTCGCATCTCTATTTGTCTAAAGTAGGTAAATGTGTATGAAATACTTTATTCTCTCATTCAGTCTTCATTCACTCACCTGTCAACAATTAGGTAACTTCATAGTGGTGCACAGACCAAACAGAAAATAAATTCGTGGACGGGATAAAGGTATCCAAATCGAGCTTTATGTAGGTGTATTTTTGATACAACTTTTTGCACTTGTTTCTTGTATTTGTCCAAGGTGCAATCGTAAATTTTATTTCCGACGGGCCTCGAATAGCCTATTCAGTTTAATCTTCAATAAGTATCTTGACAGTCTAACCTTATAAACTTTACTTTTCTAAGTTGTCTTGAAGAAGTCACTTATTTAATATGAAATAGTACCTATAACTGGGTACCACTGCCAAAATTGGCACCTTACCAATTACGACAGTGTTTCGCTTGCAAGCAGCAAGTTGACCCAGCCTTTAACTTCTCTGCTCTTTTAAGAGCCCTTTGTATGATTTTACTCTATACAGGGTCATTGGTAATTCGCTGACACTGCGTGAACCGCTGGTTGAACACGGTTTGTGAAGACGCCAGGTCTTAATTCTAAAATTTGATATTATTAGTAGGTAAGGTAGGCCTTCCCGGTTCTTAACCCGAGATTCTCCCGAAAACTCCTCAATCTGAAGCGTGACAAACTCCGTCAAATCGTCGGCATTGTCACTGGACACTGCATGCTTAACAAACACCTATTTAATCTGGGTATCACGGACAGCCCCCTATGCAGAGGGTGCATGAACGCAGAGGAGACGGCCGCGCATGTGCTTGTAGAGTGCGATAGCGTTGCTTCCCAACGACAACAATACCTTGGAACACCGAGGACGCCTAGGGAGACATGCACCGGCGTCAGCGAGCTGCTGGCTTTCCTAGAGGACATCGGGTGGTTAGTCTAGCAGCCCCCCACCCGACACGCAAAAAGGGCCCACCTGTGGCCTAGTTGCGGAAACGAGTCCAGAAACAAGTAACAAGTAGGTAAGGTAGGTCCATTCAATAATCGTTTTTTTAAGAGGCTTTATTAGAAAATGAACTTAAAAACGGCTTTACCTTGAATTAACAGTGGCTGTGGGAGTGTGAAATCGGTCTTTAGTAGGTAATTCATTGGATTCCGGACAAAAGATTTTTTTTATTTTAGAAAAGGGGATTTAAAAAAAATAAGAATAAGACCTGGCGTCTTCACGTACAGGTTCGTGATGATGATGATGGGCAGAACCTGCAGTTCACGCAGTGTCAGTGAATTACCAATAACCCTGTATAGCTTAGGTAAATGGAGAAAAAAATACAAAAGTCCAGAATAAAAAGTCAATTATAGAAATTTTGTCATCAATCATACTTTAATGATCTTTAGTATCATTAAAGTATCATTGATGACAAAATTTCCAAGTGTACTATTGGAATAAGATAATTCCTCTAAATCATCGTGGTGGTTTTAATGAAAAATAAAAAAACCCCACCACTAATCGATGGAAATCGGTATCCCACCCACACTGAATTCAAATAGACCGGTACACAGGACTCCATCGATACGTAGGTACCTACTACATACCCAACAACCTGAGTTAATTTTACTATAAAAACATTCGAAGTTTGACGAATTCATGAGGGATATAAGCGGGATATCTACGCTAAATCTGAGTTAAGTTTGAAACGAATCCCTAAAACATTGTAATATTTTTGAACCCTTGAAATATTTTTCGACTAGAATATCTTGGTAAAATAAAACTGAGGTTTTCTAAAATTTGTTCTTTATAAACACAAATAAAAACGAAGACTTGTAAACTAACAAATCAAACTTTCGTCAGCGCCATCTGTACCTTTTATGTTTTTGAATAAAAACCAAGGAACCTTGGTAAGAGACACATTGCATGGACACTTGTCGACCTCCGTGGCGTAGCGGGCGAAGGTCCGCCTACAACGCAGGAGGTTGGGGGTTCGATTCCCGCCTCGGAACAAATTTGTGTATGATCTGCAGAAATTTGTTTCGTTGGTCTGGATGTTTTCTATGTATAATAAAAAAATATCTATCTATGTAGTTTGTATTGTATTAAGTATATCAGTTATCTAGTACCCATAACACAAGCTCTGCTCAGCTGACGGACACTAATTTTAATAAATTCTAATATTTTTTTATTTTTATTGTGTAATTTCCTATTTGACTTTTTATTAACTTATTGTTATTTATTCAATTACAAATTTATTTGTATTGTATTTTGTGTAACTAAAGTTATTTAAAAATTCGCATACCTACCTATGGTTTGTATACATAATAATAATAATACCTAAAGCCTTTTTATTCCAAACTCCTAAATTACATTATATACAAAGTCTTTCGACTCAAAGTGTGTTATGGTTTAGTTTGTAGGTGCCTAAATATTTACACTTAGTATTTACACTTGTTGAGAGAGTTGGATCCCTTCTTGGGTAAAGGCCTCCTCCATCTTCATCCACGACTGTCTGTCGAGTGTCTGGCTCATCCAGTTTTTTCCCGCTATTTGTATTATGTCATCAGCCCACCGTCTATATGGTCTGCCAACATTTCTTTTGCCATCTGGTCCCTTTCATCGTGTAGTCTGTATGGTCCATCTTTTATCAGTGAGGCGTGAGATGTGCCCAGCCCATTTCCACTTAAGTTTTAAAGCTTGTGTGAGTGCGTCTGTTAGCCTGGTTTTTTGTCTGATTGAGCTGCTTCTTATTTTATGTATTTTCCTTATCTTGAGTATGCTCCGTTCCATTGCTCTTTGTGTAGACCTGACCTTGCCTTTGGCTTTATTCGTAAATACCCAAGTTTGGCATCCATACAGTAGACAAGGTAAGAGACAACTTTCAATGACCACCTTTTTCATACTTAAGCTGTAGTTTCCTTTCAGTATTTCTTTTAATGACCAAAACTTCCTCCAGGTGACATTTACTCGGCGTTCTATTTCTTCTTCATTGCTAGTCTTACTGAATGATACTTGTTTGCCCAAATAGACATAGTTATTTGCATATTCTATGTTGTTACCATTCACATTGATAGGCATTTTGTCACTGTTTGTCATTATTTTGGTTTTGTTTGTGTTCATTTCTAGTCCTACCTTGGAGCTTTCTTGGGCAAGCAATTGTATCATTTCTTGAATAGTTTCTGATTTTTCGGCTAATATTACTATATCGTCAGCAAATTGTAGATGGCTAAGGTAAGCTCCGTTTATTTTTATGCCTTTGTGTTTCCAATCTAGCTTTCTGAATATGTTCTCCAGTACTGCAATGAACAGCTTGGGTGACATAGGGTCTCCTTGTCTTACTCCTCTTTCTATTTTGATGTCAACACCTCTGGTTTCGAGCTTTACCTTGCTAGTGCTGTTGGCATATATGTGTTTTATAATATTCATGTATTTATCATCAATATTAAATAGTCGTAGTGTATTCCAGATTGACTTATGGCTGATGCTGTCAAAAGCTTTGCTATAATCTATAAACGCTACATACAGAGGTTTGTTGAACTCCTTGTATTTATTTATAACCTGTTCTAATGTGTGTATGTGGTCGGTAGTGCTGAAACCAGAACGGAATTTATTGGAACGGTTTGTATACATAGGTACAAATATATTGACATGTAAATTGGCTTTATGAATAAATTGTATTTCTGTATTTCTATTTCTTGGGGCTAGATAATGCTGTGTGAATTGTCCAGCATTATTATTTTATTTCATGTTTATATATTATTACTTAAAATCTGGAAATATTTTTAAATAAGGTACTAAGAAGCCTTTTAAAGGTTCCACTTAGATTTGATTATTAGTATCAAATCATCCTTATAAACGACCTTTGTCACCGTTAAAGCGCTACCCCGACCCGAGCTCTATAAACCACAGTGCCAAAAAGATAATAATATAAACGAAATGTTGTATCACTGTATCACTATTTACAATAATTTACCAGAAGACTTAAAAGAACTTAATGGAAATATCTTTACAAAAAAATTAAATGGATGGTTACTTGAGAAATGTTTCTATAGTGTAAAATAATATTTGGAAGATTGATTTGTTACATTATTATTATTTTACTATTTATATAAAACCTTATATTAATATGACTCACACATATATTTTGCACACCTGCGTGAAGGCTGAATACAATTGCATACAAAGTTATAAGATCGGATATTGTGAAATGATTATGTATTCTTGCAAATAAATGATTTGTATTGATTTGATTTGACAAAGCAACGCCACCACCTATTTTATCTTATTATTATTTTAAACGGAGGAATTTTCAAAAATTGTTCGGCCAGTTTGTGACTTCTATCATAAGCTTTTTTTTAATGCTTCTTTATATGTTCTCGTTTGTATAGTGTAGGCAGAGATGCGAATGCTCTTTTTGGCCACCATGGTGGCAAAAAGAGCAACTTCGCATCTCGACTGCCCCCCTTAGGTCTGTGTTCACCAATAGATAACCGAACAATTAGGCTGCTTCGTCGGTTAACGTTGACGTTTAATGTATGAAAACTTGTGTCAAAAACGTTAAAACAACTGTTTAAAATTTAACCATCTGTTGGTGAACTCGGGTCTTAGTAGAACTTAAATAAAACGTGCTTATGATCTAAGCACCTATCACAAATTCTTTAGGTACATAAACTCAGCACTAAAGAGTAAAATCTTCAACAAAAACACTTCGCACCAAATTGCGCCTGAAACCATTGAATCCAACAATATAATTCTGTATCATATTAAAAGTTATAAACAATTTCCACAGTCTGTCACGAACAATAAGTAGGTATATTTATAACCAGCACATCATGGCCATGATCCCATCGCCTTGTCTAAATAATGAGACCAATCTGCCACGAGCTGGCACGGTACATTTGCTACATGCAGAAGAATCACTTATATCTGAGACCCTCTGCTTGAAAATTCAGTATCAAATGCGGTTGTATGCCTAAAACTAGCGCCACTGTCTTTTCTTTCTTATAATTACGTTAATCAAAGGAATTTCCAAAAGTCCATTGTACAGTTTATGATACCTAACAAAAGCTTTTTTTAATGCCCATAAAATAGTTTTCGTTTATTTCCTTTGTGCAGAATATCGAAGTTGCTCTGGGTGGCCACCGAACTCGGTTTTCGCTTCTCTGTCTAAATTATACGAAACTAAACTATTTCAGAGGGATTAAAAAAGCTCATAATAGGTATCACAAACCTTACATTGGATATTTGAAAATTCTTGTGCTTAACGTAATTATAAATAAAAACAAGTGGCGGCGCTAGTGTGCGGCATACAACCGCCTTAAGGAATCATTGAGCACAAATAGTTGTAATAATTTTTCTTAAGTTTTTAGGGTTTTGATGATCGAAGATCGGTTTCAAAACCCTTATGGTCTCGCTTTGTCTGTCCTTTTTTCCCTCCTTAATAACTCAAAAACTACTGCAGCTATCAACTTGAAATTTGAAATAATAATACATTTTGTGCGCCTGTACAGATTTAGAGAAAAATAAATGAAAAATCAAAATGAATATTTTCCGTACAAATTGGGATGCCGAAATTTTAAAAGATACCTACAGAGTCGGGGTATCAAATGAAAGGTATCATTTTGTACATTTCAAAATATTTTTAAAATTTTTTGTAGGTTTCATTCTTTTTAAAATATTTCGAAAAAAGTCGAAAAAATACCCATTCCCCCCCCCTATCTCCGAAAATGGCAGAGCGATCCATGTAAAATATATGGAGCGTTTATAGACATGGATCTATATTTTACAGGAAAAATATAGAGAAGTTTGAAAAAAGAACACTTATTGAAAAATGGTCAAAATGGGGGGGAATAATTTTCAAAAGGGGGGGCTACCTCAACGAGTGGGGTATCAAATGAAAAGTATTGGTTTGTACGTTTCAAAACAGTTCTTGAAATATCTGTAGGTTTTATACTTTTTGAAATATTTTGAAAAAAGTCGAAAAAAAACCCATTCCCCCCCTATCTCCGTAGTTTGCCGAGCGATCCATTTAAAATGTATCAAGCGTTTGTAGATATGGATCTATATTTTACAGGAAAAATATAGAGAAGTCTGTAAAAAGAACACTTTTTGAAAAATGTTAAAAAAGGAATAATTTTCAAAATGGGGGCTACCCCGCCGAATGGGGTATCAAATGAAAGGTATTGGTTTGGACATTTCAAACCAGTTTTTTAAATTTCTGTAACTTTCATACTTTTTGAAATATTTTGAAAAAAGTCGAAAAATTTACCATTACCCACCTTAACCGAACCACCCATTTAACCGAAGCATGCAGAGAGATCCATCTGAAATGTAGGTTGGTACCTACTATTCTTAGGTATTCGTTAAATTGCGAAGATCTAACCGGTACTTTTGGTACATATTTGTTGACAAACGTTCAAAACCCTCGGCGCGCGAGTTACACTCGCACTTGACGGATCTTGTTTTTATCTGGCTAGAACCGCGTTTGACTGCGCTACGAAAGATCTGCTAGACTACTGTGAACAGTAATTTTATACAGGGTTATTAGTCGTTCACTGACACTGGGAACTGCCGGTTCTACCCATCATCACGAACACGTCTTCGCAAACGTATCCGTGATGATGGGCAGAACCTGTTGCTCACGCAGTGTCTGTGATTCACTAATAACCCTGGATAACCAGCCTATGCAGGAAACTTAATAATGCACATAGACGCACTAATGGTTAGCTCATAAAATACCTTAGATAGTATTCATAATATTGTAGTACCTATACAATATCTTCTCTTCTCTTCCAGTGAATATCATCTTACGGTTTTCACTCTGAGAGTGCCAGTAGTACACTCACCACAATTCTAGCTATCCTCCACCGGTACCAGTTGCAAGTTTGAATAAAACTATATAATAAAACTTGTAACTGGTACTTTAGCTGGGATCCCTCGCACCTTCATACAAGATTATCATTGTAAGCGTGAGGATAACTAGAATTGCGTCAAGTGCGAGGGATCCCAGCTGCGGCACCAGTTACAAGTCTTATAATATAGTTTATAATAAAACTTGTAACTGGTAAACAAGATTAACATTTTCTGCTAGCAGCTTCGCACGCGTTGTTTCTATGGAATTGATAGTTATTTCTTTCCAATAGGAACTGACTAATGTGATGAAAAGTCAATACCTACCTATTTTATTCCAGGCGTAGGTAGATATCAAATATCAAAGTACTTTATTTACTTAAGACCTTACAGGACTCATGGACACATCACAAAAATTAAAATTTTATATGTAAAACTAGGAAATAAAGTGATCACTTTGATTGTTTGTTCACTTCAATCTTTTTAAGGTAAAGTAAAAAAGCGAAAAAGAAACCTTTACCTTGTTAGGGCGTTAGTTTTCGAGCTGGAACAAAATTCGTCCCTTCAGCTTCTATACAGGCAGTTCTAAATATCAGATTATCCTCTAGATAATCTGATATTTAGAACTGCCTGTTCGCAATTTCAGCCAAATCGTTCAGAAGTTTTGGCGTGAAGAGTAACAAACATTCATCCAAACATCTAAACTTTCGCATATATAATATAAGTGTGATGTGATGTGATAGTGTGATGTGAAGTGACAAGTCGAGCTATGCTTCTGCAAGCTGAAGTAGTTTGTGCCAGGCTGGTACAATGTACAAATAGGTTGGAGCCGCGGTGTCGTAATGCTCATTAATCGCTAACGAGCGATCGCGACAACCCGATACCCTCAATCAATACATACAGGGTGCTCTCGAAGTAGTGGACGCCAGAGGAACTGCTCAGAAACTAATTAAGAGACTAATGTCTCATCAGAAAATTAAAATTCCTAAGAAACATAAGGCTATAATAAGTGATAATATTGCAGTCAAATTTAAAGCTGCTGTATTTGTGATAACTAAGTAAAAGTCTAACTGTTATTTAGTTGTTATTTGTCCCAATAAGTAATTGTATATACAGGTATGTATATATAAGTTTTTAATGCTGGATAATTTACACAACATCATCCAGCCCAAAGCTAAGCAGAGCTGATGAATTGAAGACTATAAAAAACTCGACTCGGGCCCGTCTTTTTCACTTTTATTCACAAAATGTAGGCGCAAAAGCCTACAAAATGTAGTGAAGCACCATAGGGAATTAGCAGCCGCCCCGTTTGGATAGAGTATCAGATAACCAAATAAAAATACTCAAAAAACATACCCTGTCTCGCTTAGAAATTGATATTAAGAATGTCCACATAAGGGCTCTCAAAAGAAAATAGCCAGAGAAAATGCTGAAAGATTCTGAGAAAACATTAGGCTGTGATATTGCACCAACATTCATACCACGTAAAGGGCTCAATAGTTAGTTAGAATTCATTATCGACTGATACAAACAATCATGGATATCTACTTAAGGCTTGGTAAGCCAGCAGAGGCCGCATTTTTGTGATTTTTAAAACCATCTGAGACTTAGAAATTAGAGTTTAAAATTCTGAAAAAAAGATATGTATATCTTTTTTTCAGAATTTTAAACTCTATATACATATATATTACCTAAGGATCTAGTCTAGTCAAAGTCGCATTCAGTTACAAGATCTAACGAACTTCACTCGAGAGAAAATAATCCAAAAGTTACCCCCTTTTCTAACGTTTTTTCAACACTATGACTAGCGAACTACTGATATCACAGTTTTTTTTGTACCCAACTAAAGACACCTAATATTTCTAAACAAATTCGCAGAGTTTGACTTGATAAAATGATTTTCTCAATCACCATGTTTAAATAACTACAAAAAACACGAGCGCGGCTGCTTGGCAGGCGCGCTTTTACCCTTACGCTTACTGCTGCAGGACTACCTGGCCTTAAGGTGCTACAGAACTCATCCGAAGGCTTCAGAAAAAATGCTGAAAAATTGTCTGAAAGGGCTGACGAGTCGCAAAGACATTGTTTTTTCAGCTGTTTATAAAATCGCCAATTAGGAACATAATCGAAAATATCATCATCTATTAGAAAATGCCTCCTTCAAGTTTATGTAAATATAAGGGGTACCCTTTAAGCTACTGTAAGTGTCAGGTAGCAAGCAGCTTTGCGTTACCAAAGTTAGACAGAGCCAAACTGCTTGTTGAATGACATTTAATTTCCATTCGATTTTTCGGATCTATCATACTCCGATTTTCTGTGACACAAATACACGATCACCCTGTAACAACATCAATTCGATTTCAAAATTATCGGTAACACATTATACAGAATTATTTGCGTGGCAGCGGGGGTAGGGGCGAGGGACGAGGGGGACTTTCGACCGCTCCCTCCCGCTTCCCGTAAGCGGGAGGGAGCGGTCGAAAGTCACGATGTCACGCACCGCCTCGGGCTATGGTACAGAAATACACCTACGCCTAGTCCTTGACAACTGGTGTTTCGAAACGAAAGAAAAAAGCTATCCCACGTTCTACGATACAATTTAAATTCAAATAACTAATTTTAGTACAAAGATCATTAAAAATGGGATCCAGTATTTATACAAGACAAAATTAAAATTTTAAAACCCGCCGACGTTTATTGTATGAACAGATTTTCATGAAACGTGGCTAATAACACTTGGGATAAAATTATCGATGACTTAAAAAAAACTAAACGACAATCGATTCATCCGTTTGGGAGCTACGATACCACAGACAGATTCACCGAAAGACACGTCAAACTTATAACACCCCTCTCTTTTTGCGTCGGTGGTTAAAAATACACATGAAACAGTTGAACTGCCTGCTGTTTGCAAATCTGAATCTTCAAAAATCGAGAGAAAGATCAATTAATACTATTAATTGATCTTTCTCTAATAATCTCCAATACTATTAATTGATCTTTCTCTCTATTACGGTATTGACAAGTATTAATTTAATACTTGTCAATACCAATCGAAAGCCTAGGGCAATGTCCCGCTATATGACACTGTCGGCAATAATTCAAATTTACCGAAAATTAAGAGTTAATGAAAGAGCAGCAGCAGTTTTGTGATGTCTCTACCACCACCCTCACAAAGTCGTCTTTTCGTTGTTTTGTTTGATGTCCGTTAAAACTTCGTGTAGTAAAACGACCCTAGAGTTCTCACAGCAGATCAGATTTTGAACCTCATGTAGCTTTAGAGCTATGTGGTGCTGGCTCAGAATTTACACCACCGCAACTCTTCCCGCGGATGTCGTAAGAGGCGACTAAGGGATATCCACCGGGGACGGGCAGCAGCACCTCCTGCAGAACAATTCTACCACCAAACTGCCCTAACCACCATGCCCAGCGTGAGGATTATGGGCATTACCTTCCATGAGATAAAACTGAATAAGGCGCTTATCAGAGGGAGGCCTGCGTCCAGCAGTGGACCAATATAGGCTGACGAGGTCGAGGTAGCTTTAGAAAAGATAAATGAAAGCGAGTTATGTGAAAATTTATATGTAAGGTTGATAAAACTCGAACGAATTACACCTTCGAAACTACAAGTGTCTTTAATGTCCTGGAAAGTTTTCGGGAAAAACGAGTTTATGTGCTAGCAAGCAAACCTTCCTCTGTTTTATCGTCAATTATATTATTAAAAAGACATTTATTTCAGACCTTTGTGATCCACATACAGCACGGTTACAAAATTTTATACACAATTTTAACATATTTTTAATACACGCAGTTTAGAAAAATGAAGAATATGATCAATATAAAATACGTAGTACGTAAGAAACCTTTACATATTGTAAAAAAAATTACAATATGTAAAGGTTTCTTACGTACTACTTTACATATTGTAAACAAATTACAATATGTAATGTACAATATGCAAATTAAATATGTAGGTTTCTTACGGATGTGAACTCAGAAGTCATAATGCCGAAAAATTAAAACGTTTCCATCTAATGGTGCCTGGCACAGATTGACATAACGAATGGTCGAAACTTATTTGTATACATTTGTAGATTGTTGGTTAGATGGTCTTAGGAATAAAAACAATATAAAATAAACCAATGAGCGGTAAAACTTGATACGACTTGTTTTTCTTTGTAGAGCAGTTAACTAGCGCTTTTCCCTCGCTTTCGTTACAAACCTGCACTGATCTACAAAAGTAACACAGACACGGTTATTGAATCGATATAGCAACAGCGCGCGGCTCTGCCCGCCACGCGATGTCCTCTGGCTACATCGTAACGATACTGTCATAACTTTTCTAGCTCATTATATTAGATATTGACCAATTTAGCAAATTGACACGTGGCGTGGGAATGATTTTCTCATATTTATTGTATTATTTTCTGAATAAGTACTTTCGCACCATAAAATTAAATGCGAAAGTTATGAAGAAGCTTTCTTCTTCATAACTTTCGCATTTAAGTTTATGGTATGTATCCTTTGATGGATGGATGAATGAATGAATGGATGTTTGTTACCTCTTCACGCCAAAACTACTGAACGGATCGGCCTAAAATTTTGCATAGGTACGGCAATTCTAATACTGGAATTAAACACAGGCTACTTTTATCCCATAGATCAGTTCCCATGGTATAGAAATCACCTTTAGGTATACGTTTCCGCGTTTATAAACTAGTTTTTCATAATGCAACATTCCATCTATGTTAAAACACAATTTGAAGGTAAATTATTTAGGCTTGTAACGAAGTAGTGAAGTGTTTATTAAGAGGAACTTGTAGATTTTAGGTGTCTGTCTTACAGGGGGATATATCCTCATCCTCAACAGCCTGTTTTGGTCCACTGCTGGACGCAGGCCTCCCCCTGATAAGCACCTTATTAGCTTTTATATCATGGGGTAATGCCCATAATCCCCACGCTGGGCATGCGGGTTGGGGATCGCAGCTCGGTGGTAGAATTGTTCTGCAGGGGGCGCTGCTGCCCGCCCCCGGTGGATATCCCTTAGTCGCCTCTTACGACACCCGCGGGAAGAGTTGGGGTGGTGCAAATTCTTAACTGGCACCACACAGTGACACAGAGGGACAAAACCCAGGCTAAAATACTGATTGGGTAGGTATCCCGTCTTGAATTTTGTAGTCTAGTTGTCTCAGTAGGTATTTGTACAAACTCTACAGTAATAATTATACTTACTTACCCCTGTATAGATAAACGCAACTCAGATTTATGCTCGTCTTACGTCCGAATTTACGACAGATTTTCATTGAAGAGTTTAAAAAAATTCCTAATTATAAAAAAAAATATTGCTACTTGAGTCTTTATAAATCTGAGTGTCGTTTGAGTATTCGGTGCTTAGTAAAATAAAATAAAAAGGAGTTTATTCATCAAAACTAAATCTACGATACAAATGATCTTACATCTTTTAAGTACTGACTCACTTAATGTACAAATGGCAGTGGTAGGTACCAAAGCTTTCGGGCTAGTATTATATATGCCTTCATTTAACATAATTACAAGATTCGGGTCGGGTCAGTAATAATTATTTGACATGACCATGATGATCATTTCAAATGGACTTCGAAGCTTTAATGTCATCTTATGATTAAACTAGTTTATGCCCGCGGCTTCGCACGCGTTGTTTCTATGGACACGTTTTAAGGTTATTTCTTTCCCATGGGAACTGATTTATGAGATAAAAAGAACCCTATGTTTGATTCCAGGATTAGACTTACCTGTATGCAAAATTTCAGCCAGATCCGTTTTGTAGTTTTGGCGTGAAGAGGTAACAAATATCCATCCATACATCCATCCAAACTTTCGCGTTTATAAAACTAGCAGCGCCTCGCGGTTTCACCTGCGTAATTCCCGTTACCGTGGGAATTCCGGGATAAATATAGCCTATGTGTTATTCCAGACTATAATCTATCTCTGTTCCAAATTTCATCCAGATCCGTTCAGTAATTTTTACGTGAAAGAGTAACAAACATCCATCCATCCATACTTACAAACTTTCGCGTTTATAATATTAGTAGGATTAGTGTGATTTATTTTGAACTGTCCTCTTTAAGCGGCCTCCTAACAGGCCAGTTCAAAATGAATTTAATCCTATCAACCCAAGATGTTCTCCTAGAAAACTAGAGCTTCAAGTAGAGTAAAAAATTCAAATTCAAATCAGTGTAGAGACCAGCATTTTCTTTCAAAGTATATATACATGGGGGTATAAGTATTTTTAACCCTTAAGTGCCAAACTATACCAAGTCCCCTTTTTCATACATTAAAAGTACCTTACCGCCTTGAAAACCCGCATGCTACATCCAAGAACAGGCACTTACCAGATAATCCAAACCTTGTTGAAGCCCTCCGGATCCGATCGACAGGTCTCAATCACAGAAAGGGCTCTCACAGTGGCTTTCACTTAGGAACACCCTTACCGAAATCCTTGAATTTCTTCTGCTGACGGTACTCAACAAAATGGCGGCTCTACGCTTCAGGCACACAGCCCCTCTATGTAAACATTTCAAATAAAAATGCGCCATTACTATTTGCATTCATATCTAAAGAAAACATACATGCTAAAATATTGCGAACACCATACAAACTACGTCGAGCCAACCTCAACCTTATCCCCTACGACACAACACTCAAAATCAGACTCCCTATCGTTTGAAAATTCAAAATGCAGTACGCTGAATGCGTATGCTCGGTCTCGTTCTCGCTCGTTAGGAAGGCGGGGTTGTCTCGCTCTAGCAGCAAGTAAAAGGTGGGTGATTGAGACGTAACTGCCAACTGCCACTGGTCCCATTATACACCGGGGATAGTAAACACGGGGACAGGATTTTATCGATAAGTTGACGATATCGATGAAAACTGTCGCAGTTAACAACTTATTTATTTCCATTTTACAGGGTTTTCTAGTAAAAAGCTAGGATAATTATTATGAAAATGATAAAGACACCTAGTTACTAAAAGTTATAAATAGTTTTAAACAGGATTTGATTTGTAAACAAAATAAAAAGCAAAATTTATCTTAAAAAAAGACGGGTTGCACTCCGGGAGTGCCGGCAGAAGTGAAAACTTGATTATTAACGTTGAGCATGTTTGATATTTTGGAATGGTTAGGGAATAATTTTGCACCAATTGCTTTATCAGTATAAAAGTACTATTATTTATGTGGTAGAATACAATATTCATTTATTGCGCTATCGTACACAAACATGACAATTTATATTACATTAAAAATTTAACACTTTAAAACTATTACAATTATTTTACAATATTAAATAATATTACAATTATTTACAGCCGGTTGCGCGCAAACCATTACCCGCTACAAAAATCTGATTATTTTTAAAGTCCAAAAATAAATTCCGTTTCCCAGCAATTATTTTTGCGCAGTGTTACTTAGTTTCATGTACAGAATGCTTGGTTGACGGCTTCGTGAAGGGTCTGTTTACACCCGTTAAGCAGTACGATAGACTCGATCGAAACCTAACCTTAATTATAAAATTATATTAATGAATAAATGAAAATTTTTGTCCTTGTCTTTCTTTTCGATTCGTTCGAGAAATTAATTATCTATAGATACATAAGTAGGTAGGTATAAGCGAGCCGGACGCTAGCAACTATTACGTAAGCTAGGGCCTATTGTTGTTGTCGGAAACTAGTACTATTATCTATTCTGTTTACCTAAAAATAATGTTCGATTTTGAACTCTATCTCAAAACAAAACTTCAAGAAATTTCCTAGCTATAATGAAGATCCTGCACAATTTTGAGCTTTATTCCTTCGGCATAAGGTCGTCGTTGCTCCATCCGTCTTACGCTTTTTCGATCAGGTCACGTGTCCTGACGCGAGTTTAAGATTTTATACCCATTACAGAAAAAGTGCTCAACGCCGCTAAAGAAGTTTTCACTTCAAAAAAACAAACCCCGAAGCTAAAAATATCTTTATAGTAGGAAGGAACTTAAAAGTTAAAATAGGTAACTTAAAATGAACTAATAAACACAATGTAAAATTCAAATGACAATAACAAAGTAAGTTGCAGACATCGATAGTTTCACTTTTATCGACAACGCTTTCACTGCCCTCACTAACTCCGGTCCGCTCACCGAACCATAACTAATAGTCGTGAATAAATCGCCGGAGTCGGCACAAAGACGGGTTTTTTCCACCGCCTGTCCGACCAATCACAGGCCGCTGTCGTGGCATGCCTCCGCCAATCAGAGCGCGACTTTTCAGAAAAGAAACTCAAAATTATGCTCGGCTCAATTCACTCGTATTTTCCCTTCAGCCTCGAGCTTTAGGTCGTGGTTTTTTAACAAAGTTCCACCTTTAAACTGCTCAGTGGAATTTGTACCTTATTACTTCTGGAATAGCAGTCAGAGCGAGTGTTCAGGTTTTGATGGTTTAGAGGTTAAAAAGTAGAAGGGTGGCAGTAATTTTGATGATTGCGATTGCAAATGGCGTCGAGGGAACACGCACGGGTAATCTAATCAGAAAATTGCTAGGAACTCATATTTTATTAGACATGGATGAGCATATAATTTTTTTATTTAACATTTTATATCAAAATAAATACTTACTAATAAAAATATTTAATAAAATGTTCTATTAAAAGGTCGAGAATAAAAATTATAATTTTAAATAGAGCATTAACAACAAAAAATATTTGTGATCATTCTGAATTCAACCCATATTGTGAATTATCAATGGCCAGCATCTAATGTCAATTGTCATACATTATGACATTACACTTCAAAATCAGCAACACTCATCTCAACAAAGGAGTCTGTCATCATATTTCATAACAAAACGCGGTCACGTTTCTGACAGACCGACAAAATGACTCAACACAACCTATTCATAAAACCGCCTCCAACTTTAAAATCGCAGATAATTCAATAACAATAAAACCCACAAAAGGATCTTACCTGAACATCTGCTCGAATTGACCATCTTTAATTGTATTACTTCGATAATGGCTGTCCATTGAGGTCATTGTCCTTTTGACAGCCGATACGGTGTTTGACAGCGCCCTAATTGACAGGTGTCGATTGTCAATGTCAAAAAACGTGGGACTGAGTGCGAAACGGGATATTTCCGATGCTTTGTTTTGCGATCGATTACGATCGATGATTTGTTTGTTTTAATTTTTTTTTGTATGTTTTGAGTATCTCAGGATGTTCATTCATTGATCATAAAAGGACAATGCAAGAAAGAGTATAGAAAGGCTACTCGATTACGGTACAAAAACTTTACCAATAAGATTAAATGATCACGTGACGAAACACGTCTTTTGTTCGATATTCTTTTGTTTGAAGCTTTCAAACTTCGTAGACGTTTCGTAGCACCTTCGTAGACCCTTGTAGACACTGCTACGACACTTCTACGTAACAATACATAGGTGGAACGACATTTCCGGCTGAACAACCTACAGAAAGGATAAGGCTGAAACTTTGCATGGATAATAGATAGGCTCAAGATTGCCTAAAAGAGGCACTAGCAAGATCGCCACCCTTGTTATATCCCTTCCACCCCTCCCTCCCAACCTATCCATTCAAGTCGAGCATTTATTGAACTTAAAAAATTGCTTGCATGTAAGACAAGTATCTGATTTAGAAATATTACTAGGTACCTAGGCAAATTCGTATTTCACGATATTAAAACCGAAAGCGCGAACGAAGCGTATGGTTTTATAGAGATTCGACAACAAGGCTACAACTTTTTAAACACAATAAATAAACCTACCCACTCAGTCAACGCATATTTTACTATAAGTACCTACTTATTATTCACAATGAATACAAAATTGTTAATGAATGGAACACCTTTCAAATTCTGTATATTCATAATCCAAATCTCCCCCACTTATCCGAGTTTTAATATTATAATATTATTCAGTTAACAATAGAACCCTAAAACTGTCTATCGCGACATCTATTGTTGTTACACCATTATGTAAATGATTAAATATAATAATTTGGTGCTTTGTGTGACTAAAACATGGCATTTGAGATGCAATAACAAATGTGAGTGAAATGTGTTTGTGACACGCCTGTGGTAACCAAACACCATGTTATGGCTTCGTTCTATAGGTTTGTGACAGTATACATACATGGTGTACAATAACTTCTATGTAGTATTTTAATATCCCCACCTACATAAATGCATGGAACACAATCATTTGATTTATTTATGGCCAATATTAGTTCAGTTTTCTAGTACATAAAAGCTCTACTTACTTTGAGGCTAGATCATGGTGTGTGAATTGACCAGCACTGTTCATTTATACATCCATTTATTTACTTACTGAGCATCAAAAATACGAAACTTTCGATTTTTTGCAGATTGTGACTAGGTAATATTATATAGGTACAATCTAAAGATTGTACTTATATGATACCAATGTTTGATATGAAATGATTTTTTGCAACAGTCTGCTGTTAGTAATTGTAAAAACTTGTTCTAATTTGTTTCTATCATATTATTGTAATTTTCTTTACACATGTGGTATCGTAGCTCCCAAACAGATGAACCTATTTTCGCCTATTTTTTTGCCTCATAGATAATTTTATCCGGAGTGTTCTTAGCCATGTTTCATGAAAATCTATACGGGCGTTTATAATTTCTTTAATTTTGTTCTTGTTAAAAATTGTACTATGTCGTTTTCTATAATGTGGTCGTTCTTCGAACTAACGGTTCTGTAGTGTCCCTTTAATTTTTTTTTTAAATTGCCAGGTTTCAGAGGAATTGGCCGACACAGTGATTATTATTAACTTTTATTGCCTTTTACAGATTTCTTTTATTTTTATAACCAGAAATACTACAAGTAGGAGTCTAGGTACAAGTAAAAACTACAGGTGAGTAATTAAATTTGTGTTTAGCGTAACACATTTATGCTTCAGTTGTTTCCAACGCGGTAATCCTGCGCCCGGAGATTGTAGTGGAAGAATACATTTATTCTCTGTGTACCTTACCTAACTAAGTAGGTACATAACTATAATAATTTTTGTCCTGTTTATTTCTATATTTTTAAGAGCGTAACGATGTTGATTGCACTTACCTAATAACACTTAGAATATGTATGTATTTAATTAAATTTTTTTGTTTTTATAGTGCGTAAGCCTCACACTCTGGCTAATTAAAACTTTAGATTTTGAGCAACGCGACACCTCTCGTCAAAAGAACTAAACGTAACTTTAGTCTTTGAACAGGAATGGATAAACTTCAATTTTTCCTCTGTAGGAGGACTAAGTAAATAAGAATAAAACCCTGAACAAATAAAAACTAAGAACTTATTTAGTTTTAAGTATAAAAGTTTAATTGTGGGACGTCCTGTATTCATAGAGGGTCTGACATTGCGTAGATCTGATACGACGGGGGAGGTAAATAATGGCGTTCTTATCCAATTACACGATGGAAAAGTACGATTTGATATAATTTGATCGTATTTATGATTATCGCAGGCACTGACGTCCCTAAATTGTAGTGTGTGTTTATTTTGCTGTAATTTAATCAAAAATGTGGATTTACGTTGAAAGTCAATTTTCTAATGTAACTCTTAGAAAACACATGACAACTCTTTCATTCAATAACAAGAAAATTAAAATGAAATGAAATAAAAATGTTACTTTTGGATATACCTAGGTAACTATGGAACATTGTTCTGGGTTGTATGGTAGTTCTAAAAACAGCGTTTTATTATAAGTTATTGGTTTTAATACTGCTTATCCACACTCAAACATCGCATCCCCATACAAAAAGAACATTGCGGGTTCGAATTCCGCCCAAGTCGTAAATTTTTTAGATACGTAGTTTACATTTTATGAGATTATCGGCAAGCATTTAGAAATGTGACTTATATTGCACATCCTTATGTCCCCAACTTTATAGTTAGGTACTATAAGGTTATTACTTCGATTTTCCCTCAAATAACTTTTGTAAGTGATTGGTAAGAGCAGGGGCTGGGTGTAGACGTCGTTAGGGCGGGAGATTGTCATGGATTGCCAATAAAACTGATTACAGCTACCCCATCGAACGGAGCAATTTTATTTATTTTCCACTTTCGATACATCGCTAGTTTGGTTCATATTTATTAGTTTCTGTCTGCGGCTTTGTAAGATCTCTTAAATAACTAATATATGTACATATAAATCATAATCAGTGATAGGAATAGGTAGGGCTTATTTACCTAAACTTCGAGGAACAGTGACAAGAATCGGAGACTTCCTTCCGACAACATTTTTTTCCGGTACGGTACCGGAAAAAATTCCGGACATTGCTTAGGTACATTAAAAAATAATGTTATTCGAATAAGTAGTTGATCTATATTTACCTAAAGTTCGCGACTAGACATAACATAACATGGGAGTCGTTACAACCACAAAATAATCTGACAAAAATCATTGAAAAGTATTTTATCTATTTATACATAAAACTATAACGATAAAAGAAAAATAAAACGTAGTGAACATTGTTGTAACAGATACAGGTTATATTTTAATAATTTATCAACATATTATTGGAAAACATGAAACGAAATGTACAGACGGAATAACTTAAATTACAAAGTGAACTCTTTATGTTTACATAAGCAATTATTGCAAATAGATTCCAAGGTTTCTGAGAATTTAGAAAATCTTTATTTGTCTTAAGAAAATGCCATAAAAAATACAGATTTTCCTCTAATCATCTTGATTCAATTCGTCAAGTTCAGTGTCAGAACCGAAGTTCTCTGCCTCAAAAGAGTCAATTAAGTTCAAATACACAATCATATTTTTTTCTATATTTTAAATTTTTAAGCGATTTCATTTTAGACAAGTAATGTCCGGAATTTTTTCCGGTACATCTGTACCGGAAAAAAATTTTGTCGGAAGGAAGTCTCCGATTCTTGTCACTGTTCCTCGAAGTTTAGGTAAATAAGCCCTACCTATTCCTATCACTGATCATAATACCGGTTAAATAATATATTTAACCGGTAATATATTTAACTGGTAAACAGATCAAACAAAGTCGGATTATATTCTACTGGTCTGCCTAATTTTATCATGACCTTTTCAACAGTTTTGAAGTTCTGAGGTACCGAACATCCATGCATCTTCACAAGTTATGCAGGGTGATTGGTAGCTGGGTGCAAAGCTTCAAGGAGAAGTTATATACTTTTTTTATTAAGAACCATTTGAGCCATGAATGTCTAGGATGAAGTCTCACCATTGATTTTTTACGAATTATTTTTGTTTTATCTTAATAAAATAATGTGTAAGCAATCAAACAAAACATGTCTTAGCTATCTGTGACTTCAGACATTTTTTTACAGTCATTTAAAGTTCACGAAAATTTTCAAAGATTGTCGTATAGTTTTGGACGCCATTTTAAAATAAATGAAAGATGATTTTTTGTTTTCAAACATTATTGAAAACCATAACTCTATTGGTTATTGTTTTTTTTTTAGGTAACACTTACGAGAATAGCTTGCAAGACATTGAAATTAGAGCCTACAAAAAATAAGGAATAAATTTCAATTTGAAGGCTGACGATATAAACAATTTAGTTTTTATATTTAAATAAACATTTTAGTTTGAAAGCACTTATTTTTGATATTCAAAACGATGGCCGTGGTTTCTGACACTAGGACAGGCGTCTTTCCACTCTGTTTTTTTTTTTTTAAATAAATAAATTTAAATAATGCTGGACAATTCACACAGCATTATCTAGCCCCAAGCTAAGCAGAGCTTGTGTTATGGGTACTAGATAACTGATATACTTAATACACTACACAGATAGATATTTTTTATTATACATAGAAAACACCCAGACCAACGGAACAAATTTCTGCAGATCGTACACAAACTTGTTCCGAGGCGGGAATCGAACCCGCAACCTCCTGCGTCGCAGGCGGACCTTCGCCCGCTGCGCCACGGAGGTCGTCTATTTGTTTTTAACATCATCTCCCAACTCCATGGTTTCAAAAGCTGAATTAATTATCGCATCTTCCGTTTCCGTGAATGGAATAAAACATAGGCTACTATTTATTCGATAAATCAGTTCCCATGGGATAGAAATAACCAAGAAATGTGTCCATAGAAACGTGTTTCACCACGAGGTTTACTCCCAACATTCTTCCAAATTATGATTATTATGAGAACTCGTCGTTTTATATATTTTTCAATATTAAACTCAATGTATTTCAAGACGTCAATATACAATTTCTATTTCATTTACCTGCAAATTGTACATATAATGTACCGACTCAAGCCCCTACCCTAAAAAGTCAGCGAAATCGAAAATGATTCAAATCCGTTTTCACTGACGCGTAAAGAAACAGGATTGCAATTACATCAACGAGATTGTGCAACTAGCTGTGCTTGCAATTTTTTTATTTCCTTTGTGGATTCCCAATTTATAGCTATGTACATATAAAGAGTAGCTACTAGCAGTAGGCATAGGGGCCGCGATCACAAGGTGGTGTAGCACGGCATTACGGCTCAAACGTTAGCAGTTGAAACATCATCGGACAATCCGCTGACAAGTGCGTCCACTGATCGGCAAACCGAATGATGTCATTCGCATTAAATGGAAAAGTTGACTTTAAGAATCCTCGCCGGCATTGCCGACAGTCCGCTCCGTGCGGTACGGATCTTCTATGTGTTTGACATTGATGGAGCTAGCGCGGATTGTCCGATGCCGGCCTGTGAACGCGCACCGTAAGGTTTCAACTGTTAACGTTTGAGCCGTAAAGCCGTAACAACGTCATCGCGGCCCAGGTAACTTTTATATGCAGCGAAAACCCATTGGGCCCAACGCATTGAACGAGTTTTCTCAGGCTAAAAGTAACGTTTTGTTCTTCTTTTCAGCACGTCAATATAAAGATGGTTTGAACGGCATTTCGGGGTATAATGCATCATTTGTAGCGAGCATAAAACATCAATGAAATGTCAAAATCCGTCTCGGTGCTCGTTGCGCGCCTTTTTTCCCATACTGACTGTAAGAACGCTCGCAGTGTGACACGTAACACCGGTAAGTCAGCCATTCATTCGGTATTAACATTCATACATTCATTCAGTATCTCGCTACAGTAAAAATTGGTTTGCAGAATGCTTACAGCTGTGACACAAAATCTATCGAAAACTTTCAATCCAATCTATTCAGGAGTTAGGTTAGCGTGAAAAAGTAACCTTCCATCAATCTACTATGTAATATTAGTGTGTGTACGAAGGATACGATGATACTCGTAGGTTTTGCCAGCGGCTGCGCAAAATAATTTACAGAGATTACTTGAACAGAGATGTGATCGATTACTGTTTAATAAAATTTCAATCGAAAAATACACATAGGATCTGAAAGTAATTCAAGCTTTACCGCTTTTACAGCAAACAAATTAGAAATCCACCTGAAAACTATTGAGAATCTGCAAAAACAGTTCAAAGGAGTCAGAAGGGCCCTCTTTCCAGCAGACCAGCGGGGTGCAAGGGGGTGCACGGTTACGGCGAGGGTGCTTACGACGTGAGCACACTTTACAAAATCGCAAATCGTCCGCGTGAGTCCAGACATGGAGGTAGGAAGCGAGGATCTGACGGGTCTTGAGAATTTAGTCTGCCGAATGACAAAGTCAAGGATTTTCCAAGCCCATATTTGTTTTTAATAACTTTTTTCACGTACGGCCCTAAACGACTTACGGACGTAAAACCCATTTAACGTCCTGTAAATAGAAGTGGTGTTGCTTAAATTGTCCCTGAAGGATTTTTAATCAATGGTATGCCTCTCGCAACAATAAGAAGCTGAAAGAAATTTCGATAAATTGAGAGATTTAAATATGGGAACAAAATAAAATCTAGATTCATCCTCTATAGATTCAAAACTTAATTCCGTTTGGTAAAAATAAAGCGTTTTGAAAGCAGTATTTTGTGCAATATCTTCTTTCTGACTTCTTACGTCTGGTTTCCTAACTCGTAGACCCACGGGACAGGCCATTAGGTCGGCATTGGATTGTGAACTCTTTACCGTGGAGTGTACCACGTCTTAACGATTGGCTTTTAAATAAAAGTTCTAGTTTGGAAGTGTTCTTCCTATTCTTCTAAATATCTTGTTAATTCTGGCTAATGTTTTGGTTTACGCTTAGTTCTAAACCGTAGCATAGCATTTTAATGTTTGCGCCCAAGTAAACATCGATTCAACTCTTCCCCGATTCTTCCCCCGGGTGTCCACCGCTGCCCACAACAGCGCCTCTTGCAAAATAAATCCACCACCTAACTCGCATGCCCAGCGTGAGGATTGAGGCAATACACCCTTGTGATAAGAGTCAATAAAGTGGTTATCAGGGGGAGGCCTGCGTTCAGTAGTGGACCAATGTAGGCTGAATTAAGGATGTAGTCCCCTTTCCATTGAAGGAACACACAAAAATGTGCACAAGTGCATCAGGGAAAGCTTTTAAGTCTAGAAGTGGACTGCTATAGGCTATTGATGTGATGCATCGACAGCCTGTAGGGGGCTATATAGGGGCCTGTAGGAGCTTGTTAGAATTTATTACGTATAAACTCACACCAAATAAACAAACATTTTATTCGCTTAAACCTACCAACCAAACATCTGCTACAAGCTTTATGCCATCGAGAAAAAACTCGCTTTATTTCGATGTATCGTGCTGTCAAAACATCATTATTTTGACATTTGTGAAGTCTCGGCGAGATTTTTAGAAATATTGTTGCAAACTGTGAAAGGGGACACCTTTGTTTGCGCGACATGCGGGCGGGGTAGTGGGCGTTCACTTGTATTGTAACTGAGAGGAATGTTCACGGCAATGTGTGAACAGAAAAGGTGTAAATATTTTGCGGTTGGACAATTATTTTGTGTCTCATCTCAACTTTAAGGATTTTATAGATATAAACTAGATATTGATTTCGAAGGTATCTTTTTGTCGTTTGCATGGAAACATAGGCAACCCCAAAAGTAGTACTAATAAAATTTTCAAATGAATTCACTTAATAACTGAAAGTTAGCTTATTTATCCCACTATATCTTAAAATTTAAATCCTGGTATTGGTTGTATCTAATATTTCTCTAAATAAGTTATTTTTATTAACTAGAGCTGTGTATTTTGTGTAATCAATAAAAATAAAACTTCACCTTTATAAGTTCGTAAATTTAATAGCACTGAAATGATTGGTTCGAAAATTTGCTAGAACTGACACAATATTATATACCTTTATGTAAAGGCTACATTTGACCTCGAAATAACATAAACAAAGCCATGGGTAGAAAATCGTTACTTTATATTCCAAGAACCTCCCTATCCCAGGTCTTATTCAAACCCTAAAGTATTTCAAAAACCATACTTGAGTACAGCGAGCTCGCAATTATGGCCGTATACGATGAGATGAGAAGACTTGCACGGTGCTGCTGCATAATAAGTACGTGATGCTGAAAGGCTGCATGTGATTGCGACGCTCATTACATGGGTAGAGAGGGGATAGGCTGCAGGTCTACTGGTCTGCTGAAAAAAACATCATTTTACAATAATTTCAACACAAATAGCAAATGTTTTACATCGTTCTTTGAAAAATATTTTCTATGTGTCACTCATAGCCCAAAATCATCGTTTAATTAAAAATGTCTAACCTCTTAAATCTCAATGGAGGAGTATCCAACGGCCAAAAGAGCGTAGTATTGTCCTAGTGGCTGAAGCCCTATCGGGTGTCTGAGCTGGACCAACGGAGTTTAGAAAGACCTACTGTAACTTTTGCCTGGTCTTGAACGGTGGTGGACCGGTACAGGACGTGGTGATCTCTGGTGTCGGAAGCCAGGATAAGTATCTCGGTGTTTACTTACACACAGCGAGCCATGAATTATGGTCGTGTACGGTGGGATGGCAGGCTTGCACGCTATAAGAACTCGATGCTGAAAGGCCGTATATGATTGCGACGCTACGGGTACATGTAATTAGCATTGCAATAGATAGAACTGCTGATTAAAGCTGAAAAATACCATTTCACAATAATTTTACTTCATAAATAGCCGTTTCCAGCATGTTTTCAGGGGATAAAACTACAGGTTAGAAGCTGAAGAAACACCATTTCACAATAATTTCACACGATAAACAAATAAAATAAAATTTACTCAAAGAAAATCGTAAAATAGACATTACATAAGTGCACTAAACAAATAAATACAGCTAAGTATAACAAATTAGCCTGGACTAGGTAATCCTGTGTTTCAGGCGACAAGACTGCTAATTCAGAAAACAATCACTTAATATTACAATAACGGGATTTAGTTTAATGTTGTTTAGGTTACAAACATTTTGTGTATTATGGTAAAAATAGCAGTGCCGTGCCGTTTCCCGCATGTTTTCTGAAGTAATGTTCGAAAAATTCACTTGTACTCGGTACACTAGATGAAGTTATCTATAAAATCCATATTGTTTAAATCATTAAAATGATCAAAACCGAGATTTCCATTGCCTTGCAATTTACGTACCTACTGAGAGAAAGCAATATGAAGAAAAAAAAAAGGTCCTAGAATTATTTAAAGACTTCTTTTTTCATTTTATTTTCAGAAAAACGCGTGCAGAATTCGTCAAATAACAATTTCATAAAGTTAAATTCAAACATCCCTACACTATTTTCTCGTGTGGGCGATTCCTGTCTCCATTACTTCATAGTGCATTTTATATATTTTTACATTTGCGCGCAAAAACGCTCATTACGAAATGCACGCACTAACGAAGATGTGAAAATATGCGCGTGTACATAAGGCGGAGATAAAGAGCTCGTAGGTTTATTTGTACCATACACAAACTGTCAAACAGTTACATTTTGCTAAAGCGAAAGTATGTGAACCTGTTTTGGTGAAAACAATGCCATAACTGCGGAACAAATCGAGCTGAAATTTTGCAAAGAAAGTTCTAGATCTAGAATAACACGTAGGTTACTTTTTATACTGGTTAAAAGCATAAAAAGTACCTCGCCCGCAGCGTTGCACGCTGCGGGCGAGAAGGTAGTCTATACTAATATTATAAAGAGGAAAGATTTGATTGTTTATTTGTTTGTTTGTATTGAATAGGCTCCGAAACTACTGGCCCGATTCGAAAATTCTTTTACCATTACAAGCCTACATTATTCCTGACGAACATAGGCTACTTTTTACCGCAGGAAAATGCTTCATTAATACGGGAAAACGGGTAATAGAACAACGGGTAGTAAGAAGGCAGCTAGTATTTCAAAAATAAAGTTTTATTTACCGTATACATCGATCAAGTTTTTCGCCGGCCCTCGCGGAATACTTGACCGAAGACCGTATAAGATTTTCGAAACGTGCGTTGCAGTGTTTTGTTTATTTTAGCCTGCATCTGCAAACTGAACAAAACAAAAGACTAGCAAGTTTTGTACAGCCTTGAATAAGATATTCGCTCTAAGGTTCCTTTTCATGGACTACTTCGTAGATTTAGAAACTTTAATATTAATCTAGCTCCGACACTACGTCTGAAATGGCCGGGTACATAAGGCTTTGTCTCCAGCTAACGACAGTTCCGCAGCGTATAACGACCCGCCTCCCGGTAACGACGCCCTCCGTCATCAGCAACTAGTGTTGGGCTAGGACTTTTCATCATCATCGTTATCAAGGTTTTACTTACTTGGACGTGGGCTTTTCTGAGCTTAAAGTTTCCTCTGAGTCTCACTGAATTATTGCTGAGCCAACACCTATTTCAGCACAGGGTCATAAGGGCAAAGTTCGATTTGACACCCATTTATTACTCTAGATTTATATCCTTTTTTTTTAGTTTTGATTGTTTTTATGGTATACCTTAGTCCATGTCGAAATAAATGTTAGGTAATAAATTATTTTCTAGTTAAACTCATTCAGTGATAGCCTCACTTAAACTTTATTCGCCGCTCAATTATTATTTATTTCTTTGTCTGCGCGTATTCAGAATGAATGCAAAAATATAATTATATTATTAATTTGAATTTTCTGACGTGTCCATGTAAATAAGGTACGGTAAAGAAAGGTCGAAAAAAGAAGAGCTTTGAGATTTAGTATGAGCGAGGCATTCACTGTATGATATCAATTGATTTCACTTGATTTCATAGCATACAGACAGGAGAAAAATCATTTTGTTAACTCGAGGTACCTGTCTGTGACCACATGCCCTAGCGCAGCATTAAAAGTTCTGTTAAAATCGAATTGTGCCCTTATGTCCCACCTGAAAATATTTTTGTTTTGAGCTTTATTAAAGAAAAGCCTGCGTAAATGAAATGAAAATATAATACAAAAACATTTATACCTAGTTTTATAGCTTGTTTCAATAGCTTTCAGAAAAAGAAACCCGAATCAACCTAATCAAAAGCATTCTATCGCTAGACGTAAAATAATACGCAAGGTGCGTTCGCCGCGCGCGCACCAAAAATGTACCGATAATAGCCGTTTTCGAAAACAGGGGGGGGGGGGGTAGACGTTAAAAGATTAAGAGCATTGGACCATTTATTCTTGGCGTCCGACACAAAAGATCGCCACTGGCTTGTGAGTCAGAAGCCGGGGGTGATCTTTTGTGTCGGACGTCAGGTCAGAAGTTCTGAACTGCGCCGTATCCCTCCAGTCCGGTGCGAAGACTTGAAGTAAGCCCCACTTCGTCTTTCCTCCTGTATCTAGGTTGCCCAACTGATCGTCAGCCTACTGGTGTAAATAGCTCTTTCCTTGGAATATGGCATAGATTTTAATTATTTTCTTTTTCATACATTGCCTGCTTTGACTATTGCTTTCATCAAACACTGAGCAACCTTGGTTAATTTATAGTCTAAACAGTCTGGACAAAAACACCAAATCAGTGGACTATATTTGTCGCTGCAGTTTTTTACACAGCCTGTATGGTAAACATGACTGGTAAGCTCTTGGTTGTATAGACACTCAACATTCAGACAGTCGGACAACCATTTACTGGTAAACTGTTGGCAGTTTACCAGTTAATGGTTGTCGGACTGTCCCATCCCTAGCATTTAAGACAATGACATTATCTAGATGTTTTCATACCCACTCCGGTGAAAAGACTGGAGGGTTTCATAACGAAGGGTTTAATACCGATAGTGCTGCCTCGGGAAATACCGTAAGTGGAAGGGAGCTGGGATTTCATACTTATAAACCACACAGAAAACGTTTTTTTGCTTAAACTTTGTGGGGGAGTAATGGAGATTTCCTAAGTGAAGTGGTTTCCGCTATGAAAATCATTATGTTGATGAGTTTCTTTTATTTTTGAATGTATGAAGTAGTAAGTATTTTTGTTTTACCAGCAGTACGATTGGAAGGTAAAGATGCAGCACATATTGCTTAAGTATTAAATCATAAAAAAATTCAATAAAAACAAAATATAAGAATTGTAATTATGCATATCTATTTATTTTTGTAAAACTAAGGTGATTACAAGCTCTACGCCGTAGAGGTTCGTAGCTCGTAGACCCGCTACGACGCTACGAAGAACAAAAGACATAAACGCTCCGTTTTAATTTTGCTCCTTGAATTATATTGTGTGTTTTTATTTTAACACCATAAATTGTAACTAATGTTGGTTCTGAAAAATTGGTGTTAAAATAAATTTTCAGAACGAACCCTAGTTACGCCTTCAACAGATGCACCCCTACAGTTTTTGGTAAACACCCGTGTATAAATCGATAATAATAAAATCTCTTACCACGGCAGATTCTTTACATTTCCATCTGAATTTAAAATATGCTGGCCCTTAAAAACCAAGCCCTCATTTCCCAGAAATAAATTATACAACGAGTAATAACGACGTCCAATGAAAGAGCTTCCATTTGAGGTCTCGCTTTGAAGTCGCTCGTTACCAAAGAACCCAACAAAATAATGCGGAAATAAATGAGAAAACATCTCGGGATATAAATGAGAAAACATCAGAGAGACGATAACAATACGGCTCTGTAAATAATATGGTTCTCTACACTTGGTGTCAATAACAGGAAATGATACTACGTCTTTACAAGTATTCTAGAAAAACCTACGTGAGAGACACAGAGGGTCTGTGATGATTTTATCTATGATGAAGGGATACACGAAATCATTATCATCATCAGCCTATACTAATCCACTGCTGGACATAGACCTCCCCTAATAAAATATTTTTTTTTTTGTTATTAATAACTTTAGGTTATGATAGGACTGACAAACTTTGCAAAGTAAAATATGATAAAAAAAATTTGCGTATTAAACATGGGTAAATTACTGAGACGAGGCTCGATTCTCTTTTGTTTTTCGTAAGCTAGAGGCCTACTTCCATGACGAAATTTCGTTTTTCGACAAAGTTTCGTTCGATGAGTAGGTACTCTGATTGAACAAAAACGACAAAAAACGAAATTGAGAAATCGAGCTGTATTTTCACGTTCGAATGATGATAGTATATTTTTTCTTGTACTTGACACTGACGTTTTTATTCTAAGAATGATTAAGAGTCATAAAATTCGTCAGAAAACGGCCTTTTCGTAAGAAAGGGAGAGTTTCGTGGCCGTACTTTTAACGCAAATGCTACTGGCCTCCACTATTGGCAGATTTGTGACGTCAGCGTAGTTAATTGTATGAAAAACAAAAGACAAACGCTAGCTTTAAAAAAATTACTTCCAAAACGTCTCGGTTAAAAATAAATACCTGCCTGAAGATGTCAAATCCATATTTTCTGTCCTGTAGTGTACCAGTACCTATACCTATCGTTGGGTCCATTGTCATCCACAACCATTGTATATACCCATCGAGTAAGTGGGTGTCTTCTTAGAGCGGCTTTATAGATATACAAGAAAGCTTTTAGTAAATGTAGGTACGATTGGTACTCTAGGTAGAGTTAAGTAATGGCTAAGAAATAAGGAGAGTTAGACTACACGCAGAAAAAAATATGTTACAGTAGCAACAAAACTTTGATACCAAACAACCAAAAGGTTAAATATAAATATAGTTGACTAGCTTCTGCCCACGGCTTCGCACGCGTATTTCCGATATAATAAATAGCCTGTTATCTAAGTTAGGCTTTGCTCTAAACGTACGCCAAATTTCATCTTTATCTGTTCAGTAGTTTTGGAGATCTTAGGTAACAAAAATTCAGATTTCACAAACTTTCGGCTTTATAATATTAGTAGGAAGTAGGATGGTCCCGGCAACAACCTTTTTATTTTGTCAAACGCAATTTTGTTATTCTAACAGTAATTAAATGGTTGAAGTAACAATGTTATAATTTTGATTCACAACAAACAATTTTGGTGTAGCGACAATGGTTGCATTGTTTCCTCAACAACCTTATTTTGTTACTATATCAATAACCCAGCACTTTGCATTGCATGAAAAAGTTATAAATGCTTTATTATTTACTTTAAATTATCACTTGGCTAACCTAAAAATAGTTAAATAATACTTTGTTGTTGCAGCAAAAATACTACCTATGCCTTTATACCTATTTCTACTTTGCTAAATAATGATGATATAATACTTTGCTATTACAGCAAACTTACTTTATACTTATTTAGTACTCTGGGTACAATTAAGTAATGGCTAAGAAATAAGGCGAGTTAGCGAGGTCTGGGTTACACCATCGTAGACTGGAAAGGATATATGTTTCACATATTATGTGAAACTACTGTCATCAAAATGCATGACCATAACTTTCGATTATAAAATTTATAATAAACCTACCTAAGTGTGTGAGAAATATAAAAACAATAGCTGTATGGAGGTTTGTTACCTCTTTTCTTTAAAACCACTGAACTGATTAATAAATGTGTTCCCGTGGCATAGAAACAATAGTTTCCATAGAAAAAACGAGTGCGAAGTCACGGGCAGAAAAAAGAATATAAAAATACTAAATCTAACCTTAGTGAGAACCAGAGGAGATTGTATAAGTTCTCATTCCCAAGTTATTAATAGTACCTAAAAATGATGGAAAGTTAAAAATTCTATTAAGTAGGCTATTTTTGAACTTTAACTACCTTAAACAATCAAATAACTGTATTCTGGTACTGTATTCAGTATTTTGGTACTGTATTCTGTATTCTAGTACTGTGTACTCGTACTATATTCTGGTTCACAACGATTTTTTGTTAAAGTTCCTAAAACCGCTCCAATTTTATTAACCCTTCATCATCTGCACCCCCACTTCACCCACTGCTGGGTAGGCCTCCAAACTTTTCTGACTAAATCTAAACTAAACTTAATCTATTGAATCTGGTCAAATAGATAAACCTATCAACGGTACATGTAACGAGTACTTACGTTACCAACATAGCGCAGTGTTCAATACAATCTCAGCAATTACGGTAAAAGCCTCCACAATACGAGGTAGGTGGGTAACTGAGAGTGGGGGTACAGCTCCTGAATGAGGACATTATAATGTCGATTGAGTGGATAGCAGCTATTGTGGAAGTAAATGGACTTGGAAACTATTGCTAAGAAACCTATTTTTTAGATTTGTGACCTATTTTTTAGATTTGAAATTAATTAATCGCAATTCTTAAACAAAGCTTTTATCTACATCTAGGGGTTCAAAATAATATCTTTAATATTTTAAAGACTGGAGGTATCGGTTAGGTATCTCAAGAAGTCAAGAAGTGTATCTAGGTAGGCCTAGATACACTTCTTGACTTGTCTTGTCTGTATTAATGGCAACGAGCAGAAACTACGATATACACGAAAAAAAGGTTGAGAAAAAATTGTTCTTCAATCGTTCAAAAAAATGGAAATCAGCTCCACATGCATAATGACAAGTCCAATTTTCAAATACCTGGATTCATTCTAAGTCCACTACACTCCACCTACTTCAACAAAATATTAGTTTTATGTCGTTTATTTACATAGAAAAACACTATTTAGTAGTTTTGTGTTTTTATAGTGCGTAAGCCTCACACTATGGCTAATTTCTAAGAAATCAAATAATATCGTAAACATTATTGACTTCGACGGGACTTGAACCCGCATCGTTCCGTTCCGTACGTTCCGTTCCGTTGGTTACGGAGCGGAAGGATGCTGGTTCAAGTCCCGTCGAAGTCAAAATTTATTGCGATATTATTTGATTACTATTAAGTAGGTAGTCTACTTGATACAAAGTAGGTATTTACCGGCAATATAACTTCAACGATACCTAGCTAATAGCTAGAGTTTCAACTCTAGCTATGTTTGCAATTTTTACTACAAAACACGTAGAAACCTCTAAAAATACTTGAAAACCCAGTAGCTCCCAAGATCTTCAACCCTGGCTGTGGGCGGGCGGAAGAACCCTCGATCACGTCGCTAATAGCAATTTATTTGTCGCAAATAATCCACTCCTGGCTCCTCGAGCAATCAGGACGATTGTGGAAGCTTCCAGGCTTAGTGGGATTTATTTTAACTGTTCCGAACTGGAATAAATTCCTAAAAGCGCCACGAAACTAAAACCAGAATGGGTGCCATATTTATCGCGTAGCTCTTTTAATTATGTTAGCAAATATACATCTTTCAATGAACTTTACTATTACGGATTTTATGATTCTTGCCAACTATTTAAAACAATAGTTTCCAAAAACGTAAGCTCACCAGGTGTAAGGTGACAAAGTCATCTTGAATTACAGTGGACCTATTGATTCATAACTAGCGAGTTTATTCCGTAGCTATTGCATTTGTTTATCGCAATGACTGTCGAATTTTACGATTTTAGCGCAAAATTAGTAAAATAACAAGCGATAATACCTAAGTCCTACTGATAGGATATCCAACTCCTACCGATCTCTTCACTAATCTCTATTTTTAACGCGAGTACAACAAGTGTGTCGTACACTCTCTTTTGAATCGTCTCTACGACGTGTTTATAGAGTGTCTAAAGAAAAAATCACCTTTTTTTAGACAGATACCGCAACCGTTTATCATATCTTTGAATACACAAAACTAACACGCAATTTATATTCAACACCTTCCGAAAGGAGTTATTGCAGAGAACTCGAAAATATGATAATATTCTACACAATCATCGGTCGCTAAACCTTATTCCGGGAACTTTCCCGGGATTTCGTGAAAATTCCGGATTGAGCATGAATAATTTATGACGCATGAAAGAGCTCAAATATTTATTTACATAAGTTTGGAATAAGCGTTTACGGGTTGCAAGATAGTGAATTATTTTATACTGCTTAACTTACATATAGAAAACCGTGCAACAAAAAAGCAAGGTTTCAAATCCGTTTTTTATACCACTTTTGGAGTATTTCTTGCGTTTATTTACTTACTTTTGATCTCCCGAGATTTTAGCAGACGGAAGCCTCTTGTTCATACACGGTGTTTCGACTTACTGGCTGCATAGGTTACGGGATGACATGCAATTATAAAATCGAAAAATCAAAGGTGAAAAATCCGAAAATTATCGTCTTGTTTAATTTTGAGTTAATTATATTTTTTGAATGCTTTGTATTTATGAATGGAAACTTAACAAAAACTGTTTTCTGAATTGAAGAAGAAACAAAAATTCAAAATTCACATCTAATAAAACGTCAAGTGCTAGTCGGACTCGCGCGCCAAAGGTGCCGTATAATTGTAATTCCTTAATTTTTATATCATAATTGTACATATTTGTTGAGGAACGTTCTCTCTTATTATGATGATCATAATAAAGTAACAACGTTGAAATTATGGCCCACCCGGGGCGTCCAAAATGGCGACGGAAGCAAATTATCAAATTATCCCCGAACAAGGACCCCCTAATTCTGAAATGAAGGGTAGCTTGTCCCCTAGGGTTGCCAGCTGAAACTTAACTCGAAGTCGCGTGTTTTTTATAGTTTTCAATGTAGGTACCTAAATAAATATCAAAAAATTGCGACTAAGACGTGCTTAAATTAGTGTTTCATCCCGGTTTCTACTATAAAATCATGTCTATGTCAACGTCGAAAACGTCGTTAGTTTTGTAAATAAATTGTAAATAAAAGGAACCTAGCGGCGGGATTAGCACTGGTATGAGGTGCCTCTACTTTCTGTTATTACTTTAAATTTTTATAATTATGTTAAATTTTGCCAACTTGTAATAAGTAAACCATTGTATGTGTGTGTTTTATGTGACAAATAAATGATTTACTTACTTACTTAAATCTGAGTTGCGTTTGAGTGTTCGAGAATTTACATAAACTTGAAAAAAAGGTCCTTGCCCGTGGTCCCGTTCATCTGGTTTAGTTGACTGGACCACCGAAATAACTTTTTTCGGTGTTTTCTAGGTGACTGAATCACTTTTCCAACGTTAAAAATATCTTTGCTGGTACAATTAACCGGACATTTCGTCCTTTTCGAATTTAATTGAAGTCGAAAAAGAAAACAAAACAATTTAAACTTCCAAATGGTAAGAACGCTATCAGTTTCATTAAAAGCATGAACGAATAACATTACTATCAACTTCAATAAGTACTGTAAATATTTCAATAAGATATATTTCAGGTTTGAAAAAATACTGCTTTTATGCTATTAGACATTAGGAATGTCTGTGTATAGTCTATATATATTTATTTCGAAAAGAAAATCATTCTCTGCCCTATTTTGGACAGCCCTTTAACACGTTCAGCTAGCCGGATTGATTCGCCTATTTCATCTTTATAATTTAACTTTACGGTTGAGTTTAGCTTGTCGACATAGACGATGTTATTGACTAGGATCATTTGAGTCTTACTTAATGGTGTTTAAGTCGAATTTGCAGTGACAGTGAGTCCTGAAACGCCGGTGATGAAATTATTGGAGATTATCTTGAAGACGGGAAGATTCATGAGATGATGGACCAAATCTATTTAGGTACATTTTTCAGGAAAATAAAAAGAAAAGTTGGATAGCACCCCATACCAGGGTATTATAAAATCTAGAAAAAATACATATTGAAATAGCCTATTGTTGTTGAAAGGATTCCACCAGCAGTGGTTGGCAACATGGTTAAACTTGCTCTACCTACGGTTCCCTCATAATATACGAGTCCTTTCATACATACGAGTCCTTTCATCCTTTGCGTTTATAATTTTTCCATATACCTCCATGTACTACAGCCTACGTAAATAACCACACAAAAAATAATACATAAATCAGGCACCAACCTCCGCAACTCATTGTCTTTATACATAAAACATTATTTTCATATACTAAGTTTGCAGGAGAATTCGCGTGAGCATAATAGGCAGTGCACATAGCGCGTACCTAGGGACCACAGAATAGTACATTTGCACCCACCTACATAGGAAAAGGACCGGTACCGACAGCAGAAAAATTATGCCCTACTCCCACGATACCGTTAATAACATTTCAACTGTTTGTAGATATGCTTTTTTGTATGTCCACCGATAGCGACTTTGGTGATAACTTTTGGTCCCGTGAAACTTAGAAAACTGTGTAAATGTCGCTACTTGATCATAAAAGCAGCCCACAAAACGAACGCTTAGAATCTTAATCTTATCTTTTTTTGGAAGTTTATTGGCAATTAAGTGGATTGCGCCATTTTGCAATCGGTTTTACCAATATACAAACGTGCTGATTCTACGACCCGGCGCAATGCACGACAGCAACATAAATACGAAGTGGGTTTTTCGTTTTTACGGTTCCGTACCTCAAATGGATAAAAAGAACCCTTTAGGATCCCTTTGTTGTCCGTTGATCTGTCCGTCTGTCAACCCTCTTTTCTCGGGAACGCCTGGAGGTATCATATTGAAAAGTAAACGCCGTTTACGTCCGAAAATTTTGCAATTTCTAAGGGAATCACATGCACAGAAAACCTATAGGTTACTTCCCGTAGACCTAAAATCATGAAATTTGGCAAGAAGTACACATATACAACATAGGAAAAAACATAGGACAAATATAGGACAAAACCCGAAAATTTTAAAAATTGAGACCTGAGGGCTATTTGTCGTTAGTAACGAGATCACGATCCCGTGATGTCTCTTTTAACCCCCGACGCAAAAAGAGAGGGATGTTATAAGTTTAACGTGTCCGTCTGTGTACCTATCTGTTTGTCGTATCGTAGCTCCCAAACGGATGACCCGATTTTCGTTTAGCTTTTTTTGTGTCATAGATAATTTTATCCCGAGTGTTCTTAGCCATGTTTCATGAAAATCTGTCGGGGGGTTTTTAAAAAAAATTAAAAAACCCCCCCGACAGATTTTACCCTAATTTGGTACAGCGCCTCTATCGTACAGACAGGGAACTATGCAAATCCCATACAAAAAGGAGACGTGACGATCACGTCTCAAATAGACTCACCTCTCTGTCGTCTTCACGCAGTGTCAGTGAATTATCAAAACAAGATACCTCACCTACCACATACTCCCTCTATAAAAGCTACATACATAATGGAGTTTGATTCTACAAACCCCGTCCGTTCGTTCACATTCATGATTCATCAACCATGCATGCATATTGCATGCTGCCTTAAATTAAGTACTGATCGTAGAATTTCTTCTGTAAAAACTGCACATCCTTTTCCTACTATTATTTTTTAGAGGGGAAAGTTGTGATGTGTTTGGGTAATTCTCACAAGGCTCAAAAATACGTGTCCGGCTCGAAAAAAAATACAAATAGTATCCCTAGCCCTTTGATGTTTTTTTAGGTGTTATGTTAGACAAAAGTAATGGGGGAGGCCTTTTTTAGTTTTTTAATTTTCTTATTCTAAATAAGAAAAAATAAATAAAAACCTTGGAAATATTGACTTTCGTGGTGCGTCCGGACCTCATGTTCGAGTGTTAATAAATTTTTATATTATCTCCTATTAATAATAGCACTATTTCACACAGGTTCACAAATAAACAGATAGTTACTAGCTTAACTGACACTATTACTTTGCAAAAATAAGTTTTAGTTGATAAGTTACAACTAGATAACTTTGCGTCCGACGTTTGGCGTTGATACCCCTGGCGCGCACTAATTTGTTCATACAAACTGTACTTTAGTAATTGCGTGAATAGTTGTTAGACCGAGACAAACTATCAGTGGCGCTCCATCAGTGGCGAGGACAACACATCTCTATGTCTCCGCGTCCATCTGTTATTAAGGTAAGTAATCACTTTCCGTGGCTTGGTATACCGCAAGTGTTGATTACCATGTAGAATTTAAATTCGTTCATACTAATCCTATTGTTTTAATGATTGTAATAGCAGATGCCTTTTAGGTTCCTAATTTCGACTGCAGATACCAAAAAGTAATATATACCAGCAATTGAGGAAATAATGTACGATTTTGTACATATTTTTGATTTTCGTGGTATTGATTTTCGTGTTTTTCGTGGACAAAAAGTACACGAAATGTCATTTAAAACAACGAAAACCTAATCTGCAGGTCGATTAACATTTTTATATTGTTAATTTTAATAATGTTTTTTCAGTGAGTGCGCTGGGAATATGGTCTACTCACGAGAAGATCGCTTAGTTGCAAAAATATTGGCTGAAAGACGGAAGAGAGCCCGAATCAAGCTTAATCTAGAGAAATATTAGGGGTTAAAGTATGAAATTGCCGATTTGTATTGAAAAAATTTAATTAGTTTTTTTTTATATAACATTTTTATTTAATCAAATTATTATCTATACACTGCTGCCATCTAATAGGAAGGTCATTTATGCCTTTGCGATAGAACTCTATTTATCTAGATTCGACAAACTGTGTGAAAGCATTTTGTACTGCCTCCTGAGAAGAAATTTTTTTATCACGTAGAAATTTGTCCAAATCAGGAAAAAAATGGTAGTCCGTTGGAGCGAGGTGTGGCGAATACGGATGTTGACAAATGGTTTCTAATTGCAGTTATTGTAGAGTTAAAGCCGTTTCACGTGCTGTATGAGGTCTCGCGCTATCATGGAGCCATAATGATGAAGATCGATTCATGAGTCGGGGCTGTTTCACTGCTAGTTTTGCTATCATTGTTCGGAGTTCGGCACATTAGACATCTGCGGTTATTGCTTGACCAGATCGGAGAAAGCTATAATGAATAACACCATGCTGAGACCACCAAATAGTTACCCATTACCTTTTTATTGGTAAGCTTTGCTTTAGAACACTATTGCGGCGTTTGACCCGGGGGTCCCATTGCATTTTTCGCGAACGGTTATCGTAAAGAATCCACTTTTCATCACATGTCACAATTCGATCCAATATTTCTTCATTTCTGTATCGATTCAACAAGGCAAAACAAGTTTCAACACGCGTTTCTTTCTGCAAATCAGTCAAATCATGAGGCACCCGTTTTTAATTTTTAATTTTATTGATTTGACGCAAATGAGTCAATATTGTTGGTAAGTTAACGTTAAACCATGCCGCTAATTCCTGGGTAGTTTGGCTCGGATTAGCTCAATCATTTCTTTCAATTCATTGTTATTCACCTGTGTGGGCGGTCTTTCACTTGGTTCGTTCTTCAAATCAAACGTTCCATCACGAATGCGTTTAAACCAAAATCGCACGATGCGTTCATTAGCAGTAACCTCTCCAAACGCAACATTGTTATTGCGAGCTGTTTCTGCCGCGTTAGTTCCGCGTCGGAACTCGTATTCAAAAATCACTCGAATTTTCAGAGAATTCATTTTTCTTGTCTAAGCTACAAAAAATACAACTGGAGGTCGATAATCGAATGTTGCACATTTTTTAAAAGAAGAACCTCATAGGTACCATTTAAAAAGAGTTTCGCTCAAAAATCTCAAACCATGAAGGTGCTATGTCAATTCGAAGTACCTATTACAATAAAAAGGCAATTTTATACTCTAAACCCTATTATTCCGTGCAGGAAGAAAAAGATAGACAGCGGTATTATCGAAAGAAGAAAGAAGGGAAGATACAATCAGTTAGTGAATTAGATCTTCGTCAACAACGAACTGCTAGAGAGAAGCAGATTTTCCTCTAATAATTAAAATTAAACACAAAAAAATATAAAAAAATAATGTTTACTGTACTGACTTAAGAGTGTGTAAATGTTTGTTATACTTTCTTAGAAAAAAACTGCAAACATAAAATAATTACTCCTTAATTTAAAAAAATATTCCATCTACTTCCTACTGAAAAAACATTATTTTATTAATAAACCAACCCGAATATCCTTCTTACATTGATTTTAATATGCTAATTCACACAAAATGTATGTGTCAACGTATAAATGTTCAATATTTTTATATATTTGATTTCGGTGATATGAATACTGATTTCCGTGGATACCATATTTTTAAAATTGAATTACTTCGTAACCATTAAGTCAATTAAGTTCCCTCCACTACCGATAAATTTTAAATTAAATCTTTATTCAGAATATTTCATCATTATGTGCTATTTCAATAAAAAAAAATGTGCCACGAAAGTCAACCAAAAAATGTCTTTCCGAAGAATGACCCGTTTGTCACGAAACAACGCCAAATCTATGGATGCATCACGTTGGAATTTTGTATGTATGACGTTCCCGACCTGGATTACATTATATTTACCTATGTTTTTGCAATAAACAAATATAAATAAATTAGCTCAACTAGATAAGTACCCTCATTTAGACGTTGTTACATAGGTATAGCTGTGTGGTTTGGGCTTAGAATTTGCACCCCACCCCAACTCTTCCCGCGGGTTTTCCCATCACGGCAGCGACGGCGGCGCGGCGGCGGCGGTCGAGAGAACAACTATGTAACTGAGTGGAAAATTTATAAAAATATTAATTAAATGATGATGCTGTGTGGATTGTCCAGCATTATTTATTTATTTATTAAATCGTAGATACCATAGAAATATAAGGCTTGTACTATTTGTTTATTATAGAACAGAGGATAAATAGATGGATAATATCTCAGATAGATCATTTTCTAAGCTTTGTTTTTCTGACGATAACTCTATGAAGATTGTTATATAAAAAATCTAGCAGTCTTCTTGAATAGGACGACGGAGAAAAACAAGTTACGTTTGTTTTCACTCAAAAAGCGACAAATTAAATATTTTAATACCCAATCTAATTTATAGTTACTACTTTCAGTTTTATATGAACTTACATGCTAAACTAATTAATTATTGCAAGATGCCTAACATTTTGCTGATATTTTAACGGTTTTCAATGGGTGATAACACAAAAATATCTCATTCTAAAGCATTTTTTTACCCTAGTGGACATGATTCTAGAATCGCATAATTACCTACCACACTTTTGGTCAACTAGTCTTGCAGTCATATAAGTTCATAGCAAAGCAGTTTTTATCGACTATGTTTTCTTGCAATCCTTAGTTTGGTACTCTGGTACTCAACTCCTTAGTTTGGTATTGCTATAATACCTGACCAGTTGATGAGTGACACCATAATGCTTATTTTCAAGAGTTTCTCGTAGAGAGCGTTGTTTTACTCTTCGAAAAGATGTTTTGGAATTACAACCAACTTCCAAATATAACTAAATACAATTTTGTGCATCTTTCGGTCTTAAGTAGTACAAATATACAACAATGCAACGTGCAACGTGCATACGGAAATATCCCAATTCTGTCCTTACCGTTTTAAAGATTTCTATAAAATGAATGTTAAATACCTAAGACGTAATGAAACAAATCACATAATGAATATCACATCAAAATATGACCAATAAGGTTGAGATTGTTTTGGACTAATAAAATGTGCTCCAATTATTCCGTAAGGCACTTTCTTTACAAAAAGGTTTTTTTGGAATTTTATTAGTATTTTATGCAATCTAATAATAGTTACGAGAAACTTTAAACTTAAGGAAAATATAATTTTAGTCGTTTTTATCTTTTTTATTCATTTGGTGTTTTCTGTTTCTTGTGCGGGTTAAAACCCCGAGCTTATTTTTCGTATTTTCTATGGAGATTTATTAAAAAACTACACAAAATATTGTAAAATGAAATATTTCATCATGTAGATCAGATATTAGTCACATGTTGTGACTGATTCTAAATAAGATTCGTTTCAGAGAAATTCAAAGAAAGAATTGGTCAATTGTACGCGGAGCTGCCTTAACACTTTAGACAATTTCGAATTATCGGGTTATTAGTATTTTTGTATTTTATTTAAAACATTACAACTATTATTACAGGTCAGACCTAATACAATAGAGTAGTCATCTAAATAATTATACATGTATATCAACCAGGTAATTAATTAAATACAAATGTCATTAATCAAAAACAATTCAATATCAGTAAGCAAAATAATATCAATAAGCAAAATAATTTAATACGAATGTCTATAAGAAAAACAATTCAATAATTCAGTAAAACCAAAAGCAAAATAATTATATACAAATTTCAATAAGCAAAAAACAAATCAATAATCAGTGATCAAGAATATAAGTTTAATTTTATAATAAGTCATTATTAGATTTGTAGCGTAAAAAATAAATAAATAATTATTATTTACCATAGCACAAATTAAACAATATAGCCCTTACGAACTCGCTCTGAGAACAGTGGAAAACGTCAACGGTTACCGCTACCAGATTTAGTGCTTGTATGGTGCGTGTCAGTGGTGCCTTGTTCAGCAGGTTAGTCCTCCCGCGAGGCACTGCGAACAGAGGCGGCCGCCTGCGCCGCCCTACGTACTCGTCCGGTGCGCACAGTCTCATCATCTCCAAGATGGTCGGGTTGGTGTTATGAATCAATTGGGTCGCTAGTAGATTAAAGCTTTGCGCACATTAACTACCGCCCAGCACAAAAATGTACAAAAGATTGATTATAGTTTAAGCCCATATTTGATATGGGCTTAAACTATACATTTTAAAGTGACCCCACAAGCTTCAAACGAGTGACCCGTAAGCTGCCCGTCATCTGATGCCGTCAATATGAAATTCATCTAAATCTTACGAGTTAAAGGCCATATTTAAAGGAACTTTTTCTGCTGTGCTGTAGCGGTGCGCCATTGATCTGCGACCACCTTAAGGTGGTCTTTAAAGATTAGTCTACGCGTATCATTCACTACTGCATCTCCACAATAATGTAGTAAATTCTTCTTTGATGGACCCCGGCTTGCATTGCCACGAATTTGCGAATGCCTCTACATTTTGTAAGGAACCAGTGAGTCGAAGATACAGAGGTGCGTACTGGTCTTCCAGGCTGGACTCCTGCATTTCTGAGGTGGAAACGCTGCACCATTGCTGTGGAAAACATAGGAAAATTTATAGTAATACTAGCTTCTGCCCGCTGCTTCGCACGCTAATTTTCGTTATAATAAGTAGCCTATTATCTAAGTTAGGGTTTGCTCTAAACGTACGCCAAATTTCATCTTGATCTGTTCAGTAGTTTTGGAGTTCCTAGGTAACAAAAATTCAGATTTCATAAACTTTCGGCTTTATAATATTAGTACACTGAAAAAAAAAAATGCTTACATTGATTAAGATCTTGTCTAATGTGATCACGCACATGAATCCATATGAGCCTGATAAGATCTTGTCTTCTGTGACTATGAGAACTTAGTTAAATCGTATTAGCTCCTTCTACCAAGTAATGAATTGGCCTTACAAAGTGTAGATATTTAATTTAATTCAGAGATTAAATCCAACAAAGTTCTTTGCTAATCCCGTGCAAATAAATGTGTAATATGACAAAGTGAATATTAATTTTGACATAGAGCATTGATATGTCAATGATGTGCCTATTTTTTGTTTTAAACAAATTCGATATGTTGCAGCTACCATGCATTCTTGTTTGTATTGAATAAGATATTTTTCATTCCAACTATTTGAACGCCAACTAAGATAAAATGCGTTTTAGTTGGACTATATTATTTTCAGTGTAGGGTACCTATCCTACTATCTAGTAGGTAGGATAAATAAATGCTAGACAATTCACGCAGCATCATTTAGTCCCAGCTAAGGAGATCTTGTGATATGATTACTTATAAACTTTATTATATACATTTCGTATCTAAAACACCTACTGCAGAACATTTGACCCGAGGCGGGAATAAAACCCGCAACCTCCTGCGTCGCAGGCGGATCTATGCCCACTGCGCCACAGAAGTCATCATTATGGTTAGAGAAACATTACAGCGACACAACACACCACGACACAAAAGTGTGGTTCTAGCATTACCACGAGATTAATAAAAACAAAAGAAAACGAAAACCAGTGCCGCAGAAAAAAAATTAAGACGAAGAATCCTCTTCACCAAACAAAATCAACAACACATTGGTCAAATTGGTATAAAGATGTGTTTGTCAGTGTCATGTGTTCATCAGTGGATCTGCTAATCTACCATCCATGAGCCCAGGGAAGAAATGATAGGTTAGGAGTAAGATTGGACGCGAGACTGGAACCACCACCGGGGCAGCTTGGACCACTGAGCCATGGAACACGGGGCGGCGTCACCAAGTAGTAATCGATGCATAAACTGGAAAAATAACAATGTTTTCATAGATTAGTGATGTAGGTAATACTGCTACAATATGGTTTTCCCTGGATCGATTGGCGGTAATTGGCAGTAATCATTAATAAGTAGTTTTCTCTCCGAACTAACAGTTATTTTTTATTATTATTGATTCAATGAAAAGAACGGAGGACGTTTGATAATAGTATCTTGGAAAAATCCACGTTATTTATAACTAATGAGTGCGCATAAATCAAATGTGTTTTTTTTTTTGAGAATCATTGACGTATAGGGGCAGATTTAGTACCCTCATAGATCGTAAGGGAAAAACTAAATTGTTCCCGGAATTCAGTGTCCGCGTAAGTCGATTCCCGTAACGTCGAGCGCTGTAGCGCAGACCGCGCAAGTGGAAACTATTCCATTAATGGATTAGCTCAGTGGATCAGAGTGGAATGGAGACGCCTGACGACGGTGTAAGTACCATACCATGTCTTGAAAACTGAAACATACGGATCGGTAGTAAAGCCATTTTACACTGTAAATAGACAAAGATAGAGATCCATCCATCCATACAAAATTTCGCATCACATCACACTTATATTATAAATGCAATGTTAGTTACTTCGTCACGCCAAAACTCCTTATTTATTTATTTTATTTTCAAATAAAACTACTATCTATCCCATATAATATCAGCACTGGCACGCCTAGGTATTTGTTAGTAGAGTAGGCTAGGTTAGTGTGCATATTGTACATAATCACTTTTTATTATATTATGCAGTTGTTTTGTACTTTTAAGTTTTAAGTTTTAAGTATTAATTTTACCTACTTTTAAGTTTTAAGTATTAATTGTAAATTTGTTTTTTTATACCTACCTACTTGTCTTTTTGCTTGTATTTTGTGCTGTCCATTTGTAAGCCAAATAAACTACATATCTATCTACCTATCCCATGAATCCGTTACCTGAGGTGCACCCGGGTTTCAATATCGCAGCGTAAGCCACTGCTTTATGCCCTCGATGCATAATCTACTATAAGGTCTTCAAAAGAATTTTGAATGCAATGTACTAAAGTATTACAGCCAGTAATCGTGTCATTAACGCGGTACATAAGCAGTACCACCTACCTAACCATATAAAACAAACCAGATTAAAAGCATCACAACGCTTTTCGAATACTAAAACCCAACATAAGGGATAGGGGGCACCACCCTGACTTCCATCCCTTTCTCTCTTGTGGTTTCTATATTCTTCTCACCTGCTCGTGGAGTAAAAAGAAATTATTTATAGCAAGGTGTACTCGTATATCATTACATTAACTTAAATAATTATGCGGACGAAGTAGATGTTCGAATTCCGCCGGGAAAACGCGTGAGTTTGCGTTTCGTTGTAGTAATTTTTTTTCTGGGAAAATTAAGAATTATAGATTGATTGACCAGAAAGTTGGTATCTTAGAAATTGGAGAGCCTCAAACTCAACAGCCTGTATTGGTCCACTGCTGGACGCAGGCCTCCCCCTTATAAGCGCCTTGTTGGCTTTTATCTTATGGGGTAGTGCCCATAATCCCCACGCTGGATTGGGGATCGCAGTTCGGTGGTAGAATTGTTCTGCAGGGGGCGCTGCTGCCCGCCCCTGGTGGATATCCCTTAGTCGCCTTTTACGATACCCGCAGGAAGAGTTGGGGAGAAATAGTAGAGACATTTTTCATTTTACATTTTATTAAAATTATTTTATGCTAAAAACAATAATTTGAGCGTCTATAAAATATCCCGTAATCCACATCAACAGATCAAGAAGTATTTTACTATCATTTCTGTCAAAATTACTAACTACGGGAGCTTTCAAAAGCGACCATTTGATAATATAAGTCAGAACATGCAAATAACTTTTGTACGTACCTTATTTGAGTTTTGAAAACTTATAAATTTCGTTCTTAACCCGTTTTTACGTTAGAACTACTTAGCAAGTATTTCGAAAAAGCAAACTTTGTGCGTACTCAAAACTTAACGCGTTCACTGCCAAGCTTCACCGGAGGGGTGCGTCGGTGTGCAAGGAGCTCTCGTAAATGACTGTGTCGTTGGCAGTCACAGTGTTTATTTATTTTATTTTAATTTCGATGGAAAACAAACAGCTTGTACATGTACAACTTAACACGAGTAGTAAGTAGGTGTTGTGTTAACGAACAGAACGGCCAGCGTCCACAAGTATTACAAATTACGTGAAATGAAAAGCAACGTGATTTTTCACGTTTTTCGTTGATAGGGGTAAAGGTAGAGGGTGGATAGTTTCATGATTACAGTTCTGCATAATGGAGAGCGGAGTGAAGTGCCTGCTATAATCATCAGGGAATATTTCCTGAGGCCCAACGCAACGCACTGAGAGCATGAAAATGAAAATTTTGCGTCATTTCTGTACTTTATGTAATCTTTCAGATCTTATGTTCTTTCGGAACGATTACAGAAGCAACATGGCAAAAGTGCATACATAAAAAAAACTTGATTTATTTTATAATTTACGTTATCATAAGAGAAGTACCTATTTGATGGAGTTTTCATATGTTACAAGCTTCTGCCTGCGGCTTCACATGCTTTGTTTTAATGGAAACCATCACTATATATCCAATGGGTACTGATTTATGTTATTATCAGTAGCCTGTATTATTTCAGATGTAGACCTACATCTATGCAAAATTTCAGCCCGATCCATTCAGTAGTTTTGGCGTGAAGATGTATAGAAAATATCATCCATCCATCCGAACTTTCGCATTTATCATATTTGGTTGATTCTTGTAAGTGGAGGCGTCCTTAATCTGTAGATGAAGGTAACAGGTGAATTACTCAGGCAAAATAATGTACATAAGTAGAGAGATACATTGAATATTCTAAGAATGTATAAACCAGAATATTATCTATCATATTATCTGAGCGTCTGCTCGAAGCGACGCATGACCCGAGAGCTGGTCAGTATCTGGCACAGCGCATCAACATTGCCAAACAGCGGGGCAATTCAGCCAGTTTTTTGAGGACGCTACCTGTAGATTGTTTGCAACGGTCTGCATTCTATTATTTATCTATTATTTGATTGTAATTGTAGGTACTCTTCCATCCTCATTCATTCATTTTGACGACCTCCGTGGCGCAGCGGGCGAAGGTCCGCCTGCGACGTAGGAGGTTGCGGATTTGATTCCCGCCTCGGAACAAATTTGTGTACGATCTGCAGAAATTTGTTCCGTTGGTCTGGGTGTTTTCTATGTATAAAAAAAAATATCTATTTATATAGTATATCAGTTATCTAGTACCAATAACACAAGCTCTGCTTAGCTTGGGGCTAGATAATGCTGTGTGAAGTGTCCAACATTATTATTATTTATTATTATTATTATTATTTTAGTAACAAACTTCTGTCATGATTTTAACTGTAATACGTAGAGTAAAAACTGTAGAGTTTTCATTATTGTAATAAATTAGTTATTGAGAGAACTTTGTTTCAGCACCGAATTTAAAATGATAGCAGCATATAAAATCATCTGATCAAGGTGACTTAGGTCCGATTTCACCGTTTGCCAAAACTAAGATCAACAAAACTAAGTCCTTGATCGAGCTCTAATCTCGGTTTCCTATTGTGTGACATGACAGCTCTTAAACTCCGTTAAGCGCTTCAACCGGATCTACTGTACAGGTAAGTTGGTAAAATGCGCTGAACTCGTTTAAAGCGCTAAACTTAGGTTATCTTATTGAACGCGTTCAATTTTAACGGTGAAATTGGAACTTAGGCTATTAGCACACGAATATACATGACGACCTCTGTGGCGCGGCGGGCGAATACCGCCTGCGACGCAGAAGATTCCGGGTTCGTTTCCCGCCTCGGGACAAATGTTTGTACGATCTGCAGATATTTGTTCTGGGTGTTTTCTATGAATAATAAAAGATTTGTGCATATGGGTATCAGGACACTTGCGCGAAAGACACTCGCGCGAAGGACACTTTCGCGAATATACATTTGAGCGAATGGACACTTGCGCGAATGGACACTTGCGCGAAAAAATCACAAAACTCATAATATCGCGAAATAGACGTCGCAGAGAGTTGCGGATTTCACCACTGTGTAGGTTATTTTGCTTTCTTTCTTGTGATATATTTTTTTTCCCGTACCCCTCCCACTTCCTTCCCAATAACGACAAACCTACTTTTACGTAGACGTTCGTAGCAGGTGCTACGATGCTAGGAGGGAATCACAAAACTAATAATATCTCTTGAAATAGTCGTCGCATAGAGATGCAGATTTCACCACTGTGTAGGGAATTTTATTATCTTTCTCGTAATATATGTAACATTCATCTACCTCTCCCATTTCCATTCGCGAAAATGTCTTTTCGCGCAAATGTCCTTCGCGCAAGTGTCTTTCGCGCAGGTTTCTTTCGCGCAATTGTACCAGATCCGTGCCGTATGTAGTAAATATAACGTATTAAGTATTTCAGTTATCTAGTTCCCATAACACAAGCTCTGCTTAGCTTGATCCTAGATGATGCTGTGTGAATTGTCCAGCATCATTTATTTAATTTTATTTAAAACATTTGTATGAAAAGAGCATGAAATATCAAGATTTTTTAATCATTGGGGAAAAGCGGTTGTTTACTTAAACCAGGGATAAGTGGACCGCTATAATTAAAGTTCTCTTTAGCGAGGTTTGGGTCTCAGTCGTTAGGAAAAAAGCTCTTAGGAGGCTAGGTCCATTCGCTACATGATTATGTACCTACTTATTCACAGTTGGTAGATACATTCGTGCTTCTTGCATAATTGTAAAAGTTACAGTTAGTCATATCAAAACCTCATCACTAGACACTACATGTTTATGGGTGTTCCAACTGGGAATAAAACAGGTGCCCTAAATGTGGTGCCGTTAAAATTAGTGCCCTAAATGGGAATACTCCGAAAATATTATGAGGTAAATACCCATGTCGCTAACGCTGCCTATTTTCGTCATTCTTGCAAATAAAACAGTCAGTGTGTTTATATAACAAGAACAAAAATAAAAAATTTAAAAACCCCTAGACAGATTTTCATGAAACATGGCTAAGAACACTCGGGATAAAAATTATCTATGACACTAAAAACTAAACGAAAATCGGTTCATCCGTTTGGGAGCTACGATACCACAGACAGATACACAGACAGACGCGTTAAACTTATAACACCCCTCTCTTTTTGTGTCGGGGGTTAAATATAAGAATGTGTGCTTGACCATCTAAGAATGGAACACCTGTAGGTATCTACTACCTACTCAATAGGTACACTAAAATTGATATTGGGATTTTTGTAGCACGAAACAGCAACAGCCCTGCGGCGTCAGGAAATCGGCGATGTGTCTCTCAAATAGCACGTTAACGGATTCACTGCCCAGCCGCTACGGTGCGGGTGCAATGCAGCCCGCAGGATCACGCCGCAGCTGGTGGAAGACTCATTTAGTTTACCACTGCCAAAAACACAAAAAGGCTTACTATAAAATATCAGATTTTCTAGACTAGAAGATAAAAAAGCTTCGGACGGGTTTTGCTCCAACTCGAAAAGTAACAACAGTCTTAGTTAGTCTACATACCGAAGCGACAGAAATCCAAAATATCAGTTTATTTCGGTGTCAGTATTTAGTTTTACAATTTGACCTTTTCTAAGTGTACGTTTATTGTATTTATATAAATAAAGAGTTTTTGATTTGATTTGATTTGATCCGGAGTCAAACTTTCGCTAGACTTTCCACCAAACCCCTTTTTTGCACTCATTGACTGGACTTATTTGCTATGCAGATGATACCGCCATTCTCATTGATGGCTAATACATGCACGCCCGTACCATACCTCCGCTGCGAAACCTTAACAGTGGAACCGCAGTAGTTTCGCCATGTCTTGTCCGTATATAGGAGAAGCGGAACACTATCGAAACTGCCTGTTCTAACGCATCGATTTGTCTATAATTCTATCTCTTTTACCGCGTGGTTTCGTCGATCTTATCCGACGTCAGCCACACCTTCGCTACAGTTCCGTAACTCAAACTACACTTGATCGCTGCGGAATTTATAGCGGACTCGCTACTCGTGTTCCGCAGCGGAGGCGTGCTACGGGCGACATAGTCTGAGAAGGCAATGACAGCGGTGATGTCATGTCATGTCTTAATAAAAATCTTCGACAAGTTCAAATTCATCACCTTCTCAATAATTTCATCCTCTCAACCACAGCTAATGCCGCTGACGGTTTAAAAAACCACCATACTATTGCACTTGGTTTTACCTACCCCCACTTGACGATCATCATGCTATGATTACAAAACGATTAGCAGACAAAAGTTAGTAAATTTCAGGGTATTCAATATGGCAGATTTTTTGAATTAACGATCATCATGCTATGATTACAAAACGATTAGCAGACAAAAGTTAGTAAATTTCAGGGTATTCAATATGGCAGATTTTTTGAATTAACGATCATCATGCTATGATTACAAAACGATTAGCAGACAAAAGTTAGTAAATTTCAGGGTATTCAATATGGCAGATTTTTTGAATTAACCGAATAAATTCGAAAAATAACAACTAACAGCTAAAGGTTTCTTCGTCGCTTCTTTACGAGTCTAGTTCTTTATGAGTCTGCGGTCGCAAGCGCATGCGAGCGTACGTACCGGTAGTGACACATCAAGCGCGATGGCGTCTAAAGTAGTAAAATGCAATAACTGCAACATAGTAATCTGTGAAGTTCTTGCCTTTATCCAAAATAAGTTGGATGTTATGTCGGAGGAATCTCTAGTGCAGATTTGTACCACATCCTTTACAGCGGAGGACATCGATTGTGCAAAGTCATTGTTGTTCGATTCTATAACGACAACACATCGAAAAATTACCCGGAAGGGGGATGGGAAGGCGCAGCGAGATCTCTTTGATATTATTAGCATTCTCAAGCAGACAGACCCGGAAGAAGTCCCTATTTTCGTGGCTAAAGAGCTGCAGAAGCTACCGCCCGTTAGTTTTGATCACATCGACGTGACGAGGTTACTCAAAGATATACTTGTGATCCAAAAAGACCTACGAACAATAAAGGAATCCTACGTGTCTACCGACAAATTAGAAGAAGTGAAAAATGATCTTTTTAACCTCGAACAAGCATCTATTGTGAACAACTATGAGTGCTATGTGAACAAAAATCGCGGTGGTGGCGGCATCTCAGATAGTTATTTTATAGACAGTGGGCCTTCCGGCCTACCGCACATAACGGACCACGGAGGCAGTATGACGCATGACCAAACAGCCGAGAATACATCACGTAATGAAGACTGTATTCCTCCTATATCCATAGCAAATTGCGATACTTCTAAGTCAATCCCGTTTGCCCGCGATAGAACAGAAAACTTTTCTTCCTCGCCCGTGCCTACTAAAACCCCAAGGATGGTCGCGGGAACTTCGCCAAACAAATTAAATATACCCGAAATAAGCCATAGTGATGATCATTGTCAGCAAATATTAGCGCCGTCGGTGGCTGTGCCTAAATCCTACTCCGGAATGGTTCAAGCAGAGGGGGAATGGAAGGAGGAAAGGCCGAAGGAAGAATGGATTCTAGCACAGCGAAAAAGACTAAAAAATCGAATTAGTACATCGGAAGGGAAAGCGCTAACAAAACCTAATGAGAAGTTCAAGGCGGCTGACATCATGGTACCATTGTTTATCAACAATGTAGATACAAGTACATCTGAGAGCGATATAATTGAATACCTGTCGCAGAAAACGCAAGCCAAGATAACTTTGCACAAAATAAATACCAAGGTCCAAAAGCGTTACAATGCGTATAAAATGTATGTACCTAATAGTAAATTATCGCTATTTTTGGAAGATAGTCTTTGGCCTGAAGGCATTTCCTTTAGAAAATTTGTGGACTTCAAAAAACCAAATCAACAATGGGTGACACAGATAACAAGAAAATAAGTAAGGCAACTTTTATATCATAGGCATACAAGGCAAAAGGGTCAAAGTCTAATTATACTGCTTTTTCAGAATGTAGAGCGAGAGTAAAGAAAATGATCGATGATGCCCAGGACCACCATCGGAAACGAGTGGAGGACCATCTGGCAGAAGATCCAAAATCATTCTGGAATTACGTAAGAGCAAAGAGAGAAACCGTCAATCGAAAGAGAATATCAAAGGATGGAACAGCTCTATCGGATTCGGAATGCGCAGTAGAGTTCGCCAAGTTCTTTCACTCGGTATACGGCACCTCAACTGCTCAGCTGGATGTTCCTGCGGCGGAGGCGGCGAGCTGCGCTAGCGCTGCGCGAGTGCACGTACCGCAGCTAACGCTGCGCGAGGTACGCGCGGCACTGGTAAGGCTCAAACCGAAACGATCCGCAGGCCCGGACGGGGTCCCGGTCTACATTGTTAGAGACTGCCGTATGGCTCTTGCAGAACCGCTCGCCTATATCTACAATCTTTGCTTAGAGGAATCATACTTTCCGAAACGCTGGAAAACAACACGGGTGGTTCCTATACCAAAAGGAGGGTCGGGAAATGATATAACGGGATTTAGACCGGTGGCGATTCTTTCGACGGTGGCAAAGGTGTTCGAGTCAGCGGTGCAGCGCAGCATACAGGAGCAGGTTGTGGCTCGTCTGTCTGATGCGCAGCACGGGTTCCGTCCAGCACGAAGCACCGCCAGCAACCTCCTAGACTCCTTGACCTACATGCTTCCGCACGTCGACGCAGGGGTGCAAGTCGACGCCGCCTACTTCGACTTTCGAAAAGCATTCGACTTGGTCGACAATGACATACTGCTTCAGAAGTTGGCGACGATCGGCTGCACGACCAAATTGCTGCAGTTCTTTAAAAGTTACATGAGGGACAGGCAGCAATATGTCGACTATGCGGGGTGCAAGTCCGAGCCTTACGCTACAAAAACCGGTGTGAGTCAGGGTAGTAATCTAGGCCCGCTCCAGTTTATCATAATGATTAACGACCTTCCGGCGGTGGTCAAGGACGCAAAATGCTTACTCTTCGCGGATGATCTTAAACTGCTGTTGCCGATCAAAGACCAAGGAGACTGCGAACGCCTGCAGCGCGATGTGGACAGAGTGGAGGAGTGGACTCATAGGAACAAACTGCAGTTTAACAACAGTAAATGCTCAGTAATCACGTTCAGTAGAGCAAATGCGCCACTCCACTACAACTACCAACTGAACGGTTCCATGTTGGAAAGAGTAAACTCGGTAAGGGACCTAGGTATTCGCCTAGATGTAGAGCTGAACTTCCGAGTACACATTACCAACGTTTGCAAAAAGGCGTTCAAGACTCTTGGGTTTGTTCTTCGGCAAACAAACAACTTCACTAATTTGAGAGCAATAAGAGCTCTATATGATGCTTTGGTTCGAAGCCATCTAGAGTTCAACGCCGTGATATGGGCTCCACACGAGGCCAAATATAGCGTTATGGTAGAGCGCATTCAAAACAAGTTTACCCGATACCTATACCTAAAGCTCTACGGCGTATACCCTTTCTACCCACTCATGTATCCGACACTATTTGTTATAGGCATGGTTGGATACAACAAGCTGGAGGTAAGGAGGGACGCCGCGCTTGCTACTTATGTGGTAAAGGTTCTTCGGGGGATCATATATAATCCGGACATTTTGGAAGGGATGAAGCTGAATGTTCCGGAGGAATTCGTGCAACGGAGGAGGCGTCCCACCCTATTTGCTCTGCCTCGAGGAAGAACCAATCTTCTTAACAAAGCTCCCATGACGCGCTGCATCCGCACACTCAATTTGCTTGCAGAGAAGTTGGACTTGTTTCACTGCTCCCTGAACGAGTTGACAAAAGCTTTATTGTTTATTTTATGTTTTTAATGTTGTGTGACTTATTTATGATTGAATTAATAGTTAGGTTCTTATTTTATTTTGGTGTATTTGAATTATTAATTTCGAATTTAAATTTAATTAATTAATTACTATTATTGTTATTATTATTATTATTATTATTTTTTTTTAAATTAATTTGTATCGTTTTGTATCCTTTTATTTTATTCTTGGAATTGTAATAAGTTACTTTAAAAAATGACTAAATATTGTATGACATGCATGACTCTACCTATTAAGATTGAGAATAATTATGTACCCTATCGCATTAGGTGCGCCTGTAAGGATAGGTGTACTTTTTAATAATAAATAAATAAATAAATAAATAAATAAATCATACAACTGCCGCTCTGTTACGAGGTCTGTGGACTGTGTAAGGTCATTGTGTCAAGCAGCTGACATTGTGGCCTTGCAGGAAACATGGCTGCTGCCACACGACATTGGCTACCTGGGGGCAATAGACCAAGATTTCTCCTACACTGGCAAATCGGCGGTGGACACCTCCACTGGTATGCTGCGAGGGCGGCCGTACGGCGGTGTCGCTATACTATGGCGCAAAAGTGTGTTTCGCTCGGTCTCGGTTGTGCATTGTGTGAGCGTGCGTGTGACAGCTATAAAAATTGTATTGGACGATCGTCAGCTGTTAGTGTTCTCGGTTTATATGCCTACGGACGCTTCGGACCATTTAGCTGAATTTACCGAGTGCCTGAGCGAAATTAGTGCGGTAATTGAAAGCTGCTGTGTAGATTCAGTGTTATCATGGGGGATTTTAACGCTCATCCGAGTGCGCCGTTTGGTAAGCAACTTGAAAACTTTTGTTGTGACCAAAGTTGGACTTGTGCGGATATTGAATACTTGGGAAGGTTCTCGGACTCGTACTCCTATATTAGTGATGCGCATGGAACTAGGTCATGGTTAGATCACATAATTATTACAGAAGCTGCTAAAAAGTCTATTACGAACATTAAAATTAATTATGACATCTCGTGGTCTGACCATTTTCCACTGCAAATAGAATGTAACTTAAACATGGTTTTGCCTAAAGTTAGTCCAATTAATTTTGTTCCCAATCCAGTTACCCGGGGAGAGAGGGACAGCGCGCAGATTAAAAAGTATACTCAGCTATGTACAGCTAAGTTGAGAGAGATAAGTTTTCCATCAGAATTTAGAAAATGTGGTGATATTACTTGTCATGACGCAGGGCATAAAGTGATATTGGATAATTTATATAGTGCAATAGTAGAAATTTTAAGCCATTCCGCCTCTATTTGTTATAATAAAAAAGCTATTTATAAGAATAGAAAGAAAAAATTACATGTCGCAGGTTGGAATAGATATGTTGAGGAGGCTCATAGAGATGCTCGGCTCTGGTTTCAGGAATGGGTTGAGTACGGGAAACCATCAACCGGTCCTATTTACAAAAATATGCACAATTCGCGATTATGTTTTAAATCAAAGCTCAAATGGTGCCAAAATAATCAGACACAGATAAAAATGGATATTATTGCATCACTCCATACATCTAAGGACTTTGGAAAATTTTGGAAACAAACCAATAAACTTAACCCGAAGCCGAGCGTTCCTGTGAGTGTGGAGGGTATTAGTGATCCCGCTCAGATCGCCAACCGGTTCAAGGACCATTTTTGTGTGCGCTCACCATTGGTGTCCGGGGGTGTGGAGCAGGACGGGGTGCGCGGGGGCGAGCCTATTGTCCAGATTACAGCCAAGGAGGTGGCGCGGGTGGTGAGAAACATGAAGAGAGGTAAGTCCCCAGGACACGACGGGTTGAGCATTGAGCACCTAAAGCATGCGGGGTTCCACCTCCCGGGCGTGCTCGCTATGTTCTTCACCCTCTGCGTCGGGCACTCGTACCTACCGGCGGCTATGATGCGGACTGTGGTTGTTCCTATCCTTAAGAACAGGACTGGTGACGCTTCCAGCCTGAACAACTACAGACCGATATCACTCGCCACGGTCATAGCTAAGGTATTGGACGGTGTGATTGATAAGCATCTAGAAAAACACCTTAAACTGCACGATGCACAGTTCGGCTTTAGAGCCGGACTGTCCACTGAAACCGCAGTGTTAACCCTCAAACACACCGTCCAGTACTACACGAGCAGAAGCACACCTGTCTACGCCTGCTTTTTAGATCTATCAAAAGCTTTTGATCTTGTTTCGTATGACAGGTTGTGGCGGAAGCTCGCGACCGAGACCCAAATTCCTCCGGAGCTAATTTCGCTGTTTAAGCACTGGTACGGCAATCAGGACAACAATGTAAGCTGGGCGGGATCATTATCGGATGTGTATAGGCTGGAGTGCGGTGTCAGGCAGGGTGGAGGGACTTCACCGAGGCTTTTCTGCCTATACATAGACCGACTGATCCGTGAGCTCAGCAGCACCCGGGTCGGATGCTCGATTGACGGAGTCACCGTGAAAAATATCAGCTACGCTGATGATATGGTGCTGCTGAGCCCATCGATCAGTGCCCTCAGAAGGCTGATGGGCATCTGTGAGTGTTATGCGGAGGCGCACGGGCTCAAGTACAACGCGGGCAAGAGTGAACTGATGGTCTTCAAGGCGGGTTTAAAGACTTACGCTACAGTCCCACCAGTTACACTCAACGGCAATCAGCTGAAGCGAGTGTCGGAGTTTAAGTACTTGGGCCACTGGGTTACCGAGGCACTCACAGATGACGTAGACATGGAGAGGGAGCGGAGGGCGTTAACGGTTCGAGCTAATATGCTGGCCCGTAGGTTTGCGCGTTGCAGTGCGCAGGTTAAGACAACACTGTTTAGAGCGTACTGCCAGTCTTTCTACACGTGCAGCCTATGGATCAAGCATACGCAGAAGACCTGGAACGCCCTTCGCGTCCAATATAACAATGCCTTCCGGTGGCTGATGGGGCTGCCGCGCTTCTGTAGCGCATCGGGAATGTTCGCGGAGGCGCGGGTCGACGGGTTCGCTGCAATCCTGCGCAAGAGATCGGCGTCGCTGATGCGCAGGGTGCGCGGCAGCGCCAACAGCTACCTGCAGGTCATTGCAGGAAGGCTGGACACAGCCTCCCCCTTTATGCGGCACTGGACAAAGGCTCATATTTTAAAAAAAATTTATGTTGTTTAATTTAAATTATTTTAATTTTATTTAATCTAACTTAATCTAATTTAGTCTAACTTAATCAATTTTAATTTAATTCAATCTATTTTAATTTAATTTATTGTTATTTGTTTCTGTGTATCTACTTGTTGTGATTCTCCCCATATGGACTTGTGTATGTAAAAATGTGCTGTCTGAAATAAATGATTATTATTATTATTATTATTATTATTTACTTTAGTCTAGTCTAGATACCTACCTACCGAAGCGACAGAAATCAAAAATATCACTTTATTTCCGTGTCAGTCTATTGTTTTACAATTTGACCTTTTCTAAGTGTACATTTATTGTATTTATGAAAATAAAGAGTTTTTGATTTTGATTTTGAATTAATCATTAGTTTTGACACAGTGGCGTAGGTACCGTTAGCGCGTCCAGTAGACCTCGCACGGGGATAGTTGTCTAGGGAAGAATAGAGAAGCATGACATCACATACATTGCGTAAATTATTGAAGTTGAAGGACAGTTTCGTAAATTAATAGATATCATTATTTATGAAATCTATGATACCTATACCTCCACGTACCTATGATAGGTACCTTACCTACATACACTCCATTTGTGAAATGTTTATATTGTTGTTCATTCTTTAATTGCTTTGAACATTTGATTTTTTAAGGTTCAGCGAAGTCGGCGATCATTAGTATTGCAATCATAGCCAGTTTTAGCTTGTTTAGCTCCAGTGTTAGCTACTGTAAGAAAATCCGGATTTTTGAGAATAAGGAAAATTTCTAAAATTATTTCTTTAGTATCTAAATGAAAACTGCTTTCGGTAGGTAATTTTTCCCCTTTCATATTAGTCGAATGAATTTATTATTAAACATTAACTTTTTTTTAGGTACCTACCTACTAACTTAAATGTTTTTAGTTACCTACGTCGAAAAAGTGCAAAAACACCACCTCTTTGGTCACTTTGCCTCACGTCTGGCCACAGTAAGTAATGCATTAGTTTGTCCATAGAAAAATAACCTGGCCCTTCATCATTCTCATTCATTAAAATCAAATTGTTTGCTGAAAATCTAAAGAAAATTTATTTACTTTTGAATAGAACTTAAATGGAGTTCGTTAGGCGCAAAAATCCCGTCGGCGGAACCCAAATTATGCAATTTCATTTCAATTTGCGGCGTCTCAAGCGAGGGGGCGCTGCGGCTGCACACACGAGAACCACACGCTTTTTTACCACCCCCTGCTTTACTAACCACGCAAAAACCTACCCTAACCCTTCCACATAAAACCTAAAAAGGCTAGAAAGCGACCTGATTAAATTATTTCTCCATTATTTGATTCGCCACCTCTTTCAAAATGGCGGAAAAAATCACAGCGCGGGAAATAACCAGTGAGCGAGAACAATTGCGGGTTTGCACTTCCATCTTGGAGTGCTAATTTAAGATTTTAATTCCATTGTGATGTGTTGGTACCTATTAGGTACATACCATGGACAAACCTGTATGCTGACGGACGTCCACGTCACTGTATTTCAGAGAGACTCGGTCATCATCATCCTTATCATTGGCCTTTAAATTATGAAGTCAAAATCAAAATCTCTTTATTTCCTTATTTTATCCTGCAGTTAAAATATTGTCAGTGAATTACCGTAACCCTGTACACAATAAATGTACATTTAGAAGAAGAAAGTAAAGTAAGAAGGGTCCTCCCTTCTTACTTTGGAAGAGGGAAGAGGTATAAAGACTAGAGCGTCGCAAGCCGTTGTGCAGAAATATGTTATCACTTATCAGCGAGCAGAGCGTGCCGCGAAAATTCTGTGGTTTTCTTAGATTTTTTTGGAGTGTTTGGAAAAACGACCTCTAACAAGGGATGAGCCCCAGACCAGAGGCAAGTAAAAATAACTTTTTTAGGTTTTCGTTAGATTTTGTGTTAATTTTTGCAAAATTATTTTGGATCGAGCTCTGGACCTGGAGTTTGTAGTGCGAATCTTATTTCCTCTACCTAATTATGTACCGACCTATTGTTTGCAAGCATTGTTCCCCAGACCTAGTATAGTGTTATTATATCTGTGCCCAGACACTAATTCATAAGTTATCTTATGTTCTGTTGTACCTTCCTTTATAATGTGTTTTAACTTTTTATTTTGTGTTGCTGATGCAAATGGCTTAATGATGGGAATTTTTATGACTTGAATGAATTTTTTAATATTATATTATTGTCACTAAGGTTAAAATTGTATTTGAATATTTTTTTATCTTAAAAGTTAATTGTATTTTTGCATGCTAGACCATAGCGAGACATGAGCACATTATTTGTATTTATACCACCTGTATACCATGTTTGACGCAAATAAATCTTTGAATCTTGAATTTTAAAATAAATGTTTTATCTATCTTTTTATCTTCCATAAATTGTTATAAGAACGTTACGAAGTCTAATGTGTAAAGCTCAACGAGCTTTTGACTGTGACTGTATGATAAAGTAAATATGTAGATGATAATTATATATTTTAGAATAATTTCATTGTCCCGCCGAAGTCGTAAATTTTTGCGATGATATTTAATTTCTTAGAATTTCATTGTTTTGATACAACTACTAACCAACTTTAAATTCGTTACGCAGTTTTTTAGTTTTATGGGACAAAGCGTTATTTTGGTCGTTTTGCCTTTGAAATTTGTCACTCTTGCCACTGGCAAGGGCAGCTCATCCCCCCTATAGATTTTGTACAGTAAAACTAAAAAAACTGCGTAAGGAATTTAAAGTTGGTTTTTAGTTGTATCAATACAATTGCCACGCCAATGGTTTAGTATTATTTTTATTATTCTATAATCTTTGCCCATTGGTAAGTATCCTCACATCACCAGCTTATTATTAGTCCACTGCTGGACGCAGGCCTCCTGATAAGCGCCTTATTGGCTTTTATCCCATGGGGTATAGGTAATGCCCATAGTCCCCACTTGTATTTCGTAGTTCGGTGGTAGAATTGTTCTGCAGGGGGCACTGTTGGGGAAGAGTTAGGGTGGTGGAAATTCTAAGCTAGGACCACTCAGCAATAGATAGGTAGATGCCACATAAAGGTGACTAGCGGCGGCTTCGCATGGACGGACATTTATTTTTAAACAAAAAATAATAGGCTATGTTACCCAGGGCAAGGATAGTTATCATTATAATGCTGAAAGAGTTTTTGAAATCGGTCCAGTAGTTTTTGAGTTTATTCGCTACAAACCTTCTACAAACATACAAAAATATTAATCTATTCTCTTTATAATATTGGTGTAGATTATGTAGGTGGATTGTAAATCTACATAAATCTACAATCCAAAAATAGAGAATAGAGTCAATTCCAATTCAAATGGCATAAAAATAATTAAATTGATTTTTCATCCCCCCATCTCGGAAAGAGTATTTTTGCTCTTCGATATCTGAGTGCAATCGCTTTTATCCGCTAGAAGATAAAGTAAAATTGAATTTAGAACATCGTGTGCACTACGTTTGTGATTTAAAACCTATTTACATCAACCTCCATGGTTCCGAATATTATCATATCATACAACCTTTTTTAATTTGTTTAAAAACTCAGACTTAGGTTCCAAGTCTGAGTTTTTAAACAAATTAAAAAAGGTTTGTGTGTCTTGGTGTACTTTTTATTTAATTTGCTTTGCGAGCGCCCTTTTTTTTGCAAATAGTCATTTCCTCGCTCAGGTGGGATTTTAGGACTATACTTATAAATCTGTGGGTGGGTTGAAAAGTTACGTGTTGCACTCGAGTGCAAAGATTTTTTACCTCGTGCTCTATTGATTCCCTCGCTAACGCTCCGGATTCTAATTTTTTAATCACTCGCTACGCTCGTGATGCAATTTAGACGTACGAATAGCAGAATAACCTCCACAAAAGATCATCCGATCTATTAACACAATAGCTGTTAATAGACCAGGTAACCCAAAACATTTTGTAAAACGCGCATTGTCCCAATAAAAGCCATGACAGAACCATACAAAACAAACTCACCGAATAAAGTTGTCTTGAAGACAAGGCGTAGCGTTGTTGGTAATGGATCCGGAAAGGGGGAAGCGGTGTGGGGGGTTTGTTTGGACAGCGAGACAATATCGCCGGATGGAATGAAACGAACCATTTAAAAGAAATCTGGTAGGTGTAAACCCGTCGGGTAAGCATAGCAAAGGGTTCCGTATCATTAACTGTTTTGATAGATTTTTTTAAAATAAATCGGTCCTTTCCTATAGGTGATAGCTAAGCTCCTATTATAGGTATATACCAATGAAAACCAGGTACCAGGCGAAACCTAGGTGTGCAAGTGTGCATGAAGTTCCTTGGTCGAATATCTCGCAAAGAACTCTAATAGAGTGTAATTCTGGCACAAACCTAGTCGACAACGACGTTGGAAACAAAAAAGTGATCCTATAAGGGTTACTTTTTTCCTTTTGAGGTAGGGAACCCTAAAAATAAAGGATGTACCCACCTAAGTAACAAAAGTAAGGGCTAAACTTTCATACCATTCATAGAACACAGGAAAATAAAATAATCCCTAAAATATTAGGTACCTACATAAAATAAGATAAAATAAAAACCATTTAAAACTAGCTGATAAAAATAGATCGACGTTGACATCGACCTTATTATTGAAGTAACACAAGTGAAAAGTGAAGATTACCCTCTCCTTACAGAAAAGGTGCTTTTCGCGCCTAATGACGTAATACGAGACCATAGAGCACTCTTTTGTTTTGTTTCCTTTCCTTTGCGCGGACGGCGCGGCGCGGCGGCGGCGGCAGGTGGTAGCGTATTCTACCAGTTATTGGGTTACCTCCTTTTAATCATTGTCGCCTAACGATGGCTCAATCAATACCACCAACTGATTGTGAAATCAATACGTCTTCATTCGCGAAAAATTATTGAGTCTTATTTCCGTTCGCGATAGGAGCCTTTCTTTGAGTTTCGTTGCTTGAAAGATATCAATTTCGCGACAAACTTTAATCGGTTTCTATTTATACAAGTATCTACAAGTTAACAAAGCCGATATAAAGAATACTTGCACATACAGTTTAATTGGGTAAAACAAAATATTGAGAAACATTAAGCACATTAGTATTTAGGTATAAATAGCCTTCTTAGGTTATCTAGGAACTTCTAAATGTTCTGTAAAAACTGTAAATTAATCATGAACGTATCAACGTTCATGATTAATTTACAGTTTTTACAGTTTATGGACAACTTCTGTGTGGCAGCGATGAAACTCCACCTTCCACGCAGGAGGCCTAATGTTGCCTTGGGTTCTATTCCCGCCTCGGGCAGATATTTGTACGATTTATACCTAGATATTTGTTCAGGGTGATCTGGGTGGTTTCAATACAATGTATGATAAAAATATATGTAGTTTATTAGTATTACCTAAGTACCTACCTGATCTTACCCCATGTACATATCCGACGATCCTATCCATACCAGGTTGTCTGGCAGAGATCGCTCTTGAGCGTTAAGAGCGCCAATTGTCACGAAGGTTATAATTATTTCATTTTAAATTGTGCTTTAATTTTAAGTGTGTAATAAAAGTATTTTCTATCTATCTAGCTCATCGATCAACGTTTTGGCCGGCCCCCATAGATTCACATTTCACAATGCGCACCCTGAAACCGTCTGTATCAAAAGAGAAGCATTTATCAAATTATGCTTACCATTTCAACTAGTGTCATTTTTAGCCCTCGGACAGAAAGCATGGCCAAGTGCTCGTTTTTATATTGCAAAAATCATTCGTCCAAACAGAAAAAAAATGATGGAATTTATTATTTTCCGTAAGTTTCAATGTAGTTTTTACCTTTGTATCGTGATATTAGCGATATCCTTGAGAAATCAGCATTAAATATTGTTTTTTGGTCTGCATAAGTTGCAATAGGTAGGTATTTATTTTGTTCTAAGTTGATGAATTATGATAAGCTATTGTTTTTATATTTTTTTTAATTTGTGCCAAGTATGTGTTTATTTATTTTTCATAAAAGACATTTAAAACTAAATAGTAGGTACTAATAATAATGTGTTCAAATCGTTTAAAAGTACCTATTTTATAACATCCATTTTAACTTGAAATGACGTTTCTTTTTTGTCCCGGAAACAACTCGTACGAAGCCACGGAAAGAAACTAATTCTTTTTAATTTAAAGTGCAAGCCTGAAAATTGTATTATAAGTTTATTTCAATGACCCATAAAAAAGGTACTGTTGAGACCAATCTATAGTTTTATAAATACACACACACAGGGCATACTACGACTTAGAAGAGTTCTTCGTTGATAAATTTGCTGACGCCGATGTCGTAGATCCACACATAAAATATTGAAATACTCTTGGTAAGATTACCAAAGACAATTATTTGTTTGTTTGTTTACATTATTTTGTACCTAGTTATACTATTTTGACATGTAAGAAAATTTCTTATAAATAAATAACTGAAACTGAAACTGAAACTGTTCTAGGTAGGCATCTACGGGGGAGGCCGAGGAATATTATTTTGATCGAAGATCTACCAGTGCGACCGAAAAGAGTAGAAAATAAGTGAGGGCGCTGCTGTCGTTTAGATGGCAACACGAATAATACGACGCAAACGGTCTTGATCCTTGCAATAAAATTTTGTTGAAAACGTGGATGTTCAATAGGTACAAATCAACCAAAATTAGTAGAAATTAATTATTAAGGAACGAAAATTTACTGTAAACTGGCAACTCTTTATGAATGTTGTTTGTGGACTAAATTAATTTACGAGCTGGTCAGTATCTGGCACAGCGCATCAGCATTGCCATACAGCGGGGCAATGCAGCCAGCAGCGTCTTGGGGACGCTTCCGACTGGTATTGATATGGATCAGTTGAGTTACCTGTAGATTGTTTGCAACAGTCTGCAGTTAGCTCAATTGTTTCAATTGTAAATACTAATTATATTATAATTTTCTTTGTGAATAAAGGCTTCTGCCAATTTACGCAAAAGTAATCACATATTCTTATTATTATCGTAAACATTTATTCTTAAAAATAATAGATATACTTTAGCATAACTAGTTTACTAAACCACTTTAGAAAAATAGTCTAATAATATATCATAATCAACAAAATACCTACCTACTACATGTTTTCTGATTGCGCACAAATTGAAATCGTCCAATTGTTATAATATGGTCTTCCTTTTCTTTTTTCTCCTTTTCGTTTTGAATATACTTTTTTTATGCTATGCTAGTAGAACCTTGCATCTTTAATTCCTGATACATGATGGATGGACCTAGGTAGCTAAAAACAAATTTAAATTATACTGAAATGTAACGCACGATGGGTTTTGAGGTCAACAAATGGCAAAATTGGATGATGATGATGATGATATTATTTAAAGACTCAAAATATGGAAGTGGATCCAGTAAGTGAGGTACCTACCCAATGTTTATTTACTTTTGCGTGACATTTTGAAAAGATTTGACATTGGTTTCGTGCTGCCAGGGCAAATGTTTAGTTTAATTCAATTTTAATTAATTTCTACTCTTTTCGGTCCAGCTATAGCTATAAGTTTATTTATTTATTTTTTTTTTTTATTTATTTATTTATTTATTCATAAACGTACATCTATCCTAACAGGCACAAGTACAACAGCAACAAGTTATTTATCTTGTACCCATAGGCCATAAACACAAGCCCTGCAGTGCAATGTTTCATAAAAACACTGCACTGCAAACTGTAATGTGTTGGTAAAAGTAACTTGTTCTTTTGAAAACGATACTTTAAAATAACAATCTTTTTACTTGATACTTGAGTTTCTACTAGGTTGTAGTAGTATTCACTGTCTGCTAGCTATTATTATTATTACGAAGGTACTACTTTCATAGTGCGCAAAAGGTTTGAAAACATGTGTTCAACATTCTTACGGTAGTAATGTAGGTACATATTTCAGAAGTAAGTTTCTCAGAATCTTTGTTCAAATTCAAAAGCCCTGTGTGACATCGTATTTTTTCATGGATACCCAACACCATGTTGCAACGTGTTAAACAAAAACCAACTAACTTTCAAGTCCTCTCACTTGGCTCGTTTTTTACATTGAGATGTCACAGGGCTTTTGAAAAATGAGCCTTAGATGAGACTATATACCTGGTTCATAAGAATGAATGAAATATGTTCGTGCGCGATCCAGTTTACTCTAAAGATTCATGCATAAGCCTCCACACACAGAAACCGTGGCCGGGCCGGAGGCGAAGGCGTGCGGTTTGTAATGCGTGAATTTTTATGAGAGACTACACATACCTACACCACTGGACGGCGTGTATGTAGTCTCTCATATAAATTCGTATGATACAACCCGCACGCCTTCGTCTCCGGCCCGGCCACGGTTTCTGTGTGTGACGGCTTTTAAACATAACTGCAAGACTTTTGGACTGCGCAGGCAAGACGGAGCGCCCATGAACCTATAGGGAGCGCCTGGCTGGGATAAGCCACAAAAAAGTTATTGTCAGTGTCATGTCAGCCTGCCAATATTTATCAATGTCAAAGTTTATAGATAACCTCAAAAATCTTTGTTGTGGTGGAAAATAAACAGGAAAAATGCTGAAATCTTTAATTTCTAAGCTGAATCCTGTGAATTTATCATGTGGATTTCATACCACAGCACGACTGAGTGAAGTGCAATTACTAACTCGACTGCGAGTCGTGGATAATTCAGAAATTGGTAAACGAGCGATGGCCGAGGGCAAACCACCTAAAGTTATCCATGTTTACAACAAGAAACGTAAGTATCATCAGATCAGAACATATTATCTATATTTAAATTGTATTATTGTACCCATTACACGACCTACTTACATCTTAATATCAAGGGAATACCCATGGAATACCTATAAAAGTAGATTGTAGCTAAAGGGACCCAAAACAATTTATTTAGGGCGACAGTGATTTATTGAATCCAGAGGGAAGTGTAGGATTATAGAGTATAATCCTAAGCGTAGCAAGGGATTCAATGTACGTCGCTCGAGGTTAAATAATTTTGGTACTGTGCGGCACTCTGCTTTTCATCTCCATCTATGAGAAAAATAATTAAGAAATGCTTTTAGTAGTGACGACATATTTACCCACATTCTGGTGCTAATAATTCACTTTCACTTATAGAACTCGTCTTATATTCTTTGTGTGAATCAAATTAAAATTGTCTGTATTAATCTGATAAAAAGTAATAAACCAATATGAGTTGCTGAATTTTTTTTGAAAATTGCATTCAAACTTAATGAATTTTGATCACACTCATCGAGGAACCCTTCGTCTTTTTTTGAATAGATAGGAAGAAAACTTACTTAAATTATAACATACCTATCTTAATTTTTATATTTCAGGCATTGGCTGTATCGGAGATAGAGTGATGGTAGCCATCAAGGGTCAGAAGAAAAAAGGAATCCTGGTAGGACTGAAGCAAACTCAAAATCCCAAAGTGCCTAAGTTTGACAGTAACAATGTGGTGCTTATTGATGACAATGGCACACCCATTGGTACCCGCATCCATGTTCCCATCCCGACTATACTTAGGACTATACTCAAGGAGAGAACACACTCCAAAGGGGCCGATTATACAAAATTACTGTCCATAGCCACTAGATTTGTTTAGATTTATTTAGAAATTTTGTAAGTAGCTAGTGTAAATAAATTATGTTGTTCTAGAAGTTTATTTCAAAATCAAAACAAAACCCTACAAAAACATACAATAACAAATAATTTTAACAGCATAACTTGACATGACTCAAGTAAAACAGTAATTGGTAAAGAAATAAAATACAATTTGATTGAAATTTGAAAATTTAATAAAACTTCAGTTCCACTTTAGAGTAGACTTAATAGTAGACACTCTACCTAACAATGCAGATGAGCAGACAACACGATAATGATAGTCTCCGCAGTATATAAGTTATCAGTAAAATAGGACAGTTCACTTTAGAGGGCTGGGCTGATTACACTACACTTGTGACAAAATATCTAAGACTTCTCCAATAGATCTTTTAAAATACATTTTGGATCTAAGACCTCTACCTTATGGGTCTGTATTATAAATCTGCTGAGGCTGGGCAGTGAACATGTTTTCAATAAGTACTTATACCATGAAGGCAATTGGTATTCTGTCTTTAATGCCACCATACCGATTCAAGTGTGTGTGTGTGTAACACCCGTCCTCATAATAAGGCTTTAGAATAATAGTATTGCTAAACATCAATTTGTTAAAGCTGTGAACAATACCTACATAATACATTCTCTAGAAGTTATCCATAAATACCGTAACTATCAACCTACCACAGAGACCAAAAAAAGAGGCTACAACCTCTAGTTGGAATAGTTTTGTAGTGATTCTGCTAGGCAAGGTAAGCTATTAAATTTAAACAGTTGATTCTATTTTAAACAAGTCTCTGTGGCACCCTTATTTGTATAATGCACAACAGCTGTGACTAGACTTCAAGATTCTCGTGCGACTGCTATAAGACGCCTCTTGGACGCTATTGGTGCTTTAATTCATGCTCAGCAAACAAGGTATTTTTCCTACTTCTTATACAAGATATTAATTTCAATTATCTGTATTTATATCTTGCTAGGTACACTTTGAGTGGATGGCACATATAAGGAGGTAAAACACCTTGTTATACCATGCATAAACTATACTATCAACACACAATACAGTATAAACAAATCACTAGGCTAACAATGTTAAAACTGATAGCAGTAATGTATATAATTTTGGACTATGTTTTAAGTAGGAAGCTATGTTAAAACAAACATACCTTCCTGCTAGCACAGTTGATAGAAATATATTTTAATGTTTAACTCACAATACTACTGCCATCATTTAAACACTTCTAAATTAACATTAATATTTTACTTAATTACAGAAAAAAACAGTGATTAAACAATAATTGTAAGTGTTACATCACCACCATGGCTTAAACTTTTTGCTAAAAAACAATTCGTAAAACATTCCTTAATATGGCTGTAACTTGAAATATGAGCAATAACACAGCACAATTTTAGCACGAAGGTGATGAGGTTAAGACCACAACCTACCTTATAAAGGCAGTTATACATTATGTAATATCAAAAACGCGCGACAAGAATTCTCCATCGTAAAGTTTTCTGCATATGGTTAAAACCGTTGATAAGTTTATTAATAAACTGAACGCCGCGAGTCTTTCTGAAACACACTAACTTAGCCAGTTTGGTTGTTAAGTCCTTCGTCACAATTATGCCGTGTACACAAAGCAGCTCTTACATATTTAAAAGTGATAGTCTAGTACCACGATAAAGTTTGTACAATCATCGTCATAAGATCTAAAATACACCAAACTAGTTACAGTCTGGCTGCAAAACACTTGAGGGCGTGAAATATCTGTGGAGAGGGAAAAGGTTAGGATAGGATAGGAAGGGAAGGAAGATGTTCACTCTACGATAATAGGGGGCCTGTCACCAGACATGCCTTTGAGGCAACAGGAATAAGAAAGAAACATTTGAACTGACTGTTCGGCCATGGATCAATCTCTGATACAATCTTTCCATCATTTATTTACTCAAGCAAGACTTGCTTTATTATCATTATTAAATGTGGGTTTTACAAAATGTTTCCTTCTCATCCCCGATGATAAAGATAATGGACTAGGAACAAGCTACAAACACACATTCACGTACAAAGTCTAAAGAGAGACCTAGAACAAGCTAACTTCATAAAATTGTATAAGTATAGAATTCGGTTAAGGCGATACGTTCTGTATAAACCGTAAGAAATACGGTATTGTGTAATATTGTGACTCGGCATTAGTCGCGCAGTCAGCAGACAAGTATATTTATATTAATTATTGACTTGCTGACTGTACCATCCCGATGTGCAATAATTTGAAACTACAGAACTATTAAGGCTGATTTAAGAATATTCCTACTGAGCTACTAGAAAATACAGATCAAACGGGCACTACAGTGCGACTGAATTTAGGTAAGATACAAATAAAATACTAAATAACAACTAAACTATTCGCAACACAACAAAATTATAATAAAAAAATCTATTTATTCGACTATGATAAAAGTTCTATATGTTGTATAACTAGTATAATGTATAATCTTAGGTTAATAGAGTTAAAATGAATAGATTGCGCGGTGGCAAGATGCCGAGAGGAACAAGTTGCAGTATTAATACATACAGTATTGTATTTTTTAAACAAACACAAAGTAGTAGGTCACTTACGAAGTTACATACCATACAGCTTACAGTAGCAGAAAACATAATACGTATAATTGATCTAATAGCAGGTATAATTGCCTTGATTGTTAAGTATAATTGCGCTTCTTCATTATTTTCACGACCACTGTGATAGTTCTTGCATATGGCCTTATTGTCATTTAAAACAACACACAGAAATAATTACATGCAACCTTGAAAACGCGATGTAATTATTCACCTTATTGTATTTTAATAGCGCACATTTACGTCGGATAAAGGCAAGTCACACCTATCCATTTTAGCCGATCCAGCGGCAAAATCGCGTAATTAAGTAGGTTCTGCATGGGTATTTTTGTAATGTATGATTAGCATAATATGGAATATATAAGACATAAAATACTCGAGCCAGCGAGTTTATATCGTATTTTTATTTGTATGGCACATTAAAATTGTAGTCGGACTAAAAGTTAATCAATAAAAGTTCGTTTCAAATACTTTTAAGCAATCATTAAAGTATTTTAACTTTTCATACCTTATCTAGAAATTTATTAAGATACGATTAATAAAGGCACAGATTAATGCTTGAGGCTTGTTGAAATATGAACTTTGCTTAGTTGTATTATTTTTTTGATTGCAGTTGTATAAAGTTTAAAAATAAAAAAATAATTGATTTTACCTTTAAAATAATAAAAAAATTGTAAATGATCAATTAATTAAAAAAGAGGCAAAACTCATTAAAAAATAGTAAATTTATCCAAGATACTGTCATTCCTAATAAAAATTTAACACCTCTAGAACCGGTAGAAAAGGCGAACCAGGTCAAAAGTTTAAAACGTTTACTTTAAAATTCCTCAGGGCAACCGCCATCGCAAATTGGATAGTTTTCTAGCTAGAGAAATAAAAGTTTCGCTCTTCCGAACGGGAAAGATCGGATCCGACAGTCTAAACATCGGATCCGACTGACAAGCAGGGCTTGAATAACCAGAAAATGTCGGTTGAAAACGGTTACGGGTATGACGTCATACCTTTAAATTACGATATCCTCATTTAACAGTAATTTTTCAGAATTCTATAACGAAAGATAGCGGTAACGGTATTTTTAATAGCGTATAAACTAAAGGTATAAAGAAATGAAGACATAGTAAGTAGTTTTACTCGTGAAATAGTTTCATAAATAGTTACTTAGGCATCTAATTCCAACTTAATGGAAGCGACACACTCTCGTCTTTATTACCTCTACGTAGATTTAGGTTACTGCACCAGTAAAATAAAGATAGATACCCTAGCCGTATAAAATAGATGGTACCGTTTTTCTCAACCGGTATAGGTCACCTTTACATCAAAGCTGTACCGAAATGTTAAACCGCTAGCGTAACCCTATACAGTAACCGTTTTCAAGCCCTACTGAGATGTCGACGTATAACTGTCATATTTGACAGTTAGACGTCGACAACCATCTTTTTGTGGATGTCAGTGTTGCCAACCACATTGCAGAACTCTTCAAATGATATTTTGCCGTCCTCGTCTTTGTCAGCGAAGAGAATAGTTTTGTCGACAATTTGTTGGAGCTGGGTGTCTTTCAGGTTATTGCCGACCATCATCTTGAGGACCTGAAGGGAAAAGAAAACATTTTCACTATTCATTATGCACATAAGCGGTTTATTCGTTCCGCGGCTTATGAAGTTAACTACGAACGGGAAGAACACCAATGTTTCAACACATTATTAAGTTGATAGCTGCAGTAGTTGCTGAGTTATTAAGGAGGGGAAAAAGGACAGACAAAGCGAGACCATAAGCGTTTCGAAACCGATCTTCGATACCCTAAAAACCATGTATTTAATGTATTAAGTACTAGTTTCTGCCCGTGGCTTCGCACGCGTTGTTTCTATTGAAACGTTTAAAGGATTTTTATCCCATGGAATTTATGGGATAAAAGTGACCTATGTTTGATTCCAGGCCTAAAATTACCTGTATACAAAATTTCAGCACGATCCGTTCAGTAGTTTTGCCGTGAAGAGGTAACAAACATTCATACATTCAAACTTTAATATTAGTGTGACATAATATAATCATCAGTTATCAAGTAGTGCCCATAACACAAGCTTTACTTACCTTTGGGGATTATCCAGCATTATTTATTTATTATAAACTAGCTACATTCTTACTACCCGTTGGCCTATTACCCGTTTTCCCGTAGGAATGAAGCATTTTCCCGCGGTAAAAAGTAGCCTATGTTCATCAAAAATAATGTGGGCTTCTTAATTTAATATATATAACTTTTTCAAATCGGTCCAGTAGTTTCGGATCCTGTTCAATACAAACAAACAATCAAATCTTTCCTCTTTACAATATTAGTATAGATTACCTGGAAAAGCTCGCCATTAGAGATGAACCCGTCATTGTCCATGTCATAGATGCGGAATGCGAACCGAAGCTTCGACAGCTTGTCCCCCTTGACGCTGAACTGGGAGACTCCTTGGATGAACTCCTTGAAGTCAACCTGAAATAGTTTAGTTTTATCAGTAACTAGCTCTCGCGCGCGGCTTCGCACGCGATCTTTCGGGATACAAAGTAGCCTATTTGTTTTTCCAGGCCTACAACAACATTTAAGGGTCCGGCGACGGATGAATTTCCCATACAAACGTAGTACCAAAATGATTTGTAATTTGAGAATGTTTTCATCATGGTTTGCTATTATTTGTGTTAGAATAGTATTTATACAGGTTCCTGCCATAAGATTTTTTCAAAATACTTATCTACACAATTACTAAGACAGCATTCATTCTTTGATGTAAAAATGCGATAAGGTTTAATTTCATTTCAGAAAGGTATTTCGAAAAAAATTTGTGGCAGGAACCTAGATAAATACTTTTTTAATACAAATAATAGCAGACCATAGTGAAAATTTGCTCAAATTACAAATCATTTTGGTATTACGTTTGTATGGGAAATTCATCCGTCGCCGGACCCTTAAGCAAAATTTTAGCCTGAACCGTTCACTAGTTTTGGCGTGAAGAGGCTAACTTTCACATTTATAGTATAAAAAGGAATTTTAATCCAGGATATGCTATCCTGGAACCAAATTTAATCTAAATTAGTTGAACCGTGCGCGTGAAGGAGTAACAAACATACACACAAACTTTCGCCTTTCATCAGTTTGATTTCGCGGCGATAAAAATGTGGAAGTCTCTAATTTAAGAGTTATCCAGCTTATTACAGTCTTTTACAGACATACACATAACACAAAACAGACAATATGCATTGCCGTGTTATATTTAACATCTGCAGTTACAAACATTATCATTGTTTAACTGGTACGCTTTAAAATCTCACGCCAAGAGTGATAAAACGAAGCAGTGTACCTTAGTGCCTCGTATAATATTTAGGTAAGTACCTACTTAGTCTAATTTAATAGGTACCAAGTGGATCAGGCACTAAGGGCACGATGCATGAATGTAGGTAGGTAGGTACCTATTATTATCGATGCGCCAAACATGGCGGCGGTACGGGGAGGTCGACTGAAAAATTAACGATCTTGTCGTTCAACATCTTGCAATATTAACTTTATTCAAATATTGTATGAAAACTCGAAAATTATGAATTTCAGAGATTCCCTAGATCCTCATCCAAGGGAGCACATTACGCGTGTGTGCGCCGAAGCTTAATTTGGGCTCTCCTTATACATTTTTTACTGCTTACTGTTTTCATTGCACTTAAAATAATGATTGATCACATGATTTATTCAACAAATCATTTGATTTAAATCATCTCAACCCTGATATTTATTACTAGCTGAATTCTTACTAACCGTTGTCCTATTACCCGTTTTCCCGTACGAATGAAGCATTTTTCCGCGGTAAAAAGTAGCCTATGTTCATCAGGAATAATGTAGGCTTCTAATGGTAAAATAATTTTTCAAATCGGTCCAGTAGTTTCGGAGCCTATTCAATACAAATAAACAAACAATCAAATCTTTCCTCTTTAGAATATTATAGTATAGATAAGGCTACTTTTTATCCCGGAAAACGCGTGAGAATATGTTATATAATATACTAGCGACCCGCCCCGGCTTCGCACGGGTGAAAATGCTGATACTAAATATACCACAGAATCGGCACCTCCGGCATCCATACGTCATCCATACGTCCATTACCTAGCTGTCATTTGCGTTTTGTTATTCCAAGTCTGATTCTTTTTTGTTATACCACGTTTTATAGTGACTGAAGTTTTATGTCAAGTCACACGGGAACGCTGTCGAACGGGATAAACAGTATCCTATGTCCGTCTCCTGGCTCTAAGCTACCTACCCACCTATTTTCAGCCATATCGGTACAGCCGTTCTTGAGTTATAAATAGTGTAACTAACACGACTTTCTTTTATATATATAGATAGTCAAATGTATGTAAATTGTAGGCCGAGCCGTTTAGCAATTTTGTCGTGAAGAGGTAATTATAATCCAAACATCGAAAGATCCAAACTTTCGCATTTGTAGGTAATTTTAACAATGGTGTGATGTATGTGGACCTAATTATCGGGATACAGAATGCCCCTTAGCTGAACTTTGTAACTCAGCTCGTCTTTTCAAATCTTCAATAGCTTGTCTTGTTTAATCTCCCACAGTTCATCTAGAAAAATTTATAACAATTAAAAAATAAATGAAAAATGATAGTTTACATATAGACAGAAACAGACTAGCTTTTAACGATTTCAGTGCTTTCGAGAACTCTTTAGCTAATTAAATGAGGAAGTCCGTTGGACAAGAGATAGGTACTACATCAGATACACTACATGTCTGTATCTTATCACTATGGTAAACCTCCAATAAACCCATCAAAAACTCACCGATGTTTTCAGTTATTTTTACTCAAAAGAAGTTGCTAGAAACCATAATGACGCTATTGTCATTATGGTTTCTAGCAACTTCTTTTGACAAAGACAATAGAGACTTGGATTATTTTATTTTTTTGGAACCTTTCAAAGGCTATTTATTTATTTAGCATGGGAACTGATTTATGGGATGAAAGTGCTTTGTATAACACAAAGGCTAGATTAACATCTACGCAAAATTTCAGCCCGATCCGTTCGGTAATTTTGGCGTGGAGAACAAACATACATCCATCCATTTATCCATAATATACTTTCGCATTCATAATTATTAGTGTGATAAATACCTCCCCATTGCCATCAGCGTCGAAGATGTCAATCACGCGCTGCACCAGTGGGTTTTGCTGCAGTTCAGGCAGCGACATGAACTCGTCAATAGACAAGGCTCCAGAGTTATCCAGATCCAATTTCCTGAACCGCTTGCCGAGGCGCCGGATCTCGTCAGCATCAACTGTCACATTTGGTAGGTATTCAGAGACTAGTATAGAATAAAATATTTATATGGGCTAATCCCATAAAGTATCTACAAATTCGTGCAGTCTGCAGTTTAGTTTACCAACAAGAGTTTGTAGATACATTTCTGCTATTATTTTTTGTTTGACGTGTATTTGTACCACAATACCCATGCAGCAATGTACGAACGTGGTTGCAGATACTAGACACAGTTGACCTATTTGTCAGTTTTCTTCACAATCTACGCATCTAGTTAACACACATAATTGTCTCAAAAAACTTGGTTTAAAAACCCCGACCTTAAATTGAGGTCGTCGAATGATGATTACGTGTTTTTATGACACTCGTAGCGTTTTCATACGAGGCATAAAAGCTGCCCGAGTATCAAACCGTTATAATATACTCACGATATCGTACAATATAAAAACATTTATAAGTCAAAACACCTAAAGTACAGTCAATTACGAAGCGTGTTTTAAAATCCACTGGCTTATCGCGCTTGTTAATGTTTAAACAGTTTAGGTACACAGTAAACAGTAGCAGTTTTAAGGACTTTACTTATTGGAACAAGTTTGCGAAGCATCGATAAAATTATGGGTGTCACGTGAACAGTTTTAAATTGACCTTCGTAACTGGCTGTGTTCTATAAATAACATACAAAGCGATAGTCTAGTGTTATTGGTGCGCTAAGCGGCCTTTCCACCGGGTTACACATCTTAGCTGGCATTAAGCCCCGGTTATTGGGGAAGCGGCACTCGCCTTTCTATTTATAGACGAAAAGGCTTGCTTACCAGCCCTGCCGACACAAGCTCATCAAAGACAGATTTGTCACCGGCTTATCTACGAAATTAGTTGATGTTAATGGCTCTTGGCTTGTAAACATTCCTTCTGCATTAAACAAATAACACCTGGAGCTATAGAATATACACAATTAACATTGATAAGCTGCAAGAGAGGTCATTTGTAAGTTGATGTATGTAAATAGCATTTTCCTCTTGCTATTGTGTAATTTCATGTGACATAAATAAAGCTAAGCTTGTAACTGTAGGTACGTTTATCTCTAGATTTTATTATGTGTCTATTTTAAAACAGAATTTTATTTTCAACTCGCACATTGTGTATGGTTGGATGTGCTATTATTAGCCTATAAGCTGTGTTGTGCCAGCTTAGAATTTGCACCACCCCAACTTTTCCCGCGGGTGTCGTAAGAGGTGACTAAGGGATTTGCACCGGGGGCGGGCAGCAGCGCCCCCTGCTGAACAATTCTACCACCGAACTGCGATCCCCGCATGCCCAGCGTGGGGATTATGGGCATTACCCCCATGTGATAAAACCCAATAAGACACTTATCAGGGGGAGACCTGCGTCCAGTAGTGGACCAATACAGGCTGTTGAGGTTGAGGTGAGGAGCCTTTATGTATCGCTATTTTTGTTCATTGTTTTTAAGTATCTTTTTATGTCAAGGTTTGAAATTTGTTTATATGTAATGTGAAAGATTAACCCGATTATGATTGGTAATGTAAATACCACAAGTGACCTCCCTATCTGCATAGATTCCTCGCACCTGATAGCATACTATAACATTCATCACATTTATAGCTCTCTAGGCTAAAACTAGCAGCCAACATCCGCGGGATGCACTAACTATACAAATATGGATCACAAGTCTCATATCCAGAACAATTTTTATCATAACTTCAGGGTGGAGGAATTATGCATCAGAAACATATTCATAATCCAAAAGCAAAGTTAAGCAGAGAGAAGAGGCAAATTAAACAGAAAACAGACATATCTCTGCAAAACAATATAATATTGGTCCAGATCATTTTGTTTTCTTCTATGATTTTAAGATGCCTTAGAAGGCAATTTCTGAGTACAAAAGAAAAATTGTTCTGGACGTAGATGGTGTTGGTGCGATACTCTAACATGGAGATGAACATCAGACCCGAGTGACACTACGACACTCACAGTTCTCCACCTTAAAATCAATGCAGTTAACACGCGCTGAAAATAAACCTCTTGTTATGCTTTATTTGCACACCCTATTCATGGCACACTCATTCAATACACACTCTTCCAACAATATTAATGGTTTAATTTTTTTTTATCCATACAGACAAAGCAAATTCTGCTGTTAGTTTTATTAGACATTGAAATAGCTTTTTGCTTTGTAAAGCCAGTTTACTGTAAGGCAAGAAAGCAATTAGTATTTTTTACTCAAAAGGATGAAGGAAAGACTGAGATAGAAAGTAGATGTAGTATGCAGACGAGTCAAATACTTACAGTTGGAGCAGAGTTCCATGGGAATTGAGTTTTCATTACCCTGGAAGGATAAGAAAATTAGGTACAATACCTTCGAGTATTTACAGAATGTTGAACGAAATCAAATCAAATGTTGAGGTAGGTACCTTCAAAGGAAAACCTTTCTCTGGGTACAGCCCATTGAATCGGGCACAATCGTGACTTGATTTTATGAGTTTTAGAGTAACTTCGACTTACCATTTTGAAGTTTATTAAAGAGGCAATGAAAAATTCAAGATAATGTTAGAATAACTGCGTAATTGAACTCACAAAGCTCCTAAACCCAATTTACGAATTCCAAAAATTATTTGATGCACCCTTCACACCATCGATCTAAATAAAATTTGCACAGATTATATTCGAATCGAACGAGTGAAGTTTTTAATTTTTTGATTTGAATGAACGAAATTAAATCCTCCATAACTCATTCAGAGCCGCCACACACAGCAGTGGCGGAAGGTCGGTAGCCGAAAAAATAATTAAATACAACTCTCCACTAGCAGCACGCCTCCGCACCGCGACGCGCTGCGTGTGCTCTGTGTGAAGTCACTCCTTAGACGTGCTGAAATACAACGCTCTCTCTCTCTCTCAATCTCTATATCAAATAATTAAAAAATAATAATTTTAGGTTTCGATCAATTATTCCCCGGCCTCCCCCGTACATATCTAGAACAAAGATCCTATGACTACGTTCGTATACAATATCTTTGACTTAGAACCTTACAATAATGACACTCAAAATTGTCTACGACTTGTTTTGACGCAGACAGTTTGCGCCGAGTCTGACAAATTTTGTGCATACGGAACAAGAGATTAGTGGAGTCGAATTTTTTTTAATTTGTAAGTAGCATGTAGGTACTTACCTGAAAATAATATACACAGATTATTTTTTATAATCCCTAATTATTAAATCAACAGAATTCAGCTAAAGATCATTTATTGATAAAACTATATATTGTTCTCAATATTATTGTATCTCCAAAATGACCCTTTTGTATAGGTTAAGGGGAGGTAGGGGTTTTGAACATCAACAATTTAAATAAGTTAAAAAGTTATTGTAATAAACATAAAGTACAAATTCCAGGCAAGCACTTTAAATTAAAAAGAACTAGTTTCTGACCGAGGCTTCGCACGAGTTGTTTCTGGGACAAAAAAGAAACGTTATGAAATAATATTTCTTAGGGATCATGTAAAATACTTTTAAGCTATCTAAACACATTATTATTAGTACCTACTATATAATTTAAACCGTCTTTTTATGAAATTATAAATAAACACGTCATCATCATCATCCACAGCCGGATTTTACCCACTGCTGGGTATAGGCCTCCCGAAGTTTGTGCCATCCACCACGATCCTGTGCTAACCGCCTCCATTGACGCCCTCCGACGCGTACTATGTCGTCGACCCACCTTGCTACCGGGCGTCCAACGTTTCTTTTGCCCATTATTGGCCACCAATCAGTTGTTGTTTTGCTCCACCTATCATCACCTCGCCTTGCAATGTGTCCAGCCCAACTCCATTTTAGCTCCATGACTCGAGTACCAACATCCTGAACTTTTGTCCTGTGTCGGATCTCGGTGTTCGGAACTCGGTCTGTAAGGTGGATGCCGAGCATGGCGCGCTCCATGGCCCTCTGTGCAACTCTGAGCCGGTACACAGTCTCCTGCGTGAGCGTCCACGTTTCGGCACCGTATGTCATGGTGGGCAGAACACATTGATTAAATAAGCGGGTCTTCAGACATTGTGGAACTTTCTTTGACTTCAGGATGTCATCTAACTTGCCAAATGCAGCCCATCTTAGCTGGATTCTTTTTGATATCTCCTTAGGCTGATGTTCTTTGCCGAAGGACAGAATATGTCCAAGATAGACATAATGATGGACTCTCTCCAGCACCTCATTATCACGTACCACACTCAAATAAACACGTACCACAAATAAATTTAAAAAAAATTAGAATCAATAGCCGCTCCATTCATCAACATAGAAAAAATAATTTTTTTAACCTAAAAATTACATATAAACTTCCTGAAAATAAGAAATTCCATCATTTTTCTTCTGCTTGGACGGGTTATTTTGGCATTTTTACATGAGCACTTGGCCATGCTTTCTATCCGAGCGCTAAAATGACAATTGAAATGGTAAATAATCATTTAATCATTTAAAAATGCTTCTCTTTTGATAAGGACAGACGGTTTCAGGGCACGCATTGTGAATCTATGGAGGACTGGCAAGAACTTTTATCGATGATTTTAGGTGATTAAGACCAAGAAAAAAAATTAAAAAATTCTATGAAAGTGACTGACCAAGATATTTTTTTTTTCATAAATATAATCTGACAAAAGATTCTTAGGCGTATTTTTTTCAGCTTTTGTTTTTGGATTATCACCTCTGGATACCGTATAATTCATATTTTTCAGATTTTCGTTTTTATTTTATCTCTCCATAAAAACTCAAAAGTGCGGCTTGTGACTAGACACAGAAAGATTGCTCTTAACAAGGCCTATCAGTGGCAAAAATGCCACGTTGCACTAGCGGCTTTCATCGTTGTAGGCGGCAGCTCAAGGCTCAACACAACACACACGGAAACTTTTTCTGAGCTTATAAAATAATTAATATGAAGAGGTCAAACGCCTATTTTATTAAAGTAACTTATTGATCTCATTGGAGGTGTTGAAATAGTGCCAATCAAATGAAATAAACGAACAGAATTTCCCGACCAAATAATCTTTAAAGCCTCCTTACTCATAGAAAATTCACCATAATGCGAAAATAAACTTAATTTCAACCATGTCGATGAAAAAGATACTAAAAAGCTTTTAAACTTTTCAATATAAAGAAACTGCAGATCTCTGGGGCATTTCCGTTAGAAATATTAAACTTTTAATTGATACGATTGCACCAGATCTGGCTTTTATATTCAATGATTCTATTGATTGTGGCGTATTTCCTGATCTAATGAAATATAGTAAAATAATCCCACTGTTTAAATCGGGTAGTAGGTCTGACCCCACTAACTTTAGATCAATATCAGTACCTACTGCCTACGTTCAGCAAAGTTTTTGAAAAACTAATTTTACATCAATTGCTCAGACATTTCAATGGCAATGACCTGCTACATGGTAAGCAATTCGGGTTTACTCGGGGCAACTATTGATACTGATTTGATGCTTGGGAGAAGTCGCAAGATGCTTTAGGCGGTTTTCGCGACTTTTCAAAAGCATTCGATTGCGTACACCATGAAACATTATTCAGGAAACTACATCACTTCACTATGGAATAAGAGACACTTTGGATCTTCTTACATCTTACTACAGTCTTCGGGGTCTGTTGTTAAAATGGGTGTAACGCAGGGTTCTATCCTCGGTCCTATTTTTAGTTTATATTAACGACCTACCACATCTTGTTAAGCATAATTACGAGATTGTGTTGTTTGCTGATGATACTTCATTAATTTTTAAAATGAAACGACAAAACACAAATTTCGACCATGGTAGCTCACACAAGGCTCCAAAACGCCTCCGCGACACGGGCTCTCGTACGCCTGCAATGTGAAGACATTCGCACCGCGAACACCACGCCTGTATCGGCTACCGTTGGTTCGCTTCCGGCTTCAGTGTGTGGCGACTTTACCCATTTTAACTCGGAATGGTTATTCACAGGAGCAGCGGTGTCATTTCTTCGTGGAACGAATGAACGAAACGAAACCGTCAGGACGTTGACCTTTTCTGTCAATTCTTCTGAATGTCAATGTCAACTTCCACAACCCCCCTTCTGCCTTCTTTCCCCCCCCTCTCTTTCCGAAAATACAACCATGGCCGGGGTAGGTTGAATTTTTTATCGTAATAAATCTGAATAATCAAGTTATTAAAAAGTGCGGTAAAAAAGAATAAGCTTTGTTTATAATCAAAGTAACGTGTGATGTGTTTATTTCCGTAGGTACTCTATACTTATCCGGAAAACTTCCGTGCCTACAAGGCGCTGATCGCCGCACAATACTCTGGGGCCGATGTGAAAGTAGCCCCCAATTTTGTGTTCGGTGAAACCAACAAGTCTGAGGCGTTCCTCAAGAAGTTCCCGGCCGGTAAAGTGAGTGTCATCCAAAGCTTATAAGAAGACTATTTTGGTGAAATTAAACAGTGTTGTTTTGGCATATGTTCTGCCTGTGTGACGTGTAAAATTCACTGTTTATTGTAGGTGCCAGCGTACGAAAGTGCCGACGGAAAGGTTCTCCTGTCCGAGAGCAACGCTATCGCATACTATGGTAAGACTGCAATCTCACAAACTGTTGAACTTTAAAACACCTGAACTTTAAATAACCTCTAAAACAAGTTTTGGTGTCACTAACCCCTGAAAGAGAGTTTGTACCTCCCTCTGGAAAACGGACTTTTCATTCCATTCGTCTTCCTCATGGAAAAAGTGATAGGTAAACAGTGTGTAGTTATTATCAGCTGGTTAACCATGAAGTAGGTAAAACAGCTGATTGCCAAATGATCTAATGTTGCTTCCACTAAGCTATCTGTTCTCTTATCAAGAAGGTAGCAGTGAATTCTTATCTACTTCATAAACAGTTTTCTTTGCATGCCATACCACCATTCACATAGGAACCATTCCCTGAAGGGTCACTTTTCTTAGTTTCTTATGTAATTAATTGACTTAGGACTGAAATTATTGTGGTACAATAAAGTTTATCTAAACATTTAAGTTTAAGGAGTAAGATAAGATTTTAATCTTAGTCCATGAATATTGCATGAAATAAAGTCAGCATAAACTTTTCTGGAATGGTTCAAAACAGGTGAAACTACAATTAAATAAATGGCATGAAAAGCAGAGTATCTTAGTTATAGAATTTACCTACTAATTTATTATGCTAAGTAGTAAGTATTTTTAATCTTATCCAAAAATTCTGATGTGTATGTGTGTGTGACAGTGTGAACCACCATCCCCCTAGCCTAGCAGGTTGTGTGTGACTATCATAGTTAATTATTTTATCGGGTATATATCGCATACCTTTTGTTATTAATTCCCCTATGTTTCTATCGCGTTACAGCAGTCATGGTCACGGGGCGACTAGACTACTAACTATGTTAACAAATCGCGAATGTTTAAAAAGTTTTATGACTATCATGTTTCTCCACTTTATGGTAATAAACCCACCAGTGCTCCAGAATTGACTAAATGCACAATCTAGGCCTAGCAAGGGTATTGTTGTCTAGGGTAGAATAGAGAAAAATGACATCACATCATCATACATTGCATAAATTATCGAAGTTGAACGAATGAGTTAAACATTTACTCATTCGATGACGCTGTGATGTAATTTTTCTCTATTCTACCCTAGACAACAATCCCCGTGCTAGGCCTACAGGTCAAATAAGTCTTGGATCATCATCAATAATGATATTCTCTAGATAGCAGCAGCCCCTTCAATCCCGTTGCCTAAAAATAAGAATTCTAGAATACCTGTTCCAAAAGACTGCTAAATGTCCACTACATTCAGCAGTCTTTTGGAATAGGTACTTTCTTAAGAGTATTACTTAAGAAAACTATCATCACTAAAATCACTTTTAATGGGATCCCTACCATCAGTTAGTCTGATCATGGCACATGCAACTGTGCTGATTATAGGAAAACTCAAAACACTGTACCTATAACCTGCATGCTTAAAGAATTGAGGATGACGTCATCTGTCATGCTGTCCTGCAAACTCTTTAACATCAAAGTGGGACATATGTCCCCGTTTTATAAATTCTGTTGAAATCGAACTGTGCCATTATGTGAAATCGAACTGTGCCATTATGTCCCACTTTGATTACACTAGCTAAACTCCGATGTACAATGTTTGTAAACAAACCATGACACAAAAAACAAACTCGCTTGCTTGGCATCCAGATGAATTTGAACTGAGCGGAACAGCATGAGAGATGACATCATGAACAACTAAGGTTGCAATATTCATTTCTAAATGATTTTATTAATTCCTTAAGAATAAGAAACATTTTTTGTTCAAACTGTGAACATAGTTGGTCTTAAGAACTACTTTTAAATTTTTTAACAGTTTCCTTTCGGACATTTTAACTTAAAATTATAGGAATTGCGCATTTTCTTTATACTTGCAGTGGCTGACCCTGCTCTGCGCGGTGGAGATGCCGCCACACAGGCCCGCGTCTGGCAGTGGGCCTCCTGGGCCGACAGCGAGCTGCTGCCTGCTTCCTGTGCCTGGGTGTTCCCATACCTCGGCATCATGCAGTTCAACAAAGGGGTATGTTCATTGCAATTGTTATTTTAGATAAGAAAAGACCTGCCTTAAAGCAATTTCTGTAGTGTAAATTATACTTAAAATGTTCAACCCTGATGCCTGATGGGCTAGATGCAAATTGTTAAATTTATATTTATTTTATTTTCGATGAAAAACAAACAGCTTGTATATCCTAAATGAGTAAAGACATTGGTAGTATAACTTAACTAAAGCTTAACAGTTTTCTCATAAAAAAACTTAAATATCTTAAAACCAAAATTTTATTTTATTTTCAATGGAAAGCAAACAGCTTGTGTATCTTAAATGAGTAGAGACATTGGTGGTAAATGTCTTAAATATAGCCCAAGAAGTGTAATTTATAAGTGATGGCTCTAAAACTACACACAAAAAAGTGTATTTATATAGCTAATACCATAAAAAAGATAGGAACTTTCTCATGGTAAAAGTTGGAAGTTAGATGGACACAAAAAGACACCAAAATAGCGAGTCTTATTATAACTCCATTGCATGCAGAGAAATATTTGAACTCTGAGTCAGGATGCTAATATGTAATACCTTATTGCTTCCAGAATGTGGAGCGTGCAAAGCAGGACCTGATCGCTGCCCTGCAGGTTCTGGAAGCACACCTGCTCACGCGCACCTTCCTCGTCACTGAGAGGATCACTCTTGCCGACATTGTCGTCTTCTCTACACTCATCCATGCCTTCCAGGTAAGCTTAGTTTATACTAAACGTGAAATTAGCTAAGGTACAGTAGACAGTGTAGTACATTGTGGTACACTGCATGGTAGGTAACAGAGGAGGCCAGACCATAGATGGGATTCACGAGACTCATTGAGGTCAAACCGTACACTCCTACAGAAAGGCTGAAACGAAGCTGTCAATCACAGAAAGTCCTGCTCCTATACTTCAAGGGGTTGCACAGGATGCACAATACACTACCATGCAAGATCTCAGTGCAGATTCCTGTTCCCCCGCATTTAGAAATAAGGTATAGTTGTTAATAAAATGATAGTGCCTATCAATGTGACTATTTACGTGTGAAATGTCCCCATGTGGTGCAAAGACACAGTAGTGGGTGAGCCCAGCCCTCTTGGAATCTGTGCTACTCGAACCAATAAGTAGCTGAGGTTGATCATACATAGAGGTTTGCATATTAGAAGAACCTTACCAGCATGATGTGAAATGTCAAGCATGATCTTTATTATTGTTGAAAACTAAATTCCAAAATTGATCATTGTTTGATTCCATCTAATCCTCAAATGAATTATTTATGCAGTTCTGTGTTGATCATGGAGAGATAAGTCCAGTGAGTCAACTCTCAATCCCTATTCATGATACTAAGATTGAGAGTTGCTGTCGAGATCCCTGCAATACATTTGCGTGTACAAGAGTCGTGTAAGGTCTAAAGGAAAAAGAACTTGGACTCCGTTTCTCAAAGAAAAGAAACCAAATATTATAATCCTACTATGCATTTGTGCATAAAACTATATTTTGTATTCCAGAATGTCCTCGACCCCAGCATCCGTAGCTCGCTAGTCAACGTGCAGCGCTGGTTCCTCACCGTCGCCAACCAGCCCAAGGTCTCTGCTGTCGTCGGCGCCGTAACCCTGGCATCAGCTGCGCCAGTCTTCGACCCCAAGAAGTTCCAGGAACTCTCGGGACACGGCAAGAAGGTACCTTAAACTACAATATTTTTGACTAGGTTCTGCCCTCGGCGCCGCACGCGTTTTGCCGTGTAGCTTGGCTTAGTTCACATGTAACGCACGTCTAGACATTCTGCTATTGACCTAACAACTGATCCACATGCGCGAGCGTTAACGCAGCACTCAGAGAAAATGTCTAGACGCAAGCGATCGCGCGTCTTGATATAAATGTAACGTCCGTTTGCTGTTCAGTTGAGAGCGCGATTTCATCGCAATTGCACGTACTTTTTACCAGACTGACGAGTAGTAGCGATCAGTCGCCGCGCGTTCGCGCTCGTCATCTGAACTCTCTTCAAATTTGACCTTGCGTTGACACGCGTTACAAGTGATCTTAGTTTAATAGTTATTCTAGGTTTAATAATCGCCTGAGAAAAATTTCAGCTTGATCGTAGTTTTTGCGTAAATTAGTAACAAAGATCAAACGGATGATCAATCCAAAGAAACGATTTAGCGTTATATCTAAAACACGAACTGATTTATGTAATAAAAGACTAAGTGGTATCCAGGTCTTGTGTAGGCAAGACATGAACTATGTAAAAATATATCTTGATTTATTAGTAGTTTAGGCGACGACGGTACATCCATCCAACCAAATATTTATAATTGTGTGATTTGACTCGCAAGCTGTAAACTTGTATGATTTCCTAGAACCAGTAAAAGGTGTGTGACAATTAGAGGGCATGATTTTGGTTCTCTAGTGAATAACAATAAATAAGATCTAACCAATTAATGCTTAATGATAATAATTTTGTATAAATTCAACTACTTATTTGATAACTAATATTATAAAGAGGAAAAATTTGATTGTTTGTTTGTATTGAATAGGCTCCGAAACTACTGGACCGATTTGAAAAATTCCAATAATTTTAATAAATAGTAAGAATACAGCTAGTTTGATAATTTAGCTTCAAAGACCTGTTTATGAGCTTATTTTGTAAGCTTACATAACTTCTATAGTTGATTCTCAGATTTCGCCGCTATAATGTAGTAAGCTTTCTGATGTTAATGATAAACATATTTTATTTTATTTTACATGCAGCCTCATCAAAAAAAGGTAAGGAATAGAGGTACGAGTCAACTAAAACCCCCTGAATGCAAATGTGACCAAGTGTCAATTGACTTGGAAACAAACAGCTTCGGGGCATATTATCTAGCGCCGAGCAGAAGATTCAGATATTATTGTCTGTCTGCTTTTACAAGGCGCTAAACACATGCTCTATTCCACTTCCCACCAGTGTAAAAGTATTTATTTATTTATTTATTTATTCATAAACGTACATCTATCCTAACAGGCACACCCAATGCGATAGAGTACCTTATATTATAAAAATATCTTATTATAATAAAAATCAACCTTTACAGAATACAATAACATTCAAACACACACAACACAACAAAGAACATTCAATAAAACAATATCAATAATTCATAAATAAAATTAAAAATAAAATAAAATAAAAATTACATTTAATACGAACTGTGATAACATAAAATAAAAAACAAAGCCTTTTGGAATTCGCTCCGGGAACAGTAAAAAAGATCGATTGTCTCGGCAATCAAATTAAGCGTGCGGATGCTTCGCGTCAGAGGTGCTTTATGTAGCAGGTTGGTTCGCCCTTTTGGTACTGCCAATAGGGCGGGGCGCCTTCGTCTGTGCACATAGTCCGAGGGCACATTCAGCCGCATTTCCTCCAAAATACCTGGATGGGCGATCATCCCTCTCAACACTTTTAGCAAATGTAGAGCGAGCGCTGCATCCCTCCTTACTTCTAGCTTGTTGTATCCAACCATGCCTATAACAAACAAGGTTGGATACATCAAAGGGTAGAAGGGGTATATACCGTACACCTTGAAGTATAAATATCTTGTGAACTTATTTTGTACGCGCTCTATCATTTGCTTGTACTTGGCCTCATGCGGAGCCCATATCGCTGAATTAAATTCCAAATGGCTTCTTACTAGAGCATTATAGAGCGACTTTACTGCTTTTAGGTTTTTGAAGCTGTTTGTCTGACGGAGTACAAATCCTAAAGTTTTAAAGGCCTTTTTGCAAATGTTGACCACCTGCCCCCGGAAATGTAGCTTGTCGTCCAGACGAACGCCTAAGTCCCTTATCGAGTCGACTCTCTTCAGCTGAGTACCCCTCAACTGGTAGTTGTGGTAGAGCGGTGTCTTAGCTCGACTAAAAGTTATTATAGAGCATTTGCTGGTATTAAATTGGAGTTCATTTACCCTACTCCACTCTACCACTCTATCCACGTCTCGTTGTAGGCGTACACAGTCTTCTTCGTCCTTGATAGGCAAAAGTAACTTCAGGTCGTCTGCAAACAACAAGCATTTGGCGTCCTTGACGACGGTCGGCAGGTCGTTTATCATTATGATAAACTCTAGCGGCCCCAGATTACTTCCCTGACTCACGCCTGTCAATGTAGAGTAAGCCCGTGATCTGCATCCTGCGTAGTCGACATACTGCCGCCGGTCCTTCATATAGCTCGCGAAGAACTGCAGCAGTTTGGTAGTGCAGCCGATCGTCGCCAACTTTTTAAGTAAGATGTCGTTGTCGACTAGATCGAACGCTTTTTTGAAGTCGAAGTAGGCGGCGTCGACTTGCACCCCTGCGTCGACTTGCGGTAGCACTAAGGCCATGGAGTCAAGGAGGTTCGTTGAGGTGCTATGAGCTGGCCGAAATCCGTGCTGCGCGTCGGATAGTCGTGCCGAGACCTGCTCCTGCATGCTGCGCTGCATGGCTGATTCAAAGACCTTCGCCGCCGTCGACAGAATAGCCACCGGTCGGTATTCCGTCACATCTGATCCAGAGCCTTTAGGTATAGGAATAACCCTTGTTATCTTCCACCGTTCTGGAAAGTGTGATTTCTCTAGACAAGCATTGTAAATATGGGCGAGTGGTTCTGCAAGCGGCATTGGACAGTCTCTCATAATAAAAAACTGGTATGCCGTCCGGGCCTGCAGACCGCTTCGAGACACTACACTTGCTGTATCTCTACAAGTTATAGAAATTATGATTGGGTCATTTGAATACTAAAGATTATACTAATGTTTTCAGTCTGATGTTAAAAAGGAAGGCAAGAAGAAAGAGCAGCCCAAGCATGTAGAAAAGGATGAGGCGCCACCAGCAGAAGAACCAGAGAACCTGCCTACAGAGTGAGTCATATCTTTTTGTTTCTACCACCTTTATGAGTAGGTACATTATAAATAAATAAATAAATAATGCTGGACAATTCACACAGCATTGCAGTGTTATGGGTACTAGATAACTGATATACGTAATATAATACACTACATAGATAGATATTTTTTATTATACATAGAAATACATCCAGAACACCCAGTACAAATATCTGCAGATCGTACAAACATTTGTCCCGAGGCGGGAATCGAACCCGCAACCTCCTGCGCCGCAGGCAGACCTTCGCCCGCTGCGCCACTGAGGTCGTCAATGTCGAATATAGACATGTTGAAACTTCAAATATTTTAAAGGTTCTAAATTTTTTTGCAGAAAATTCGTCATGGACGATTTCAAGCGGTGCTATTCCAACGAGGACGAGGCTGTGTCCATCCCTTACTTCTGGGAGAAGTTCGACCCTGAGAACTACTCCATCTGGTATGGAGAGTATAAATTCCCTGAAGAGCTCGCTAAAGTCTTCATGAGCTGCAACCTTATTACTGGTGAGTACTCCAACCTTTACTTCTGTTTACTATAATAACTTATCCATCCGTCAGTTCAGAAGGAATTCTCCTCTCCAACTGGAAATGGTGCGATGTATATCCCGGGCGAATTAATATGGCACCTGGCTCGGAACCCGATAATGCCTCCACCGCCCAGCGCAGTGCCCCACCGTCGCCATGCGAGGGCTGTAGCAATAGCATCACAATAACCCTTGCACGCGTAAATTTTTCGAGTTATTCTGTGGCTGTTATTTGTTATATTATTGGATTACTGTTAAGTTTTTGTTTGAACCAGGTGACCGTTTAATTCGCCCGGGTTAAACGATCTGAACCGATGCGAGCGTTCTCGTAATACCGGGTACAGCGAAGGCTAACGAACGAACGCGTAAGCAAGCGAGCCCAAACGAGGGCCTTCGTTCGCCTACGATCGTGCTCCGGTGGCTGTCGCTACATCAAAGAAAAATGGAACGAACATACCGATCGTTAAATCCCACTCCTTTGCATTCGCTCTCGCTCGCTTGGTCTGTTCTGTACCCACCATAACAAGCTGTAACGCGTTTTCTGAACAGCTTAAGCGGACTTAGGGTCAAAGAAGAAGGTGAAAATTATTGTAGTGTATATTACAACAAAACACTGCGGCCAAATTTTCGCGGTTTAAATTTTTTGCGGGTAAGCCTGAAAATTGTTCTGTGCCTAGCATGTGCATTAGATGAAAACTCATTAACCTATGCTAATCTATTGGACATAGGCCTCGCTTTATGAACGTCATAACAGTCTCCATTCTCTAGTAAGGACGAGCATTCGTGCGCGGTCGCGCGTATTCTGTACACGACTTGTTCTGTCTTCAGAAAAGTGTGCATAATGTTGTGGAGATATGGTTCAGTCTTCTATGTACATTTTCGCTTCACTTCCAATCGTTATGGCGTTAGTGTGCGTGGTCCAAGACCCTTAGAAACGTTCACAAGAAACTATCGTACAAATAAAGATTTCTATTGTTCCAGGCATGTTCCAGCGGTTGGATAAAATGCGGAAGCACGCGTTTGCCTCAGTGTGCTTGTTCGGAGGTGACAACGATTCCACCATCTCTGGAGTCTGGGTGTGGAAGGGGCACGACCTCGCCTTCACGCAGTCACCTGACACACAGGTATAGTCCTAGCTAATTCCAGCCAATACTAACATTGCTGGACAATCCACACAACATCATCTAGCGCCAACGTAAACAGAGTTTGTGTTATGAGAGAGATAATCAGCAGATAATACAATCATTTGTCCCGAGGTGGGAATCGAAACCGCAACCTCCTGCGTCGCAGGCGGAGCTTCGCCCACCGAGCAATATCGGTCGTCAATGTGAAGATGGCCTCGTAAACATACCGTCCCATTTTACTATAGGTATCAATAGTGCTATTTAGGCTTACATCACATCAGCTCAAAGCTGAAGTATAATAAAATTATAATACTCAGAATGTACCAGAAACATCTGAAACCAAAACTGCTACAAGAAGTTCGTATCAAGCTACGTTTTTTATTGGGGATGGCGAAGTTTTTATTACTTATTTACCTTATTTCTTTTTAATGACTTGAAAGGACAATTTCGTTTTTTGTGTTATGGATTCTGCACGAGGTGTTGTGGCCTTACTAGGTTTGCGTTTTATTTTTATAAATAAGTAATTTAGTGCTTGATTTGAAATAAATGATTATTATATATTAAACAGTAATTTTCTGGAAATAGACTGTATCTATCCATGTACTTATGCTTTTTGAAAAGATCATTTGGAATGAAGAAACCAAAAATTTTCAAAGCAAACAAGTTTCATGATTTTTTAAGTGAAATTAACAGGGATAATGATGATGAGAACTATTTAAGAGAGGTAAGAAATTTAATCCACTTGTTCACTGTAGCTCAGGATTTCGTACACACAGTTTATAAACAGTATCGAACTTGTCACGCTAAAGAGCGCTTCTTGACAGTCTGAATAGGGCTACAGCGTATTTTTAATTTCTTATTTATTTAACCCCTACCCAACTAATAAATAGCGTTATTTTATTGTGGGCGACTTTACCAACTCCGCTCCTTATCGACTAGATATAAGGAGCGGAGTTGGTAAAGTCGCCCGTCGTGAATAGCATTCTGTTTAATAACGGAAGCATTTATGATATTGTTACAGATTGACTACGAATCTTACGACTGGAAGAAACTTGACCCCTCCAATGAAGAGACCAAGGCCTTAGTACAACAGTACTTTAGCTGGACCGGCACCGACAAAGCGGGCCGCAAGTTCAACCAGGGCAAGATCTTCAAATGAATCATAAAAACAACACCCCTGTGTACAGACCGAAACCCGGGGTGAATGTACTAAATTCCGTCGCCACACCTATTGTAAGGAAAACTCGTTTGTAATAAAATTTTGCATTTAATTCACTCTGTTCCAGTTATCAGTCTCATTTTTACGAAGCGTGTAATTAAAGTGTTTTTATTTATGGATTTGTATATTTTAATCTTTTGCATCTCAATTAGGAAAGGAAAGGCAGGGGACTAATGGGTCTAATAAAGTATAAATGAAACACGCTTTGAAAGCAAAATTTCATATCTTTATCAGACTTTTGCTAACTGATAGAATTATTTTCGTTCAACAATAGATATATTTCGTAGGTACATTTTATTGCGTTCAGGAAATTAACTAACATTACAATTTTACAATGCTAAATTAACGTTAAAGTGGCAACACGAGGTTTACCTTTCTAATGTCCAAATGTTACATCAAAGTCCAGAATCGAAACAAGAAATCATATTTTTAAAGATATTAGGATTGTATTAGATTGCATATCCACCAATGCTGTATCTATGTACTGGTTTTGGTGGGTATTCTCGTTGGACAAGAGACCTTTGAGTATAATAGCGAGAGTGTAGTTATCTACATGAATATTAAGGTGTCTCTATGCCTACATTAATAAGGCTTATTATTTTCTGGCGTTAAGAGGCGAGGTCTCAATATCCGTGCTTATAACTCACATATCTCAAGCAATATAATATACAGTATATTATATTAGCGATACGTAAAGATTACAAGAGAAAATATTATATCAAATGCATCGTTTGTTGCGCAAGCTAAGTAGCTATCATCACAAAAAAGCTAACCTACGGAACCCAGAAGCTCCACTAAGAACTAATGAACAGATATTATCTGGGTGGCGTAGGCAGCCAGTATATTTTGCTGTCACCGAGATATGTTACAAATGCATCCACCATTACATTCTAATTACATGAATTACATACACTTTGGCATAACTCTACCATCGAAACAAGTCATTCTAAGATGCATTCATGATATAGACTCAGAGTGAATAACGACATTTCCATGGCAGAACGACAACTTAGAAAACAGTAGCTAATCTAACAGTATGGGGACGGGACGCAAGAACAAGGTTCAGGGTTATATTATAGGATACCACATAAAATGTGCTACGTACTAATTAATCTACGGTACCACTAAACCGTGGAATGTGTCAAACCCATCCTAGCAATTGTAAAGCAACGCTTGCCTGTGAAGTTTAAGTGATCCTATGTAGAGTGGTTGTGGTAGCTACTTTAACTTACATTTTTAGTAGTAGCGTAGTACTATTTAGGTAAAAGACATCTATGTATGTATAGTGCCGAGACACCCTATGAATATAGGAATGTAGCAATTTTCCTAGTACATCGGTAAGTATTTTACTAAACGTATGGGCTTCTTTCACCTTCCATACCCACCTAAGACTCAAGAGCACATATTCATCAAATGAGCGTAAGAAATCAATTATAAATAAATAAATAAATAATGCTGGACAATTCACACAGCATTATTTAGCCCCAAGCTAAGCAGAGCTTGTGTTATGGGTACTAGATAACTGATATACTTAATACAATACACTACATAGATAGATATTTTTTTTATTATACATAGAAAACACCCAGACCAACGGAACAAATTTCTGCAGATCGTACACAAATTTGTTCCGAGACGGGAATCGAACCCGCAACCTCCTGCGTCGCAGGCGGACTTTCGCCCGCTGCGCCACGGAGGTCGTCATAATTAAATTATATTCCTTTATTTTGCACTACCGAGTCTGCCATAGAAATGTCCACAGAGTGAGATCTAATTGAGCCTTGAAGACTCTCTAGTAAGTAACGACACTTCTATGTAAAGTTAAGTAATGTACAATTTACAGCAATTTCAAATATTCTGAAATTGTTTACAAACACTTTTATTAACTTATCACAAAACCTTGCTATGATTTCATATAACTTATTGCATATAATAAGATTTCTATTCAATTTACACCAGGTGGACTTAGGAATAGGTAATTACATGACTGTCCTGTCCATTTTACGATGAGAGTTCCAATACATGGTAAAAATAGAAAACCCTCGAGTTCAGAGAGGGGTTTGAATTAAGATACCATGCCTCGCTAATAACAAACCACAACAAGAATATTAGATTTTCTTATTTATACCAATTACGAAGAAAAGGGTTTAAATTCCTATAATCTGTATAGTCTTATTAGATATTTCACGATATAGGTACTTAGTTATTTTATTTATTTTTAGTAGGTTGCAGTAGGTATACTTAAAAACGAATATTTTCGTAATTTTTGTTTACTAAAATATTTTTTCTAGTATAGTTTGGTACAGTCGACGTCATAACATCTTATTATAAAACAGTTTTACCTTCATGATATCAGGTATTTTGAGCTTTTAAAACAGGTAAATTATATGTGTAATGATTCCTAGGAAATGAATACTTAAAATAATGTAACTGTAAGTACCTACAATTAAAATTTTTAAGGGTCCCTTTACGTTGACATACCAAATAAGCAACCACAGGACAAGTCAAACTTAACTATTAAATAACAAACGAATACAGCTAGAAAATATCGTGATAGAGGCTCACGGTGCATTCACGAGATTATTTTACATCCTAATACAAAATAACAATATTAGAAAATTTAAGCGCCCGACTGTTTGACTCTTCGTTTGTGTACAAAATTACTTTGGGCACAGAAGATGCCTTGGCACCAAGAATGCTCACTAATAATGAAGAAACAGCTAAATCTTTCCGTCTATCTTACGCACTCGATAGGCTAAGTGTTCATCATCGAGCTCAACCTCGACCCCAATTCTGATAAATCAAGATATCGCAAAATTGGCACATAGAATACCAAAAGGTGTCTTTAGTGGTGACTCTGCGACTATGCCATTGCCCTAGTGATGCAATTAGATTAGCAACTTTAGCAGAATTGGTTTCAAGCAGATAGTGTAGAGCGAGTGAAATAGGTGACGGTTTTTGCCATAAGTTCTCGATGTGCCTTCGATATGACTTAAGCTTGGCATTCTATTCTGTGTAGTCGTCTTTCTAGGCACGTGTCGGAGGCTCTTATTAAAACTACATACAGAACCTAAAGTATGTCGCTACAATTTTTCTTGTTAGTCTTTAGTGCAGTGCAGTGAAGCCTCCGAAGCAATTTTTAAAGTTTTTTCGCTGGACGATAACTCCTTATGCCATGTAAGACCGGTCCAATCGCCGCGTAGGACCGAACCCTAAACAATTTTAAGTTTTAACCCTAGCTCCGAACAAGTCAATAAACATCAAAAATGCAAGGTCAACGGTGGCTAATAGGTAAGATATAATGCTATAAATATATGAACCAGGTAAATTTACATCTCAAAAAAGATAACATCTCGAGATAGAGAATATAATTTGTAAAAGGTTAGGTTATCTAAAAGTGCGCGATGGTGATGACGCGAGCAGAGGCTGGGTGTCATGGCCGCGGGTCAGTGGAATGCGGCTCCTGGTAGACAAACAAGCAAATCTGTCAAACTTTTAACAATTTTTTTTAAGATAGCTGTTTTAAAAAATCCTACTAACTCCATCTATTAGACTGAGTGGTACTACTAATAACATAAAAGCTTTCCGAGAGCGGTCTACGCCGCTCCAGCCGTGTAGCATATCTACACCGAAGTCGTGTAGCGCTGCTACGAGATGTAGTTGCAGAGCGCTACGCCGTATCCGTCAACGCGTAGCACCTCTACACCGTAGTCGTGTAGCACTGCTACGAGATGTAGTTGCAGAGCGCTACGCCGTAGCCGTCAACGCGTAGCACCTCTACACCGTAGTCGTGTAGCACTGCTACGAGATGTAGTTGCAGAGCGCTACGCCGTATCCGTCAACGCGTAGCACCTCTACACCGTAGTCGTGTAGCACTGCTACGAGATGTAGTTGCAGAGCGCTACGCCGTATCCGTCAACGCGTAGCACCTCTACACCGTAGTCGTGTAGCACTGCTACGAGATGTAGTTGCAGAGCGCTACGCCGTAGCCGTCAACGCGTAGCACCTCTACACCGTAGTCGTGTAGCACTGCTACGAGATGTAGTTGCAGAGCGCTACGCCGTATCCGTCAACGCGTAGCACCTCTACACCGTAGTCGTGTAGCACTGCTACGAGATGTAGTTGCAGAGCGCTACGCCGTATCCGTCAACGCGTAGCACCTCTACACCGTAGTCGTGTAGCACTGCTACGAGATGTAGTTGCAGAGCGCTACGCCGTATCCGTCAACGCGTAGCACCTCTACACCGTAGTCGTGTAGCACTGCTACGAGATGTAGTTGCAGAGCGCTACGCCGTAGCCGTCAACGCGTAGCACCTCTACACCGTAGTCGTGTAGCACTGCTACGAGATGTAGTTGCAGAGCGCTACGCCGTAGCCGTTAACGCGTAGCACCTCTACACCGTAGTCGTGTAGCACTGCTACGAGATGTAGTTGCAGAGCGCTACGCCGTAGCCGTCAACGCGTAGCACCTCTACACCGTAGTCGTGTAGCACTGCTACGAGATGTAGTTGCAGAGCGCTACGCCGTAGCCGTTAACGCGTAGCACCTCTACACCGTAGTCGTGTAGCACTGCTACGAGATGTTGTTGCAGAGCGCTACGCCGTATCCGTCAACGCGTAGCACCTCTACACCGTAGTCGTGTAGCACTGCTACGAGATGTTGTTGCAGAGCGCTACGCCGTAGCCGTTAACGCGTAGCACCTCTACACCATATAGTCGCTTAGCACCGCTACTACAAGTTACGAAGCCGAGTTGTACAGAGGTCTATTTCCATTAAAAAAAATCCATAGCAATGCTAGACGGCTGAATTTTTTTATAGGTTAAACGAAATCAATGGGGGCCATCTTCAGCGTTTTTAGGGTTTTGAAGATCGAAGATCGGTTTCAGAACCCTTATGGTCTCGCTTTGTCTGTCCTTTTTTCCCTCCTTAATAACTCAAAAACTACTGCAGCTATCAACTTGAAATTTAAAATAATAATACATTTCGTGCGCCTGTACAGATTTAGAGAAAAATAAATGAAAATAAATGAAAAATGAAAATAAATATTTTCCATACAAATTGCGATGCCGAAATTTTAAAAGATACCTACAGAGTCATATGGGGTATCAAATGAAAGGTATCATTTTGTACATTTCAAAATATATTTTGAAATTTTTGTAGGTTTTATACTTTTTAAAATATTTCGAAAAAAGTCGAAAAAATACCCATTCCCCCCCCCCCCCCCTATCTCCGAAGATTGCAGAGGGATCCATGTAAAATGTAAGGAGCGTTTATAGACATGGATCTATATTTTACAGGAAAAATATAGAGAAGTTAAAAAAAGAACACTTTTAGAAAAATGGTCAAAAAGGGGAGGAATAATTTTCAAAAGAGGGGGCTACCTCACCGAGTGGGGTATCAAATGAAAGGTATCAGTTTGAACTTTTCAAAACAGTTTTTCAAATTTCTGTAGCTTTCATACTTTTTGAAATATTTCGAAAAAAGTCAAAAAATTTACCATTACCCACCTTAACCGAACCACCCATTTAACCGAAGCATGCAGAGAGATCTATCTGAAATGTAGGTTGGTACCTACTATTCTTAGGTATTCGTTAAATTGCGTAGTCTCTAACCGGTACTTTTGGTACATATTTGTTGACAAACGTTCAAAACCCTCGGCGCGCGAGTTACACTCGCACTTGACGGATCTTGTTTGTCATTAAGTTTAAGCACAGAGAGCTACCTGTACATACATACCTTGTATTTAAGGTACCTTATTGTAAATACTAAAGGTTTGTTTAGGCGTCTACGGAAAATTCGACTAAAACACAATTCGACAAAAAACATTTCGACTAATGACAATTCGACTAAAGCAATTCGACCTTGAGTTGACCCGACCTGTAGGCGTCCCACCCCTGCGAAGCGGGGGGGGGTCAAACATTAACTTATTCCTAACGAAGCCCGCCCACACCCCCGCGAAGCGAGGGGGGCGGTTCGTGTCGACTCTGTAACTGAAAGGGTGTTTATATGTATAATTGCACCCAGAGTGTTTTTTTTTGTTGTTGATACGAATTGTTTTAATCGTTAGTAGAATTGTTACTCGTCGAAATGTTTTTAGTCGAATTTTCCGAAAAGCATGTTTAGGTACTTTGGTAATGAATACTGACGTTTTATTCATCGACCGTCCGTACTTTCAAATACCCACAATTAACTAATTAACCATTAATTAATTAATTAACCACAATTGTATAGGTACCCAATGGACCTGATTAATATGAGGTAGACTCACCGTGTGCGCAGGATCCCTTAGATCTAGGTCGGTGGTGAAGGGCGGGCGCGGCGCTCCGCCCGCCTCCTCCTCACCGCATTCCGCTGATGATGTGCTGGAATGGAATGTGATAACGTAAAATAGCTGGTTAGACACATACATAACTCATTATTGTACACCGCAAACAATAAAAAAACTGTTTATACCGGAAATGCCAACAATTTAGTGCACACCGCAAACAATACTAAAAACTATTTATACCGGAAATGCCAACTCTTTATTGCACACCACAAACAATACTAATAACTATTTGTACCGGAAATGCTAACTCTTTATTGCACACCGCAAACAATACTTAAAACTATTTATACCGGAAATACCAGCAATCGTGGCATTTAGACTTCTTTGTGCGCAAGAGTCGCAACGCTCCAAACGTTAGGAATGGACCACACGCTACGCCGATGGGCAGTGTCTTAATGCACTGTCTAGAGGTTTATTAGATGCCCTATGTAAAGTGATTACGCCTCACCTCATCTCACCTCAACACCCTATGTGTCTAGACTGGACGCAGGCCTCCCCCTGACACGCGTTTTGTTGACTTTTATCTCACGGGGGTAGTGCCCATAATCCCCACGCTGGGCATGCGGGATGGGGATCGCAGTTCGGTGGTAGAATTGTTCTGCAGGGGGCGCTGCTGCCCGCTCCCGGTTAATATCCCTTAGTTGCCTCTTACGACACCCGCGGGAAGAATTGGGGTGGTGTAAATTCTAAGCCGGCCCCACACAGCATAGTTTGTAAACCCTTACCTAATCCTGGAGTTCTGCATATCATCCTGCAGCAGTGGCAGTTGGTCGTCAGCCGGGGCGTGCGCGTGGCACTCGCAGCGGCAGTGCTCGGGCTCCACGTAACTAAACACGACCGCTGAACTGTCTGCTGCGCCGACGGGCAGTGTTTGGATCCGCTTCGGTTGTTTCCGGCGCTCTGGTACCTCTTCGAAGTCGATCCATTCTTGTTTTGTGCGGCTTTCGCTACCTAGAATGTGAATGTGTCTCGTATACCAAAGTCTCTAACTGGTACCTGCCTATAGTATTGAATTATACGCTGAACACACTCCAAACTGTATTTTTACCTACGTTTAGTTTCTCCTCCAATCGTCATGGACGGAAATTCGGAAATAAAGGTTTCTCGATTAGGCACGTCATTCTTGTTCTTCCTCGATATAAAAAACAGTGACTTCGCATGAATTTGAATTCTGCTATTAAGACAGAGATTTGCTACGCTCATTTTTCTGACTGAAGCTAAAACGCAAATTTCTATTCCCCCTTGCCACTAGAACTTAGATATTTTATTCTGTTTGTTATTGAAAGTAGTAAATTATATGAGGAAAACTCACCACTGTCCCCGCCACTTCGCGTCCTCTCCTTCGCGGGCCTAGGCGCAGACGATGCAGAGGAGACCCTGGGTCTTCTCGGTAGCTTGATCTTCAACTTGTCTGTAGGAGCCGGTACCGTCGCGGGTGGAGTGGGGGCCGGGGCTCGCGTGCTAGTTGTCACTGTAGCCCGGGGTCGTTGAACTCCTTGCACCAATACCCCTCCTCTATCTCGCACTGGGATCATGGGTACCGCGACTGAACGCTCTTGGGGCAGCGTTGTAGGCACGTATGGTAGCTCATCTTCGAATGATTCTTGTACCTGTGAAGATTATCCGAAAATTATGAACAGGTGTACTGTCAAAAGACATTGCGGGTCTTATTGTTGGAACTATCCGCGCTTTTCTCCAAATTGTTCAATATCTACTCAATTACACCGCTCTACTCTACTCTTTATTACATCCTTGATGTTATAAAGAAGCGGTCAGAGCGATCGTGGTCATCATGTTAATTCATGCTAAGGTACTGGGTGATTCGCATTTCGATGTTTCTGCTCTACTCTATCTACCTGGCCTAAAAGCCAAAAAAAAAAGACGGGTTGCACTCCGGGAGTGCCGGCAGAAGTGAAAACTTGATTATTAACGTTGAGCGTTGCGTTTGATATTTTGGAATGGTTAGGGAATAATTTTGCACCAATTGCTTTATCAGTATAAAAGTACTATCATTTATGTGGTAGAATACAATATTCATTTATTGCGCTATCGTACACAAACATGACAATTTATATTACATTAAAAACTGTAGGGGCTCGTCGAAGGTGTAAGACTTCAACTAGGGCTGGTCAGGAATGATATCCAAGTAAAAACACTTCAGAACACTTCAAATCGGTATATTCAACCGTATACACTCAACTACGTTCTTAATACAAAAAGTCACTGCACTGCACTTAATAATTCACTTTCGTTATTTTCCTTAAGACTTGTTCACTGTTTGATTGCTTAGAACTGAATGAATAATCTGCCAGAAGGCTCGGTTTTTATACCTATTTCTATCCTTTCTAGATAATTCTACGCGTTTCCGGAAGCTATACCTATCTCTTTCTTTATTCTACAACATTTTTTTTGTCCTTGTCTTTCTTTTCGATTCGTTCGAGAAATTAATTATCTATAGATATATAAGTAGGTAGGTATAAGCGAGCCGGACGCTAGCAACTATTACGTAAGCTAGGGCCTATTGTTGTTGTCGGAAACTAGTACTATTATCTATTCTGTTTACCTAAAAATAATGTTCGATTTTGAACTCTATCTCAAAACAAAACTTCAAGAAATTTCCTAGCTATAATGAAGATTGTCCTGCACAATTTTGAGCTTTATTCCTTCGGCATAATGTCGTCGTTGCTAACACTCCATCCGTCTTACGCTTTTTCGATCAGGTCACGTGTCCTGACGCGAGTTTAAGATTTTATACCCATTACAGAAAAAGTGCTCAACGCCGCTAAAGAAGTTTTCACTTCAAAAAACCGATTCATCTGTAGCAAAAGAAGCCAAAATACAAAACTTACTACCAAACCCCGTCGTTCCACATCGTTCCCGGCTTGCGGCGCCGCTGCTTCCGAACTCGGTTCAGACCCCGAGGAGTCCCGCGGGGGATCCTGCGGTGTGACCGCTCCAGAGCCGCTGGCAGCCGTCAGAGATCCACTTCCAGAACCACCAGCAACTGGCATCTCGACGACGGGAGCTGGGTCAGAAGTTATGTGCGTGTCTCGAAGCTCTCCGTTGTCGAAGCTCGGGAATGAGCCGGAAATCTCGCTGGTGACGCTTGGCGTCTTGGTTATGCTAAATTGTGTACTGAATACCTGAAAAAACGATGTTCATATTAAGAAAAGCCTTATAATTAACTAGTGCATAAAACACTTAAACGGAAATAGAATTACCTGCTCTCTGCTGCCGACGTTCGTTGTGAAAACGAGCCTCTCCTTGCGTCTCTTACTCGTAACATCCGGATGGGGCTGCTCCGGTGGTGATGCTATAGGCGTTGCTGTGGGAGTAGGTTCTTTAGGACGAGACTCGCGAGGCACTACGGCTTCCATAGATGTAGATGATAACGAAGTTGCTACGGATTCCACCCGACTTGGTACTGTCTCGATGTCGTCTCGTCGACTGACTGGACGGGGTGGTTCGGGCGGCGTTGGGTCCTTTGGTTCCGGAAATACTGTCTCTGTGACGCGCTCCGTAGGCGAGTGAAGGGGTATGATTATGCTACCGTCCGGTAGCACGGTTCGAACGATAGGAGGTTTCCTAGTGGGGACAGTTGCCGCCGTGGCAGCAGGCTTGACCTCGCGCGCCTGCGGAGCCGACGCCGGCCGGGATACCTCTGAGGATGATACTGAAACCGCAACGGAGGGAATCACACCGGATGGGCCGGCCTCAGAACCAGAATTTCGCCGGCCAGAACTCCGATCCTCCGGCGGAGTTCGTAAAGGTATATGGATGATACCGTTTTTCGTATCTTCGTAGTATTTGAGCTTGTCTTGTTGAGCTACCGGCACCGTTGTCGTGGTTACGTACAATGGCTGAGGTGCGGGGGAGGTGGCGCGCGAGCCGGGTGAAGAGGAAGCTATAGACTTCCGCGGAGTTCTGAACAGGGAAAGCACTGAGCCCCGGATCTTAGTAGAGGTGGGTGTGGCGGATCGATCGCGACTCTTACTGCGCGATCGGCCCTCGGTCAAGCTCCGTTTGCGACGCAGCGCCTCTTGGGCTTGAGGAGAGTCTGGTGAGCCGATAGTTTCGCGAGATTTAAATAGGGAGCAGAAAGAAGACTTGCGGGATACAGTAGGCGGACCGAGCGGCGAGGGCGAACGGCGACGAGAGGGTGCGGGGCTCGGGGGGCCATGGGCAGGGTTGGAGTTGGAAGTCAATTCAAGCGAGGCGGGCTTTCGCGCTGTTTCCTCTTCCTCCTCCTCCTCTTCATCATCCGGGCGCAGCTTGATACGGATGATGTCCTTTGATTTGTTTCTGCTTTTATACACCTCCGGTTCAGAAGGCTCACGCCGTACGCGGGGCCGAGCTTTCCTTTCCTCGTTCCGCGCCTTTTTGCTAGCCTTTTCTGTCTTCTCCGGCTCAGGCGCCTTCGGGGTGGTCATCACCGGGGAGAGAGCGAGTGCAGGCTGCCGGGTTTCGCGCCTGGCCATCGCGTTTGGCGTTGGAGCTGCCGGCCGCGCCGCTTCTACAGTCACCTCGGTGCGGATCTCGCGATGATCGCGCGCGTCCACAGCCATCGCGGGGGCTGACTGTAGGGGATCAGGGGGTGAAGTCGGCGGAGAGGTGACTCCAGCGCTGCTCATCTTAGCGATCTCAAGGATGTGCTCAGCGACGGCAGCCGCGCACGCTTCGGGGTCAGTCTCGATGGGCTTGGGCCCGCAGAACGACGTCTCCAGCAGCATACGGTGTGGGCTTGGCGAGCGCGACACGCCCGACACCACTGACAGGCGCGACACCCGCGAGATCGCCGACTGAGCCGAGCAGGCCGATCCAACGCTCGACAGCCGTGACGTGCGACCAGACACTCCTAGTAGAGCCGCCTCTGAACTTTGACTGTCCTTACGCGAGTGCCGGCGGTCCGGCGGCGGCACTGGTGGAGGTGCAATAGAAGGCGGTTCGGGGGCAGGGATAGGAGGATTCAGGACTGGGCGCTCGCCGGGCGCGGGCTCCATGAAGGACAGTTCCTCGGTGGAGGAGCGCAAGTCGAGCGCGCCGTCTTCTCTAAACCCGAGCTCAAGTCGTTGTGCCTTCGCGTCAGAAGTATCGCCCGAGAACAGCGCTAGCTCGGGGCTGGAATCACGTGAGTCGTGGTGACTTGAAGAGGAGGCGCGGGAGATGTCGATTCTAGGCGCAGGTGCAGGCAGCGCGCCCACTGCTGGGGTCGAATGGGAGCGTGCGCGGCCTTCTCCCGGCGCACTCAGCCACTCATTGCCCCCCGGTGCTCCCGATGCTGCCCCCGCTGGGTGCTCGCGGATCTCTGGCAGACGAAAAGCTAGTTTGCTCTCCGGACTCGACTGTGGAATACAGCAAACGTTAAGAATTCGAAATCGCCTATCGTCATAAAACACCAAGAAAAGCGATCTAGGGACCCTCTAGCTAGC